>OX063281.1:2500-663500 GCA_944039245.1 Nebria salina
AAGAATAAAATAAAAGACAAGTCCCGTCCAGAAACTTCTCTAAGACAAAGACTTGTCTCGTCCGTAAACTCTCCCTAATGGACATACGGGATTTGTCCGTACACTTTCCCTAATGGACATACGTGTCTCGTCCGTACACTCTCCCTAATGGACATACGGGTTTCGTCCGTAAACTCTCCCTAATGGTCATACGTGTCTCGTCCGTGACACGTATGACACACGGACGAGACACGTAAACTCTCCCTAACGTCACAAGCATCCCACTTTAACATCACCCTATCTGTACGTCAATAGTGGTCGTCCGTCAATCCGCATCCCACTTTAACATTACCCTATCTGTATGTCAATCAGTGGCCGCCCGTAAGTCAGCATCCCACTTTAACATTACCCCATCAGCGTGTCAACAGTGGCCGTCCAACACAAGCATCCCACTTTAACATCACCCTATCTGTCCGTCAAACAGTGGCCGTCCAACAATCAGTATATCACTTTAACATTACCCTATCTGTATGTCAAACAGTGGTCGTCCGTCAACCAGCATAACACTCTAACATTACCCTATCCGTCCATCAATCAGTATAACACTTTAACATTACCCTATCTGTATGTCAAACAGTGGCTGTCCACAAACTTCTCAAGGTCACAGTAAGCATCCCTAACAACAATGAAAACCACCTCTCCATCACCCTATCTGTCCAACACAGTCTCTGCCCCATGTCCCAGCAACCTGCGTGTCATTACCGGACTTAGAATTTCCCGCGCCGAGGCACAAAAATGGGAAGTCTACAGTCAAATAGCTCAGCACAGACACATAGCATTTAACGGCAACATACACTCTCTATCCACAACACACTACACACTCATGTATCCCGTATCACTCTCCAACCAACATCCATCCATCAGCCTGTATGTCAGCAACCTGTGTGTCATTAACGGACTTAGAATTTTCCGCGCCGAGGCACATAAAAAAGGGACGGAGCGTATAGTTAGAGTGTTGGCGCGTGTTTGCAGTGCATTTGTGAGAGTCAGTATTCATGTTTTTTTTCAAGTTCAAGGTCACCCCTTATCAACCCTTATCAGTTGCACCCCCTAACTACCACCCCCTAGCTACGCCACTGTTCATGTTCATGTTCCACTTATATATCTCATATTCCATATTACATATTCCATATTAGATACTCACCCAATCTTACCTTGTGCTGCATAGTCTTCATCGCTGTTCCTAAACACATGTTACAAAATCACTATACGTCTTCACACTTCAAAGTACAAACATAGACTGATAATATATTCACATTTATTAATTATCATTGTTATATCATTTCTCTTTATTAATTCATAATTTACATATACAAGTATTATACAATTTATGCTACAACATTTATAAGTAAATAAATATATATATTTTGTATGCATGTGTCTGTATGTACCCTTGTCCCCATGTCTGCCCTGTATATGTGCCCTGTATATGTGCCCTGTATGTGTGCCCTGTATGTGTGCCCTGTATGTCTGACCTGTATGTCTGATCTGTATGTCTGACCTGTATGTCTGACCTGTATGTCTGACCTGTATGTCTGATCTGTATGTCTGATCTGTATGTCTGATCTGTATATCTGATCTGTATGTCTGATCTGTATATCTGATCTGTATGTCTGATCTGTATATCTGATCTGTATGTCTGATCTGTATGTCTGATCTGTATATCTGATCTGTATGTCTGATCTGTATGTCTGATCTGTATGTCTGATCTGTATGTCTGATCTGTATGTCTGATCTGTATGTCTGATCTGTATGTCTGATCTGTATGTCTGATCTGTATGTCTGATCTGTATGTCTGATCTGTATGTCTGATCTGTATGTATGTCTGTATGTATGTATGTATGTATGTCTGTATGTATGTATGTATGTATGTATGTATGTATGTATTTCTGTCTGTCTGTATGTATGTATGTCTGTCTGTATGTATGTCTGTATGTATGTATGTATTTTCCTGTCTGTCTGTGCGTGTTTCTGTATGTATTTCTGTCTGTCTGTGTGTGTTTCTGCTTGTTTTCCTGTCTGTCTGTGTGTGTTTTCCTGTCTGTCTGTATGTGTTTCTGCAAGTTTTTCTGTCTGTCTGTATGTGTTCCTGCAAGTTTTTCTGTCTGTCTGTATGTGTTCCTGCAAATTTTTCTGTCTGTCTGTATATGTTTCTGCATGTTTTTCTGTCTGTATGTGTTCCTGCAAATTTTTCTGTCTGTCTGTGTGTGTGTTTCCGTCTGTCTGTGTGTCTGTCTGTCTGTCTGTCTGTCTGTCTGTGTGTGTGTGTGTCTGAATTTTTGTGTTTTTGAATTTTTGTGTTTTTGAATTTTTGTGTTTTTGAATTTTTGTGTTTTCGAATTTTTGTGTTTTTGTATTTTTGTGTTTTTGAATTTTTGTGTTTTTGAATTTTTGTGTTTGTGAATTTGTGTTTTCGTATTTTTGTGTTTGGCTGTGTGTGTGTGTGTGTGTGTGTGTGTGTGTGTGTGTGTGTGTGTGTGTGTGTGTGTGTGTGTGTGTGTGTGTGCGTGTGTGTGTGTGTGTCTGTGTGTGTCTGTGTGTGCATGTGTATGTGTATGCATGTGTATGTGTATGCATGTGTATGTGTATGCATGTGTATGTGTATGCATGTGTATGTGTATGCATGTGTATGTGTATGCATGTGTATGTGTATGCATGTGTATGTGTATGCATGTGTATGTGTATGCATGTGTATGTGTATGCATGTGTATGTGTATGCATGTGTATGTGTATGTATGCATGTGTATGTGTATGTATGCATGTGTATGTGTATGTGTATGTGTATGTGTATGTGTATGTGTATGTGTATGTGTATGTGTATGTGTATGTGTATGTGTATGTGTATGTGTATGTGTATGTGTATGTGTATGTGTATGTGTATGTGTATGTGTATGTGTATGTGTATGTGTATGTGTGTACCCATGTACCCATGTTCCAATGTTCCAATGTTTCAATGTTTCAAATGTTCCAATGTTTCAATGTTCCAATGTTCCAATGTTTCAATGTACCAATGTTTCAATGTTTCAATGTTCCAATGTTCCAATGTTTCAATGTACCAATGTTCCAATGTTCCAATGTTCCAATGTTCCAATGTTTCAATGTTTCTATGTTTCTATGTTTCAATGTTTCAATGTTTCAATGTTTCAATGTTCCAATGTCAGTATGTACCAATGTTCCAATGACAGTATGTACCAATGTTCCAATGTTCCAATGTTCCCATGTACCCAATGTTCCAATGTACCCAATGTTCCAATGTACCCAATGTTCCAATGTACCCAATGTTCCAATGTTCCAATGTTCCAATGTTCCCATATACCCAATGTTCCCATGTACCCAATGTTCCAATGTTCCCATGTGTGCATGTGTACCTGTATGTATGTCTGACCTGTATGTCTGTATGACCTGTATGTCTGTATGACCTGTATATCTGTATGACCTATATGTCTGTATGACCTATATATCTGTATGACCTATATATCTGTATGTATGTGTGCATGTGTGTATGTGTGCATGTGTGTGCACGTGTGTATGCATGTGTGTGTATGCATGTGTGTGTATGCATGTGCGTGTATGTACATGTACATGTGTTACATACCTATTACATAAAACATACAACATAAAACATACAAATATTAAATCAGTTCAATGATGACTGCAACAATGATGCCTGCAACTATGATCACTGCAACAATAAAACAATGCAACTATTCCAAAACAAACTTCACTTTTCGTTCACTGTAGACCTGCACGTCATGTATTCCTGTCCACCATTTTGACAGCTAATAGTGAACTGATCAGCTACCTAAATCAACGCTAAACAGAACAGACCAGCGCGGCAAATTTGAATTTCCTAAATACTAAGCATCATTTTAAATTCCTAAATACTAGACAACATTTTTAGAACACACTACGATTTTTCAACTGTCAAAATTTGTAACCTAAAAATTTCTATACCATGTAATCAGTCAATGTTTTTCAATTTAATTATAAACACGTTTATTTTAAACACAATTTAGTTCATTACAAAACAAATACAATCATTTCAATATATATCTAATACAAATATAATATGCAATGGTTTCTTTCTGTCACTCATTCATTCGCACTTTCAATCTAATTCAAAAAAACAACAAGTATTTGAGATATTAGAGATATTCACCTTCAATGGAACCTGGATCTTCTCCCCCAAGGCTTGCGACCCCGGATCGGTGGTTCCACATTCGAAATTGGCGCCCATACCCACCCCCCGCACCCCCCCGTACCCCCCAATCCCCGCGCGCGACATGACGCACGGACACCCCACGTCGACCTCTCCCCCCGCATGGCAGCCACCGATTCCTCCCCTCCTTCCCAACCCCCGGGACCCCCGCCCTCCCCCCGAGGATTAGGAAGGAGGAGAGGAATCGGTGACTGCCAGAGGCAGAAAGCTACGAATCATCTGTGGCTTTCTGCAACAATAGAGAAAATCCTTTAGTATCAAATCGGAACAAAACTTCCGCAAAAAAAACATTGAAAGCTCAATTTCATTTGATTTTACTTGATTTGATTTGATTCTAGGATTTCTCATTCGTTCATCATTCAACAATGCATATTTATAAGTGTATTACATATATTTGATATCGAAGGTATTTGTGTATTGAGATATTTTGCAAAAACCACATCATCATCATCAACAACAACAACAACTAAACGATTGCAACTATTATTCATATGAAATCATTACTAAATTTATTCGTTTTTGCAAAATATCTTCAATTATGATCAATATAAATGTTACATAAGCTTTCGGAAAAACTTTTGTAAAGAAATAAAACTGCTTGAGCTGCATCCAAGAGCCGTTTTCGGAAACTGCATCAGTGGAAAGTTGCAACCGAAGACTCAACGATGTAGAACGACTGTTTCCTGTTGGTTGGATGGTTGATTGGTTGTTTGGTTGGTTGTTGGGTTGCTTCGTTGGTTGATTGCTTCGTTGGTTGATTGCTTCATTGGTTGGACACTGGTCAAAATTATGATTAATAACATTGTAATAACTTAATAACTTGTAATTGAATCAAACATTAATATTGAATCGTTTTTACATGTATATGCCAATTTATAGATTGATATCCACACAATCCTAAACTACAATTCATTCGCATGCTACAAACTAGAAGCACGGTGCATCCCTCACTCAAACTCCCTCCCGAGAGGCCCATACAACATCCACAATCATTCGATATTAATCCATTAATTGGCTTGCTCATTTTATTTCAATTATTTTGCGTTTCAAGTTACGTCAAATATTGATTTATACTTACAATTTTCAATTGATGTCATTGATCATGCTGGTTTTACATTGATTGTATCAAACAGCTTCGTAATTATCTATAAATAAACAAAATATTTAGTGACAATTATAAATAAGTGGCTAAATTATATTCAGAATTGTTTTAAAACCCATAAACTTCAACATTTCTAGTGCCCGATTCTCTCAACATTGCTATATCAGTGTACAAGTCTCAAACAAATTATTTACGCAAACTTACATTGGTCCGAAATGGATTCCTCGCGAATTATCGATTTTTAGAAGCTGCTCAGCTGTATTATCCAAATAAACCCAGTTGTTAAATCATTCTGAAACCAAAATAAATAGTTGTAAATTAATGTTCCATATTGGAAGTGTGATTCACCAAGAAAGTGACCAAAATTAAGTGACTATTTATCATCAGTTAGGGTAAGAATCAGATGTGGTTGTATGATTTTTAAAAATAACGAGAAACAGTTGTGTTGTCAATTGCAAAGTGTGATTTTCTCCGAGAAAGTGACCAAATTTAAGAGACTGTTTATTATCAATTAGGGTAAGACCCAGGTTTGGTAGTAAGTTTTTTAAAAAATAACAGAAAACTGTTGTGTTGTCAATTGCAAAGTGTGATTTTCTCCGAGAAAGTGACCAAATTTAAGAGACTGTTTATTATCAATTAGGGTAAGACCCAGGTTTGGTAGTAAGTTTTTTAAAAATAACAGGAAACTGTTGTGTTGTCAATTGCAAGGTGTGATTTTCTCCGAGAAAGTGACCAAATTTAAGAGACTGTTTATAATCAATTAGGGTAAGACCCTGGTGTGTTTGTAAGATTTTTAAAAATAACAGAAAACAGTTGTATTGTCAATTGCAAAGTGTGATTCTCAACAAGACAGTGGCCAAATTTAAGATATTTACTTACAATTTTCAATTGAAGAAGTTGATCACGCCGGTTTTTTGCAGTAACAACCAATATCTATTGATATACTAGTTAAAAATCTATCTACATCTGTTGTTCATACACACATATTTGACACGTCCATTTCATTCGGAAGTTCGATGATGACTGCAACAAAAAAAACAAATTATACAACTATTCTAACGTGTTCATAGAGCATTCATTCATTCATGTATTAAGTAACACATAGGCGTAATGTTTCACAATAAATGTGTAACCGAATAAAATTGACATGAGTTCCTATTACGTAAAACGGTTTCATCTAAATTTATTTTCGACTGTTTCAAGCTTATCTAATTGAAATGTAACATCACTTGTTTATCTTATTTCAAGTAAATTTTTTTATTTCAGTGTATATTTAGATAGGTTTTAAACTAAACTTTGTTTCTGTAACAACTACTGTCAACTGACGGCTGAGTTTACGTTCAATTCGTAGATACAAATAAAACTGTATGATCAATGTTAATTTTCGACTATTTCACGCATATTTGATTGAAATTTATTTCTATAAAACATTATATTTCGCGCTGCGTTGATGATCACTATTTGTGACATAAATAACAAATGAGTGTAAGATTATTAGCGTGAAATGTAAAACAAGCAAGCTGTATTAATAGACGTTATGTTTTATTCGTAATAATTAAAAGCATCAAACCGCAATTTTTTCCATTAATTTGAATTACTCGATGTCAAAGTATAATAAAATTTAAAGTAGATTAATTAACTTTAATAAGATATTAGGATCTCTGAATTCATAGCGTTTTGTCGTAGGCTTAATATGTGTACCGTTTTGTCGTAGTTTTAGTATGTGTGAATGTCTCAAATAAATGATTTACGCAAACTTACATTGGTTTGGCGTATAGCACAGTGCATCCGAAATTGATTCCTCGCGAATGATTGATTTTTAGAGGCAGCTCAGCTGTATTATCCAACTAAACCAAGTTGTTAAATCATTCTAAAACCAAAATAAATAGTTGTAAATTAATGTTCCATATTGGAAGTGTGATTCACCAAGAAAGTGACCAAAATTAAGTGACAGTTTATCAACAATTAGGGTAAGACCCTGGTGTGTTTGTAAGATTTTTAAAAATAACAGGAAAAAGTTACGGTGTCAATTGCAAAGTGTGATTCTCAACAAGACAGTGGCCAAAATTAAGATATTTACTTACAATTTTCAATTGAAGAAGTTGATCACGCCGGTTTTTTGCAGTAACAACCAATATCTATTGATATACTAGTTAAAAATCTATCTACATCTGTTGTTCATACACACATATTTGACACGTCCATTTCATTCGGAAGTTCGATGATGACTGCAACAAAAAAAACAAATTATACAACTATTCTAACGTGTTCATAGAGCATTCATTCATTCATGTATTAAGTAACACATACGCGTAATGTTTCACAATAAATGTGTGGCCGAATGAGTTCCTATTGCGTAAAACGGTTTCATCTAAATTTATTTTCGACTGTTTCAAACTTATTTAATTGCAATGTAACTTCACTTGTTTATCTTATTTCAAGTAAATTTTTTTACTTCAGTGTATATTTAGATAGGTTTTAAACTAAACTTTGTTTCTGTAACATCTACTGTCAACTGCAGTCTGGGTTTACGTTAAATTCGTAGATACAAATAAAACTGTTTGATCAATGTTAATTTTCGACTATTTCACGCTTATTTGATTGAAATTTAATTCTATGAAAATGGAATCTATTGACTTTATATTTCGCGCTTCGTTGATGATCACTATTTGTGACATAAATAACAAATGAGTGTAAAATTATTAGTGAGAAATGTAAAACAAGCAAGCTGTATTAATAAACGTTATATTTTACTCGTAATAATTAAAAGAATCAAAGCGCAATTTTTTTTCCATTAATTTGAATGATTCATATTACTCGTTGTCAAAGTATAATAAAATTTTAAATAGATTAATTAACTTTAAAACGATATTAGGATCTCTGAATTCATAGCGTTTTATCGTAGGCTTAATATGTGTACCGTTTTGTCGTAGTTTTAGTATGTGTGAAAGTTTCAAATAAATGATTTACGCAAACTTACATTGGTTTGGCGTATAGCACAGTGCATCCGAAATTGATTCCTCGCGAATGATTGATTTTTAGAGGCAGCTCAGCTGTATTATCCAACTAAACCAAGTTGTTAAATCATTCTAAAACCAAAATAAGTAGTTGTAAATTAATGTTCCATATTGGAAGTGTGATTCACCAAGAAAGTGACCAAAATTAAGAGACAGTTTATCAACAATTAGGGTAAGACCCAGGTGTGTTTGTAAGATTTTTAAAAATAACAGGAAAAAGTTACGGTGTCAATTGCAAAGTGTGATTCATCAAGAAAGTGACCAAATTTAAGATATTTACTTACAATTTTCAATTGAAGAATTTGATCACGCCGGCATTTTTGCAGTAACAATCAATATCTATTGATATACTAGTTAAAAATCCATCTACATCTGTTGTTCATACACACATCTTTGACACGTCCATTTCATTCGGAAGTTCGATGATGACTGCTACAAAAAAAACAAATTATACAACTATTCTAACGTGTTCATAGAGCATTCATTCATTCATGTATTAAGTAACACATAGGCGTAATGTTTCACAATAAATGTGTGACCGATTGAGTTCCTATTGCGTAAAACGGTTTCATCTAAATTTATTTTCGACTGTTTCAAACTTATTTAATTGCAATGTAACATCACTTGTTTATCTTATTTCAAGTAAATTTTTTTATTTCAGTTTATATTTAGAAAGGTTTTAAACTAAACTTTGTTTCTGTAACATCTACTGTCAACTGCCGGCTGAGTTTACGTTAAATTCGTAGATACAAATAAAACTGTTTGATCAATGTTAATTTTCGACTATTTCACGCTAATTTGATTGAAATTTAATTCTATAAAATATTATATTTCGCGCTGCGTTGATGATCACTATTTGTGACATAAATAACAAATTACTGTTAGATTATTAGTGAGAAATGTAAAACAAGCAAGCTGTATTAATAGACGTTATGTTTTATTCGTAATAATTAAAAGCATCAAATCGCAATTTTTTTTCCATTAGTTTGAATGATTCATATTACTCGTTATCAAAGTATTATGAAATTTAAAATAAATTAATTAACTTTAAATCGATATTAGGATCTCTGAATTCATAGCGTTTTATCGTAGGCTTAATATGTGTACCGTTTTGTCGTAGTTTTAGTATATGTGAAAGTTTCAAATAAATGATTTACGCAAACTTACATTGGTTTGGCGTATAACGCGGTGCACCCGAAACGGATTCCTCGCGATTGAACGATATTTGAAGTCAGCTCTGCTGTATTATCCAAACAAACGCAGTTATTACATCATTCTGAAACCAAAGGATATTTAAATATTTGTTAAACAAAGCATGTATACGTTTTTCTATCTGAATAAAGTAACAGAAATGGTTGAATTTACTTACAATTTGTAATTGACGAAATTGATTACATTGATTGTACATAACAGCTTCGTATATATCTATAAATAAACAAAATATTAATTTACTATTATAAATAAGTTGTTAAAGTCTCAGATCAATGATTTACGCAAACGTACATTTGTGTATTGTTCACCCGAAATGGATTCCTTGCGATTGAACGATATTTGAAGTCAGCTTTGCTGTATTATCCAAATAAAAGCAGTTATTATACATCATTCTGAAACCAAAGGATATTTAAATAGTTGTTAAACAAAGCATGTATACGTTTTTCTATCTGAATAAAGTAACAAAATTGGTTGAATTTACTTACAATTTATAATTGACGAAATGGATTACTTTGATTGTACAGAACAACTTCGTATCTATCTATAAATAAACAAAATATTAATTTACTATTATAAATAAGTTGTTAAAGTCTCAGATCAATGATTTACGCAAACGTACATTTGTGTATTGTTCACCCGAAATGGATTCCTTGCGATTGAACGATATTTGAAGTCAGCTCTGCTGTATTATCCAAACAAACGCAGTTATTACATCATTCTGAAACCAAAGGATATTTAAATATTTGTTAAACAAAGCATGTATACGTTTTTCTATCCGAATAAAGTAACAAAAATGGTTGAATTTACTTACAATTTGTAATTAACGAATTTGATTACATTGATTGTACATAACAGCTCCGTGTATATCTATAAATAAACAAAATATTAATTTACTATTATAAATAAGTTGTTAAAGTCTCAGATCAATGATTTACGCAAAACGTACATTTGTGTATTGTTCATCCGATATGGATTCCTTGCAATTGAACGATATTCGAAGTCAGCTTTGCTGTATGATCTATTGATATACATCTATTATCAACTAGTTAAAAATCTATCTATATCTGTTGTTATGTGCAAATGTACTCACCAGGTAATTTAGTGTTACAAGGGAGTTGATCCAATATTCGCATATCACACAATCCACTCACTACAGCACACAACTTTGACACGTCCATTTCGCCCGGAGGTTCGATGATGGCTGCTAGAAAAAACAAATTATACAACTATTCTAACGTGTTCATAGTTCAATCGTTCATGTATTAAGTAAAGTACTGTTTCACAATAAATGTGTAACCGAATAAAAATGACAGCTGTGGTACATGTGTGTGTTCACAAGAGTTCCTATTACGTAAAACGGTTTCATCCAAATTTATTTACGACTGTTTCAAGCTTATTTAATTGAAATTTAATTCTATAAAATGAAATCTATTGACTTTATATATCGCGGTTCGTCGATGATTAGTGTTAGATTATTAGTGTGAAATGTAATACTAGCAAGCTGTGTTAATAGACGTTATGTTTTATTCGTTATAGTTAAAAGAATCAATCCGTATAGTAAATTGCAAACAACAAATTTTCCGTTATATTGAATTTCTGAATCCTTAGCGTTTTATCGTAGTCTTAAAATGTGTACTGCTATTTAATTATGGTACTGTGTTTTATCGCAGCTTAGTATGTGTACTGATATTTAATTATGATATGAAATAAACAAAATATTAACTTACATTTTTTTATATTGTACTCAACTGGATTTCCCACAATTGAAAGGCAGCTCTACTGTATTATCCAAATCATTCTGAAACAAAAGGATATTTAAATAGTTGTTAAACAATGTATGTGTGCGTTTTACATCCCTAATTGTGTTTGCACGTGTCGATTTTCATGTGTGAAATTTAAGCGTACCATGTCATTGAAACATTAAATATAACACTAATGAAATGCTTTATATTAATTTGCAACTGTATACAATAGTTAGATTCATTTTTAACAAGAATATCACGAAGATTACGTCGGATTCAGAAATACGTTTAGAATCAACACCGGAATGCCATCATGGGCTTTACTTCACAACGGAAAACGGTTACGTTTTCAAATTCGCAATGCTACCAATGGTGTAAAAAAAACCCTAGTAACTCAGTAAAAACGCGCCAAGATTACAAACACAAATAAAAGTTCGAGTTGAAAACGTAGATAATACAGTTTGATCAATTTAATTCTATATAAAATGGAATCTATTGACTTTATATTTCGCGCTTCGTCGATAGATTAGTTAATTTGAATGATTCATATAGCTAGTTTTATCGTACTTTTAATATATATTGTTATTTAATTATGGTACCGTTTTAACATAGTCCTAAAGATATTTAATTATGGTACCGTTTTATCATTTCATTTCTATTTCATAGCTTTTAATTTTAATAAATATTCCTACTATATTTAACAATGTTTTATAAACAAATGTATGGTTTGAATAATAATAAAAAAATTCGTTATTTAAAAACACTATCCATTGTATTCATTTATTCACACGTTCAAACCATTTTAAATGCAACAACAAATGTTACCAACATTAACCGTGATCATTGTTTCATGTATTATATATATTGTTATAAATATAATAGGTAATTGGAAGATACGTGCTGATTTAGATTAGGTACTCACCAGGTAATTTAGTGTTGATCTATATCCGTCTTCAATATTAGCATAACACACAATCCACTCACTACAACACACTGCACACAACTTTGACACGTCCATTTCGTTCGGAGGTTCGATGATGACTGCAAGAAAAAACAAATTATACAACTATTCTAACGTGTTCATAGTTCAATCGTTCATGTATTAAGTAACGTACTGTTTCACAATAATTGTGTAACCGAATAAAAATGACAGCTGTGGTACATGCGTGTGATCACAAGAGTTCCTATTACGTAAAACGGTTTCATCCAAATTTATTTTATTTATTTAATTGAAATGTAACATCACTTGTTCATCTTAAGCAGTCTATTAATGTATTTCAAGTAAATTTGTTCTTCTCAGTGTAAATCTAGATAGGTTTTATAGTAAACATTGATCCTGTAACATCTACTGACGGCGTTGAATTCGCAGATACAAATAAAACAATTTGATCAATGTTTCAAACTTATTTAATTAAAATTTAAATCTATAAAATGAAATCTATTGACTTTATATATCGCGGTTCGTTGATGATTAGTGTTAGATTATTAGTGTGAAATGTAATACTAGCAAGCTGTGTTAATAGACAACAAATTTTCCGTTATATTGAATTTCTGAATCCTTAGCGTTTTATCGTAGTCTTAAAATGTGTACTGCTATTTAATTACGGTACCGTGTTTTATCGCAGTCTTGGTATGTGTACTGATATTTAATTATGATATGAAATAAACAAAATATTAACTTACATTTTTTTATATTGTACTCAACTGGATTTCCCACAATTGAAAGGCAGCTCTACTGTATTATTCAAATCATTCCGAAACAAAAGGATATTTAAATAGTTGTTAAACACTGTATGTGTGCGTTTTACGTCCCTAATTGTGTTTGCACGTGTCGATTTTCATGTGTGAAAATAAAGCGCACCATGTCATTGAAATATTAAATATAACACTAATGAAATGCTTCATATTAATTTGCAACTGTATACAATAGTTAGATTCATTTTTAACAAGAATATCACGAAGATTACGTCGGATTCAGAAATACGTTTAGAATCAACACCGGCATGCCATCATGGGCTTCACTTCACAACGGAAAACGGTCACGTTTTCAAATTCGCAATGCTACCAATGGTGTAAAAAAACCCTAGTAACCAGTAAAAACGCGCCAAGATTACAAACACAAATAAAAGTTCGAGTTGAAAACGTAGATAGAAATAATACAGTTTGATCACTTTAATTCTATATAAGATGGAATCTATTGACTTTATATTGCGCGCTTCGTTGATAGATTAGTTAATTTGAATGTTTCATATTGCTAGTTTTATCGTACTTTTAATATATATTGTTATTTAATTATGGTACCGTTTTAACATAGTCCTAATATGTACTGATATTTAATTATGGTACCGTTTTATCATTTCATTTCTATTTCATAGCTTTTCATTTTAATAAATTTTCCTACTATATTTAACAATGCATTGTATTCATTTATTCACACGTTCAATCCACTTTGAATGCAACAACAAATGCTACCAACACTAACCGTGTTCATTGTTTCATGTATTATATATATTGTTATTAATATAATAAGTAAATGGAAGATACGTGCTGATTTTGATTAGGTACTCACCAGGTCATTTAGTGTTGATCTATATCCATCACCAATATTAGCATAACACACAATACACTCACTACACCACACTGCACACAACTTTGACACGTCCATTTCGTTCGGAGGTTCGATGATGACTGCGAGAAAAAACATATTATTCAACTATTCTAAATTGAACTTTATGTTACCAACACTAAACGTGTTCATTAAATAACACGTATAGTCGTAATGTCTCACAATAAATGTGTGACCGCATAAAAAAAATCTCCACCGACAACTAGTTGTAACGTAAAGTAAAATTTAAATTAAATATCTTTACAACGGTTTTAGCAACCTTGAATCCATAGCGTTTTAACGTAGTCTTAATATGTGTACTGATATTTAATTATGGTACCATTTTATTGTACTATTAATAGGTGTATTGGTATTTAATTATGATACCGTTTTATCGTTATAATTGATTTATTTACTTATTTAGCTTACATTTGTTATATACAAATTATAAATAACAGTATTTCATTTCTATTTATTGTAATAATATTTAACAATGTTTTATAAACAAATGTATGGTTTGAATTATAATTGAAACAAATTCTTTATTTAAACACTATGCATTGTATTCATTCATTCATACGTTCAATCCATTTTTAATAAATAAAAAAAAACAGTATCTAACCATAAATGGATGGGTTGGGCCGCTTTGGTCATGGTGCCGTAGTTCCTGGATGCTTGTTTCTTCATTAATCGACGTTCCAGGGTCCTTGCTTCTTCCGCAATGGACGTAGTACCCCCGCCGCACCCCTCTAATTACAAACCCCATTTACTATTACGCAACGGCAGTCGCTGGTCCCTCCGCCCCCCGCCCACTCCCATAAAAAAAAAAAAAATGGGGAGTGGGCGGGGGGCGGAGGGACCAGCGACTGCCGTTGTGTAATTTTTATAATTGATAGCAAAAAATTAATAAAAAATTAAATTTATATAAATAATTCATATCAAAAGTTAAAACAATAATAAACCCCTGAATGTTTCTTCTTTTATTCGTGTCCTTCTTCTGTAACAATAGAGAAAGTCCTTCAGTATCAAATCGTTCTATTTTGTAAAAGTTATAAGAAAAATATTGAAAATTGATTTGACTTAAGGATTTCTCATTCGTTCATCATTCAACAATGCATAGTTATGATTATATATAAAATGTTGTTGTTTATTATCTGAACCATTTGTTTATAAACAAAACCACTAAAAGATTTTTTTTTTGCAAGAACAAATTATTAGCAGTTTATAATTCAAAATCAAGTTTTAGTTTACTCATGAATTGTTAATTAGGTTTTGCAAAATATTATCTTTTGTGGTCACCACTATATATATACATATATAATAATTATTCATATAATATAAGTATTTCTAGTTGCTCCAATATTGAGCTGAATCCTCGGAAAGTAATTGGAAGCTGCATCCATGGAAGGTAATTGATGATTGCAGCCCACGACTGCAATGTGGAATAGCTGGATTTTATTGTTGCTCACAATTTAAAGACTTCTGAAAATATAAAAAAAATAAATTGATTATTATGGTTTAATTAATAAGCTAGTTAATGATTGTTAAAATATTTCAATGAAAATCAATACAACAACAAATTTAATCACAGATATAAAATGGAATGCCAATTTTAAGACTGATATCCACACAATCCGAAACTACAATACATTCATTCGCATGCAACACACTTGATATACGCTACATATACTACAACACACACAAGAATCACAAGCATTCGATAACTAATCCATAAATTGGCCTCCTCAAAATGTTTAAATATTTGCTCAAGATTGCATTGTTTTTGATTTAGTTGTAATAGTAAATAAGTTGATTTTTACGATTGTAAAATATTTATATAAAATGTTGGGATAGACTTACAATTTAGAAATTGATGATAAGAATCGTCTGCCGCCTTTGATTACGCCAGTTGCTAAAAAAGGGTTACAAGGGTGTTGTTCATCTCCAATATTCGCATATTGTACGCACAAACAATCCGCTAACTACAACACACTGTACACATCTTTGACACGTCTATTTCATTCGGAGGTTCGATGATGACTACTAGAAATGACAAATTAAACAACCATTCTTAATTGAATTTAATGTTACCAACACTAACCTTGTTCATAGTTTCATGTATTAAGTAACACATATAGACGTAATATCTCACAATAAATGTGTAATACTGTATCTCAGATACAGTATCTACGTGTAAATGAGCTCTTAATATGTATACTGATATTTAATTATGGTACTGTTTTATCGTGCTCTTAAAATTTATCTTAATGTATTTCAAGTAAATTTGTTCATTTCAATGTATATTTAGAAAAGTTTTATACTAAACATTGTTTCTTTAACATCTTCCATCAACTGACGGCTGAGATTGCGTTGATTTCGTAGATACAAATAAAACAGTTTACGACTGTTTCAAGCTTTTTTAATTGAAATTTAATTCTATAAAATGGAATCTATTGACTTTATATTTCGCGTTTTGTTGATGAGTATTAGTTTATTAGTGTGAAATGTAATACAAGCAAGCTGTATTAATAAACGTTATGTTTTATTCGTAATAATTAAAAGAATCAAACCACACAAACTATATACGGGTGTTAGTTAAAAAACTGGCCATAGGCGTTTAACATGGAAAATCAATTTTTCTTTGCGCAAACATTCGCAGATTATTTTAGACAAAGATATCATTAGTATCACATAGTAAATTTACTCTGTTTGCAATCAACAAAATTTTCATTAATTTGAATGATTCATATTACTAGTTGTCAAGGTACAGTAAAATTTAAATGAATTTAATTTTAAAACGATATTAGCATCTCAAGGATGCTAATATCCATAGTGTTTTATCGTTGTCGTAATTTGTGTACTGATATATAATTATGGTATGCCTTATAACATCGAAACTAATTGATTTATTTAGCTTAATTTTGACACAAATCTAAACATCAATTTATTTGATTCTGCAATTGAACATACTTGTTAGGTATTCCATCAATATTGCAATGAATAGGGTTTTCAAAAATATTAAATATATGCAGATTATATAAATAAAGTAACAAATATACAGTGTGAGTCACGGAACTTGAACATTTTTTTGCCATGAATCACCCACTTTGTTTATACAACTTATCTTGCACACCGCAAAAGACCTCATCTCCGCTGCCACTACTTTGTCGCCTTCTATATAAGTAACCATGCATAAAAATAATTTTTTTTTTTGTATACTGCATGAGTTATTGAATTTTGTAAACAAAAATTTTAATTTCCATTTAATAAAATAAGGGAGAAAAAAATTATTAAAAATATTCATTTATTTGTCAAAAAAACCACTACATGCTTTTGGCCCGTTTTGACAATGTGAAAAATAATGTGACATGAAAACAATAATGTACGAAGTATGACGAAATATGTTGGAATAAAAACGTGGTTGCGTTTGTTGTCTATAAGCTTTAAACGACCCTATCGCACATGTTATGAAAGACATCTACATTAATTTTATGTCGTTACTTATATCTGACTAAGGAATGTAAGGAATGTTCAAGTTCCGTAAATATAGAACAATCGAGTGAACTATCTAGTACACTCAGAGTAAAAACACTATGTGACTGCAGTAAATTGAGCATTTTCAAGCCGGTTGTGTTTGTTTATTATACTTATTCAATCTCTATCCTATAAGTTATAATGTTGTTTTTCGTGGTTGTGTTTTAAGGCGATGTTCCAATTTAAAAAAAAAATCGATTTTTATTTTTCAAATTTTTATTCAAAAACATTTTAAAAATATGTAAAAAAAAATTAAGGTAAATTTCTAAACCGTTTCGGAGATATTTACATTTCTATAAGTAGTAACCGGATTATAAATACGTAGGACTTTTCTTAAACTCACACTATTTTCTAAGTTTTTTTTTAATTTTTAACTTTTTATTGGTTTACGGAGAAGGTAATTTTGTTCTTAATGCTGCATGGGTTATTTAATATTATAAACAAAAATTTAAATTTCTATCTATTATAATAAGAGAGAAAAAAATTATTAAAAATATTCATTTATTTGACCAAAAATGCGTGAAAAAGCGATGTAGTCATTTCAGCAACCACTGCAAATAGTTCAGTTTGTTGACTCAAGATAAGAAATGAGTCATAATTACTATGCACTGTTTGTTATTATTTGGGCTACAAGGCTGTGGGTTATGCGCTCGGCTTTACGATCTTTTCTATTGCAAGGGTTTTATACCTGCTCTAATGAAATATATATTTTTGAAATATTTAAATTTACAAACAATATTATTATTTTATTTACAAATTCATAAAGACATTGAAAAATACTTGACAACTAAATTTAAATTTAAACAATCGGCTAATATTTAGCGAAGATGCTTGTGTTTTATTTGACAATTGAAAAGTTTTTTTTCGGTAAATATCATTTTATTACTCAAATTTCTTTTTCAAATATTTTTGATTTGGTATTATTATGTGAATTAAAAAATGTATTTCAAGAGAAATTCATAATCTTATAATTAAAAATATGTCTTACACACAACAGTATATAAAAAAAACCCTTCTATTTGTATAGTTTATGAACTACTTACTTATATCTGACAAAGGTATGTAAACAATGTTCAAGGTCAGTGAATATATAACAACCGAGTGAACTATCTCGTACACTCAATGTAAAAACACCATATGACTGCAGTAAATTGAGCATTTTCAAGCTGGTTGTGTTTGTTTATTATACTTAAACAATCTCTATCTTATAAGTTATATTATTGTTTTTCGTGGTTATGTTTTAAGGCGATGTTCCAATTAAAAAAAAAATCGATTTTTATTTTTCAAATTTTTATTCAAAAACATTTTAAAAATATGTAAAAAAAAATTAAGGTAAATTTCTAAACCTTTTCGGAGATATTTACATTTCTATAAGTAGTAACCGGATTATAAATACGTAGGACTTTTCTTAAACTCACACTATTTTCTAAGTTTTTTTTAATTTTTAACTTTTTATTGGTTTACGGAGAAAGTAATTTTGTTCTTAATGCTGCATGGGTTATTTAATATTGTAAACAAAAATTTAAATTTCTATCTATTATAATAAGAGAGAAAAAAATTATTATAAATATTCATTTATTTGACCAAAAATGCGTGAAAAAGTGATGTAGTCATTTCAGCAACCAATACAAAAGTTCAGTTTGTTGACTCAAGATAAGATATGAGTCATAATTACTGTGCACTGTTTGTTATTATTTGGGCTACAAGGCTGAGTGTTATACGCTCGGCTTTAAGATCTTTTCTATTGCAAGGGTTTTATACCTGCTCTGATGAAATATATATTTTTTAAATATTTAAATTTACAAACAATATTATTATTTTATTTACAAATTCATAAAGACATTGAAAAATACTTGACAACTAAATTTAAATTTTAAACAATCGGCTAATATTTAGCGAAGATGCTTGTGTTTTATTTGACAATTGAAAAGTTTTTTTTCGGTAAATATCATTTTATTACTCAAATTTCTTTTTCAAATATTTTTGATTTGGTATTATTATGTGAATTAGAAAATATATTTCAAGAGAAATTCATAATCTTATAATTAAAAATATGTCTTGCACACAATAGTATATAAAAAACCCTTCTATTTGTATAGTTTATGAACTACTTACTTATATCTGACAAAGGTATGTAAAGAATGTTCAAGGTCAGTGAATATATAACAACCGAGTGAACTATCTCGTACACTCAATGTAAAAATACCATATGACTGCAGTAAATTGAGCATTTATTTTCAAGCTGGTTGTGTTTCTTTATTATACTTATAAAATATCTATCTTATAAGTTATAATGTTGTTTTTCGTGGTTGTGTTTTAAGGCGATGCTCTAATTTTAAAAAAAAATCGATTTTTATTTTTCAAGTTTTTATTCAAAAACATTTTAAAAATATGTAAAAAAAATTTTAGGTAAATTTCTAAACCGTTTCGGAGATATTTACATTTCTATAAGTAGTAACCGGATTATAAATACGTAGGACTTTTCTTAAACTTACACTATTTTCTAAGTTTTTTTTTAATTTTTAACTTTTTATTGGTTTACGGAGAGGGTAATTTTGTTCTTAATGCTGCATGGGTTATTTAATATTGTAAACAAAAATTTAAATTTCTATCTATTATAATAAGAGAGAAAAAAATTATTAAAAATATTCATTTATTTGACCAAAAATGCGTGAAAAAGTGATGTAGTCATTTCAGCAACCACTACAAAAGTTCAGTTTGGTGACTCAAGATAAGATATACACTGTTTGTTATTATTTGGGCTACAAGGTTGTGGGTTATGCGCTCGGCTTTACGATCTTTTCTATTGCAAGGGTTTTATACCTGCTCTGATGAAATATATATTTTTTAAATATTTAAATTTACAAACAATATTATTATTTTATTTACAAATTCATAAAGACATTGAAAAATACTTGACAACTAAATTTAAATTTAAACAATCGGGTAATATTTAGCGAAGATGCTTGTGTTTTATTTGACAATTTAAATGTTTATTTTAGGTAAATAATATCCGATTTTTACTACTCAAATTTCTTTTTCAAATATTTTGGATTTGGTGAGTCACCCACTTCGTTTAAACAACACTTTTAAACGGAGCAGATTTAAATAAAATTAAGGAAAGTAACAGTTCAATTTTGTTTTTCTCTTCTTCAAATAAAGCCAAACTACTCAAAATCATGCTTTTGGCCCGTTTTGACAATGTGAAACAATAATGTGACATGAAAACAATAATGTCAGAAGTATATCGAAATATGATGGAATAAAAACGTAGTTGCGTTTGTTGTTATTAATACGGCGTCTGGGTTAAGTAAAGATGTACGTCTATAAGCTTTAAACGACCCTATCGCACATGTTATGAAAGACATCTACATTAATTTTATGTCGTTACTTATATTTGACTAAGGAATGTAAAGAATGTTCAAGTTCCGTAAATATATAACAATCGAGTGAACTGCAGTAAATTGAGCATTTTCAAGCCGGTTGTGTTTGTTTATTATACTTATACAATCTCTATCTCATAAGTTATAATGTTATTTTTCGTGGTTGTGTTTTATGGCGATGTTCCAATTTAAAAAAAAAATCGATTTTTTTTTTCCAAAATTATATTCAAAAACATTCTAAAAATATGTAGAAAAAAATTTAAGGTAAATTTCTAAACAATTTCGGAGATATTTACATTTCTATAAGTAGTAACCGGATTATAAATACGTAGGACTTTTCTTAAACTCACACTATTTTCTAGGTTTTTTTTAATATTTAACTTTTTATTGGTTTACGGTTCAGGCTATTTTGTTCTTAATAAAACCCCGTTAGATTTTTTTGTTTCAGACATCCTAAACTGGAGTTATCATGCACACCGCAAAAGACCTAATCTCCGCGGCCTCTACTTTGTCACCTTCTATATAAGTAACCATGCATAAAAATAAAAAATAAAATTTATTTTGTATACTGCATGAGTTATTTATTATTGTAAATTTTCTACCTAATAAAATAAGAGAGAAATAAATTATTAAAAATTTTCATTTATTTGACCAAAAAAGCGTGAAAAAGTGATATATAATAATATACGAAGTATGACGACATATGATGGAATATAAACGTGGTTGTGTTTGCTGTTTATAATATTAATACGGGGTCTGGGTTAAGTAAAGATGTACGTCTATAAGCTTTAAACGGTACCATCGCACATATTATAAAAGACATCTGCATTAATTTTATGTCGTTACTTATATCTGACTATGTTGTGTAAAGAATGTTCAATCGAGTGAACTATCTCGTACACTCAGAGTAAAAACAGACGCTTTGTTTTGCCATAATCATTATCGCAATAATCTGGGATGGATAATCGCTGCTGTTATCCGGAAATTGAGAATCTAATATTTCTTCTTCTTTATTAAACCTACCTATAATTTGAGATACTTATTCTAGTTTTGTGCCAGTAAACACGGGGCACACACAATTATGTGCGTGAGTGAGAAAAAATGTAATACCCGTAACGCAACGGTCACTTGCCGTCAAGAATATACACGCTCGGTCTATTCATATGTTGTTTTTACATTGCAATGATAAGTAAAATTCAATACAGGGAAGTAGTAGCCCGATTTGACGTTCAATTAAGAAATGTTACAATATTTGTGTATGCATTGGTGAGAAACACGAAATGCTAATACAGGTCTGGACGTAACATGGGTACATTTATACGTTATACAATCGGGCTTTCTTTTAACATGGGAAATATGTACCGGGCTCTAATTTTTAAACGGATTGACTTATCGTTTTTTTTGCAAGACTTATTTATTTTTTGATTTTAATTTTCTAAAGTGTAGTTCTTTTTCAAAAATAAATTAGATCATTTACAATAAAAAATTGGGGGTCTCGTAGGTTACCGTTATAAATAGACTGGCAAATACTTTTTATTTTATTTCGAGTGCATGCAACATTAATAAATAATGTGCAGGTGTTCTATATATTATATATGTAGAACGATTTAAAAATTAAATATGTAGTTCTATTTTAAAATAAGATTTAATTAAATAAAAATTGCAAGCGTAAAAGTTTAACTATAAAATGGCAATTATGAAAATAGCATATACATATATCAATAGGGAAATGATACGATTTTTCGAATTTATTTCAAACTAATTCCTTACCGGACCAAACGAAACATGCATAATTCTCGAGCGAAACTAGTTTCCATTTTATTTCGCGTACATGCTATGCTATTATATAGTGTGCAATCTTTTTATATATTCTCTATACATATGTAGTAATACATAGTAAGAATTTAGAATAAAATGAGAATTGCAAAAAAATGAATTTTTTTATTTTAATTATTAGTTAGCAAAAATAGCGCTTATTAAAACAAAGGGAAATAAATTTCTCGCGAAAATATAAACTGTTATAATAAAAATCCGTATTGAGGAATATATAATTTTCTGAAAAGGGCAAAATGTTTTTATTTAGAGTTGCAAGCGAGTTGATCTGCAAGAGCCGTCTTCCGGTTCCTCATGTTGCACACGCGCACTAAATGTCTATGTTGTACCCGGCGCATTACAACAAACCGCGAATGTTCAAGTATGTGCATATATATAGTTAAATAAAATTAATATTGAATTTAAAATGGTTCAAAAGTTCACAAGAGTCTAATTGCGCAATACATATAATTGCTCTATATTTTAAAATGTTCATATACTAGTCTACATGATCCCGCACTATGTAGCAACAATTTTACAATTATTTATAGCATTTTATATGCACACTAACGTTAAAACCGAACTGCAATGACCGGCGGTTGTCTACGAACTGATGATTTTAAACTTATCCGGACATGTTTTCACTTAATAATTCGAAATAAAGAATTAAATGCTATACCCATACAAGTTGAAAAAGGACAGACAATTACTGTGACGTATTTTTATGATAACTGGCTTCTTATTTAACATGTATAGAATATCGAAATAAATTATGTATTAATTTAAAAAATGGGGTACTTTGTAGTCATCTTAACTCATGCAAAAATATAGAGTATAAAATTAGCCATAATTTGATATGCAACAACAATATAATTACTTGCGATAAATTATCAATTTTAGGCCATCCTAGTATATGTTCTTAATTGATTATGCCATAAAGCACAGAGGTGATACGTATTATAAGTAATTTTCAATTTTAAGAGTCGCGTCTTCTGCTCAGACTAATTATTTATTGTTTATATGTATGTATGTACATCGAACATCGAATAAAACTAGGATACTTTTGAATAATGACGTTTACTGTGACCAACATTTTGCTAGTGGATACGGTAATACACATATAGAGGTAACTATTTAATTCAGTAGAATTGAAAAAATCAAAATTATATATTTATTTCAAAAAAGTGAACACCTGCGACGTCTATGTACACAAGAATTTACAAACAGAATTTGAAAAGTTAATAAAACCGAGTTGCGCAATGGACTGATTATCTTGTTTCATTTTATGAAGAAAAGTGAATGTCCGCGACATCTATGAACACTAAAAATAACCAGCAGAATTGGAAAAATCAATAAAACCGAGTTGCGCAATGGAATGATTATTTCTTGCTGTATTACTGTAGTATGACTGAAAGATTCCGATAATTTGCATATAAAACTATAAGTTAAAGAAGGATGGAGCATTCTCTATCAAGATTTACAAATTAAAACAAATAGTTGGCTCCCACTTTGGAAATAATTTAATTAATGTGTGCCTTTCTAAGTTGTTTTCGCTAATAAAGTTTTTTATGATCTGCTCTAATTTCTGAGATAAAAATTCATTTACATTACTCTAGTCAATTTTTGCGGTTTCTGCCTTTGCTGAAAAATGGTTGAAGTTACAGAAAAATTGTTTGGATTAAAATTAAAGGCATTAAAACTTCGAATAATTTATGTTTGAACAATTTTTCAAAAAAGGTACCGGAGACAAGTAAATGGTTATTGAAATTTGTTCTTATTATAACTATTTTCACATAAATCGTATCAACTGTGCTTGTCAATTGTTTAATAGAAAAACAAAAAATTTAAATATTTTAGAGTTTCGCTTTTAATATTTATTCTAAGAAATAATTTAGTGAAAAGGATTTCCAAAGGTTAGTAAAATATTATAAATATCGTGGCAGTTATCATGTAGAAAAATAAGTTGAGAGAAATATTTTATTACTTATTCAAATACATAGATTATGTAGAGATTATTTATGCCATATTTCCATACACTCCACATGAAAACCAACATTACATTTTTCACACGGGGCACACACAATTATGTGCGTGAGTGAGAAAAAATGTAATACCCGTAACGCAACAGTCACTTGCCGTCAAGAATATATACGCTCGGTCTATTCATATGTTGTTTTTACATTGCAATGATAAGTAAAATTCAATACAGGGAAGTAGTAGCCCGATTTGACGTTCAATTAAGAAATGTTAGAATATTTGTGTATGCATTGGTGAGAAACACGAAATGCTAATACGTAACATAGGTACATTTATACGTTATACAATCGGGCTTTCTTTTAACATGGGAAATATGTACCGGGCTCTAACTTTTAAACAGATTGACTTATCGATTTTTTTGCAAGACTTATTTATTTTTAGATTTTAATTTTCTAAAGTGTAGTTTTTTTAAAAATTAAATTAGATCATTTACAATAAAAAAAGGGAGTCTCGTAGGTTACCGTCATAACGAAAGTGTATTCAAATAAAAGATTCCCACCCCTACCTACAATTTGAGATACTTATTCTAATTGTGTGCTAGTGAGCACAGGGCACATATAGTAATTATGTGCGTGTGTGTAACATTGGGTAGGCACAATGTTACACGTGGAGGTATCTGTAAGAAATTTTGGATTAAGTGGCAAACTACCATAGGGTGCAGTGTGCAAGTCTGCTCACACACTGCGAAAACTTTAAAAGAGGGGACACCCAGTTTGCCAGGACTGGGACGTCGAAAAACATTAAACCTGTAAGTGTGAAAGTACAGTTAGTTATTGGGGCCCACCAGCTCCTTTAGTGGGCCCTGAGTACGCGATCGAAATTTAACCAGACTAACCAACTAACAAATCAATCCGGTTCCCAGTGCACTAACCATCCCTCGCACTGTCCTACTGCATCCTGGCAATGCAGCAGTAGCCACGAGGGGGCAGATACACCAGGCACCCACTGTACATACTACTAGTAGCACGGATGGGCTTTCTTGGACATAGATTACGTTAGCCGGTTTTATTAGCAACGCGCTGATATGAAAAAGAGCCATGCGTCTCATTTAAGTCGACAATGTACTACGAGAGAGCGGTCCAAACTCTAAACCAGACAAGCTAAGCACTTTCCCACACCGCACCTCGAGAAATCTGAAGCCACTAACCAAGCACCGCCCTGGTATATTCATCCAAACGATCCCATAACAGATAGTGCCGCCATACGTCGCGAACTATCTGCGTAAGATACAGAATGGGTAGCTACAGTAGGCTTTACGGCCCGACGGGTGTTTAGCGAGCAACAGACCCCAAAGTGAGAGCATGTACTTGGCGCACCTACATTCGTATAAATGCAGGCCGATGTGCGGTAACACGGAACTCATAGTACGAAATCGGCTAACATATTGATGCATGGCCGCCTAATCATATCAGCGTTATCAATCAAGCACCACGCATCTCATTCTAATCAAATTCTATTTTTAAATTACAACTAAGTCTCAGCACGCCTTGATTACACAACATTAGTGCTGCAAGGTTGCATCAATCATAGTTTTAGCAAAGCAACAATATTTATATGTATATATATATATATATAAACGGAGATTTAGCAAGCAATGATAACACAACATTAGTGTTCCAAAGTTGCATCGATCTCATCATAGTTAGGACAATAATATCCACATTTAACCGAGAGATACAGTGGTGCGTTATTATCAATTATTTACTATTTACCGATCAATACAATCAAAGCAATATTTTACTACTGTTAATTAATTCGCGACGCGCCCACCCCCGAAACACCCGACACCCGAATTTAAACCCACCCAAAAATGCAAACCCGAGAAGCTAAACAACGCGATATTATTATTATTTAAATACAACAAACGATCTACCTCGGTGGCAGAACTGCCATATTAGATGGACAGTACGCGTTACCGATACAAAAAAAAGGACTTCAAATTGTTGTTTTCCTCCAGGAATCCAACGGTGGGTGCTCCCACGATGAAAAGGGGGGATATTTACGAATTTAACGAACGAGCGACAAGGAACTAGAGACAATACATGCTCCAACCGTAAGGGCAGGGGCTACCACATATATTTGCAACAAAAGCGCGTGTTTCAAACATATGCAGACATTTATTTATTTATTATTAAATGAACCATCAACAAGTTCTGTAAAATAACAGCAACAACAGGGTGGATTGGAACAAAATACTCTCTCAAGTTATACATACAATATACAATGTTTCTTGCATGTGCTATTATTTTAATGACTTTAAATCAATACCATTTTATTAATAATGGTTTTATTAGTTATGAATTTTTTTTATAAGCAAATTTTATATTTCCCAGTGTAGTTTAACAATTTCTGAATACGCGCGTATTCAGAAACTGTTAAAGAAAAGAAGAAAGAAAGAATAAATAATATAAATACACCCGAAGACAGCGGATTCTCTTTTTCTTTAGTTTACGACGTATAAGAGAACCACTGACCAAAACGCATGTTCGAAATATTACGAGTCCAAAAGGTACTCACCAAGTCCAAATCCAAACTTGTTCCTCTCCTACCACAGCTGAAGTTCTTGTTGTTCCTGTTTGGTAGCGAAGCGCAGCGTAGAACTTTATTATTTAATTACCCGAAATTATTTATTTAAAATTTGCACACGACCATTTTTTATTTCACTCACCAACACTGATTTTTATACGGAAAATTACATTTAATTTTAAGACTTTCACTAATACTGTACAAGGGGGTAATGGCATAAATTTAACGTAGTTATTTCACAAATCAAAATAAACACTCGCGAACTCATTTAATTCACTTTGTTACAAACGGCACTGTACATACATATAAATAAATGCAGAAAGAAAGATAAAAAAGAAACTGGGAAATATAAAAATAGCACACGCTAGGTAATCAAAAATTCACTTACTTGTTCTAAATAAAATGCAGAGTTGAGTAGACTGGACCCCCCTAAAACATTAGCAAATGAATTAGAAATCATTGTAAATAATTATAAACATTATTAAAAACACCCCACATAAACATTTAATAAACAATAATAATCAATTGGGACCGTTAAGTTAAAGAAAATAAATAAAAACCGTTAACTTATATACGAATTTAACATGCAAGTATGTATGATCAACGATAGCCATGGCTAGCTTCGGCGTATACCTTCTAGAATTAGGAAGTAGATGGTTCATATTTTCGCAAAAATCTAATGTAATCGGTCACCCCGCACATAAAACGGTATAGAATATCAATTGGCAGTCTATTAATTAACTTTTATTACTAAAATCTATAATAGAATCGCGTTTTTTACCCCGTTTTTTACGAATTTTGTCTTAACGAAAATTCGCGCGTGCAGCGCATAGCTGCCGTTCCACGGCACACTACAATTATGTGCGTGAGTGAGAAAAAATGTAATACCCGTAACGCAACGGTCACTTGCCGTCAAGAATATACACGCTCGGTCTATTCATATGTTGTTTTTACATTGCAATGATAAGTAAAATTCAATACAGGGAAGTAGTAGCCCGATTTGACGTTCAATTAAGAAATGTTACAATATTTGTGTATGCATTGGTGAGAAACACGAAATGCTAATACAGGTCTGGACGTAACATGGGTACATTTATACGTTATACAATCGGGCTTTCTTTTAACATGGGAAATATGTACCGGGCTCTAACTTTTAAACGGATTGACTTATCGTTTTTTTTGCAAGACTTATTTATTTTTAGATTTTAATTTTCTAAAGTGTAGTTCTTTTTAAAAATTAAATTCGATCATTTACAAAAAAAGGGGGTCTCGTAGGTTACCGTTATAAAGAGACTGGCAAATACTTTTTATTTTATTTCGAGTGCATGCAACATTAATAAATAATGTGCAGGTGTTCTATATATTATATATGTAGAACGATTTAAAAATTAAATATGTAGTTCTATTTTAAAATAAGATTTAATTAAATAAAAATTGCAAGCGTAAAAATTTAACTATAAAATGGCAATTATGAAAATAGCATATATACATATATCAATAGGGAAATGATACGATTTTTCGAATTTATTTCAAACCAATTCCTTACCGGACCAAACGAAACCTGCAATATTCTCGAGCGAAACTAGTTTCCATTTTATTTCGCGTACATGCTATGCTATTATATAGTGTGCAAGTGTTCTATATATTCTATATACATATGTAGTAATACATAGTAAGAATTTTGAATAAAATGAGAATTGCAAAAAAATGAATTTTTTATTTTAATTATTAGTTAGCAAAAATAGCGCTTATTAAAACAAAGGGAAATAAATTTCTCGCGAAAATATAAACTGTTATAATAAAAATCCGTATTGAGGAATATATAATTTCCTGAAAAGGGCAAAATGTTTTTATTAAGATATACTCACTTCCTCATTTAGAGTTGCAAGCGAGTTGATCTGCAAGAGCCGTCTTCCGGTTCCTCGTCTTGCACACGCGCACTAAATGTCTATGTTGTACCCGGCGCATTACAACAAACCGCGAATGTTCAAGTATGTGCATATATATAGTTAAATAAAATTAATATTGAATTTAAAATGGTGCAAAAGTTCATAAGAGTCTAATTGCGCAATACATATAATTGCTCTATATTTTAAAATGTTCATATACTAGTCTACATGATCCCGCACTATGTAGCAACAATTTTACAATTATTTATAGCATTTTATATGCACACTAACGTTAAAACCGAACTGCAATGACCGGCAGTTGTCTACGAACTGATGATTTTAAACTAATCCGGACATGTTTCCACCTAATAATTCGAAATAAAGAATTAAATGCTATACCCATACAAGTTGAAAAAGGACAGACAATTACTGTGACGTATTTTTATGATAACTGGCTTCTTATTTAACATGTATAGAATATCGAAATAAATTATGTATTAATTTAAAAAATGGGGTACTTTGTAGTCATCTTAACTCATGCAAAAATTTAGAGTATAAAATTAGCTTTAATTTGATATGCAACAACAATATAATTACTTGCGATAAATTATCAATTTTAGGCCATCCCAGTATATGTTCTTAATTGATTACGCGATAGAACACAGTGGTGATATGTATTATAAGTAATTTTCAATTTTTAGAATCGCGTCTTCTGCTCAGACTAATTATTTATTGTTTATATGTATGTATGAACATCGAATAAAACTAGGATACATTTGAATAATACACATACAGTGGTAAATACTTTATTCAGTAGAATTGAAAAAATCAAAAAAAAACCGCGTTGCGCAATGGATTCATATATTTATTTCCAAAAAGTGAACACCCGCGACGTCTATGTACACAAGAATTTACTATCCGAAATGGAAAAATCAATAAAACCGAGTTGCGCAGTGGAATGATTATTTTAAATATTTAATTTAATGAAAAAAAGTGAACACCCGCGACTTCTATGAACACTAGAAATAACTAGCAGAATTGAAAAAATCAATAAAACCGAGTTGCGCAATGGACTGATTATTTTATGTTTAATTTTATTTCCAAAAAGTGAACACCCGCGACGTCTATGAACACTAGAAATAACTAGCAGAATTGAAAAAATCAATAAAACCGAGTTGCGCAATGGACTGATTATTTTATGTTTAATTTTATTTCCAAAAAGTGAACACCCGCGACGTCTATGAACACTAGAAATAACTAGCAGAATTGAAAAAATGGAATTATTATTTTTTGTTGTGTTTCTGTAGTATGACTGAAAGATTCCGATAATTAGCATATAAAACTGTAAGTTAAAAAAGGATAGAGCATGCTATATCAAGATTTACAAATTAAAACAAATAGTTGACTCCCACTTTGGAAATAATTTAATTAATGTGTGCCTTTCTATGTTGTTTTTGCTAATAAAGTTTTTTATGATCTGCTCTAATTTCTGAGATAAAAATTCATTTACATTACTCTAGTAATTTTTTGCTGTTTCTGCAATTACTCAAAAATGGTTCAAGTTACAGAAAAATCGTTTGGATTGATGGAATGAAAGGCTTTAAAACTTCGAATAACTTTTGTTTGAAAAGTTTTTCAAAAATGGTACCGGAAACAAGTAGTAAATGGTTATTGAAATTTGTTCTTATTATAATTATTTTCACATAAATCGTATCAACTGTGCTTGTCAATTGTTTAATAGAAAAGTAAATAATTTAAATATTTTAGAGTTTCACTTTGAATAGGTATTTATTCTAAGAAATAATTTAGTGAAAAGGAGTTCGAAAGGTTAGTAAAATATAATAAATATCGTATAATAGATATCATGTAGAAAAATAAGTTGATAGAAATATTTTATTACTTATTCTAATAACATAAAATACATAGATTATGTAGGGATTATTTATGCCATATTTCCATACACTCTAATGAATGAAAACCAACATTACATTTTCCACATTGTTTTCGCACGTTTGCTTGGCAATTTTCGACTGTTTCATGCTTATTTAATTGAAATGAACTATCACTTGTTACTACTATAAGTAGGCTATAAATGTATTTCAAGTAAATTTGTTCATTTTAGTGTATATTCAGAAAGGTTTTATGCTAAACATTGATCGTCTAATATTCTAATTCGTAGACACAAATAAAACGGTTTGATCATTGTTAATTTTCGACTGTTTCAAGCTTATTTTATTGAAAGTTAATTCTATAAAATGGATTCTATTGACTATATATTTCGCGCTTCGTCGATGATCACTATTTGTGACATAAATAACAAATTAGTGTGAAATGTAATACAAGCAAGCTGTATTAATAAACGTTATGTTTTATCCGTAATAATTAAAAGAATCAAACCACACAAACTATATACATATATCGTTAGTCTCATATAGTAAATGAACTCTGTTTACAATCAACAAATTTTCCGTTAATTTGAATGATTCATAGGTATGTATTGCTACATAGTTGTCAAAGTAAAATAAATTAATTAACTTTAAAACGATATTAGCATCTCTGAATCCATAGCGTTTTATCGTAGTCTTAATATGTGTACTGCTATTTAATTATGGTACCGTGTTTTATCGTAGTCTTAGTATGTGTACTGATATTTAATTATGATATGGCTTATAATATAAAAACGAATGGTTTTTTTTAGCTTAATCTAGACATTCAATTTATTTGAGTATGACTAAGCCTCTAGAACATAGATATTTTCACGAATGCATTTCTCAATTTGGTATTTCCGCGTTTTCCAGTAGTTGTCCCAACACCATCATGTGCTATGGCTCGCAACATGAAACATAAAAACGCAAGAGTGGTTATATACGTGTAAAATTCTGCAAATGATATTAAATATAGTAACACATATATATTTACAATCGGCTATTGATGAAAAGAACCGCCTTTCGCGTTTGATTGTGCTGGTTTTCCAGTGATTATAAGTCGTCGTTAATGTATTGTATTAAAATCGAAGTTTGAAAAAATGGCGTCTATGTGAATCCATTTTGTTGGCCAGCCTTGTGTAATCTAGTGACATTTCTCATGTGATTAGCGTGATAACAGACTCGCTTGTCATTTGATGTTCAATCATTATTTATAACCCAATACGGTGTATTATGGCTTCGTTAAATAGATCGTTTTTTAGTACATATTTCGTATTTGTGATATTATTAGCGGTGTTCGCTGCCGTTCAGGAATCAAACGCGGATAAAGATGTAACACTCACAAAGCTCGTTAACAGTAATTCACCGACCTTAAAATTTTCTTACTGGTGAATAAACGAAACGTTACCTACCTATGCGAGCATATCTATACTGATTGATATGTATGTTTTAGTTACTCATGCGGTTATCGGAAAATGTTTGATGATTACGTGAACATAATAAACCAAAGGTATCCTGATATAATAGTTGACGGTAAAAACTATGATCCCCCAGGGATAAATTTGTTCTTATCTCGATTAATCGTAAGTCTATAAAGTGGTGTGTGATTGGTAGTATGGTAGGTTGATAAATAGTTTTTATTTTTATTGTTAGGGTATCACGAAATTGATGATAATCGTGTGCATTCTGGGCGGTGTGAACATCTTTACGTATTTAGGAACTGAGCAACCTGGTTGGTGGACTTGGTGCATTGAGAACAAGTTGTACGCGTGTATGATGCTGTTTTTCTTGTGCAATATTGTCGAAGTGCAATTAATGTCATCTGGTGCTTTCGAAATTACACTCAACGACGTTCCGGTTTGGTCGAAGTTAGACACTGGCCGCATTCCACAACCCAACGAATTGTTTCAAATCATCGATAATCACATGCAATTCACTGATAGCAGTAAGATTGAGTTAAAACCCGGTTTTGCTAAGTGAGATATGTTGATTCCAACAGTTTTCTATAAGGCGTCATTGTGCATTGGGTTTGTAATATATATTTTCGTTTCATTTCTCAGTAGTTTTAAGGTGAATTGTGTCGAAATAAAAGTTACTAAATATATATATATATATATATGTGTTACTGTTAGTGTATTCGAAATTTATTATCGATGAATAAACGTATGACTGACGATTTCTTAATTACAAATGTTTATTTATCATTTATACAAACTGATTATATTTAAAAAAAAAAGTACATACAAATATCACCATTGATTATAATTATAAGCAACATATCGCATATATCTGTAACATAATCGTTCAATTCATTAAAAAAAAAACAACAACATAGTTATCTAGCGAAACATAAATAACATATACACATACACAATTGAACTAAATGTACCAGAGTTTAGACAATCGACGAGTTTTTTTTGTCTATTTAGGCACTCTAATAGTAGTTACCATTCGGTACTTCTCATACCAACTAATAAATAAGGAATGTTCCCACACGGACAACCAATCCGTTTTGAGTTCCCTAAACAAACCAACCTTTCGTCAATGCGATCATTTCGAAAGATACGACTTGCTAGTTTTGGTAGTGCAGCTTACTAAACAAACGAATACAGTTACTCGGACGGCGTCAGGTCCTTTTCGACCTCGCCTTCACCGAGGAGCTGCAACAAAAGCTCGTGAACCGGCTCGAAAGCTTTCCTAGCGCCAGCATTCGTCAACAGTAAATAATCATGCATATCATGGTGACTAATAGTGCCATCTGGCTGCACGAACCCTTTCTCAATCGAAACCAACTCCACCCGCGGCAAACTCACCGCTAGGCCTTTCAACTCTTCATTTACTCTATCCAATCGTTCTCGCAAAGCATTCGGGTGTTGCCCACGCGGTAATAAAGTCTAAATATCACTAAAATTAATCAAAAATACATCAAGAATTAGGTGAGACTTACAGGTAAAACAATATAGACTTCCGGGTGTTTATCTCGAATAACGCGAATTACTTCTAAAATACCTTCGCAAATCTCTTCAGGTGTGTTTGTGTGGTTATTAGTACCAACATGTAGTACAATCACCTGAAATTGATAACAATTTTTAAGTTCTATAAGCACTTTAAGGGCGATTAAATACGAACTTTCGGTTTAACGTGGTCCAATTCACCGTTTTGGATCCGCCACAGGACGTTTTGGATCTGGTCTTTATGGATACCGAAGTTAATTGAGTGTAATGGTGCGAAGAACTCGTTCCATGTCTCTGTGTGTTGTAAGGCTTGTAGGATTGAGTCTCCGATGAAAATCACATCGGGGTCTTTTCGGCGTGTTTCCGATAGAAATCGATTATGCTAAATTGAATTCGAATTCGTATTATTATTATAATTAGAGACACTTTGAAAAGGAGTTTGATAGTTTTTTACTATGCTTATCCAGCGTTGGTCACCGTCTCGATCTGTTACTGGAGTTGGAATTTTACATGTATTCATTATTAATATTGATTGAAATAAATAATACTGAGCAATTGTTGTTGTAATTAATACTTAATGAATAGATATAGTGTATAAATAAATAAATCCATATAGCCTTAAATGTTGACAGTCTTTTGACAGCCACGCAGGTAACATCAAGGAACTTGCGAATGTAAAATAGCACTAACTAACGTGGTGTTCCTTGCAAGGTTTTCGTGTTAAGTTCCATATCGTATGTGATGAGGTTTGTAGGCGTTTTTCTAATAATTCCAATTTTTTCTAGTAACTAATGCGGTTTAATTAGGACAAGCGTATGATATGAAGAGTACTGACAGACTTGACGATCTGGTGCAAAATGTCACGTTGTTCACCAGCCGACGTGTCCTCTTTCACGGTTATGTCTTACCGTTTGTTGTCTTGTACTCGGGATGGATTTACGGATGGGTCGCTTGGTCCGGCTTTTGGGAGTTTTACGAAGGGGGCATGGTGGGATTGTCAGTCATCGGATGCTTGCAAATCTTGTGCTGCTTGTGTTGCCATTGGTCTGTACATATTCGATGTTTTATGACTTGCAAATCGGTAAATTCGCATCAAAATCCGAAACATTGAAAACTGTTAAATAACTGTTTTGTTGTTGTTGTTATTAGCAAACTGATGCAGTGAAGGCTACAGTTGTAAAAGTCATTCCAACATCAAATAACGGTTTTTCTGAACTTGTCCGCCTTTACCATGCTGAGGTAATGGTATTTTATTTAGTTGTTTGAGATGAAATCATTTCCTTTTTTACAAAAACTTGTAGAGCGAACAAGGAACGAGTGTTTGGTTCATGTTCCAAAAAACGAAATATATTTGGAACACGGACCGAAAATGCTTCAATGGTTTGGAATACCCGGTTGAGGGGAGTTTCGGCGAGTATATATCTAGAAAAGGTTTCCAAGAAGACTTGGATGTCCTAGCTGCAGAGCAACAATATGGTAAAAACCAGTTAGATATGGTCGTTCCAGAATTCGGTGAATTATTCAAAGAACGAGCTACTGCACCGTTCTTTGTATTTCAGGTCTGTAAAATCATTAATTTGTTGCATACGTTTTATTAATATATATATATATATATATATATATATATATATATATATATATATATATATATATATATATATATATATATATGTATATATGCTTCCGTAGGTGTTTTGTGTAGCGCTGTGGTGTTTGGACAAATACTGGTTCTACTCATTGTTAACGCTAGTCATGTTAATCTTATTCGAGTGCACTTTAGTGCAACAACAACTCCGTAACATGGCTGAGATCCGAAAGATGGGAAACCGTCCATATAACTTACTAGTGTACCGGAATCGCCGTTGGCGTTCTTTACCATCAGACCAATTAATCCCTGGTGACATCGTGTCCATCGGGCGCCCGCACCATGGCGTCGCCGCCGATACCTTCATCCCCTGCGATATGTTGCTTCTACGCGGGCCCTGCATCGTCGATGAGAGTATGCTCACTGGTGAGTCTGTGCCCCAAATGAAAGAACCAGTCGAGAATCGCTTCGCCGAGGAGCTATTTGATATGAACGGCTCGGACGGACGTCTTCATGTACTATACGGAGGAACGAGAGTCGTACAACATACTCCACCAGGTAGTAATTATTACTTTCTTTTTGGTGCGCATTGCATTGCATTGCATTATGCTTGAGCGTTCAGTTCATATATAATATATATTAATGTTTAGGTAAAGGAGGGCAAGTTGTGCCTGCATCAGGAGCTCCTCTTCGCGCCCAAGATAATGGATGCATTGCATACGTACTACGAACAGGATTCGGAACATCACAAGGCAGACTATTACGTACTATTTTATTCGGCGTAAAACGCGTCACTGCTAATAATCTAGAAACTTTTGGATTTATATTGTTTTTGTTGATTTTCGCTATTGCGGCAGCCGTATACGTTTGGCAAAAAGGTGTCGAAGATCCATTGAGAAATCGATACAAATTATTCTTAGAATGTACACTCATCTTAACATCCGTCGTCCCACCGGAACTGCCCATCGAGTTATCTTTAGCAGTAAACACTTCCTTGATGGCTTTATCGAAATTGGGTGTCTATTGTACCGAACCTTTCCGCATACCTTTCGCTGGCAAAGTGGATATATGTTGTTTTGATAAAACCGGCACATTAACCAGTGATCATTTAGTTGTGGAAGGCGTTGCGACAGTCGCCGACAAAACATCCCCAGCGCGAGTAACACCTGCCGCAGAAGTACCACTAGACACCGCACAAGTCCTAGCGACGTGTCATTCGTTAGCGAACCTAGACGGCAGCATTGTCGGTGACCCGCTTGAAAAAGCTACTCTCACTGCCGTCGACTGGAACCTAACGCGCTCCGATGCTGTAATCCCGCGTCGAGGTCGTTCCACCGCAATGAAAATCTTTCACAGACACCACTTCACTTCAATGTTGAAACGCATGTGTGTAGTAGCAGGCTACGCCGTTACAGGAAGCAGCGATGTTATTTACGTAGCTACAGTCAAAGGCGCTCCGGAAACATTGCGTTCAATGTTCTCCTCATTACCTCCAGGTTACGACGAGGCGTATTTAGAGCTATCGAGACGTGGTGCACGTGTTCTGGCTCTCGGTCATAAAGAACTTGGCGTTTTAAGTACACAAGAGGCGCGTAGCTTAACTCGAGATGATTTAGAATGTGAGTTAAAGTTTGTTGGATTGGTTGTGATTTCTTGCCCGTTGAAACCCGATTCGCGGAGCGTTGTCCGGGAGATAATGAATGCGTCGCATAAGGTTGTTATGATTACGGGCGATGGACCCCTTACCGCTTGCCACGTTGCTAAAGAGCTGGATTTTACGAAAAAAAATGCAGTCATCTTAATCACCACACTTTTGGATAACTCATGGCATTGGCAAAGCATTGATCAAACAATTCTTTTACCAATTGATGAAACAGAAGCAAGAACGCTGCTTTCTAGCAAGTATGTAATAATTCCTGTTATTAATAAAAGTTGCTTAATTTTTGGCAGTAATTCTATTATTATTATTATTATTATTAATTAAATTCTTAACCACTTAAAGATACGAGTTATGCGTTACTGGAGATGGATGGGACTACCTACGAGATAAACACAACAAACTCATGCGTGCAATCCTCTCGCGCGTCGCAGTCTTTGCCCGCTTTGCCCCCAAACAAAAAGAGTGCGTGGTGACGACTTTAAAAGCACTAGGCCACACAACTTTAATGTGCGGGGATGGCACGAACGACGTGGGCGCCCTGAAACACGCTGACGTCGGTGTTGCTATCATTTCAAATGCATCAATGCCGCCCCCAGCACACACGGACAAAGACCACTCGGAGGGAATCATCGTCAAGAAGCGCAAAGAGAAAGAGACGGAGCATTCGCATGGACCAATCGGACGCCCGGTACACAGACACCGGTGTATAAAGAGCGCAACTGCGGATAAACTGCAACATTTATTAAAGGTCGGAAAAAACAATTTAGTTGAGTGAGTAGTTTCAAATGTTTGATTTGTATTGATTAGGAATTAGAAGAGCAGGATCAAGCCCAAGTGATCCGATTGGGCGACGCGAGCGTCGCAGCCCCTTTCACAAGTAAATTAAGCTCAGTCCAATGCATTTGCCACGTGATCAAACAAGGCCGTTGCACCTTGGTTACAACGCTTCAAATGTTTAAAATCCTCGCATTAAATGCGCTCATTTTAGCCTACACTCAATCCGTACTCTACCTAGATGGCATTAAACTACGCGATATGCAAGCCACCCTACAAGGCCTCTTATTGGCTGCATGTTTCCTCTTCATATCTCGCTCTAAACCTCTAAAAACCCTATCCAAGCAACGCCCTCTCCCGAACATCTTCAACTTGTACACTGTAATAACCGTGCTGCTACAGTTTGCCGTACACTTTACTGCACTAGTGTATTTAGTGCATGAGGCCAAATTGCGCACTCCTGCAGAGGATTTAAATGATGCTGCCACGGCTGCGACGAACTCGCTCACGGAGGACGAACAAGATGAGTTGTTTGAGCCGAATATTGTCAACAGTACTGTGTATATTATATCAATGTCGCTGCAAATTGCGACCTTCGCGATTAATTATCGTGGCAAACCATTCATGGAGGGGCTAACGCAGAATAGATCGTTGATGTACAGTATTATTTGTTCAGGTGGAACTGTTCTAGCACTGGCTTTAGGCATTGTTCCTGATCTAGCTGCTCAATTTGAAATTATCGACTTTCCATCAGATGTAAGTCTCATCATAATAGCTATTTAGGCCTAAACTTAGCTTAAACGCATGTCTATACGTCTATACGATAAACAGAACAAACATACATTTAAGCTTAGTTTTTGTGTTAGTAATATAATATAGCTGATGATTTTATTTGTTTATAGTTCCGACAGATTTTGGTTGCGGTGTTGTTCGCCGATTTCTTCTTTTCATTCGTTGTGGACAGAGCGTGTTTATGGATTTGTGGCGAAGGCCACCTGTACACTTGAGCACATACCTCTTGTTAGTTATATTAATTTTTTAACATTCCGATGACGTCTAAACGTAAAATAAATGGTTCTGTTTATGTTTTGCATTTGTAGGATTTTTATTCAAAGTCCTATTTAATTTAATCAAACAATTCGAAATAATTTCATTAAAACAAAAAACGATAATACTTATTAATTTCTAAGACAAGATGACTATTACAATGTGCGTTATTTCATAATTGTATACTGCATGCGTAATTCTATTATAGTTTCTAAACTACGAAATACACGTTCTGCACTGGTTCTGGTGTACAATGTGCGGTGTTTCATACTACGAATTTAAAAACAAGGTCGATTAATTAAGGAATGAATGTTAAGAAATTTCGAGGTAGTCAGCAATACAGTTGTGTATTGCGTTTGTCGTACAGATCTGTGAAATTTATCATGAAATATATATATATTAATTATTGTGTGGGAGTTCCAGAGAGGGTAGGGGATCACATTTATAGATTGAATAAAGTGGAGTTGTAAATTTGTGTCATAAATCCCGGTATTTTGGTGTTATTCGTTAAACAACCCTTGTTGGATAAACCAAGACCGAAATGTGGGGTTGGTACTGGTGTGGTAGTTGTGGTTGTTGTTGTTCTCGTAACTGTCAAACGGCGCTGTTCGCATTCCGAAACGGAAAATATTCATAGTACACGTCAGACTTTGTTACAAAAGTGCTTGTGTTCTAAAAGTATGATTGGAATTTGTGAAACTACTCAGTAAAATGCTCTTAATTTTGAAACTAACCACCATAAAAAAATGAAGATAAGTGTCACGTGCATTTACTGGTTTTTACTTTTAGTTTCAACTGTATCCAGGTACGCGCCGATTTAAAACCACCATAACCGTCCCCCTAAAACCGCCGATTTCCAGCTCCTGCTGACTGAACATATTCTATTTCAGTTGTTTATTATTTATTCTGGTGGCCGCTGAAGGCACCAGGGCATCGCAAACCGTGTCGGCTTCACTGGAAGACAACTCGCAGGTGATCAATAATTCAGAGGGTGGGCGGACGGGCGAAACAAACCCTAAACGGGTACCCGATGCGCCCGTGACTCAAGGCGCTGATATACGATCTAGCTTTGAGGACATTACCCAAGAAAGCGAAGCGAATAAAGAGTTTCTTTTAGGCCAAAACTCTGGAATCAGCAATGGGTAAGTTACCCTTCACTTTTTTTTTATATGAGAGATATGCAATTTTTATTTATTTACATTATATTACACCTACGCACACATACACACGCGCACACACACACACACACACCGACAGACACGCACGTACATGCATACGTGTGTGTGTGTGTTTAATATAAACATAAGTTGTGACAAGCCTTGATTATTGTTATATAATAAATAATGTAAAGGGTTTTATGATACTCCCTTTATGGGAATAGGCATGAGATGTTATGTATGTTTATTGCTGTGAATTGCGTACCAGTATTGTACACAAGGTGCAGAATGTGTGAAACTATCAGATGTTCCATTGATCTAATTGAACTAATCAATAATTGTAGTAAATTTATCTCTGATAAAACGCTGTGATTATGTCATATAAGACTGATAACGCAACAATAATAAAAAAAAAAACATTTCAAATACGTCACAATATAACATTTCCATAATTTGCATAAAAACACTAGTGCTAAGCTGGTCCCGCTGCGATTCGTGCGATTGAATAACTATTTGCGTATTTTGTTATCGAATTACGTCTTAATTTGCGTATGTAATTTTGTTTGGCGTTTTTAATTTCGAGGACGTCAACCTTGTCACTTTCTCATACAGTTTTGGCGCCGTTCCCCAAATGACCTTGCTCTTGTGACCCAATCGTTTTGCTTTTTTAATTCTATTTATAATTTTAATATCACGACAAACAAATAACTATTTTGCGGGTGCCACAACGGAAGTATTTTTTTTTTAGATAAACATACAATAATGTCGTAAAGAAATGTTTATTAATCATTTTAATATTATGAGAGTCAAATAAAAGTTTTAGTGTAGTTTCATTTATTTTTTGCACATGCATAAATAGGGGCACTTGTAGATGATAATAAAACCGTAAATAAATGTTATAGAAAGTAAAAATGTACTAAAGATATAGGTAACGCTTTAGTTAAACTGGAACTAAAGAATGTGTTGTATTTTTAGCTATTTAAAACTAGACAAACTAAAAGTCATGGTGCTCAAATTGTTGTGAGTTCGTTGTTAGCGATAGTGAATAAATAATTTTTTTGTACGAGGTTTTTACGGCTATACCTATATGAAGTCGATTTATTCAAGAAAGTAAAAATTTCTATTAGATAAATATAAATAGTCTATAAAGTAGGGGGTGTTTATTAAATATTATATATTCGTGTATGTTTAAAATAAAAAATTTGCGAAAGATTATGAGTAATAATAGGTACGTTTTAGTGATGGAGCAATGGCCTTTTACATATATTGTGCGCCAATGTGTTCTATATGATATTTACCATTTCACCGGCATTTATAATATTGAATTTCTAAACATATTAATGCCATTATTTTTGTCCGCGTGTGTATGAGTGCCCTTTCACAAAAGCGATCTGTCTCTCGTGCCCCCCCTTACCACGTACGCCAGTGGTTCATCTAACTAAACCAAGTAAGATCTACCTGCAACTTTGCAGACATACCTACAAACAGAAGTCATATTATAGTTGAGTGAGTTGAGTATGGTTTAGGCTTACACACGCAACACAGTGAGTGTTACCTTTCGAACAACTGTTCAGATTTAGGAGCAATTGCAACGATTACTTATTGATTTATTTTTAATGTTGTGTTGTAAATATGAACGTCGTGTTTTGGTTTTAGGATTTATTTTCTTTATTTTATATTGTGAGTATTTCTTTTTATATTTATATAGGTATACGGTGCTTGTCGCTCTATTTGTATATATTTATTTAAATACAAATGCTTTTAGCAATTATTCTGCTACTTCTTTCCTTCAAATTTCACGAAACTTTTAAATAAAAAGAAAGTAGTAAATTTATCCACCGGCTATTTTATACGCCGATGACCTCCAATTTAGGGGCATACTAAATGGTGGTTACTCTACCACAGCATATGAACTAGACAAATAATCTCGATTATTTAAACGATTTTTCAACCAGACTTGACAAATATTTAAACTAGTCTTTCTATTTGTTTAAATTGTTGAGTTTAATATAAACATTTGTTTGCAAATGTCTCCATACAGACTTCTATATCTTAAAAGTTATTTAGTTTCTAGATAATTCATACACACACATACTCACTCATTCACTCTCTCTCTCTCTCTCAAACACATAACACTAGACACACATACATACATACACACATACACACATACTCACATACACACACACACACACATACACACACACACACACACACATCGCGCGCGCGCAACTTATGTAAAGATTGTGTTAATTTATATTTTCTTCCGGAAATGCCATTTATAGTATAAGTAGCGATAACGACGATCGTTATAATCATTTTAAAATTTTAAGTGCGCACATTAAAATTGGTACTTAGTCATTCACTGGCACTTAGAGTATTTAGGCACATAGTTGGTAATTAGACTAGAACCACCTTTGTTGTCAATGTATACAGAACCGGGCTGAATTTTTGTTTGTTTTAAACGTATAAAAGGAAGTATAAATTTGTTTTCAAAGTTCCGTGTGGGCTAAGCCAGTTCTGATTGTGTCCGTGTGGGCCTAGGCCGTACCTTATTCAAACGTGAATTCTTGTGATTGTAGTGTTAGGTAATTCTACCTACATAAATACTAATATTAGTATTCATTAATACCAATAAATGGCGATTTATTAGACAAACCCTAAAGTTAGTTTTACACACGGATTCATGGTCTATAAGCTAGGGTGTTAGGGTTCCTTATATTAAGTTATCCTTAACATAATGGAGTATGCGAGAGAAAGGTTGTTGGTTGGTAGTTTATGCGTATCTGCAAAGATGTTGATGGTACTAACTAGTTGCTCTTGAGGAATGTGCTTCAGTTGTTGACCATTTAGAGACTTATAAGGCCATTCAGTATCATTTTTCAATTAAAATTCAAAGTTAGGGTCTTTTCACTTGCACCGAGCAGCGAGCTGAGAAAGTTGAACGATTGGATTGTTATCGAGTAGACAATGCATACCAAGTATCGTTAGGTGTGGTGCTATATTTCATTCATCTTGAGTGAATGAAATATGTAATAACTGCGTAGGTGGGATTTAGAACATTGGCGTACTCACCATTTATACAAAATAGGCTACAGATACATATGTAAATAAAACCAAGAAATAAAAGTATGTCAAAGTAGGTGAATATGAGCTTCTTATGCCAAGATCATATTCCATACAAGTCCATGTATGTTACTAATATTTCATCTATTTATAATATCTTGTAAGAGATGTGTGTATCTCGTATATAACTCAAGTACAAGACAAGGACTGTTGTTGTTGTTGTTGTTTTTTTGCGTAAAGTGAATCGTTTTTCGAGTGCCTTGGCGCAGCAAGGCCACTCTAGCTTAGTCTGGGTGCTCTTAGGCTTCTAGGCACACCGAATTAGCATAACTTAGAAATGCATGTGTAATACGATCGGGAGAAATCCGTGATTTTTATTATTTCGGGAACAAACTGCGGCTCTGTTAAAGAGAAAGGATTGTCTGTGTTGATAGATAGATAATTATCATATAGTAGGTAAATGAAATATTCCACGCATTATCGATACGCATGTATAATATGAGTGCGTGAACTTTCAAAAGGGTGCGAATCGTAAAGTGAAAATTATAATTATAATTAGAATGTTTTTACTATTTATTATTATTATTTTTTATTTAAAGCGTTTCGTAAATATACTTTAGTAGCTCTTTTATGAATACGTGGGGTGTATTGTCCTTGTCCGTTCTTTAGCTACGCCGCTGTTTATCTAGAACAACAATTGAACTCGCCGTAATCAATTGTTGTTAGAAAGGTTGATTAGGCGACTTTCCATCCATAAATCAAAGTCTTTTTACTACACCTATATGGAAATAAAACTTATGTCCCACACACACACACACACACACACACACACGTTTTTCTACGGTCATAAAACTAGATTGGAAACATGATTGCTAATTAAATTCATCACGTATTGTCGCAAACATTTATTTGCTTATTATTGTTGCTAAGACGTCATGTCATACGCATATTTTTCTTGGCAATCCAATATTGTATACAGCGCACAATTTTACGATGATGTAAATAAATGTTTTGCCAATCGTTAAATCTTTTGTAAACAACCAAATCCATTCAATTGTATTGCGATCGCAACAAGTGAATGAACGACTATCAAGTGACTTAATTTGCACTTGTTCACTTATCAGTATTAATAAATATCCGCACTAGCTTACACTGAACTTTCTTATACGTATTTTGTTTAAATAATCTTAAGTTTTAAGTTTCATAATTTACCTTTCAACCGTATAGGTTGTAGACCTCTCTCACACACACACACACACAGGCGTCATTTCAAAAATAGAATCGATTCAGGGAAGGTCAAAACGTATATTTCCATTAAAATCTCGAGATCGATTTTTTCATTATTACAATACTTATTACTTCGTATAAGAAAGTAAAATGAATAAATACCCTTTCCCCTCTTAGTTGAGGTAGCAGAATTTATGTTTAATTGAAAATTTATAGACTAACTTAAATATATCGATTGAATTATTAAATTTAAGGTCCTTCAAATGATGCTATGTCCATACCAGGTGTGTGCCTGGTATACACGAGCAGCCCTACAAAAGGGCTGATGCTGTATGTAACTCTAGCCTTTGTGGCTTGCTGCCTTTCAAACTTATACGCCCGGTGAGAACAACATAAATCACACAAAATTGCATATCTCACGTCATTCAAGAAGTATCTACTAGGTTTAAGATACAACAAACAAAATTGATGTATTGCCCTTTCTTTTAGCGTTTCGGATACTGGTCAAGCCGTGGTGTTCACCCTGGTGGACACCGCCTCCGCCGAGCTCCAACAGAGAGCCGAAATACCCACCCACGTGACAAATATAATCGCCGAGGAGTCCTCGTTGAATTATACCTCCACGCTGCTAGTCCAGACTAGTGCTGTAGACAATAAGACTGAAGAAGCCAGCTATATTGTGCGGGCTGAGCCAAAAGTTGCTCTAGAAGGATCTGAGATTGTTCGAACCAACACGACTGAATTGGTTGCGCCGGAACTGCCGGAACAAAATAATACTTTAGTAGTAGTAGAAGTTCAGGAGGATATTCCATCATTTAGCGAATGGACGCAAAAGCAACTGAAAGAGGCGGAGGAGAAACGGAAAGAACGTGTTAATAATTCAGCACAAGTCCAAACCAACAAGTCGACGACTAATCTAAAGAAGAATTATGCTTCGCCCGATTGCGGGGCAAAAATAGTTGCCGCTAATCCAGAAGCGATTAGCGCTGGATCTGTTTTAAGTCCTAGTCGAGACGAATACAAACTGAACGCTTGCACTAGTCGCATATGGTTCGTTATAGAACTTTGCGAGGCGATACAAGCGAAAAAAATCGACTTAGCGAACTTTGAATTATTCTCATCGAGCCCGAAAGACTTTACTGTTTCCGTAAGCGATCGATTTCCATCGAGAGACTGGTCCACTGTTGGCCAGTTTCAAGCCAAGGACGAAAGGGACGTCCAGAGTTTCAATTTGCACCCGCAATTATTTGGGAAATTTATCAAAGTCGAAATGCTTTCGCATTGGGGCTCAGAGCATTTCTGTCCAATATCACTCTTCAGAGTCTTCGGCACTTCTGAGTTTGAGGTTCTAGAGGATCTCAACGGCAACTCAAACGACGAAGACGACGACGACGATGGTTTGGATACATACAAAGGCGAACCTGCTAACAATCTATTTGGATCGGCACGCGATGCCGTCATGTCTATCGTTAAAAAAGCTGCTGAGGTTCTAGTGAAGAGTGGCGACTCAAATCAAACCGAAAAAACAACACAAAAAACCTTGTTAGTTAACAGTTGCAGTACGCCAAGCCATTTAGTTGTATGCGACAATTGTAGCGATGTTTTATTTGGGAATGTATACGAATTGTTGAGTTGCCACAGCAGGTATGCGTTTGAGTTAGCAAATATACCGATTATCAATCAAATGTTGTACAACACAGATGTTTGTGTACAATATGGTCTAAACTTTTATTCAAAAACACCATACACTACCACTAACTCTCATACTGGTTATGTGTCTACGTATTTCTGCCCTAAGTACATTGCTATGCTCTGCAATGTTCTTGCAGTCATGGAGAACAAAGTATTACTTAATATTAGTAGCCAATACACAAATGCGTCATCGCCACTCAATGACACCCTAACAGAATCATTACTAGATGTATCGATACCAAGTATAGAACCGACGTCATGTCCTACAGATGAAATAGATGCCAAAACATGTGCCAGCCGCGTCGATGATGTTAAATCTATTATCAATATTGATATTGTCTCAGATCCGCCGGTGGAGCCAATCAAACCTACTAAAACCCTAGCACACGATATAGATCCTTCTCTGGTGCAGCAACCAGAAGATTCCTCAATCGTTTCGACTGGTAAACAAGTGAATTTAGACCCGTCAGAGACGGTGTCGCTGGAACAAGCTAGCATTCAGGTCAAGAACAACACTGATGAAGTGGAAATGTTGAAGTCTCTGGATAGTTCAGCTAGCGCTCTACCAGAAGTAGACTCGCATGAGACTTTCGAGATTGCCCAGTTGGATAAAATCCTGTCGGAGTTGGATCAAGAAGGGGTCCAGTTAAATGTGCCAACAACTGTGGCGCCACCCAGTAATATTCCGCAACAAGCGCAGAAGGAATCCGTCTTTTTGCGGCTATCCAATCGGATTAAGGTTAGTTTCGATCACTTCGTTTGTTATTTTTCTTAGACTCACACACACACACACACATACACACACAACCAACCACCCACCCACACATGCATACAATATTGATGTTTATACATCTTCAATCGTGAGTGCAGCTACTCAATCGTTTTTTTTTTTTTTTTTAAGAAAAATTATTCTTCTAGTTAAAAGGTAAGGACCATATTTCAAAATCCTATCTAGCAACATAATCCTGTTGCATTCCTTTCCAGATTTCCGCTAATAAATTGCTTAGAACTTTATTAAGGTAAGATAATTGAATTTTTATTTTAGGCTCTAGAACGAAACATGTCCTTGTCAGGACAATATCTGGAAGAATTAAGCCGCCGCTATAAGAAGCAAGTCGAAGAAATGCAGAGAGCTTTCGAGAAGAAATTAACTGTTATCAGTGAAGAATGTAAACGCCGTGAGGAACGCGAATCTCGTCTACAAGAGCAACTGGAGAAATTAACATCAACAGTAGAATCATTACTTTCAGAACGAAACAGCCTCTGGAAAACCATCTCCACGATCTTCCAATTTATCCTCATTGCGTTCTTAATCACATACGTTGTTTTCTACATTTGTCGCAAATCTGAAACCGGCCCCAAAGGCGTTAAAACGAAAAAATCGAAGAATATTCCAGTGGTGAAACGGCGGAAGTCTATAGACACAATTGGACATGAATCTCCAGTGGTTAACCGGAAACGACGTCCCAGTGAAGAGGCGCTGAAGATTTCAGGAACTTATCAGGATTTATTAATTCAAGATGAGCTTAGCAAAACGGAAAAACGACGAAGACGGAAAAAGAATGCGTTGTTAAGATCCCAGTCAGTTGTAACAAAAGAGTCGCTAATTTTAGAGCCGACCCGGAGGGCGTCTTCAACGGAAATGGCTCGTAAAATAATCATCTTACCTCTAACACAGAATGGCGATTTGAATCCGCCGGCAAAAATCGAAGAAATTCCGTTTGTCCTGGAGGAAATGGAGCACTCGGCAATGGAGCCACTTGAGTATTTTTCTGAGACGCAAGTCGCGACGGGGGAAAGCTATACTATGCCTAAGCCAAATTTGAATAAAGTCAGCAAAAATGGGTCCCTTAAAACATCGATTCTAAAGGGACACAGCCCGTTGTTCATGAAAACTGCGTTGTCCGCGCGCAGTAAACGTAACTCGAAGAAGTTACAGTTATTTAAGACTGATAGGTCATCAGAAACGTCTAGTCACAGGATGAGTCCCGATGTATCGAGTAACAATTTCAGCGACAGCCAAGACGACCAAAGCTCACTAAATAGTAGTGAACGCAAGAAAAACGGGAGCACTTTTAAGCGATTCTTCAAACGCGTCTTCGAATGAAATGGAGGCACACAGTTACTTATTTACTTACTTATTTAAGTAAGTAAGTCAGTCAGTCGCTTTTATCTTATCATTGCCATATAGACATTTTTTTAATTAAGGCTTTCACATGTAATCTAAAAGCGCTATTTCGATCCTTTCGAAGCACAAACGCGACACCAACCTGCATACTTAATTGATTACGTCACGTTTGTGGTTCAACGGGTCGATCGATTGGTTATTTCGAAATGGCTTTAATTGTTAGACAGAGCTTTGATTTAAACAAAATGTTGCCAAATGCGTCGCAGATCCAGTTTGAACGCAATCTCGAAACAATATCAACAGTAGTGAAACTGGGAAGTCGGAACTTTTTTGCGCAAATGCGTGCAAATCGAATGTATGTATAAACTCATTCCTATATAATAGTGCTTTTATGGCACACTGTGATATACTGTGTGTGTTGGACCGAAAGAGAATTATTGTTACATCTGCTTAGGTAAATATTAAACAATTTTGTTGAATACATATTTATTTATTTATTTATTATTCTTGTATGTACATTTAATGCAATTTGATTAGCGCATCAATCGCATCCAAATCCACAAAATCACCGCCCATTTGTGCTCCAACGGTTTTATTCAATTGCTCCGCCGCTAACTTCATCTCCATTTTCCACTTATCCAGATTGCATTGTTGCAATTTACAAAAAACTATTTCGTTCAAATCATCCTGCAATTTGTAGCTTATAATTGATTTAAATTTCATTTTTAAACTACCGAAAATTGGCTCGCGTAAAGTTTCGTTACGTAAAACCAAATTTAATATAAAAATGCCTAAAACATATGAAAATGTAGCTAATTTGAAGTGCCTCAAATCTCCATAAATTACCTTTGCTCCCAATACACTTGACGACATTTTTATAAACAGACTCCTGTAAGAATTCAGACGGGGGGCAACTCAGACCCAATGTAGCATCCTTGTTATCCACATCAAATAAAATAGCTTTATAGTTAGTACCTGTTAGTGCCGCGTTTTGCAGAAACCCAAGTCCATCTTCGATGTTAATTTTCAAGCGGGCATTTTGTTGCAATCCAAACCAAGTTTGCGCTACATACACCATCGATTCATCAATATCTACAGCAGTTATGCTTAACGCAAGTGGTAAATTGTTTAAAAACGTCACTAAGCCTCCACCTCCAAGGCCAATAATAGCGATATTGGTATTCGCTTCCTTCGAACAAACAAAATAAGTGCCTAGAACCATATAGACGTGGTGCTGGCACGCTAAATAACTTGGATCGACTTTCAGTTTAGATTTCTTCTTTATTTTAACTGTAATCAACGCACAACTTGTATGTATATTTTCGCGTAGCTTAGCTTAGCTTAACTCGTATTTCTTACACGATTTTAATTTTGCTTCTGATTGAACTATATTTTTATTGTTTAAAAACGTCAAACGTCTCAATAATTCCCCAGTTTCTAAAGCAATGTCTTCAACTACATAAGGACCACTTATCTCACTTTGCCCCTCGTGTTTGAGTTCCCGTATTCCGACTTCGGAATTAAGAGACAAGTAAGGAGTCTAAATTAATTATTTGTAATATATCTATATGTATAAAAAAAACTTATAGATAAATCATACAGTTTCTTTTAAATTTGGTGGTGCCATATTGCGAATAGATTCAGTTATTTCTTGTTTAACCGCATCTAAATTCGTATAAATTTGACCTCGATGCATCGTCACAATAGCTAAACGATTAAATCCAGCTTTTTCCAACAATTTTTTCCGCCCTTCTTTCGTTGAAAACAGCCATTCAGTTTCCCTGATTATTTATAAATTTTAGAAATGTTCCAGAATAATCTAGTAAATAATTACCTCCCATTAGGCACAATAAACGCCGCATATTTGCCTGTTGCTTTCGGGCAAACCCAATCCAAAACATAAATGCTAAATCTAGGATGATCGGGATCTGTAGGTGCGTATAAGTCAAACGAAACTTCCTCCTCTGGTTCTAGTGCATTTCTATTTAATCCAGATAAAATTAACGCAGATTCCTGAACTGATTTCACCGAATTTATAAGCTCGATTTGGGTGTTGAGTCGCTGCATTTTATCTCCCGCCAAGCAAACTTCTAAAATCTTCACTAGAGGGTTTAAAATCGTGAATCTATACCTACGGTGGTTAAAACCACTTACCATTGCTGGTAACGCGTTGAATTTAAAACAAATGACTACGAACACTGGTAAGGCTCGCTCGCCGATGTCAATTGTTTTTTTCTCGACTTCATGGCAGCGAATTACGCGAAACATCCAGTTGTTTTTAGGGAAATAGGACAACAGTTGTTGGAGAATATGTTCTTGTAATAGTGAGACGCAAAAATAGCGACCGCCTGTCCGTAGGACGCGGTCAATTTCGGAAAATAGTTTATCTACTTGGGCCAGGGTCTCTGGGGAGTCATTGGGCATTAAGGCGTCTAGAGTACCTTTATCTAGTACTACACTAAACGTTTGAGGGGGGAAGGACATATTTAGGGCGTCCATTTGAAGGAATTTTAAATCTGGACGAGTACCTTTATTTGATTCATTCATTTGACGAATGACTACATGAGATATATCAATATTTGTTATATTTCTAAATTTAAAAAAAAAAAAACATTAATTATTAGTTTTCCTTTAGGCCAAGCCGGCCCTGTAGGACAAATACTAACCTATAACCCATATCGAACATATCTATACCGAGTTTAGAATTACCGCATCCAATCATTAATACATCATCTTTATATTTAATATATTTGTCTATTTGTTCACACAACTCTGGGTACTCTCCATACCTTTAAAAATTAATATTTTAACCTCGAAATACCAATGCTTCGAATGTAATACGAACCATTCGAACGCCTTTTTGCCTCGTTTCGCAAAGAATCGCTCCCAGAATTCTTTTTTGCTAAAATCTTCAGTGGTTTTCGGTAATAAATTCATTTTTATACAAAACACGTTAAAAACTAAATCGACAATTGGATACAATACAGTAATACATGACTGTGTTTACAACATGTGGTTGCCTAACTAAAGGTCATTGTACTTTTCGGGGCAAATGTCCGAGGAAAATGTCCTAGGGGCACGTTAGTTAAATTTAATATTTCAATTAATTGCTGATACATTAACAATACTTTTTACAGAAAAAAAAACAGCTTATTTTCATATTCGTTCATTGTCTATTCAGACGGATAGATAGAGCACGTTAAGACAATGAATTTAAACTAAGATGAGGTAAGTTTTTGTGCGTTAGGTTAGAAATATGTATGTGCAGAATATTAATAGGAAATTCTAAAAGATGGGGTTGGGTGTTGGGGTGTAGTGTGTAGTTTTTAAATGAAATATGATGAGATGTGCACAGAGAGTGTTTTTAAGGTAACAATTATCGTAAAGAGGTTGTTGTTGCTTTTATATGAGCCACTCTTGTAGTTTTGCAATTTTATTTTTGTCCATATTTGGTTGGCCGGAAGCCGTGTTGTGGGCAATTTGGCAATATTTTACGGTCGGTGTATGTATGTATGTAGGTATAACATATAGCCATCGAGTAGATGTTTTAATAAATGCGCACTGAATGTGCACGGCAGTCATTCACGGTGCGCCATCAGTGCGACGAGCAAATGAAGAAATTGACCAGCAGTTAAAAAAAACGATGATAATAACAAGTATGACGATGTATCATTAACCAATTATATGTATTTTACCGCGGAGCAGCTTGTTGATTCATTATTTAGGTTAAACCAATCTGTCCGAGGTAAATTTATCGCTTAAGCTAAGCGTCACTTAAATCGAACCCTTGCAGTGTTTGTCCGTAATGTTTCGTTGCGGGGTTTGGAATTTCGTTCGTGGGGTGTCAAGTTTGTGTAATATATTATTTATATTGCAGGTGTATTTATTCCAAATGTAGGTCTCCTAATAGTTCGACGCTAATTACCTATTTAATTATTGGATCGCCCTTATTTATCATGTGAAAAAGTTGCGATTTTTCGTTTCTTCATATTTTTTTTTACTACCTGTCTAATTACTAGCGAGGCGTTTCGTTTTTTTTTGTGTGTAATTAAATAAATAATTTATCGTTCGAGTAAATAATTTTCTGTTTGTCTCCAATAACTTGGTTTGGTTTTGTACTTTGTAGCGTGCAATTATTTAGAAATTATCTGAGTTATCTGGACTTACATTGAATTGTGCACTGATCGCCGAACCTGTCATCGACGACTGATATTTATTACCACTCTTTGAGTGCCGATCCACTTTTTTTGACCAACGCACATTCAATTGTTATGTTTTTACTATTTTTTTATAGTTTTATTCTCTAGTTTTTTTACGAACAATTCTGCGCAATCATCAATCGGTGCCCATCAGTGATTATCAATAAGTTTTTTATTTTCTTATACGTAACCACAAGTAAGTATTGTAGTCATAAATTCGAAATCACGAAATTTGAATTGCGTGTGTGTGTGGTGCGTAAATAACAGCTTTCCGTAACTTCGAGACCTAATCATTACATAAAGTGACGAACCACCGAAATATTTAGCATAGATAAAAGATTCTAGAACGTTATTTTCAATTTGAAATGATTGTTTAAGTACTGCAGTTGTATGTATCCCTTTTTGACGAATGATGATTGGCGATTGAGATCAATATCGATGTATGATTTTTTGTCCCTCTGTACTTCTAGTGCAGAAATCAGTAATTCTAGTTATCGCAGTGGGGGGTCCGCGTCTGCAACGAGTCCCCCTATAAATATTTATCGGGGGAACTGTATTCTTTTTTACTTTCTTATACGCAGTATAAGAAAGTATTGTAATCTCCATTGTAAACTCCATGAACTACGTTTGAATATCAACTGTATTAGTTTAGATTGAAAAATACAGGAAAATCTCGCTACAAGAACGATTCCACATTGAGATATGTATACATTGTACTATACACGATAGTGTACCTACTAATTATTTAGAACGTTAGAAAAAGGAGGAGTTAATTTTGAAACGTACCCCGGCGGGGACCTACCTAACTGACTCTATATGCCCACCCCCTACCTATCTGAAAGATTCCCACTTCCTATCTACAATTTGAGAAACTAATTCTAATTTTGTGCTAGTGAGCACGGGGCACACACAATTATATGCGTGCGTGCATGTGTTGTAACATTGGGTACGACACAATGTTACACGTAGAGATAGATGTATCTGAAAGAAATTTGGATTAGAAGGCGAACTGCCAAAGGGTGCAGTGTGCAAGACTGCTCACACACTGCAAAAACTTTAAAAGGGTGGACACCCAGTTAACCAGGTCTGGGACATCCGAAAACATTAAACCTGTAAGTGTGAAAGTACAGTTAGTTATTGGGGCCCACCCGCTCCTTGGGCGGGCCAGTGTACGCGATCGAGTTGAAGTGACCAACCAACTAACAAATCAATCCGGTTCACAGTGCAACTAACCAACCCTCGCACTGTCCTACTGCACCCTAGCCGTACAGCAGTAGGCACGAGAGCGGTCAGATACACTGGGCACCCACTGCACCAGCACTGTAATAACACAGTACCAGCACGGATGGGCTTTCTTAGACGATTCATTAGTCGGTTATTTGCAACGCGCCAATATTAACAAACACCACGCATCCCATACTAATAAAATTCTATTTAAAAATTAGAACTAAGTCTCAGCAAGCTTTGATAGTAGCACAACATTAGTGCTACAAGGTTGCATATCGATCATAGTTTTAGCAAAGAAATTACTCAAAGTAAACGGAGAGTTGCAAGCAATGGTTACACAACATTAGTGCTCCAAGGTTGCAGTTCTCTCATCTTTAGGATAATATCATCCACATTTAACCGAGAGATACAATGGCGGCTAATATCAGCGTTATATCAAAAATTTACTATTTATTTGAATTCAATCAATGCAAGTTCTTACAAAATTAATTCGCGACGCGCCCACCCCCGAAACACCCGACACCCGAATTTAAACCCCAACCAAAAATGCAAACCCGAGAAGCTAAACAACGCGAGAATATCATTTAAATAAAACAACGATCTGCCACCGTAGCAGAACTGCCATACTGGATGGACAGTACGCGTTACCGATAGAAAAAAGGACATTAAATTGTTGTTTTCTTCCAGGAATCCAACGGTGGGTGCTCCCACGATGAAAGGGGGGAATATTTACGAATTGAACGAATAGAACGAGCGACAAGGAACTAGAGGAAATACTTGCTCCAACCGTAAGGGCAGGGACTACCACATATATTTGCAACAAAAGCGCGTGTTTCAAACATATGCAGACATTTATTTATTTATTATTAAATGAACCATCAACAAGTTCTGTAAAATAACAGCAACAACAGGGTGGATTGGAACAAAATACTCTCTCAAGTTATACATACAATATACAATTTTCGTGCATGTGCTATTATTTTTATGACTTTAAATCAATACCATTTAATTAATAATGGTTTTATTAGTTATGAATATTTTTATAAACAAATTTTATATTTCCCAGTGTAGTTTAACAATTTCTGAATACGCGCGTATTCAGATACTGTTAAAGAAAAGAAGAAAGAAACAATAAATAATATGGTACACCCGAAGACAGCGGATTCTCTTTCTATTTTACGACGTATAAGAGAACCACTGACCAAAACGCATGTTCGAAATATTACGAGTCCAAAAGGTACTCACCAAGTCCAAATCCAAACTTGTTCCTCTCCTACCACAGCTGAAGTTCTTGTTGTTCCTGTTTGGTAGCGAAGCGCAGCGAAGAACTTTATTATTTAATTTCCCGAAATTACTTATTTAAAATTTGCACACGACCATTTTTTTCACTCACTATCACTGATTTTTATACGGAAAATTGCATTTAATTTTAGGACATTCACTAATACTGTACAGGGAATGGCATAAATTTAACGTAGTTATTTCACAAATAAAAATAAACACTCGCGAACTCACTTAATTCACTTTGTTACAAACGGCACAGTACATACATATAAATAAATGCAGCAATAAAGAAAGATAAAAAAGAAACTGGGAAATATAAAAATAGCACACGCTAGGTAATCAAAAAATCACTTACTTGTTCTAAATAAAATGCAGAGTTGAGTAGACTGCACCCCCCTAAAACATTAGCAAGTGAATTAGAAATCATCGTAAATAATTATAAACATTATTTAAAAAAAACCCACATAAACATTTAATAAACAATAATAATTAGCAATAAATAAAACTTATATACGAATTTAACATGCAAGTATGTATGATCAACGATAGCCATGGCTAGCTTCGGCGTATACCTTCTAGAATTAGGAGGTAGATGGTTCATATTTTCGCAAAAATCTAATGTAATCGGTCACCCCGCACAAAAAACGGTATAGAATATCAATTGGCAGTTTATTAGTTAATTTTTAACACTAAAATCTATAATAGAACCGCGTTTTTTACCCCGTTTTTTACGATTTTTTTCTTAACGAAAATTCGCCCGTGCAACGTAAAGCTGACGTTCCACGGCACACTACAATAATTATTATTATTTAATTAAACGGTGTTTTTAACATGTATTTTCATACATCTTATACGTAAAAAAATAGACGGAAATATAAATAGAAATATTATTATCTATACACATATGAATAATAAAATGAATTTAATTGAAAATACTAATTACCTAAAAGAACCGACAAATACTTTTTATTTTATTTCGAGTGCATGCAACTTTAATAAATAATGTGTTCTATATATTATATATGTAGTACGATTTAAAAATTAAATATCTACTTCTATTTTAAAATAAGATTTAATTAAATAAAAATTGCAAACGTAAAATTTTTAACTATAAAATGGCAAATATGGAAATTTTGAATGAAAAAAATTAAATGGAAAAGTTTAAACAGTCATAATAAATATCTGTAATAAGATATAAAATTGTCCTTTTCTGGAAATCAAGGTTAACTATTTGTGAATATGAAAACAAATTTTCTAATAAATCGGTTGAAAATCATACGAAAAATTAAATACAAAGATCTATAGTAAAAAATGATACGATCTTCTCGCTTTTATATCCAATTGTTTCCTAACGGACCAAACGAAACCTGCAAAATTCTCGAGCAAAACTAGATTTTATTTTATTTCGCGTACATGCTATGCTATTTTATAGTGTGCAAGTGTTCTATATATTCTATATACATATGTAGTAGTACATAGTAATAATATTGAATAAAATGAGGATTATAGCAAATGAATGAATTTTTATTTTAATTATTAAATAAAATAGCAAAAATCGCGCTTATTAAAACAAAGGGAAATAAATTTCTCGCGAAAATCCGTATTGAGGAATATATAATATCCTGAAAAGGGCAAAATGTTTTTATTAAGATATACTCACTTCCTCATTTAGAGTTGCAAGTGAGTTGATCTGCAAGAGCCGACTTCCGGATCCTCGTCTTGCACACGCGCACAAAATGTCTATGTTGTACCCGGCGCACTACAACAAACCGAGAATGTTCTAGTATGTGCATATATAGTTAAATAAAATTAATATTGAATTTAAAATGGTTCAAAAGTTCATAAGAGTCTAATAGCGCAATACGGATAATTGCTCTATATTTGAAAATGTTCATATACTAGTCTACATGATCCCGCACTATGTAGCAACAATTATTCATAGCATATATATGCACAGTAACATTAAAACCGAACTGCAATGACCGGCGGTGGTCACAGAACTGATTTTCTCAATCTAATTTGGACAAGTTTTCCTGCAAAAACCAGAAATTTCTGAATTAAATCCTATCCCTCTATGAGTGGGAAAAGGATAGACATAGTCAGGTGGCGTGTTTTAAAAACTACTGGCTTCTGATTTGAATGTATTAACATGTATAGACTATAACCAAATATAAATTTATTGAAATGAAATCTTTTAAGGCCCAAATTTTCCTTAATCTGTAAGATTTCTTAAAATAGTTACTCTTCCAAATATTTAGAGCATAAAATTAGCTTTAATTTGATATGCAACAACAATATTATTACTTGCGATAAATTATCAATTTATGGCCATCCTAGTATATGTTCTTAATTGATTACGCGATAGAGCACAGAGGTGATATGTATTATAAGTAATATTCAACTTTAAGAGTCGCGTCTTCTGCTCAGACTAATTATTTATTGTTTATATGTACATACATCGAACACATAAAACTAGGATAAATTTGAATAATGACGTTTTCTGTGACCAAAATTTTGCTAAACTTGCAAGCTTTTTAGTTATTTTAACAGTTGCAAAAGAATGGAGCATGAAAGATGTATCTTTGGTCTATAAGCTACAACGTCTAGTAGTTTCTCGTTTAGAGCTACCGTTATGGAGTTCAATCGATTTGAATGAAAAAATTCTAAAAGAAAAGTGTTTGGATTAAAATTGAAGGCATTAAAATATAAAAAATAAAAAAAAATAGTCTAAATATGATCCAACCGAAATGCATGACACTGCAGATGCTATAATAATGTTTCATGTATTTAGGAATAATTTTGATTGTAGAAAACTTGTCAAAATTTACAAATATATTTACTACCATATGTTATGGAGTAATTAGCTAGCATATAAGTACTTCTTAGTAGGTACTTTTGGTTGTGGTTGCTTATTTATAGTATCGTATGTGGTACCAACTGTTCTAAGGCACGAATGTGTTATAACTTATTTAAGTCCAATGTTTTGTATTTTTTGTGGAGAAACATGTTGAGGATAGCCACTAATGATTTACATATGTATTCTCCTTGTCCACCCCGAGTTACTTACCGTGCATTGAAAATCGAGTTGATTTCCGCATATTTGGGTGCCGTTTTGGTATTTTTTATTCTTCGGCTCGTTCGACTTATAAAGCTGTTTGGATATTTTTGATTTATTGATCATGAGCACAGATATCTAGAGAGCCATTAGTCTGTAGTACACGCCAGTGGCGTTCATAAAGGCGGGGTTGATGTATCTGTGATTTTTCCAGTTATTTGAGCAGCGTACGCCTTTGATCTTCATATGTAAGTGTGTGTGATTTAAGAAGTCTGCGGCACCTTATAGTGTGGAGCACCTGTCGCTCTCTCGTAGATCCGTCTTCGCTCGTGCGCCCCCCTGTTTAAGCACCTGTTTTTATTCAACTCTTATCGAGGTTTCTTGTTGTGGATAGCTCGGTTAACTGCCTCAATAGTTATTATGCGTGTTTTTGAGAGTTTTGGTCAATGTGGAAAAAACATAGAAACCGAAACTTTGGGTGTGAACCCTTTCCAACACGAGCTAGTCGCGTGCCTGTGGCCCTACGGGTGCAACAAAGACTGCGCACACTTGGCACTCGTGCGCTAAAGAGGGACAAGGCATTCTTCAGTGATCATCTGGGTCCCATCACCTGTCCTCAGCGATCTCGCTCTACCTAACAGCGCTTAGTATCTTCAGGTCTCTGTTCATTCGGTTAACAACCTTGGCGAAATATATCAGATTCCTTTGGGTTGCCAAATATTCGTTTTTTTTTTCTTTTTAATTTCGGGGTACCGTTAGATGATTCGGCACGTGGGGTTCAAGAAACCCTTTTTTAATTTGTACCCCTGGATCAGGGCACACACACACGGCATAAAAAAAAATAAACTAGTGATCATGCTATCCTTCTGTTGTTACTAATTACCTACGTAGCGTTGTTGTAGGCAGTGTTTGCGTGGACGAGATTTAATTGTTGAATTCTGATTATGGATTGGGAAAGGTAATTGGTTCATATTTCTCCGAGATCTTTTTGGGTTTTTTTATTTATACATATTTCTTCGAGATGTTGTGTTTTATGAATCAATTGATTGACTTTTGATTTGTTCTGGCTTTTAACTGCTGGTGCTGGTGGTGGTGGTGTTGGCTCGTGTCCTGATGGTTTTTTGAGCATTGAAGCATTGCTCCGTGTAGAAAAAGAGAGAAAGAGTATCAGCTGCTAGGTAGGTTGGTAGGTAGCTGTTAGCTGCTGTTCTTTTGGTGTTATATTTGACTCGATACTCTTCGGTGGCTACGTGTACCGTATGTTGTCTGTGCGAGCCCTTCTTCTCACTGTGGTGTAACGGATCGGGTGATGTCATGTCTGGTTAAAGTCTGCTATTTGCTGGATTGAGAAAGTGTACCGAATGTTTAACTGAAACTGAAATGAAGTGAAACTTAACTTTTACCCCTTCAAATTGATATATGCCGCAATATTAGCAAAAGATTTGTAGGTACCTATATTTCGGGGTCGAAAAAAAGTAATTAAAAAATAAGAGGCTCAAATGCGCAGTGCGCATACTTGTACAGTTAAAATAACATTAATTCAGTAACCTAGATTTTAAAAATGACGGCGCAGCACGCGCGGTATTTGTTATTCGCCAGAGGAACATCTGCCCCTGACGATGGACATGCCGAAATGATTGCAGAACACTGGCCACCTTTTCAATACCACCTCACTTTCTATAAATGATAAATATGTATATCTATATACATCAATTGCTATTATACTTGTGGTTTTTGTCCTTTTTGTATTCCAAATCCGCCGCTACCACTAATCATAAAGGACATAAAGGACCACTTTTGGCTTTCATTGTTAAAAGCGTGAGAATTAAATCTTAACATGTACTCGCTTTCTGAATATATATATACGTATATATATATATATATATATATATATATATATATATATATATATATATATATATATATATATTTTAAAGTAATATTTAGTCTCGTATGAACTGGGATTTTATTCAAATTGCGCACCTTTGATTTCTAAGAACAGATGTTCTGATAAAGTCGAAACATATTTTATTAATTTAGTAAATGAATAGAAAAAAGGAATTAATTACATTAAAACATAATTTAATATGGAGTGCATGCAAGAAGTAAAAATTATTTGTTTCGTTATCAGTGGATCTTTAATCATGTAATTTCTCCAGAGATATACACAAAAACTTAATCGAAACGATAAAAATCGCGTAATAAATAAATAAATGGTCCGGTGTGGTGCGGTGCGGTGCGGTGCGGCGCGACGCAGTCTTGAGTCCACTTACTTAATACGTACTAGTAACAGATCAATTGTCATTTTAACTATCAATCAAATGCTAATCTCAATTGATCACAGGGACTAAAAAGAAATGCCATGTGTGTATGTTGAGACTTCCCCTGAGATATTTGTTGAATATTTCATAATGCTAACATCATGATTAGCTGAGGTAAATGTGGGGTGAGATGGCGTGTGGGGGTTCGATGGTTATCGCGGCTTTTTCATAAAGCACTCGTTTGCAACGTTCAAGCGATTTGTCATTGTTTCTAACGATTAAACACCACTAGCACTAGCACTAGCACTTGATCCAAGAAATAATTTCCGACCAATTGTTTTAAGCGGTCAATGCGTACAGATATCTTCAATCCAATTAATTGTCGGTAAACACATACGATGCCGGCATCGTGGCTCATATATGGTAAACAGGCGATGCGCACAGCAATCCGTGCAGAGTTGTTAATTAAATGAACCAGGTCTTCGTATTCGTAAAGAAGTATCAATTAAGCAAATGATTTCACAGGAAATTCGTCGTACGTACGTACATACATACGAGCGTATACGTTCGTTGAGAATCTTGTTTTATTGTTTTTCTATACATACATATCGACAGACAGACAAACAGACGGTGTACGGCTTCTTTCTTTCTTTCGTTTGTTCGTTCAGTTGAAAGAAAAACCGACAGATTTCAAATTGTTCATTATCGATTCTTCATTAGGCCGCGATAATTAACATGTAAATTGGTGGTGTGCAATGCTGCTGCTGCTGCGAGCACGTTTGACTGTTAGCCGCTCAACAGATTCCATAATAGAGCTCGTTTATCCATCAACCATACGAGCTAGTATAAAATACTTCTAGACTTTGGTTTATTAACTAACGTGAGAAATGGAAAAATTCGCATTGCTTGTCTGCATAACTAATTCACATTACTATTTCATAACATATATATTATCGTAATATACGTGTACGGCCTCAAGGGGCGGTATCCATAGTTCGCGAATCTCTAACTTAATAAAGAATATTCCACATCTGGAATTCTGTGTTAAATTTCACACAATGCTAAAAATTGTTTGCTGCTGTTATTTATTAATCCAGCCACAGGGCAGTACTTGGGATCTAAATGTCCCCTCTTTATTAGTCTGTTCATTAATTAATTAATTTACTGCAAAACAATTAAAACACTTAAACTCCCACTGTGCTGTGTGTGGCGGCATTCTTTTTCAATATATACATATACATAATTGTTTACGAAAAATGCCTTTGTCGGTATCGTAAAACTGTTTATATATATTTTTAATAAACCTATTTAGTTTTAAAAAATTGGTGGCTGATAAAAAGCGCGAATTTAAATAATAGTTATCGTAAGCACCTCACACGTTTTAATTCACCGTAATAGTTGCATTAATAAATAAATGCATGTATTTTCGCTCAGCCTTGAGGGTAATTTAGCTTGCAACCGTTTAACTTTGGGCGCGTCGCGTCTCTTTGATTACAGGATCGAGTGGGCCCTGCGGCGTACAATTTCGATTGATTATTATTACTCGACCTGACCATGAAGTGCGTCAAGCACTTGTTTTTACGCTAGTTAAAGTCATCGGACGCACATATACACCTAACATATAGATGTAATTAATTCCTTTTGAGAAGTGTTCTGGGAACAATTGGTTGCTTGATTTTTTTCATTTGGGACTATATCATATAAACCCCCTTTGATGATGAGTGGCATAGATAAATACCCGCAATGGCTTGCACCGATATTCTCTCTTTCTCATACACCAAAAATAGTAAGATTCGATTTAGGGAAGGTCAAAAAATATAATTCTCGAGATGGATTATTTTTATGATTACAATTATTATATCGTATAAGAGAGTAAAAATGAATTCTCGATAAAGGATAGGTATTAAATAATTAGCTGTATATTGTAATAACTGTTATTAGAATTCGCATGTAAGGATAATTGTTCGTTGTATAGATACACACTGGGAATTAGGGGGATCGATCGAATTTTGTGTATGCATCTATATTATGATAGCACCTAATAGCGCAAACACAGTCTTAAACAAACACAATTTATTATTTCTTGTCTCAGCATCAATAACATTCTTAAAACATAAATATTATAATACATGTGTATTAAGGCCAAATGTGGCGTCATTAAAACTAAAAATACATTTACATATGACATAGAAGAGAACAGTGCTCTAGACAGACATACATGCATACATACAAATAGAGATACAGATTATTAAACAAAATGTACATACATACATACATACATATACATATAATGGCAATGTTTCACAGGTTTGAATGAATGGCACTCACTGGTCACTTATTTATTATTCGTTGGTCGTGTTGTTAATCATCAAGTAAATCTTTAACAAAATATTGTCTTTTTGATTCGCGTCGGATGAGTCAGTTCCATATTACAACACGCCAAAATAACATTAATTATTAACGATCATCTATAAGTTAGCTTATATTGATGAAGAGTTAGTTACCTATACAGAGCGTTTATCGCTTAGCAAACATCTCGGTTAGTTTGAACCGAGTGTAGTAATCGTGATCAGACTGTATAAACAATATTCGCTGGGGGTAATCTTTGGTCCTTATCAGCTGCATGAGAGCCTAACTGCTTAGGCCCTTCAAAAAGTGCAAATATAAACAATTCGTGCTTTCAAATAGTATCATACAACATTTATACAATTTCGAAATTTTTTCAAAAAATATCTCTTCTTAAAATAACATCTAGCAATTTTTAAATTTATTTTTATATATTTGCACCCTGGCGGTTCATTTAGATTCAATAGAATCCAACTAATTTTCAATCTTTGGTATATTTGTATCTCAATTGAAAAATGGCCCCATTATTGTATTTTTGGTAAAAAAAAAATATATATATATATATAACACACACACACACGTATCGTGGACGGATTCAGTTATCAGGCACCGTTGGACGGATTTATTAACTAAGCACCTTTCTTCAACTACTGCTCGTCACTTCTTGTTTGATTACTTCCATTTTGAGTTCGTAATCCTGTTTTAGCGGACTCCTCCCGACGGAGTACTCCTCGGTGGCGGCAGCGCTGGGGTGTTGCGACTCTCGGTGCCGTCGCAGGTCGACTTTTCTCTGGAAGGCTTTCTCGCAGAGGCCGCACGAGAAGGGTTTGTACCCGGTGTGCTTTCGCATGTGGGTGATTAGGTTCGAGGATTGGCTGAAGGCTTTGCCGCACACCACGCACTTGTGTGGCTTTTCACCTAAAAGAAACGATATCAAATTGTTATTATAATCATTGAAGCGTATGGCTTCCTATGTATGTATGTATGTATGTATGTACAACTTAGACGTAATTGGATTGGTGTATTGATGGCAGAGTTTTTCTAGGGGTTTATTTACAAAATGGATTCCATTTGTTGCAATTTGTTATGTCAATTTCATTTCAGCGCTCACTAGTGTGTAACAACAAGCATTTGTTAAATTACTCGGAGGTGTTAATTGTTGATGTTACGCTTGTCAGCACATGTCTTGAGCTGTTGCTGTCAATGTCTTCAAGCGTAACTGTTACTATTGTTGATTACGTGTGCATTACTTAATTGAATTTTAATTTTAACGCAAATTGGTGGAGGCACTCGATTAATATAATTATTGTTTTTATTATAAACTAGAAAGATAGATTATTTCATACAGTTAGGGGTATAAATCCTTACTACACTTGTGCAGTGTATATGAATATTTTATGATATCGTTGCTATTAAACACACACACACACACACACACACACACACACACACAACGTTAAACAAAAGAGCTAGCTACCTACAATTGTCTATTATTTTCAACGCACCAAAAGCTCACTCTAGATTACATCCATTTGGAAATGCTTAATATCATTTGAACACGACACACGACTCACTTACACATCACAGATTTACTACTGATTATTACCATACACCCATTAATAAGTCTCGACATATTTTATATCTACATATAAATGCGCAAGATTTTAAACGAAATATAGTGACAAATACGTATATCTTGGGTGGCAATTGTGCGAAATTTGATGAGCTTATTTTGATTTCCTAAATTACACATGATTATATAGGATGGACTTAATGCCAAGGGGAGCCAGTTGTTAGTTTTATTATTAGTACTTCCGGCTGGGCACGTGTCGCCCTTCCGGTTTAGGGGAACAATTTAATACCATGCACATACATACGTACATACAACAAAAATCAGCAATGTCGCCATGCATTTTAAGAGCTGTATACTTTTAATTTTAAATAATCAGAACATCCTAGATTTTTGTTTTACAATTTTAATACAACAGTTAATCGATGTTTGGATGCGATTTGAGGAATTGATTATATTGTATGTCCTGAACTAATCAGGAGTGTATGAAAGAGATTTGATGGAAAATGTGCATAGTACAACATCGACCATCGATGATGCATTAGTTAATTACGTACATAAATACATTATAAATGTTCGTAACTAGCTGCCCATTTAGCTTATCATAAACGGCTTTTGTGGGGCTATCACTGCACTAGTTAGCGATTTTAAGGCCAATAATTTGAGCGATAAGTCACTATCAGTTGGCGCTCGTGTATGGTATTTCTTTTACAACTAATGTTACACAAGTTACTGCGCAAAATAAACTTTAATAATATTTTAAATACCATGCTATCGTTGGGCAGATTTTTAAACCTTTGTTTTACGGTGTATTATCAGTGGCTTTTTTACAAGAAAAATATTCTTTATCAGCGACAGTTATTTATGAGCGGCAGAATATGTTTTAATGTCGCGAGCGAATTATTCTTTCTATTATATGTATATAACAGTCGCCTGTGTGTATGTACGTATGTATTTGTTAGAGATTTGCGTACTTAAAACGACATTTTTACTTTATTACTAAATAATAAGTATTGTAATCATCAACAAATTCGATCTCAAGATTTTAACGGAAATATACCTTTATACCTGCCCCGAATCGAATTTGAGTATTTTTGTCTGAACTTTCTTATCCGCATTTTGGTTAGATTATATCACTTTTTTTTATTATTTTTCTAATTAATAATATTATACACATCATTCCAAAAATAGTGGGAATCGATTCAGAGACGGTCAAAACGTATATGTCCGGCAAAATCTCAGGATTGAAAATGTTCGTGATTACAATACTTATACTGGGCATAAGAAAGTAAAAAGCCATTGCGGATGATAAAAAAAAGAAATATAGGCCATTCTGGTAACAAGTACGTAGGTAAATGGTATAAAAGTTTAATAAATAATGCAAACGAATAATTGACACCGTTGATGGCTTGATCAAAATTATCCTTCCAATACTATTATTATGATCATTAGAAAGTTGCTCCAAAACTTTACCAAACTGATTTGTAAATAATTCAGCACGTATTTCACCAGCGCGGTGTGCCTGATCCCATTAATATTGAACAAATCTAGCTAGTTTTGATTCATCCATATTTTAGATGAAACTTTTCTACCTCTATTCCAACAAGATAAAATATCATGTGTAGAACAAGGAAAACTGTGTTTTGGGCCCTTTAGGGAAACCGTGTGAAATGCGTTCTAACTTTAAGTATGCATGCATGCATGCATGCATCACAGATGTCCACAATAAAAGCTTACTTTTATTCCCACGTTTATCTCACGGTGTTATATATTATTAGGTGCTGGAAGACACAAAGACTTACCAGTATGGATGTAGGTGTGCTTCTTCATGTCCGACTTTTGGTGGAACCTTTTGCCGCAGTATTGGCACGGGTAGGGCCGCGTGTCTGAGTGTATTAGGAGATGCGTGGATAGGGTTGAAGACCTTTTGAAGCCTTTGCCGCATTGTTGACACTGAAACAAACACAAAGAGAGGGTTGTCGATTAGAAGAAATACAGGTATAAAATATTTACGTAGAAATTAAAAATAGCTAATTATATAGGTACATGTGTATTAGGTAGGTGTATGTAGCACGAAAGTATATACACTTGTAATTATAATGTGTGTGTGTGTGTTTTAATTTAATGATGTGAAAAACGACAATAAGAAATCTTAAATGATTATTTGTTTTCCTAGTCCACCGCATATAAAATGACGCTATGTGATTTATTAATGATTTAAAATCCATTAAACATTTACCGGTAATGTGCGAGACGCTCGTTACAATCCCGGAAAAATCCAGCGAATAAATATTAAATGAACGAATACGTATTAAATATCGCTTATTATTACCTTAAAAGTTCGCTCTCCTCCTGGCCCTATACTGACGATTTTCCTCTCGCCCCCATCCGCGGTATCTCTCCATTTCTCGTCCGTCGAAGGCGCCCAACCAGTACTCTCACCGCTCCAAGAACTATCGGGAACGCTCCTTGTACTCAACTCTTGCTCACACAGGCTGCCTGGACTCCAGATACCTTGCGTCTTTCCCGCCTTACCTTTCAGCGATAGATTCAACGGCAAATCATCGTCTATAATAAACACACAATAAATTAGATAGAATTTTTCAAACAATTTCTTTATTAAAATACCTAAGCGAGCTTTTTCTGGTGTGTAACTAGTATCTGAAGAGGACGCTCGTTCAGGACTTGAAGCTTCTGGGGGGCGTAAAGGAGTTGAATATGGTAAGAACAGACCAGGGATGTGAGGCCATACGTATGGGGGGTAGGTGACTGGGACTAAGGGGCTTAAAGGACTACCATACATCATGGCTCGGATTCCTTAAAAAATGTAAATAAATAAATGATTAGATTCAATCATATGTATGTATGTATCTATATATATATATATATATTATATAGGTATATGTGTGTATGTACCAGTCGCGGTTGCGACGGCTTCAAAAGCCGCCGATGGTGAATGTGACACGAGTGAAAACGCACTGCTCCTTCCGGAAGGCGGGCTTATGCTACCCACACTTCTAGGCATTTTCGAGCCAAAACCGTCTGGAATAAAAATAGTTTTAAATGTAGAATTTGAATAGAACTTTTATGTATTACGGAACTTGATGATTAAATAATAATGGGTGTATTAGGGTGAACGTCGGCGTCGATCTGGTGGCCAATATAAATCATTGCTTAATGTATCAAAGTAATATCGCGCATCTAATGCTGTTTACAAGCTTGTATGTATGTATGTAAGCACTGATTACCTCTGGTTGGACACGCAATGACAAACGTGCTGTACTTTTTTATATTGATTGTCAACTGAAATGGATGTGATTGTTGTGCGTGCAGTTGCCAACATTGTTACTAATTGTTGGTAAAAGTTTATAACAAAAATTACTAGTACAGCAGAGATAATTAAGCAATAGTAATTAATAAGTGTATTTTTTTTTATAAAAATATTAGTTTGGTTTAGATTATGAATAAGGTGGATGAATTTGTAAATGTATTTAATATAGTGATTGACAACTTCTGGTGTATAAAAGCACTTACCGTGATTATTGTGAAGGAAAAATCCTTTATTAATGTGAATTACTAGTTTGTATTGGTCATCACTGTTAGTCATTCACACATTGATTTAAACAGCACGCCGCACACTTATCCATGGTGGTAGTAATAATTGAAAATGAAAACACAAACGCCGGTCGGTCTGTCTGTCTGTCTGTCTGTAGGCCGGTTTCGTATACAAAGCTACTAAGCAAATGCAAGCACCTGACTGACCACTTGGAGACTACCTCTGCTACCTCTGCACAGGTACGCAACACACTATCTTGTCTAGTCTTTGGCTTGCTGAAGAAGTGTTCCATCTCCCCCCACCCCCCACTTAGTATAGGTAAATTAGATCGCGGTGTCTTTGTCGGCACCCACAAGCCTCGCCCACATTTTCACCTGAGTTGCTCGGCGATTGGTCACCACGTCACTACCAAGACAGGTAAATCGCGTCGGATTGGTGCGCGGCGTTTCTTCTTTGACTAATCTTTGTTATAGGTAAAATGACGATGATCGCGATTCTACTCTTGCAATTCTCTTGAGAAAAATAATCAAGCAAACGAACTGGAATTGCAATAATGAGTACCTACCTACCTAGTGAAGTTGAGGCCGGTCACTTAGCAGAGGGTGGGTGGGATGTAGGGTGAAATCGTCGCACATGTATAAAAATACACAAACCTGCATGAGTGATTATTTTAATGACGATGATGACCCATGTGGGGTGCATCCAGTGACAGCAGGGTTAACGTGTCTCACGCGTACGTACGCACGCGCGCTCACGCTCAACGGCCCAGAACGTAGTAGCTTTATGCATGTGGGTAGCAAGACACTAATGTTAACGTATTTTTTAGTCGATTTGACCGTTGACAGAAAACGGTTTGCATGGAATCTATTACATACATACATATATATATATATATATATATATATATATATATATATATATATATATATATATATATAGGTACCTATATACATGCAAAGTACTAACTAACCTTCGGAGGATGATGTGTATGTAAGTAGACTTTCATTTTAACCACAAAACGCTTCCGTTTTATGTAACATATTTAGGAAACACTTTCCTTATAGTGTCCCTGGAGCGTTTGCTGGAATTGTATTTTGTTCCATTGTTGGACAACTGTTCAGGAGTGTGGTCTGGTCTGGTCAGTTAATTAACCATCGACCATCAGGGGTGTAAGTATAGAGAGAGTGTTTAAAAACAATTCTAATGAAAGTTATCTATATGTATGTATAACATGATGAGGAATTAAGGGCATTGTATGTATGCGCGTGCTTTAGCAAAAGATATATAAACTCGTTGATGGCGGTGGTGGTGGTGGGTGAGCGCTTGACATCTGGTGCTTTTCGACGGCACGCCGTGCCGCGCCGGGCTCGTGTGCTTTCCTCCTCTTTGATTCTTTCATCCGTGACAATAAACAACGGCGTAGAACAATGCCACGAGCCGCACTGATGTGCTCTGTGACGACGATTTATATTTAAGCAATATTTATACATTTAACAATAACACACACACTACACACATTTGCCCCATCTGCGAGCGACAAAAAAATGAAAGTATGCCGACACACACTGCCTGCCTGCCTGCCTGCCTGCCTGCCTGTCTGTGTGTGAGTATGTGTGTAGTTGGTAGTTGATTTGCAGAATTTAACATCTGTTCTCAAACGATTTTTACCACTGTTAAATAATATAACAAAATATTTCATAAATCAGCTATATATATATATGTGTGTGTATGTGTGTGTGTGTGTGTGTCTGTATGTTTGTGTGTGTGCCTGACTGTATATTTGTGTGTGTGTGTGTGTGTGTTTGTTTGTGTTTATGTTTATGAGAACAAAATATTTCCGAGTAATAGAGTTAGGAAAACATTCACTTTTTCGCCGGGCTAAAAATTAACATACGGCCCTGATGGGCGATAAAAGTGATGCGCGCGCCCGCCGCACACACTCGCACACGCACTGATAACAATCAGCAACACACAACGCGCCATCTGTTAATTTACATAATTTCGTATTTAATTTTCATTTATGAAACCCAGTTATTAAAATGTTTGTTTTGCCTTCGTACGGCCAGAATCAATCGCTTAATTATTTACGCGAAACTTTCGCCCACCGTCCAACCAATTCGCCACTAATCAGGCCCTGCTCTAATTAACCCGGCGGCCTTAGCAGGGCCGTACCCAGCGGCCCACCCGCCGGCCCGCCACACTCACTTGTTTTAATTACAGCGATCATTAATATCGAAATAATCGATACATACTACCACCATTATGACGAATGCATTGTTAACCAATGCAGCTGATTAGAATAGTCCTTAACAACTACATGCATTGTTAGTTAATGATTTAAAAAAAAAAACTTCCTTTTTCGCCCTTAGCACTCCTAAATCAGTTATTAATCTAAGTTTAATGCAATCACTTGTTGGTAACGTGCTCGTTTTTTTCGGTAATGAATTGTCATTTATTTATCGTATAATAACGAGTAGGTATCAGCTGCTGTACATCTATGTTACGACGACGCCTTCAACTTCTTGTAGATCGGGCTGTAATTTAATTCGGATTAAGCCTTTCGCACCTTATTAACCCTCTGTGGACGCTTCTGGCATTGTTGTCAACAGATGCCATCAATTCATCTCTTGCTGGCCCGATCATTGTAACAGCTATTTATTTATTTCTGTGTCATGTCATGTGGTGCAATAAAAGCACTTTATTTTGTTATGTTTTTATTAATAGGAAATACATACATACATATCTATATATATATACAGATGTATGTACCATATCTGTGCTATAGTGGTTATTTAGTGTCTGGGGGGCATGCATGAAGGGGGTGAATGAACGTTGATATAAAGTTAGATATAGTGGTTGTTTAGTGGTTTTGTCGTAGACCCGCAGTATTTGGCTTAGAATGCGGGGCCGTCTGGGTCTCTAACGAACGCACAAGACACACTTTAACGTTAGAGATTCGCATCACCTGCGCACCTGGCAAAACGGTCATTTTTGCCCATTTTTATAAATCAACCATCTTCTATGATTGCGCCGTCAATTACCTTACATCGACATTTATTACTATTAACAGACCCTTACTCTACGTTATATGCGCAACAAGCTTTCTTATAAAAATCATTAAATGTTTCTTATTTAATCCAGAATAATTTAGATCGAATCTTTAAATATGACAAGTTCATATATTTTTTTTACTGAATAACCGGAAACGCTATGGACCCCCTCAATATATCCTTGTTGTTCAATTCCTAATTATGAATATATTAATTGGCCAACAAATAAACGATATACATATATAAGAAAGTACCACCGCAAACAGATAATATCCGCAATGGCTTGCACTGAACTTTCTTATACGTATTTTGTTTGGATTTATCCCACTGAAAAGAAACATACAAATAAAATACAATATAATCCCTGAAAAAAATGTATTCAATTTATACATTTAATCGCGCTCCCACACAACCGACTAAATCCCATATCAAAAACGTAATCAAAAATAACGGTATAGCACGCGTGTAAGTGTATGTGTGTATCATCCTTCAGGAGGGAGATGTTCTCTAGCGATACTTCTGGCACCACTATAGTTATTTATTAAAAACTATCGCTTAAAAATTTATTTATTTCCGTCAAAATCTTGAGACTGATGTATTTCATGATTATAATACTTACTTATAACTTCGTATAAGAAAGTAAAAATGATGTTTGACATTGAATTCTGAATAAATTACAATTGTGCAATGGCCGCTCTGATGTATTTCGGCATAACTATAATTTTTGTTATAGTAGGTAATTAATAATTTACTATACATGATCGTATTTGTTATGGACGTGAAGCGTCAATTGCTCCCGGCCAAGCTTTCGGCTAATTAGTAGTAGTAATTCAAAGAAACAGGATCTTCATGAAGTTGGTTTTTATTTAATGCAGAAAATGATTGGGAACAGATAATGTAGGTAGAAATCTCAATTAGTAGTGCGGCGGTGGTCGGTAGTCGGTGGTAGTTTGGTAACCGCAGCATAGCATTCTTTGTTTCTTCTTATGATACGATAAAAACGCATCGTTCGCTGTGGCGGAAGTTGAATCTTTAATTGACATCGCGCGCGACCGCGGTTCCGCATGTTGTCGCTGTGCTTTTCGTGAGCGGGTGTCCCATTGTTTGCCAACATCTGCTCTACATAATTCACTACACGATTGGCGAATAATGCGTGCTCACATCGCCGGCAACCTTTTTTCTTTTATTCCTCTCTTTTTCGATACAACATTTATGCGGAAAGCTGCGCATTTTGGTTTTGTCATTAAAACTTGTGCTTTTATTTCCTGCATTGCATACAACAAATCTGTATTCTCGACTGAACGAATTCACCTTGTGTGTAATCTGACGATTACACACTGTTTTGGTATGATTATGCAGCCTCTGGTTTCAGATGTCTTTGACAGAGCACGTGCCACAGACCTCGGCAAAGCAGTGACCGTTTTGACCGTTACTAGTGTGAGTATGAAGATGAGGGTGGTATAGATAGAATGACCGCAGCACCTGTCCATCTCACTCACTCACACACCAACACACACCTGCTGCCGGTGCCGACATTGCCGCGATGTCTTTACACCTGCAGAAGACATACACACACGCAATGCCATGTATATGTACTCATACATACATACATATCAGATTTAGTTAAAGTATGTATGTACATACATACATATATTCAAAAAGAAAACTACTTTTTATACACTAAAACGTCGAAAGACTACGTCCACACCTAGTTTTAAACGGCTTCATATCAATAAAATTGTATGCTTTTACCCAAATAGACCTTTTAAATGTCCTATAAACTTCCTCATTAATATTACATATTGAAGGATATATGTATGTTACCTAGTAACATGTAGACCCTATCATTAAGTCAAGCGACGAACTCGTTTCATTTAATTTTCAAACTACTCCTACAACGTATGCACACAACACACATTTCTTATACACCCACCCAGAAGCATCTTATTTACAGTGGACGTCGTTTAGACTAGAATTGTTCGATTTAATTACGTATACACCCCAATTTTAAGCATTTTAATATATACTTAAGTCTATTCAATATAATATTATTTTTATGATATGGGAGAATAATGTTTGGTGGAGTGCTGTGCAGTATGAATCCTCAGGGTGTTATTTCCCAGGTCATCCGCCTCGACTAGTTCGTGTGGTGAGTTCATTAGCACCTGTCTTTTTCTAACTTATAGTGGTTGAGGCTCTAAGCGGGCCGGAAATCGTATAGTAAAATTGCTGGCGCCAAATAACCAGATTTCTTCGCCTTTGCCTATGTATGGGTGCAATAATACACACCCAGAGAGAAAGAGCAATTCACTTATATTTGTACGCCGCCAACTTGAATAGACAAATCTGTTTATTGGGGACTGGGTTTTGTTTTATGGTGGTATAGGTATCTATATACATACACCTACCGTGGGAAACAAACAACACTTGCTATTACTTATTATTATTATTATTATATGTATATGTATATATTCGGTATCTTCCAAATTGTATTTAACGCAATCATCGAAATCTCGAAATTTTAACTGCTATATACCTTTTGACCCTTTCCGAATCGAGTCTGGTTATATTTGGAATCTCTGTGTGTATATATGTGTGTGTATGCGTTTGAGTGTATGTGTTAAAGTGTAAATAAAATTATTATTCAGTGCAAGCCATTGCGGATATTTGTATGTTGTAACAATAGCTCTATTACCTATCTATTATCATCCCCGTGAGCAACTGTTGTAATTCGCAACTGTTATAATTAGGTCAACTGACGATGACTTTAGCTTATAGAATTGAAACATACCGTAGAAAATTACTAGTTGCATAGACGTACATACATACATACATTGATTGGACTTTTTGCAGGCTTGTATGTACTACCAAACAGTTTTAAGATGATTTGGAGGCGCGTACGCTACTGATTGTTAGGGGTAGCGATGCTTAACGCAGCGTGTGTTTATATGAATGAACGCGAGCCTAACCAGTGGCACGTGTGTGTTAGGGGGCTGCCACGTGTGAAATTGGCGACCTGGGTGTCATCTGGTAAGCGGCCCTATGGCACAAGCCCTTCGTTCTGACCCACTCAACCTTAACACAGACGTGAACGTTCAATTTCACTATTGATGGTATTTCAAGTCTCTTAAATATTACTTATTTAATAAACATGAAAAGTATTTTAAATATCAATTGCTTTTCGACAAAAATAATGTATGTATGAATATATTAAGACAATAACAAAGAGATGTTAAAATCCATCCGGTCCGGTGCTAATTAAAACCTCCCCTATAGTCGATGGCCGTTGTAACATTTCTTCCGGTTCACTAGTTCCCACACTTGATAGTCTGATAGTAGCACGTGCTCTCACACACACACACACACATGCATCATTAATATAACTATTATAATATAATATTACTTAGTATGAGACTAGAATGCATAACACCTTTAGTGGTGACGTAATAAAAGCAGTTACCATACTTATAATAATGTATGTAGATAAATGTTAGCAATTTAAATTTCGCAAATTTGTATACTAATATGAGTGTTATAAAATTAATAATTTATTATAATGGTCAAAATAAATATATATATATAAAAAAAAAAAAAAATTCTAAAGGTGTATAGGTATTCGTTCGGTGCGGGAGTAATGCATATATTAATTTTAAATGTACACGTGTGTGTGTGTGTGTGTGTGTGTGTGTGTGTGAGCAGGTGGAAGCTCATGAGGAACCAGGAAGCGTGCTCTTTTCCTTTCAGTTGACCACTATTTGTCTCTGTTACACACGCACCAATTAACCCCGTTTTTTTGTTTTTCAGAGGCGCAACAAATTTACAAAATAGCCAGCAAAAGGAACTCGCGTCTCGAGCCGCCCAGCGCCCATGGAATAAAACGCTTCAACGAATTTTTTATAACCATTTTTATTATTTTTAAAATATTATTATTTTAGCTTAGAAAGTATAATTACATGGCAGTGGATTTGTGGAGAAAACGCTTAGTGTAGAAAGGGTTTAGGTCAGAAACTAAAAGACATGTTGGTCAAGAGTAAACAGCTGCTGCTGTCTATTGACTAGAGTGGTTTGTTAGCAAAGCTCGGAAGAAATTATTGAAGAAGGAATGTATGTATATATAAATGTATATGTAGAAGCTACAAGTGTATGTGTGTGTTTATTAAAATTTATATATTAAAAAAAAGTAGAAATGAATAATAATTATTATATGTTCATACTTATTTCTTCTTTACAACGTATACGCACACACGCACACATACATAGCGATAGAATATTTAAAAATAGCACCAATAATATTTAGTTGATGCGAGGTTGAAGAGGTGGATCACAACTCAAAATCTCTCTTTCGAGTAGGATTTGGCAGTGAGAGGGTTATATAGCTACTTGTCGTCCTCTACCTCGCACCATGGCTTGGAGAAGCAAAGCCGTTTGCAAGGGCCACTCAAAGTTATTAGGTGGCCCTCCGTGGGTAATACTTAGGCTCTAGTAAATGGTCGCCGCTCCACTAACAATCCTAATAGTTTTTAGTTTTTACATCTTATTGTATAAAAATAATAAATTTCTTTCATATTTATATAAACATCATGGCACCTTTCGATAGTACCTAAATTAATGAATGAACGAATTAATAAAGCCTACTTGATACATGTATGTATAGATACATATATTCATATATGACCACGTGCATGGTTATTTATTAATTTAAGGAACACAACAGATGATTGTCTATTTGATACTAAATCCTACGTGTTCTTAATGCACACTTGGCATCGACTGACGCGTGATCTCAAGTTCCCGGCTTTGATGGTCTGCTTCTCAGGTACCTGGAACTGGCGGTTGTCTTCGATGGTTGACAGCCAAAAGCTGAACTTGTTCGCGAAGTAGTGGCAAGTTCCGCGCGCTCCGTTGCACTCTATGAACGGCGTTGCTCGGAAATCTTCTAAGCATGACCCCGGACTAGCTAGAGACTGGCCCCCACCTTCTGCACCAGCGCCAGTATGCTGAAATTAATAAATGTTATTATATCGTATATAACATATATATATATATAGAAGAAACCAAAACTATATGCCATATGCATACCATAACGAAACTGTAGCCCACCCACAAGCCATTCCACCCGTTCGGACAATCCGGGAACGCCTCCGATTGACTGTGAACAGCAATTATGTTCGCTGGTGCTTCGCACACGACGCACCTTGAGATGTATGGTTGGATAGCCGATTCCTCGACAGGCATCATTGGGATGGCTGCATTCGTTGACAACCAATACGATCGGTCGTTTCGACTGGCGTAGTTGCACACGTTGTTAAAGTCACAGAATAGGAACGGCATCGTCGAGAACTTACGGACGCACGAGCCTGCGTAACCCAGGTCTTGGGTGTGTGCCTTTTCATTGCCTTCAATATACAATAACGAATAACCGTCCCATAGCTTAATATGGCCTGGTTCACATCTAGGTATATTCTCAGTTTGACTATGCCGTACAAGAAGTATTCCAGTTAAATAATCTGCAGCAGTCTCACAAGGAGCACCAGCTTCTCCTTTTAATCCGGGCTCTCCTGCAGGACCAGGAGATCCCCTTATACCTTCGATACCTGGATCACCTCGTTGCCCTGGTGGCCCTAGTGGCCCTGGAGGTCCTGATATACCCACACGTCCTTTATCACCATCTCTTCCTGATAAACCAGGAGGTCCATCCAGCCCTTCAATTCCAGGATCTCCTTTTCGTCCCGGTAAACCTGGAGAACCTCGGTCTCCTTTTGGCCCCGGCGGTGGCATTGGTCCCAACTCACCCTTTTCGCCCTTAGCACCTGCGAAACCCGGTGATCCCGGTCGGCCTTCAGGTCCACTAATTCCTATGTCGCCAGATGCACCTGGAGGACCAAGCCTACCAGGGAGGCCGTCTAAGCCTCTATCACCTTTCATGCCAGGGAATCCATCTAGACCGGCTTGTCCGGCGGGGCCAGTGTCACCCTTATCACCTGGTTGCCCATAAAGACCTGGAGGACCGGTATCACCCTTATCGCCCTGAACTCCGGGAGGACCGTTGCGTCCAGATGTTCCTGGAGCACCGTTTCGACCAGAAAGACCCGGCGTTCCTTCAATTCCTCGATCTCCTTTTTCTCCTTGTTCGCCTATTCGGCCTGGTTGGCCTGGGGTACCAATAACTCCTGGTAATCCTGGTAAACCCATCTCACCTTTGGCGCCTGGTGTTCCGGATAATCCATCGCGTCCATTCTTCCCTGGAAGACCAGGAAGACCTTTCTCACCTTTCATTGTAGCGCCAGTAACACCTTCTGGCCCGGTAATTCCCACATCACCTAAATAATATTAATACATATTAATTTTATAACCTGATAAAAATTGTATAGACTTGTTACCTTTAGGGCCTGATGCACCAGGGAACCCTTGTTGTCCTCGCATTCCAGGAACACCCATATCTCCTTTCGGCCCTTGCTCACCAGAAAGTCCGGTTGCTCCTGGGAATCCTTTCTCCCCTAATAGACCATTTGCACCGGGTCTTCCAGGTTCCCCTTTATCTCCTTTAACAGTTACAGTTGGGCCAGGTGGTCCTCGTTCTCCATGAGGTCCTTCGGGTCCTGGGAATCCAGCTGGGCCAGATAGTCCTTGCAAACCTCTATCACCTTGTGGTCCATCAAATCCATCACGACCTGCTAAGCCTTTGTCACCTTTGAATCCAGATAAACCTGGTATACCTATGGCACCAATATCTCCATCTCTTCCTGGTAGTCCGTCCATGCCGGGCATTCCTGGTTCTCCTTCCACGCCTGGGAATCCTCTTTCTCCCTTTTGACCAGGGAAACCTGAAAGTCCTGCGTCACCTTTCAAACCAGGTTGTCCGGGAAGGCCGTCATAACCAGGGCCACCACGATCACCTTTGAATCCGGGGATACCTGATCTACCAATGCCAGGCAAACCTGCTTCACCCTTGTAACCGGGGACTCCGTCTTTTCCTTGAGCACCTGGTGGTCCTCGCAGTCCAGACAGACCTGGTTCACCTTTTTGGCCCTTATCTGATACGAGACCAGCTTCTCCTTTGCGTCCCATTAATCCAGGAAGACCCGGTTCTCCTTTGAATCCAGGTTGTCCAGATTGTCCAATAATGCCTGGATTTCCCTTCAAGCCGAGATCACCTTTGAGACCTTGCAGACCCGGAAAACCAGGTAGTCCATCAGGCCCAAGTGGTCCAGACAACCCTGGATAACCACGTTCTCCTTTATCACCTTTAGAACCTGGAGACCCATCCAGTCCTTGCCGTCCAGATTGTCCAGGGAGTCCACGTGTTCCAGCATAACCTTTTGGACCTTCTAAACCAATTTGCCCAGTTTCTCCTTTAGAGCCAGGGAATCCAGGCAAGCCTTGCCTTCCAGGTTCTCCATTAAGACCTGGTTCACCCTTTGGTCCTTCCGAACCTGGTCGACCTGGAATACCTCCGATACCCTTCGGACCGAATGGTCCAGGGTCCCCTTTTTGACCAAGAGATCCTGGTAAGCCGTTGAGACCAGCCACACCTACGTCACCTTTTTCTCCAAGTAAACCTGGCTGTCCAGCTTGACCTTCTTGGCCAGTTTTTCCTGGAAGTCCAGGTAAACCTTTTTCTCCTTGAAGTCCATAAGGTCCAGGTGGTCCTGGAGGTCCTATACCAGGAATGCCGGCTTCTCCTTTACCCCCTTTTAATCCATGTTGTCCTGGAAGTCCTCTTGTCCCATCTTTGCCGGGTTCTCCAGGAAAGCCCATGGGTCCAAATTCCCCTTTATCACCACGAGGTCCAGGAAGACCTCGAGGTCCTACAGGACCTGGAGCGCCTGGTGAACCTAAAGGACCATATTCACCTGGTGGACCACGGTTGCCTTTGTCGCCAGCGAAGCCGTCGAAGCCTGATGTTCCCGGCTCGCCTTTATTTCCCTGCTGTCCTTGGTCACCCTTATAACCCTTTTGATATAACTCCGCGCAATGACCTGGATCTCCTTTCAGACCTAATCGGCCGGGTTCTCCCTTCGCTCCCGATATTCCTGGGTTACCAGGATAGCCAGGTTCTCCTTTAATACTGAGGGCTCTTTCTCCTTTTAAGCCAGGTATTCCAGGGGTACCGGGTATACCGTCTTGACCGGGGAATCCCTTCATGCCAGTGTCTCCTTTACTGCCAGGAAACCCTGGCATGCCAACAGGGCCTTGTAGGCCTGGTGCCCCGCGTTGGCCATCTAAGCCTGGTTCGCCCTTTGGCCCTATGGGACCTTGATTGCCTTTATCAGTTTTAATGAAACTCAATGGTACGAAGGCGTTTTCTCCTTTGTCTCCAGATTCTCCTGGCATGCCGTTATCGCCGTCTCTGCCCTATAAATTTTTACAAACAAATAAATATATCTTATCTTAATGTATTAAATATTTCCACTCACGGTAATACCAGGTGACCCAATCGGGCCTCGTTCGCCGTCGTTCCCTTGTTCTCCAGGAAAACCTCTTTCTCCAGGTGGTCCTCTTGCACCAGGGATGCCAGAACTGCCATCAATACCTCTTTCGCCTTTAAAACCTCGAAGTCCTGGTAAGCAAGCCTCACATCGTCCGCCTATATCTCCTTTCTGACCAGGGATACCAGGAACACCAGGAGTTCCTGGCCTGCCGGGGGAACCTTTGTCACCTGGATAACCTGGCACGCCTACTGGTCCAGGGATACCTTCAAGAGCATCACCTGGGGAGCCTCTTTTACCAGGATATCCTGCTTCGCCCTTGAGTCCTTTGTCGCCATCATTTCCGGGTATTCCATCCATCCCTTTGGGACCCTTAACAATATTTTGGTTTAATTAGAAAACATCTATAATAACCAAAACGTTACCTACAGTAATAGATAGTCCTTTTTCGCCAGTCAAACCACGTTGGCCTGGAGGTCCTTGTAGACCTGTATAGCCTCTCGGTCCATCTGATCCAGGGAACCCTTGTAATCCAGGTTCTCCTTTTAAGCCTTTATCACCGGGTCTGCCTTCCGGACCAGGTATACCGGGTGTTCCAAGGCCTCCTGCATGACCAATTGGTCCTCTTGGGCCTGGGTCACCTGGGAAGCCATCCAAACCTTTTGGACCCATCGGTCCTGGGAAACCACGTGGACCTGCAGGACCGGGAGGACCTGCTTGACCTTTTCCACCTCCTGGAGGACCTGGTGGACCTCTTAAGCCACTTGGACCTACAATGCCGTCCTTGCCGGGTTCTCCTTTTTGCCCATGTCTTCCTGCAAGACCTGAGAGTCCGTCGAGACCACGATCCCCTTTTTGTCCACTTGGTCCTGGGGGACCTGAGAAGCCATCCCTTCCCTATAACAAATAGAGATTATATATAAGTTGTGTTGAACCTGAGTACATATTTAGATATATACTTACTCTTGGGCCGGGGGCACCAGGTAATCCCTTTTCGCCTTTCATTCCTAGAAGACCTGGTATACCAGGGTCACCTGTTTGGCCAGGTTCTCCTTTGCCTCCATACTGCCCGGGTTCACCGCGATCTCCTTTATCGCCTTGCTCGCCAATAGGGCCCACGAATCCGGGACTCGATGTTGATGGTAAGACTAGCGTAGGGCCAGGCGGCCCTATAACTCCTTTGTCACCTTTACCACCTTTTTGTCCTTCGTAGCCAATTCCCATGTTACCCTTTTGACCTTTTGATCCAGGCGAACCACGTTGTCCCTAGAAAAATACATACATAATACAACTGCAAAATGGACATCATTTTAATTTTTAAAAAAACATAACACTGACGAATATTACTTACAATTAGGCCCAAGTCGCCTTTTGGCCCTTCTGATCCGATTGGCCCAGCTGGTCCCTGGGGTCCAGGAACGCCAGTCACTCCATTCAAGCCCGGTTCACCTTTCTGTCCCTTCGGAAACAGACCACTATAGGCTGCTTCGCCTTTTTCTCCTTTGATACCAAGAGGTCCGGGAAAACCTCGAGGTCCGGGTTCTCCAGGATTGCCGTCCATTCCAGGTACTCCCTAAATTGATATATGCATTATAACATCAATACATATTGTAACACTATGGCATCCTCCTTGTAGGTACATACATCTGTTCCGTTACAGCCATCTTTCCCTGGGAATCCAGGTTCTCCAGATGGCCCCAGTAATCCATTTACACCGTTCGTTCCAGGAAATCCAGGCAATCCCATACGACCACGATCCCCTTTTCCACCGCGAACTCCTTGTGGCCCTGGATCACCTTTATCGCCTTTGGGACCCATGACACCTTCCGGTCCCGGAAAACCTGTTTGGCCTTTGTGGCCGGATGTACCAGGAGCTCCAGGAGAACCCTAGCGGTAACATAAGATTATATAAGTGTTTTTCAATAACATTCATGAGCTTGCTTGACTTAAGTAACTATAACTAACCCTGTTTCCTTTTTCAGCAAAACATTTCGGTATACACCGTTCGCCAGTCGCATTATTTTTCGGTCCTAACGCACTATTCGCCGCAGGATACGTCTCGTAATTGCTGCCATATGGTTCCGGATCTGGGAATCGGTCTACACGACCGTATAGTCCGGTTCGATTCTCTCCGCCTTGATTGCCCCAGCCAAAACGTTGCTATAATTCCAACATTTATAAAATAAAATATATATTATGTTTCAAAATATTATTTTTAAAATAATTCTTTTCTATGGTATGCAAGTGTAGCTTAAACGACCACAAAGAAGCCCCCGGTGGGTATGCAGTACTGCAATACATGTCTATGAAATGGGTCACGTTTAAAATGCGTTTGGATAAATGATTTTATTTTAGTTTTTAAACTTATTTTCTTTTTATAAATACATCAACAATAATATATAGTTCTAGTTCATTTTAATTGTTTTTGTAAATATGCATGTTAAGAACGAATATAGCTCCTCCGAATATTTATCCAATTTTCTGTTTACCCTTCGTTCATGTTGCACATGTTTCTAAATTCGTCTCAGAAAGCATTGGTGCGTGTACCACACGTGCGTTCCACCCGCCGTGTTATTCTGCTTAAGTAAACTAATTGATAGCGCGAGATAAAATTATCCCGACACTCCAATATAGAAAAGAAATAACAAACGCATCAAGGGTCCATTTTACATCTTCATCCAGATAGGCGATGAATTCGGGTTTGATTTATCGCTTTCAATTAAGTTGCGGGTGGGACTAAAGGTCAATACACCCTATTCAGTACTTACTGAAAAGGGTACTCATATAGAAATATGTGTTAAACACATTCTTTTGCAATGAGTGGTGCTCTGTGCAAGTGGGTAGCCAAAACCGGCTTCGATATATATATATATTAAAAATAAAAAATAAACTGCATGGTCCGTAAAGTGGCGCGCCGGAGATCAAAGACGGTGTTTAAACACTTCATTTATATTTTATAGTTTGTTTCGAATATAAAAAAACAAATTTCCATAATATGTAATTATAATAATTTGATACTATTGTTTATTAAATATCTGCGTAGGGTTCAATGCCCTTAACAATTATTATATACATATCTATAACGCACCAATATCATAATAATAATTACGATATTTCTTCGTAAGACTACTAAAATAAATTATATTGTTTCATTGATAAGCATTTTGTATTCTAGGAAATGAGTAATTGTTCCATTTGTTTCGTTAAATTGTATACATCGGTAATAAATTTTTTTCGTTGTTGTAATAAAAGTAGAATTGTTCACCGTTTCGTTTTTTAATAAAAAACGATTTGTCTCGGCTTCGGCTGCACCAAATTGCACCCATAAACTCGAATCATATATCATTCGCGCACAGCCAGAAAGGCGCAAGGGCCAAGGGGGTATAAATATAATTGATTGATCGAGGATGAATCTCAATGTGGTAACGGTAAACTAGTTGTGTGTTCACGGACATATAATACAATTTCGTATGCTCACGTATGTACAAACGTCTATGCATACTATATGGCAAACCATTAATTAAAACGCGTATTAATAACGTAATGAATAGCAAATTCGGTTTTATTGAGATTAACTCGTAAAATAATAATAGCTGGAATGTTTTGCGTTGTTTAGATGCATAGCGCATGCGTTTTCCAGGCGTTTGAGTCGTCACATAGTTTTCTACCGGAGTGCCAACCCGCCAACGCACACCCGGAGTTTACTACCTTATTGGCGGGTTTGGTGAAAAGTCAAGTTTATACTCTAATTAACGGGAATTTAATCAGCATGTGGAATCTGCTATTTAAAATGTTCGTTTAGTGTGAGTGAATGATGATGATGATGATGATGTAATGCATGTGTTAAGCAGTTATTCTTTATCGCGCGTCTTAATTTCGCGCTTACATAACTTATCTTTAAAGACGTGATAACAGCACGAACTATATTTAGGCAACATAATTCGTCAATTATCTTGAACCAGGTCAGGACCTATGAGGCTTTGTAAATAATTTTTATGATCCACATCCATTACTGATAAGAAATGATTTTTTTTTGTATTTTTTAATTGGCTCGATTAATTAAAATATTTATTTGTGTCACTAAATAATCTATTTCATAAAGCGCGTTAAGTTGTACGTCTAGGCACATAAATAATAATATATCATTAACTGTAAGATGCAAAACTAATGATTTGCATGCACACGCACACATATGTACAGCGTGCGCTCTGGGACGGCTCATAGAACTAGCACAAATGGATCGAGCATCGACTCACAAAAACTGATGCTTTTATTTGCGGTTTTACAATAAGATGAACTAAGACTGAATTATTTATATATATATATATATATATATATATATATATATATATATATATATATATATATATATATATATATATATTGGATTCCCTGACACCGGTCTACCATAACATTGCTCTTAAAGATACCTTGTGGTTTACCGAGAGTTAAGTGTGATTTACTGTGCTCTTCCAGAGAATAAGAGTATAGCTGGGTGTTAGGGGCAACAGATAGATTAATTTAAGAAATTCATAACTTACCGCAGACGCACAGGCTATCAGGCCCAGCAAGGACGCGAATAATCTGCAATTTAATAGAAAATAGCCTGTATAGATACATGTATTGTAAAATATGCATTCATATTTTTATCGCAATGTCCAAATTAATATTTATATATATATATATATTTTTTTTTATGAAATTTTTCAACTTTATATGTACAAGCTTTTAGATCCATATTCATGTGTTGGATAAAGTTAAAGAAAAAAAAATCAAATATTTCGATGATGTATTGTAGGTGGATTTCCGAATTGTATAAAAAATGGGTCATAATTGTAAGGGACTTACCGCAGTCCTTGGCCCTTCATCGCAAGCCTCCGTCACCAGGTGGTGGTGGCTGCAAAACACTTCCTCACCGTCGGCCGCAGTCAACCCAACCAAAATCGAATGCTTTTAACCAACCACACGCGCTTAAGCTATAAGCAAACACTGACTCTTGAGGCACTCGCACGCGCTTAGGCACAGCGCGCCACTGACTTAGCAGCCCGTGCAGCCTCCGATCGGCTCCAGACCAACACCCCTCACCTCAGGCCTACCCACACTCAATCCATCCGCAGATGCATCTAGTTCTTGTAAGAAACACTTGTGTTTCTTGTTGCACAAGACGTACTTGACATTGTATGCGGCTCGTATTGCATAGTGTTCCGAGAGGGTTGTTTCTCGTGGCGATGTCGGCCCTTTTTGTCGCTAATTCCATGGGTTTCTTGAGGGATTTCTGGTACCGCGGAGTACTACACACGGAGATTCAGGGCTCTGGAGAGGGGGCAGATTGAGAGATTCTTCCTCCTAGAGTGGCAAACATGGAGCAGTAAGCCATGCCGCAGCGGGCAGAATGCTGTGCGGCCTTACTGGCTATTTGCGTTTTTGTGACACTTGTGCGACATGCTGAACCTTTGGTAAGTACCTTTTTTACCTTTAACATCTTCTTTTTAACACCTTTCCCATACTATTTAAGGCTCAAATATATATAAAAACACTTGGAAGGTTTCCAATCCTGAGCTAACTACCCTATTGTCTGTATTAGAGTTGAAAACACAAAAAAATATATGAGATTCACTCCTAATAGAATATTTTGCTAATTTTTTCTAACCTGCACGCCTATGATTCCATAGACCTTAAACTAATTAAAATAAATTCCCTGATAAAATATATATATATCAGAAGTCATCAAATTGTATCATATAGTTCCATAGATCTTAAAATATTTAAATAAAAATCCCTAATGAATTTTATATAGTACCTAGTAGAAATCATCAAAGTAAGTGGTGTAAAGTTCCATATATGTAAAAATAATAAAATAAAGCTTAAATGAAAGATATAGTACCAGTAGTCATGAAAGTGTAGCTGCACAACAAAACGATTGTTTTAAATGATTTAGTCCCAACAACAAACCATATGTGGGTTTCTCATCACATTGCATTGGTAAGACAAAGCGCCGAAGGCTGTCCTCTTTTAATGACTTCATGCGTTATGTCATGTGTATGTTTGAGGTTGCATTTAGTTACATCTTAACAGGAAAATGACATAATTTATAATATACACTTAATAAATACATACATACGTTATCACTACATATGTGGTTAAATACAAATTGATAAGCGCTAATTATGCACGCGAACATAAAATTCTTCAATTCAACAAAACGGTGCGCACCATTATTTATTTATTTTTTATTAAATAATCCTCCAACGAAACGACCAAACATCATCCATCATTCATTGTGAATGATAACATTTATCTATAAAAAAACGTGTCAATCAAATGTATTCATTTTTTATTCTTGGAAACCAACAATGCTTAACACTGTTGGAAAAAAATCTCATTTCTCCACGAGAGTCAATGAATCCCTTGATTGAATGAATGACCCAAATGGTGGTGACGAACGCGAGCACTTGCTGCCTCAAAACAGCAAATAAATATGAATGATTTGCATTTTATTGGAATAAAATAATAATTCATTATTATTAAAGGGTGTCCCGTACACATATGGAGAGAAAGCTCTCGATGGCCACACGTGAACACACACGTGTCATAACGAATTGATGTTTCGTTCCAGACATACAAACATATTTCGTTTGCGTGATTACCGCACGGCCTTCTAATCGAGAAATTGGTCGCGTTGGTGAAACATGTTAAGTCGAATTACAAGAGAATTACTTCGTAGGCGGTTTCGTATTGCACATGTTACAAACGTACATACATACATACATACATAGGAAATAGGAATATTATATTAAATCAAATTATCTACTACTACTACTACTACTAATGATCTAGAAATCTAAATTCGTATTTTTGGAACAAAAGAAATTGATAATTCTGATAAACTGCGGGTCATATGTTGAAGTGTATCCTGTGTCCTAATTTCGCTTGCGATAAAAATTTAGACGCAATTTCCCATCTGATTTAAACCTTATCAAAAGACAAAACAAACAAAAATCATTTCATTCCTACTCTCTCACTTAAAGCAACTTTTCCTGATTTATAAATCATCTGTTAATATGTATGTACAATTAAAATTAAACCAGACACTGATGCAATTAGTATTAGCCGAACCGAACAGAATAACTCATAACTTATACTAGATGCACCACGGAACTGTCGCTCATAGACTTTTAATATAACGGACCGTCCATCTCCCGAGCATCTCCTTCTAAATAATTGCAGCACCGTCTGACATTCCGTCTCGTTGGTCGTTCAGTCAGTCAGTCTTAAGACTCTTCGTTTCAATTCAATTGTTCATTCATTTTGACCACTAAAGAATTTTTAGAGAAAGTTTAGATCACCATCGGAGCACCCTTCAACCGAAAGGGAAATAACTACATTTTAGTATTTGTTCATCTTCATTTGATAGCGAGAACATGTTCTCAGACTATATTCACCCCTAAATCTAAAATATACAAATGTAGTATGTATGTACTACTACATATATACTAAATAAAAGTGCTTGAAATTTTAAAAAACTTTCAATTAATATATATATATATATATATATATATATATATATATATATATATATATATATATATATATATATATATATAAATTATTGTCATACGTGTTTGATTGATAAATCATTCGAGTAGTGCAAACTTGCATATGTTATCAAGCTATATTCACGCCTTTATTCTAAATAATATTCATTTATATGTATAAGTACTAAATAAAAGTACTTGAAACTAGGTTACATACATTTTGGTGTATCATAAATTTAAGTTTGAATAAAGATATTAATATACGAAAATTGTTGGTATGCTTGTTTGATAAATGAGGCTATATTCACCCCTTAAACCTAAAAGCTATTAATTTATGTACCTATATATTAAATAAAAGTGCATGAAATTCGCTATATTTTAGTATAAAATATATTTTATTTTGCAAAAGTTTAAACATATATATTAATATGTATATACATACATACATACTACATACCTACAAATAATAAAGTATTAAATCCAATTCGGGTTACGCGCTTGTTCTATACTTGGGGTTTCATGTTATACCTCATGAAATTAGCGATAAATCATGTATTTTAAAAGGTATTTGCACCAAATTTTATTCACTACATACATAAAAGTATGACTCATAGTACATTCGAACCCTAAACCCTTAAACCATACCAGTATTATGTTACATCGTTGTATAGTAACATTCAGTTGATTTTATGAATGAAAACTCTGTCTTAGTATAGAAAACAATGGAGGTCTCGAGCACCTGTTGACAATAGGTGCAGCATTAGTACAGTAACAGCGGCTCTCAAACGAAAACATAAAAAAGAAAAAGAAAACTTATAGACTTATGCAACGGATCAGACTACAATGCGACGATGCACATTTTTTGTTCGACTTGTTGTTTTTTGGCAGCATCAGCAGCTAGCCCTATCTCTCACGGATCATTTTACGACTATGAAATAGAAGCTGGAGCCAGTTCTAGCATAGAATAGATTTAACAAATTTGCAATATATGTTTAGTAGGTGTTTTTCACAAATTTGTTTTAGTAAGCAAATAAAAAAAATAAAAATAAAACAAATAAACGCTTGTGTAAAGTATAAAAACAGATATTTTAGATGAGTTTTACAGATGATTTGTGACTGCGGCTTATCAAAGTCGTCACAGTGTTTGCTGGGGGGTGGGGTGGGTTGTGTGCATTACTGAGTTCCAGGAACAAAAACTGCATGATACCCGGGTTTCCGGTTACAATAACCTTCAACGCATGCGCCTTTAAGTGCAAGATAACTCGGTTAAAATGTATACATTTGTAAAATAAATGTTCGATTTTTGATTAGCACAATTTCTAGTTGATATGTGTGCATTAGGTCATCAAACTCAGATGGCTCATCTGTGCTTGTGTGTGGCTGGGGTTTTTAGGGCATGTTCACTAGAGAAAAAAACCATTGGAACAGTGTATTTTGTTACAACATCTCTGTAGAGTTTCAAACAAATTTTTTCTTCAGCAAATAAAAAATTGTTTATCGTTTATATTATGAATCCTTGAAACTTTTGGCCATCCATAATTAGTGATGAGGAAATTCATATCAAGGAAGAGTACTACTTTGTATGTATGTATGGATGAAACATTGAAACAAAGTAAAGCATCCCACGAAATGTTGCCACCCACGAATCTAGGCCGCGGCTCAGAGAGCCTTTAGATATCAGAACAGGATGGTAGTGTTATCAATTCGTTTCATGGATATGTGCGAATGATGAAACCATACACGATGACACACGTGCCGGACATTGTATGTTACGAATTTTTCGGACGATAAGATTAAATTTCGAAATAAATATATATATATATATATATATATATATATATATATATATATATATATATATATATATATATATATACTTATTTGTGCACACCACATTTCTTTGTTTTTACTTTCTTATACGCGATAATAATAAGAATTATAATCATGAAGCAAATTCGATGTCGAGATTTTAACGTAAATATACCTCTTGACCTTCTCAGAATCGATTCGAACTATTTTTGAAATAATGTGCATAAAAATGCTAAAGTAAACTACTAATACTAATTTGACTATTTATATCTATTGTTGGAAATATACGTATTTAGTGTCAAATATGCTGAGAAAGTTCAGTGCAAGGCATTGCGGATAGTTATTAAATGTATTCGCAATGTTGACATCATCATTTTTTAACGACATTTCTCAGCATTTGATACAAAGAATACTAAAACAAGTGATAAGCAGAAGCTATATAATGATCTAATTTCACTGCGGTGATGTCACGCGCACTAAAATATAATTAAAATATCTGCATGTGAATCCAGTCCTGGTTGCACATGCAAATCAGGCCTTATAAGGCAACGCATTTTTGATTTATAACTCTATATATCGGAGAAACAAGTACTATACAAATTTGTCTGGGTCACTTTCTCAATTGCGCAATATTCATTCATTCTGGTGCCCTTAAAACACATGCAACTGGATATATATATATATATATATATATATATATATATATATATATATATATATATATATATATATATATATATATATATATATATATACATATATATCTGGAAAGTGTTTATTAACATAAAAAAAAAACATGTGTCATTTGTTTATATTACATCTATTTTTAAACAGATGTTGCGAATTTGTTCATGTCACAGTCAAGATGTGCATGGATTTATAGTGTTTTCTACCACCCCATTCAGTCATTTTTTGTGAAAATCATACATATGTCTTTTTTTTGAGTCATAAATCATTGTCCCCATATTTGACCCAGATACCTTAAATAGCCGCGGTTGCTTTATGAGCATATGCTAAGTGCATATTATGTCATTTCGTAGACAGTGAGACAGTGACCTTTATTGAAGAACGGTCCTCTTTTAATAAGATGCGATGTTTTTTTTTTTCTTGAAAGACAATTAGATTAACAGATATGTTTCATAAATATCCGCAATAACTTACACTGATCTTTCTTATACATATTTTGTTTAGAAGTTCAAATACAAATGTATATTATTTTACTAATTTATAATATTAGATTTTTTTTTTTACTAAATATATTTCTTACAATATGTTAATTCTAAATTATTTTTCTCTTAAAAAATTGATTAGCACAGATTATGCGATTTTTGTATAAATAAATAAAATAACAATAAATTTCAAGAGCCTTTTTATTGTAACTGGTACCTTTTTTCAAAAAAAAACTTTCAAACAATAATTGTGCAAAATATCTTTCATCTTTCATTTTTATTCAAACTATTTTATTGTCAGTGCAGTCATTTCGGTAATATGACAGAAACAGACTAAAGTAAACAAGCACATACGGTTTAGATATTTTTTTCAAAAATGGGTTTTCTTGCCAGGCCTATACAAAACTTAAGCTTAAAGTTTCATCATTTTACCTTCAACTGTTTAAGCTGTACAGCACACACATACACACACACACACACACACACACATACATACATATATAGATAAAAAATCGGCGCCACTTTGTTACAACAAATAAATTGTGACATATTCTTAGAGAAAAAAACATTTTTTTTAGGCAGAATTGAGTTTGATAAACAAATTCAATAATTTTGGGGCAAAACAACTATTATCGCCAAAATGGATGGTCCGAAGTCTTAAAAGGGTATCATATGTCCTTGGCTCCTACACACATATACTTAAAAATAAATATTTTAAATATGCCACAGATTGGAATTTGTATTTATTTGAAATAGTAATAAAGCATTTAGTTGTACTACACGTATATATGGTGACATTAATATGACTTTATTGTTACGCCTAAGCGTTTGTTGTAAAGTAGCATCATTAGATGGATCGATTAAAATGTTATAGATAATTTTCTATGCTTAGTGTGTGTGAAAATGCATTGGTCTTCCGGACGCGCGACCTCGCGATGGCCACTCGCAGCGGGGGCGATACTGTCGACCGACGGTCACTTCCGGTTAGGTCATCGTCGGTGTACTATTCCAGTAACATTCGTTTACATGTTGCTCTCAATGGAATTTCTATTGTAATCTCATAAATATACCCATTAACTATATATATATATATATATATATTCGACAAGTACTTGTGTTATTCTTGTTTTGTTTTTATTTCGCGGCACGTTTCACATGTGTACACGCTTCGTGTGCAATTCTGGTTGCATTATTCGTTCCCTACTCTTCTTATTTTATTTTAACGAGTAAACATATTTATAGATAATCTTTATAATAAATGCCATTACATTATATACATACATATGCTTCTTTAGGAAACAAAATAAACTATTTAAAGATGTTTGTATCCTGTGGGATAAACAAATAAATAAATACAAGTATTTATATCAGGCATTTAGTTATTTTAATAATTTTATAAAATGATACAACATATATGCTGAGAAATTTCAAAAAGGCTTTACATGTTTGTATATGTATATAAGTGAAGATATCGAATAAACTAGTGTCCAGTATATGTACACAGATACATCCTAAATATGTATTTGCACATGCAAATAATGTCGTGATATAGTACCCGGAACACATGCCCTGCGCAGAGCCGTATTCAGTCCCAACGAAGCCTAGATTTACCATGATGTGAAAATTTAAATTGAAACTAAATACAACTCTGTTTAGATGATGAAAGATTAAAACAACGTTTCTATGGTCACGACCTCTTGGAAACAAGTGAATAATTTTATCTATCGTCTAGTGTATGCGTTTGCGTGCATCAAACGAAACACTTAAAATCAATCAGAGGGATATGTAATTAAATTAAATTTGATGCAAATATTTGGAGCCTAGAGGGACCACATGTCCCATTAAGTCCACGCATATTTTCAACGAAACAAGCTGTTCTACCCATATACTTGCCGTAAATAGTCCGATCCGATTGCGTTGCATTTCGTTATGAATATTATTGAGTCATACGTCTATTTTTTAACCGAGTTACGTCATTTTCTTGTTATATACGCGATTTTATTTATCAAATAATACATGGTAATATATATTTATTACATATGCACATGTGTGTGTATAATCATGAAAAAATTCGATCTGTATGTATGTGTGTGTGTGTGTGTATTTGTTGAGATGTATGTATGTATGTACGTGTTTATGTATGTTTTTTTAATTTCTTATACGTAATAATAAGTAAATGTTATAATCATGAAAAAATTCGATCTCTATATTCTAACAGAAATATAACTTTTCAGCTTCCCTGAATCGATTCTGACTATTTTTGGAATTACGCCTAGCTGTGTGTGTGTGTGTGTGTTAGGATGTATGTATATATGTATGTATGTAAGACATCAGTCACAATATGTTTCTTTAACAATTGAAGACAATTGAATTGTGACCGTCATAGTTAAATTTAGGTACTGCACATTTAAGTGAAATGAATATGTGTAATGTAGATAATAATAATAATATTAATTGTTGTATGGAAAAGTACGCATAATTTTTGGGTAGAAAAAGTTGTTTTCTTTAAATTGTTGATTGATCAATGTATGTATGTATGTCAAAGATAATTTAATCGTATGAATGAAGCAATTTTTCGGCAGAAAAAATCTTTCAGTTTAAATATTTGTGTATTAGGACGATTTAGGTCGTTCGTCCTAAATGAGGAAGTCATAAAATTCCTGCCCACATTGGTGACGATAACGCTCACTTAAAAATGTTTGTTATTTCAACAATATGTATTTTCCTTCAATGATTTTATATATATATATATATATATATATATATATATATATATATATATATATATATATATATATGTGTGTGTGTGTGTGTGTGTATATACATTCATGAATGAATTGACAATAAAAGGTCAAACAGTTGATGCTGTGCCAACTGATCTGAACTGAATCGACTTATTTTATGTCTTTATCTATAACATATACAGTTGCGCTAACTTTGTTTTAACATAAACATCCATATACTCGCAGATGACCCCGCCACATAATTGGAACAATTTTCGACCCTTGTGACCCGTACGCAACGACATAGAATTTTTTTCCAAAAGTCCAAATGTTTATAAATTGTTTTAATCTTTTATTTATAAAGTAACTACATCTTAATGTTATTTACGACCTAAATAAATAATTTTATTAACAGAAAATTGCTACATATGTCGCCTGTATTTATTTATTTATTTATTTACACATTCAACAACCAGTGCCACACGTTTCTATTCCGCAGACGGACGACAATTTATTAGGCGTTGGCTATTCTATTTCTTATTTGAAATAATAATGAGAAACTTGAGCACCGGATGGACCCAAAGTAAAGTCTCAAAGTCTCCGTTGTCACCACCGGACACACATGTTATATTATTTTGTACTTATTCGCATTGTAAAGAAAGCTAGCTAGCTAACCTAAGTCGAATTACAATTTTAAGATGAAACAAACATTATTATAAATATAAAGTTTCCTTTTTGGTAATTTATTTACTTATTTTCAGTCTTGTAAAGGTTGCTCAAATGCATATAAATGTGATTGTTCCGGCATTAAAGGACAATATGGAACACCTGGAATTACAGGTCTCTATGGAGTCCAAGGGGAGCATGGAGATTTAGGATTCGAAGGTCTTCATGGACCAAAAGGTGAAAAGGGTGCCGGCGGGGAGTATGGTGGTGGCGGAGAAAAAGGATATCGCGTAAGTGTATTTTATTAATAATTTTTAGACAACTCATAATATTTTTCTTCTTCTCAGGGTGATATGGGACCTAGAGGAACTCTGGGAACACCCGGTCTATCGGTAATTAATAAATATTTCTTCAATTCAATCATAAAGAATGTGTGTGGACTTTAATCTCTTGTTAGGGTCGACCTGGTGAAGATGGTCCGCGGGGTCCACTCGGCTTAGACGGGTGCAACGGCACTGACGGTACCTGGGGTCCACGTGGTATTCCCGGTGTGTACGGTCACAGAGGCACAGCCGGTGGAGAAGGACCCCAAGGTGCACCAGGTGAGCCAGGTGATGGAGGTAGCAACTCTCAGGGAGTCAAAGGAGTTCGTGGTGAGCCTGGTCTGCCTGGAAGACAAGGAGGTCAAGGTAGCTTGGGTCCTCCAGGTACTAGGGGATATCAAGGAAGACCTGGGGATCAGGTATTATTGTAAACTAGGTACTAAATTATGAGAAATGAGATTAATTTTTATTTTTGTTATCTAAGGGCTGGATTGGCAACCAAGGACCCGTAGGATATAGAGGCGATGCTGGTGATACAAAAACTGGAAGTCCTGGACAAGTTGGCGAAAGCGGAGAGCAGGGAGACCCAGGTCTAGAAGGGCGTTATGTGGCAGAGCAGGGCAGCCTTCCCGAAATCCGGTACCAAAAGGGTCCCAAAGGGATGGGTGGAAATAAAGGTGAACAGGGCCTTACGGGACCGAAAGGTGAATTTGGAGCACGTGGTACTACTGGAGAATCCGGTTACCCGGGTACTCAAGGCTACAAAGGGGAGCAAGGAAGTGACGGTCAACGTGGTAAACAAGGCCGCGAAGGACCCATAGGCCCAGCTGGAGAGAAGGGTGTCAAGGGAGCTCCTGGTACCGAAGGGCAACCAGGTCTAGATGGATTATATGGCGAAACAGGAGAAAGTGGGAATGCTGGTCCACCAGGACGTCAAGGATACGAAGGACCTGTTGGAATATATGATCCAAATCTTGATGAAGCTGGTAAATTTGGTTCTGAAGGCCGGCAAGGACCTCAAGGTCCGCTAGGAGATCGGGGTATGTCAGGTATTCCAGGTAAACCAGGTCAATTAGGATATATTGGACCTCCTGGAATTCCCGGACCTCAAGGAAAAACGGGAGCGCCTGGACGTAAAGGATCTTCAATAAAGGGGGAACAGGGCGACGACGGTCTTTACGGATTTAAAGGTATATATCGTATATTTATTTATTTATATTAACATACAAATGGTTTAAAACTAATATTAAAAATGGACAATATATTTTAGGTGCCCAGGGAGAAACGGGACCCACTGGCCCTGAAGGACCTGTTGGAGAGAAGGGCTCCGCAGGACAAACAATTATCGGTCGAGCTGGAGAAGATGGAATTAAAGGAATCGATGGCTATCCAGGACCCGTTGGTGATCGAGGGGAGCCGGGTACAACAGGTCAAAAAGGAATGGCTGGCATTGGTAACCGGAAATTGACGGGACCACCTGGAGATCCAGGCCAACCAGGCTATGCTGGAGAAGTTGGTGATCCAGGCCTTCAAGGCTACGATGGAATAGACGGATTTAAGGGAAAACGTGGGGATGATTGCGGCGTATGTTCGCCAGGTAAACTGAATTTAAAGATAACTGTGTAATTATCAATAAAAAAAAATTACGTATACGTACATTTTTTGTAGCACTCGTTGGAAACGATACTAACTGTTTTAATAATAATTTCTTTCCGCTTATGTAAAAAAGGATATCCAATATTATCATTATCATATATATGTACTGTGGTTATATGTAGAATGATTATTATGATGTATTGTTCTTCTTTATATGTAGGTCTCCCTGGAATGAAAGGTGAACGAGGAGATGCTGCTCGTAATGGTATCCCCGGCGCCCCTGGATATCCAGGTCTATCAGGCCCACGTGGGTTCAAAGGCCAAAGCGGCCTGACTGGCCCAAAAGGCTACACGGGCATGGATGGCTCTGACGGAAGCGCTGGTCTTCAAGGTGCCAAAGGAGAAAAAGGTACCAAGGGACAAGTTATCTTCCCTCCATTAGCACAGTTGCAACATGGTGACCGCGGACCCAGGGGTATGATAGGAGAGCCTGGAAGACCTGGAATTAAAGGAGAGGTACTAACTAGATGTTTACTATTAAACCTGCATGACTTAAAAACTTATCGGTTCTGTAATCGATTTAGATTGGACCAAGAGGACTCTACGGAAGAGAAGGTATCAAAGGTGAACCTGGATTCTTCGGCATTCCGGGAGATTCTGGCCGGGACGGTCAATCGGGTCTGGACGGCTATCCCGGACAAAAAGGGGACGCTGCTGCAATACCAAAAGAGTTTCTTCGAGGAGACAGAGCTCCAGATGGATACCCGTAAGTAGTGATGTGTGTATATATAAAAATTAATTAATTAAAAATTTGCTCTTATAAATCCAGTGGATTAAATGGCCAACCAGGAGACGATGGCGGCCGTGGCGAGCCAGGAGATGCCGGCAACAGCCAAGTGAACTACAAAGGTGATAAAGGATTCCCAGGCGGTCCAGGTGACCCAGGTCGTAACGGTGCCAAAGGTTGGCGTGGCCCTGTTGGAGATATCGGTTTACCCGGTCTTCAGGGGCCAAAAGGAATACAAGGTTCCACCCAAGGTGGTCCACAAGGCTACAAGGGTTACCCGGGTATACCTGGTGACCAGGGGTTCAGAGGAAATGCTGGAACCCCGGGACTTGAAGGTATAAATGGATTACCAGGTCGAGACGGGCAGAAGGGAGGACGTGGAGATGCAGGACTTAGTATTCTGGATGGAGAGATTGGGGAGAGAGGCCAACCTGGTTTTAAAGGAGAACGTGGGGATGACGGACCACAAGGTCTTTCTGGAAGACCCGGGGTGTGGGGCGTTAAAGGGTTACGTGGTGGAAAAGGAGCACCAGGTCCAGCTGGCTTTCCAGGACAATCGGTAAGTTGAACTATATATTTATTTAGATATAAATATAAATTAACTCTTCTTTATTTTTTCGAGTTTAGGGTGCAAAAGGTTTGCTCGGAGATGTTTTAAGAGGTCCGCCGGGTACTTCTGGTTTCCCAGGAATGCCAGGTTTGCCAGGCATGTTCGGAATGCTTGGTGCACGTGGAGAAGATGGCACCAGAGGTTCAAATGGAATGCCAGGCTTAAAAGGAGAACCCGGTTTAACGGGACTACGAGGTGTTGATGGAGAGTCTGGTTTGCCAGGCTATCAAGGCATGGATGGACGTATGGGTCTACCAGGTCTGTCTGGTATGCCCGGTGATCTTGGTGATGAAGGATTTCCTGGAATAGCAGGGCTAAAAGGACGCCCCGGTCCTTCTGGCAAACCTGGACCTAATGGTATATACGGAGACCAAGGGCTGGTGGGAGATCCCGGATATCCAGGCTCCCCAGGTATCCCAGGTCGCAGAGGAGAATCTGGTTTGCCGGGACCAGATGGTCTAGCTGGCGAGTCTTCATTCAGCGGTCCCAAAGGTGAGATAGGTGATGAGGGCCGATCTGGACCCATGGGTATCGATGGAAGGCCAGGGTTAGATGGTTTGCCTGGCCTGCAGGGCGAAGCCGGAACTATAATTGATGGCACACCCGGTACAAAAGGTGAACTGGGTGAACTGGGAATTCCCGGTCGCTATGGTAGTCCTGGGAACAAGGGTGAACGAGGTCTTGTAGGACCCGTAGGTCCTACAGGTTACCTTGGGGAGCCAGGCATGCCCGGAAGAAAAGGGCAGCGCGGCCGTGATGGAATTGACGGTATTAAAGGCAGGTTAGGAATGACTGGACCACAAGGAATACCCGGACTAAAGGGTGAATTTGGTATGGCTGGTGACCCAGGCCGTATAGGTCGACCTGGATTTCCTGGTGAACCAGGCCCGGTTGGAGACATGGGCATCATCGGTTTGCAGGGTACCAAGGGTAAGATTGGTTTACCAGGCTTTAGTAGCTACGCTCCCGCTGACAAAGGAAATGATGGGGACCAGGGCTTCCATGGATTACAAGGTATGAGAGGCAGCATAGGTGAGCCAGGTTTCCAAGGTTATCTAGGACATAAAGGCGAACAAGGAGCCATTGGTTTTGAAGGATTATCTGGTGAAATAGGCTTCCCTGGTCCTAAAGGAGGTCACGGTGATCCAGGTTTGCCTGGACTACCAGGAATGCCTGGTATTAATGCCGAACCAGGAGAAGAGGGACGTGCTGGGCTCTCAGGACTTGCTGGCAAAGCTGGGAGGCACGGGCAAAAAGGTGCACCAGGAGATTATGGTAGAGAAGGACCCCAGGGCTTGCCAGGTATCCAAGGAGAAAGTCCTGTAGGTCAAAAAGGATCTACTGGCGATGCTGGTTACCCAGGACGGTCTGGGCGCATGGGAGATCTTGGTCAGCCCGGTTTAGACGGACTTCCTGGAGTACCTGGTCTAAAGGGTGCATTAGGTGCCCCAGGTAATGCAGGGCCACGCTTCCATGGACTAGTAGGTGATGTAGGTCCACCGGGAGTATCGGGTCGACACGGTCTTAAGGGCGAACAGGGTGACTTCGGTATAGACGGCATCCCTGGATATGCCGGTCAAAAGGGCATGCAAGGCTTGCCTGGTAATCCTGGCAACGTTGGTCTATCAGGAGTGCCAGGTTATCAAGGACAAAAGGGAGAACGCGGGAATGCAGTACATCCAAATGACGTGCTCAGCGGAATGCCTGGAGATGACGGTTTCGAAGGATTCACTGGATACCAAGGAGAACCAGGTTTACCGGGTAAACCAGGTATCGCTGGTTTACCTGGAAGACTGGGTGAAGATGGTGACCAAGGTGTACTAGGTGTGCCTGGATACCAAGGGCCTAAAGGACAAACTGGCTTCGCTGGTTTGCCTGGTAGCGTAGGTCCTGCAGGTCAAGCAGGATACCGAGGAGTGCGAGGAGATGATGCACCAAGACCACCTCCACCAAAGAGTCGAGGCTTCTTCTTCACAAGACATTCTCAACACGAAACCATACCCGTGTGTCCGCGTGGTACAATCAAGATGTGGGACGGATTTTCACTGTTGCATATTATGGGCAATGCGAAAGCGCATGGACAAGATTTGGGGGCCCCCGGGAGTTGTTTGAGGAAGTTCAGTGTGATGCCCTACATGTTCTGTAATTTGAATAACGTTTGCGATTATGCACAAAGAAATGACTACAGCTACTGGCTTTCCACCACTGAGCCGATGCCAATGATGATGACACCCATACCCGCGCCAGAAGTCGGAAGATACATATCCAGGTAAAAAATAGATTGATCCATCTATTATATTTATTGAACACACAATACACAATTATATACGAGTAGATATGTACATACATACATACATTTGCTTTGTTTTATTCCGCCAGGTGCTCGGTTTGCGAAGCTCCAACTCGCGCCATCGCCCTTCACAGTCAATCTATGGAAATACCAGCATGTCCAGGAGGCTGGGAGGAGATATGGAATGGATACAGTTTTATCATGGTAAAAATTACAATTATTTATTATTATTATTCCAATGATTATCTATGTTAGGCCCACACATGAACTTGTATCCTTTAGCATACAGATGCTGGCGCCGAGGGTGCTGGTCAGGCACTTGTGTCCCCCGGCTCATGCCTAGAAGAGTTCCGGCCCAAGCCGTTCATCGAATGCCACGGTTCGGGACGTTGCAACTATTTCACCACCGCGTACTCGTACTGGTTGGCAACCATCAACGATGCAGACATGTTCCGCAAGCCGCGACAGCAGACACTAAAAGCAGATCTTACAACACGAGTGTCCAGATGCGCGGTGTGTATTCGCGGTCGTCACACAGTCGACCAACCACAGCGTCCTCCGCCGGAGCGTGTTGCACCGGTATTACCTGAACCTGGCGCCATCTACAGCGGTCGCTCTAGTGCTAACAACAGAAATTTGTACACGAAGAACCTGGAGAACCAGCGCCGTCGACAAAGGCCGCGCTTACGACAAAGAACGCAGCAACAACCGTGAACATAAACTAAGTACCTATATAGACAAATAATCACTGTGCGTTCTGTGTTTTGTTTGTGGTAATCTATACCTGTATATACATATATATATATATACAATAGCTTATTATATTATACTCTGGCCGTACAAGAAGCTTCAAAATCGAAATGGCTACCAGCATTTAACGACTAGATTATAAATATAGATATAAAGTGTACTATATAAATATATACATATATATATACAGGGTGCCAACAAAAGAATCGTCGGGTTTTAAAAATATTTCATAAAGTTTTACATATATAATATTAAATGACACATGAAAATGTCCAAGTTTTAAATAATACTATCAGAAATTCTCGATTTTGGCGCGAAACTGCCTCTAACTGCCTCCACTGTTTCATCAGAAGCGCGTGGTCTTCCGGTGCTTTTATGTTTACTTACGGAACCAGTGTCCTGGAATGGTCAATACCATCGCAGAATCCTTTGGTGATCTGGCGGTTCTGTTCCGTACCGCCTTCGAAATGCATGTTGCACCATAACAACCGATAAACACCTCGCATACTCGAGTACACAAAACACTTTCTGCTGCATTGTCACCATTTTACATCCTGAGTTCGTGCTGCCATCTCGGCGTTTAAAGCGAAATTTGTTAGCGCGCGTTTTAAACTTGAACATTTTTCCTTAAGTTTAATGTGTCACTTATTATTATATATGTAAAACTTTGTGTAATATATCTTTTTAAAACCCGATGATTCTTTTGTAGGCATCCTGTACATATGTATCTGCATTTCTAATTTTTAATAAATTTATATATTGCGTCTTTTTTATCATTTTTAATACAGACTTTATATGTATGTATGTATTAAATGAATTGATTAAGTGGTGCTATTTTAGTAGATAATAATTATGTGCTCATGCTAATACATAAATACCATAGGCCATTTACTCTAGACACTGCCATTTTGTCAAATCAATTATAAATAAATAAGTTTTATTATAATAATGTGAAATACAGTTGTGTCCATTAAATACTAATGCAAACTTCATTATTTGTGGCATATTATTAAATAAATATGTTAAATATTGCTTGAAAATTAACATTTCCCTCTCACAATAAATACCCACTCTTCATAGTTTTCAATTTTACTAGTTATTTCTAGTGCTCATAGACATCGCGGGTGTTCACTTTTTGGAAATAAAATGAAACATAAAATAATCATTCCATTGCGCAACTCGGTTTTATTGATTTTTTCAATTCTTTTAGAATGAGATGCGTGGTGTTTTGATAACGCTGATATGATTAGGCGGCCATGCATCAATATGTTAGCCGATTTCGTACTATGAGTTCCGAGTTACCGCACATCGGCCTGCATTTATACGAATGTAGGTGCGCCAAGTACATGCTCTCACTTTGGGGTCTGACGCTCGCTAACCACCCGTCGGGCCGTAAAGCCTACTGTAGCTGCCTTCTGTGTCCCAGGCAGGCTAGTACGAGTCGTATGGCGGCTAACTGTTATGGGCTTTAGGGTGAATATACCAGGGCGGTGCTTGGTTAGTGGCTTCAGATTTCTCGAGGTGCGGTGTGGGAAAGTGCTTAGCTTGTCTGGTTTAGAGTTTGGACCGCTCTCTCGTAGTACATAGTCGACTAAATGAGACGCATGGCTCTTATTCATATCGGCACGTTGCTAATAACCGGCTAACGTAATCCAAGTCCAAGAAAGCTCATCCGTGCTTGTACATACATACAGTGCTAGTACAGTGGGTACCTGGTGTATCTGCCCCCTCGTGGCTACTGCTGCATTGCCAGGATGCAGTAGGACAGTGCGAGGGATGGTTAGTGCACTGAGAACTAAAGGAGCTGGTGGGCCACAATAACTAACTGTACTTTCACACTTACAGGTTTAATGTTTTTCGAGTTTACCTTGACGAGGTGGCGGGGCTTAAGCTTCCCTCTTTTAGTTAATCTCATATTTTAATTCAATATTATTACTATATGTTAAATTTACATAATAGTTTCGATTAGTGCGGGATGCAACCAACAAACTCCTACCTTAAATTTATTTCTTAGAATAAATATTAAATGTCTACTACAAATTATTTTAGTTTGTTGTTAAACAATCGGCAGGCACAGTTGAATTGTATCAACTGTGAAAATAATTATAATAAGAACCAATTTTAATAGCCATTTTCTTGTTTCCGGTACCTTATTTGAAAAAAGTTTCAAATAAAGGTTGTTTAAAATTCTAATATCTATAATTTTTATTTGAACAATGTTTCTGTAAGTGCAACCATTTTTGAGTAACTGCAGAAACCGCAAAAAATGCACTTCCGGTTTGAAAATTGTTTTCAAAAATAAGAGGTTTTCTTGCCAGGCGTATACAAATCTTAAGTTTAACCCATTCGAGACGACGATTTTTTTCAAACACGGTCTCTTATTCTTATTTCGACGACTAGTTTACTCAGAATAACTGATAATTGCACATTACTGTTATTGCACACACGGTGTGCAGGCCGTCTTATAGCCTCGGAAATCAATTGCACACACGGTGTGCAATCGGTCTAGAATGGGTTAAAGTTTCATAATTTTAACTTTAGCCGTTTGGGATGTAGAGCGCTCGCATTGATTCAGGGAAGGTCAAAACGTATATTTCCGTTAAAAGCTCGAGTTCGAAAATTTACAATACTTACTTATACCGCGTTAGAGAAAGTAAAAATTACTAAACCAATCGTTTATTTCCATAAACCATAATTTAGGGTCCGGCATAACTTCTGGTTGACCGTCAGAGGTGAGGGTACCACTGCCATAACAAAATACAAATGTGCGTGCTTTAGTTTGGTGAATGATTTATTGTTACATTTTAATAAATCAATCAGTGTAATTATAGTGTATATAGCTTCATTTACAACTGAAACAAATACATTTTTAAGTTAAATAGTTAATCTAAGTAAATTTAATTACTTATTTCCGAAAAATACAGTCGAATGAAGAACAGCCCAAAAATTAGCGCCCATTCGTCCCTTTAAAACAAATGTTTCTTTATATTTTATTTTTAAGGGAATATATTTGAATTAAATTTATATATATATATATATATATATATATATATATATATATATATATATATATATATATATATATTTATAATAATTGTATTTGTACCAATAATTTTTGTATTTATATTACTTAGTTTTAAATAAAAAAATAAAATATATATACACCTATAAATAGAAATAAAGAGAAATGTAAAATATGAAATGATTTTGCAGAAAATTGAAGGAAGAAAAGCATAGGAATGAAATGGCAAAATATATAATAGACATAATAAAACTTGATAATTATTTATTAAAAAAATCTTTATAAAATGAAACACTAATTGTGATAAAACAATATAAAACGCAAGAACGAATAATTATGTGTATATAATATTAAGTGTAGATATATGTATATATATATATATATATTCTAACTACAGATACGATGGTTCCCTGAACACAATTGGACGGTTTGATAGAATCACACTGTAGACATGAACGAGATTCATCATCACTTCTATTCTTAACTTGTTTAGTACGTACGGCTGTTCAATTCGATGTAATTACGTCATGCACTGCACCAACGACGGCAGGACAAATAATAATAATAACTAATAGATCCAATTTACAGGGACCCATTGGTGCTCCTGTGCAAGAGAATCCAACGCTTCCACAACCTTGCGAAACGTGACGTCAAAGTCCTCGTTGACAATCACCAGATCAATATACTTGTCATACGTGCGCTGCAGCCGACTGCTCTCCTCCACCGTCTGTCGGAGGTCGTCTTCTTCATAGAGCGACGCCAGCGACTCTAAAGTACGCGCCCGTCGCGAACTGAACCGAATCGAGCTCTGTCGATCGAACTGCAAATTCCTGCTGCTAGAACCCGCCGGTCCACCATACATCGTCTTCAGCAAATCCATGCCAGGCGCCGCGATGAAAATTACATACGGCAAAAATTCCGCTGAGTTGTGAAGGGTTTTCAGGGCGCCAGGACTGCAATCCAGCACGCACATCTTTCCGCGACGTATCACATCGCGGATGGTGTCCAAGTGGGTGCCGTACAAGTGGCCGTTGTGTTCACCGTACTCTAAATACCTAAATGAAACATTTCTCATATCTGTCTGTGTAAATAATAATAATAATAATAATAATAGGACATAAGTTAGTGGGCACTAACCTATGTTCTCTAATCTCATCTTCCATATTATCTCGATCAACGAACCAGTACCCTTGTCCGTTTTCCTCCAGAACCCTCTGGGGTCTAGATGTGTATGGCACAATAGTACCAAACTTCTCCGGATCGCTGTTAACAAGCCGATTCTTCAACGTTCTTCGTCCAACACCATGCGAACCGATAAGCACCAGAGTTTTACGTTTGAATGGTGGCATTCGGGTGACTTCTTCATAGAGCAACAACTCAGCCTTATCGAATTCATTGTTACTCTTCGATTTGTACAAGAAGCGGCGCTTCTTCTTCGAGATCCTCGCGCCACATATACTGATCTTGTGCACGTAATCTGCCTCCGGCGCCACGAAAGCTTTGCGCCGCTCCTCTAACTCTAAGGAGGGAATCAACCCTACGGGAGCATCTAGGCCTCCGTCGGCTAAGCGCGCTTGCCACCAGTTAGGATCGCGTTGGTCGACGATCTGGAGAACGTCACCACTCTTGAAGAAGAGGCCGATTTCGCGGCATGGCAGTAGAGTATCAGCCAAGGGGTCGTAATCGAAGAGAGCCCGCATATAACACTAAACATAACATAAAATAATATTATAATAAACAGAAAATTGTGAAGTGTGATTTGTTAAACACGTACCGTAAGTTTTTTACCTCCATATTCAGCGGTGGCTGCATGTGCGGCACGAGCACTAGCTCCAGGTCCTACTTTCAAGGTCACTGTATCATGAGACCTAGAAATCTCAGTCTGCAAGTCTTCTGGAGTAGTCACAGGAGCTCCGTTCACTTCCAAGATAACATCCCCTATTCTTAACAACCCCTAAACCATGCAATTAAAACAAAAACGAATCAAACAATCTAAAAATAAAAAAACTTACTTGTTTATCAATCATTCCTCCTCCGAGAATTCTTGCAACAACTAGCTGCCCACCGTCCTCCTGTTGCATCGTTAACCCTAAGGGCTCATTTGGGCTCTTGCGGAGCCCTACCATTCGAATCATATCAGCGTCTGTGGTGGTGCAGTCTGGTTGATCGACACTCAGTCGCAGTGTTGTTGTCTCTTGCGGGTGCTGACGACGTCGACCGATTTCGTCGTGTGTTTGCACCAGCGATTGCAGGTGAGGGGCTGATAGTAGTTCGCGTAGCTCTCGCGCTTCTTCACCGGATTCGTTGCATTTGCTTACCAGCTCGCTCAGGAGGGCACCGTTATCTAAGGATACTGGTTCGGGCACGAGGATATGGTCTTCTAAACGATCTTGTACCTAATACATGTATACACATACATTCCTAGATACATATCAGACAGACATAAGAACATTAAATTGCTATTAAGAATAGAAAGTTATTGGTAAACGAAATTCGCCCAAAATAACGCAACCAACACCACTTGTACGCTTATTATTATTCTAAATAAGATATAAACAATCTTCTACAATTTTATGTATGAATAGATAAAAAAACAAAAATTATATGTACATAATTTATATGTATATAAATAATAACGACATACCTCAAAACTGGATTTAAGATGCCAGAAATGAAAGAGGCACACAAAACACACGTAAAGAGAACTATGACAATATGTGATGTGCAGACTGCAGACACGCCCCGTACCTTACGAACTAGGTGGTCAATTAACTATGAGCAATACATCCCGCGAGGGTCAATTGGCCGTTAACCTATTCAAGGTTAACGCGCACACACACACACACACACTAACTGATAACACCTCAATGTGGCAAAGGCCCCAAAAATGATAACACTAATAGAAACTACAGGTGTTTTCACACAACCGCGCGCGTTCTTAACAAAATGGCGTTTAAGTGTGGCTGAACAGAACTGACGTACCCACCTTAGGAATGAGGGACTCGTAGGGGCCCAGGAGAGCGGCGGGGCACACAGGTGAGAGGGGGGTGGGGCAAAGCGCTAAACAGGTAAACAAACGCCGCGCGCATTTCAATTTAAACAAGTGTTTCGCGTAAAAGATTAATAAAGTCAGGAACTCGGAGACTAAAAATCGATACACACACACACACACACACACAATAGAAAAGAGAGGGTCGCTACTGACCTTGACGAGGCCACACATCACCGGGGAGTCCATAAGCGCCTTCAAGAAGATCAGGTCCGTGTCTTGAATGCCTGGCTTTCCATTCAACTCATCAATATTATCACGGACGTGTTGGAATGCAGCTAAAACACTCATATTTATGAACGCTTAAAAGTTTAAAATAGAAAGTTTTTCATAAAAGGTCTAAGTGGGCGTAGCACAATTGTTTTTGAATGAATCATCTGTTCAGGCAAGACTGAAAGCCCTTACGGGTGATAATTCTTACCATTTTCTGCAGTTCTATCAGATGATGTCATCTGGTCCATGCTGGCGAGGAGCGCACGGCGCTCCGATTCCCTTTTACCGAATCGCACAACCATCGTTTACGTTCTAAATCACATACACACGTGCAATGCAGTGTAGTGTTGTGTAGTGTAGTGCACACAATCGTTATACACACACGGTTGCATACCGCGAGACTCACGAATTCTGCGCGCATTCGCCGAGACGGCTAGATTACGCAGCCAGCCTCCCGCGACCTGTACCATTTCGGTGCAAACGAAATGCCGCGCCTGTGCGCACGCTTACTTAATTTACGAGTATGGTGCTCTGTGCGTTAAGCTTTTATTATAAATACAGAAAAGTGGTTTTATTCGCGCTTTTATAAAATACTTATTTAATTAGACTCACCTATCGCACTGTAATATTCTGTTGCGTTGACGCTTCGCGTATTTATATCAGGTGAATTTTCACTGATATCACAACATCCAGCGACAGGCATTTTATTTTACTTAATTTTCATCGATTTAATAACTTTATACCACACCGGTGTACGATTACACACACATATATATATATATATATATATATATATATATATATATATATATATTAATAAATCGATATCAATAAAACACTACACCCTAAATACCTATGTTACAAACGATTACTTAAATATGTATTCGCTGGTTCATAAAGACAAAATCATAAATTCGATGACAGCTCTCCAGAGATAACAAATATCAACGACACTTTTGATATAAAGCCAAGATATAGAGCTACCAGTTCGTTATTAATCTCTGCACATACAAACAGACAGACAGACACACACGCACGCAAATAGACAAGTATGTAAGTACACACACGCCGACGTCATTAAAAAAATTGTCTCGATCAAATCTGGAGATCGAATATTTTGAAATTTTAACTTTTTACCTCGTACAAGAAAATAAGAAGTGTTAAGCATTTTTTGTTCCTGTACGACATACATACCTATATAAATAGGTACTGTAAATTAAAACGAAATAAAATCTTCAATTCATACTGTCTATACATAGGTATATAACAGTTTTATATATTAGTTATAAATAATATGATATAGATCTACCAGTTCGTTATTCTTGTTGTATTAATTTGAACGGGTGTCCTTGGCATGTATCATGTGTCACTTCTGAAACAGCACTCATGTCGTGCGATTTTGGCAGATCTGATTTTAAACAAGTGTTAAGAAACGTGTGTTAAGAAACATACAAAAATGGGAAAATCAGGTAATTCAATAAAAAAGCAAATCATAATAGTTGATACTTAATAATAATAATCTAATGGGTGAAAATGATAGAATTTACCCATCTGTCAATCGAGGAACGAAAAGTGATAACAATATCAGAAATAATCCAGCATCTTATAAAAGCTCAAATAGACAACAAAGATGTGAATTTAAACAGTTTAAAAAATAGAATCACCTCAAAATATGGCTTGAAATCTTCGCCGCGCCTGGTTGATATTATCGCCGCCGTTCCTATGCAACATAAAAAGATGTTGGTGCCCAAATTAATGGCGAAACCAATTCGCACAGCCAGTGGAGTAAGTATTAAAAGAAAAGGTGTATTTAGGGCGAAATTACGAAATATTTTAATAGATTGCTGTCGTTGCTGTTATGTGCAAACCGCATCGATGTCCCCATATTAATATGACCGGAAATATTTGCGTTTATTGCCCAGGTGGACCCGACTCTGATTTTGAATATTCCACACAAAGTTACACCGGATATGAACCAACATCCATGAGAGCCATTCGGGCCAGATATGACCCATATTTACAGACTAGGCATCGAGTTGAACAAGTTAGTCTACATCGAATTATTATTATTACATTAAAAAAACTCATCTACGAAACAAATTTTAGGGACTAATTTCAGAACAAAAACACTCTTGAATTAAAAAAAAAAAAAAAACTTATCCTAAATAAACCTTAAAAATATTGTAACAGTTTAAACAATTTGCAAATTGAGTTGTACAATTTATTGTGGTGTTGGCTAAAGCAGAGGTTTTATTAGACTATATTTCTATCCTCTTTTTTTCATTCATGTACAGCTAGCTATACTTGGTATAAAGTAAATGAATTCTAGTTGAAACAATTGGGACACAACGTTGACAAAGTCGAATTCATCGTGATGGGTGGTACATTCATGGCCTTACCCGAAGACTACCGCGATTACTTCATCCGAAACCTCCACGACGCACTATCAGGCCACAAAAGCAACTCAGTTTCCGAAGCCGTGAAATATTCCGAGCGTTCACAAGTGAAATGTATCGGTATCACAATCGAAACCCGGCCAGACTACTGCCTAAAACGCCACTTATCCGATATGTTGAATTACGGTTGCACCCGTCTCGAAATCGGGGTGCAATCCACCTACGAAGACATCGCGCGCGATACGAACCGAGGTCATACAGTGAAAGCAGTCACAGAGAGTTTCAGCATGGCGAAAGACGCTGGTTTTAAAGTTGTTGCTCATATGATGCCCGACCTCCCCAACATGGATTTAGAGCGAGATATCGCACAATTTATTGTAAGTGATTTTTGAATGCAACGAATCATTTCGTCATTTGTAGCGTTTTTATAGGAGTTCTTTAAAAATCCTGCGTTTCGCGCAGATGGTTTAAAAATTTATCCTACCTTGGTTATTCGTGGGACTGGTCTATATGAGCTGTGGAAAACCGGCCGTTATAAAAGCTACCCGCCATCCACTCTAGTTGATTTAATTGCGACCATTTTATCTTTAGTCCCTCCATGGACACGTGTTTATAGAGTACAACGAGATATACCGATGCCTTTAGTTAGGTATTGAATAAAACTAACAATTAATAACGCTTATTGGATTTTATTATTATTATTATTATTATTGTTGTTTTTAGTTCTGGTGTCGAGCATGGTAATTTACGCGAATTAGCGTTGGCTCGAATGAAAGAATTAGGTCTGAAATGTCGAGATATCCGTACGCGAGAAGTTGGAATTAACGAAATCCATAACAAAGTCCGACCGCACGATGTTGAATTAGTTCGGCGGGATTATGTCGCGAATGGTGGGTGGGAGACTTTTTTGAGTTATGAAGACCCTAAACAGGATATTTTAGTTGGTTTATTACGGTTGCGCAAGTGTTCGGATGAAGTGTTTCGACCTGAGTTAAAAGGTTTGTTTTCAAGTGATTTATTTTGAATATGCGTAATAATTAATTTTTCAAATTTTAGGTAAATGTTCAATAGTTAGAGAACTTCATGTTTATGGTAGTGTGGTTCCTGTAAGTACTAGAGATCCTCGTAAATTCCAACACCAAGGTTTCGGTATTTTATTGATGGAAAAAGCGGAAAGTATCGCTAAAAAGGAGCATAAATCTGATAAAATCGCGGTTATTTCCGGGGTGGGAACGCGCAATTACTACAAAAAACTTGGTTACGAACTGGACGGGCCTTATATGTCGAAAATGCTACTCTAATATGTACAAAATATTGTTTTTAATACAATACAATACAATTACGCCATTTTGCAATTCATGCGTGTGATTGGTTGCTATGTTAATAAAAAGCTAGTATGTCATGAATGTTTGTTTTTAGTATTTAATATTTTCCAAAGTTAGCTGTCAACACAATTTGCTCTACAATGGCAAGTAAACCACTAGCGAAAGAACCTACCATTGGTGAATTATCGGCACTGATCGCCAACAGAAATTACGAGAAGATTCGAGTAAGTTTGCAGCGGCAAATAATAGTAAAAAAAACTAAAAATCGTTTTGTAGAAAGCGCGCTTAAAAACATTCGCGGAGCATCTAACAATTTTGGATCGTTTAAAAGTAGAGTTCCAAGATAATTTTAAAAAGCCGGCTGATTCTTTAATATGCTTATCCGACTTTAGACTATTCAACACCATCGGACAAGGCTCTTTTGGTCACGTGGTAAGCTATAATTAAAAAAAAAAAAACTCGCCATGAGACATTTATGAGACAATTTGTGATAGATACTTGCGAGGCATAAAGCATGTAATAAATATTATGCTATAAAAGTTATGGTCAAAACCCAAGTGATCAAAATGAAGCAACTAGAACACGCGCTAAACGAGAGAAATATTTTAATCGCCGTTCATTTTCCATTTGTAATTAATATGGATTTTCAATTTAAAGATAACTGTAATATTTTTTTTGTCCTACCATTCGTTCAAGGCGGAGATATGTTCTCGCATTTAAGACGGTAAAATAAATAAATAAATATATATAAATATATATATATATATATATATATATATATATATATATATATATATATATATGTATGTAATGTTTACAACGATTTTGTATATTTTGAGTTGTTAGATCGAGGACGCTTAAGGAAAAAGACGCGAAATTCTACTCAGCTCAAGTGATTCTTGCTCTAGAGTACCTACACCATTTAGATTTGATTTACCGGGATTTAAAACCAGAAAACGTGTTAATTGACGCGAAAGGCTATATAAAATTAGGCGATTTAGGCTTTTGCAAGGTAGGAACCAATAGTACCGTTTATTAATGGACATATGTCTATGTTAGATTTGTGTTTAGTTGTTAAAAGTTAGGACGTATACGTTGTGTGGTACGCCTGAGTATTTGGCCCCTGAAATACTATACAATAGAGGCTATGGTAAATCTGCTGATTGGTGGACGGTTGGTATATTTATATATGAGTTAATATCCGGTTTTACTCCATTTTACGCTGATGAAACCATGAAAATTTACGATAAAATATCTGAGGGGAAGTTTAAATACACTAATGATTTTTCGAAAGAAGCAAAAGATTTGCTTAATAACATAATAACGAAAGATTTAACCAAGCGGTAATATTTCACTGTCACTGTTGTTGATACATGCATTCTAATGTTAATGTATAATAGTTATGGTAATTTAAAAAATGGTGTTATCGATATTAAAATTCACGAATGGTTCAGAAACGTTGAGTTCAATTTGATCTATGAAGGAAAAGCAGAAGCACCGTTTATACCGAAGCTTGATGGACCCGGGGATACGAGTCAGTTCGACGAGTTCGCCGATGTGAAAATCGAAGAAGCTGAGATGGATAAATTTACAAATGAATTCGAAGAATTTTAATAAGTAAATACGTTTTATATTTCGCACAATTACTGACACAAATAAAAATTAATCAAACAAAGTTAAGCTCGTTATAATAGATCACACATACAAAAACGAGTTTATAGCAAGAAATTTGCAAATCTATGTCAAAAATTACATGACACAAGTCATTTAGCCCAATCACTGTGATGGTTGTGGATAATTATAGGCGTACTGTCCTGAATTAGGTGCCCCTTGAGGTCCTGGGGGTCGTTGATACTGATACCCACCTTGAGGTTGCCCCCCATACTGCGCCTGCGCCGGATAATTCGGTTGTCCATGCGGGTAAACATAATTCCCCGGTGGACCTCCAGGCACATAGCCCTGATTGGGAGGCGGAGTATATCCAGCCGGAGTTTGATTCGACGGTTGAGAATTAGGTGGTGGATAGGGAGGTTGGTAGGGTTGTGTAGTCGCCGTCGGAGCGCTAGTCACCGGGGTATTAGGTGGACTCTGCGTATAGTTTGGACTAGCTTGATTTCCGTATGAATTTGGCTGACTTACAGCTGGGGGTGGTGGGTAGTTCTGAGGTGCTGAATACTGCCCAGCTGGCGGTGGGTAGCTATTTTGAGTCGTGTTAGGAGGAGGGCCATAGTTCGCGCCTGGAGGAGCTCCGTAATTAGCTGGTTGTGGTGGAGCACCTGCCGGAGGTGGATAGGGCCCAGCGGGTTGGGGTGGTGGAGGAGCGTTATTGGGGGGCGGAGTACCATAACCACCTTGGTTGTTGTAATTATGAGGCGCTGAGGATGTTGAGACCGGTGGTTGACCGTAGTTAGCTTGGGGGTTCGAAGGTTGGTAACCGGGAGGTTGATTCGGGAATTGACCGACTTGTGGGGGATATTGGTTGGGTTGCTGGCCACCTTGGGGCGGGTAGTTAGAGGGGTATTGACTTTGTTGGTAGCCACCGCGTTGAGGGTAGGGAGGCTGCGCAGTACCGGGACGTTGAGGCATTCCCGGCATGCTGCGAGCATAGCCTCCCGGGCCAGGTTGTTGTTGATGACTGAAGTTGTTTTGTTGATCTGGAGCGCCATGCATCGGAGGTTGGGGCACACATTGAGGGGGCTAATATAATAGATTACAGAGAATTTTAGTGATACATTATTGATACATATTGATATATTATAGAAATTGTCAAGCTGTAGTATGTAGCTTACTATTAGAGCAGCATCATGCTTTTTTACCTACCGGTAATAAAGCGTGAATATTTTGGTTTGAATCAGCTATGCTTGCTAGATATACTAGATTTCTATGCAGCATTTGTTGGTACTGCATACATTCTTGAGCCTTCCCTTTACTCTGGTAATCCTGGATGGTTTGGATTAAATGTCCATTTTCATCCAGCATTTTCTGGATCTGAGCAGGGTTAGGCGGAGGCCTATTACCTCGTTGTGCAAACGCCAAAGACATCACACTGACATTTTACAAACAACGTAAAACAGCATTTAGAACAAAATCAAACGAAACGAAACGAAACGAAAAACAATTAAGCCATGTTATAAGACAAGAGAACAACCATTTCTTTCATAAACAACTGTTCAACGACGTAACATACACATATACATACTTTAATAAATTTACGAATTTTGTTAGTTTAATGATTATAATTAGATGTATGATGTACCCAAATAAAATGCTTTTTTTTTTTATACGCCTTAAACAACAATATAGGTATGTATACTTTAGTATAAATATTTAAAATTAACTTATACCTGATATATTATATCCTTTATTCGTTTAAAGGTGTTTAAATATATAAAACTTAGGTTTTTTAATGCTGCATTTATTCACTAAAGTCTAGACACGAAGGGCATTAAGGAACGCGCTTAGCTTTCGAAGAATATGGAGTACTAATCTGCTCTGAAGTTAGTTATTAAACAAATATTAATTTTCCAGTGGTAGTGCGTGAGTTAACGTGAAAAGGAGCCCAATTAAACCAGCTTCCCCGTTAATGATTGGTCCCCGCCATTACTTTACTAAATATTCAAACGAAATGCAGTGTGCGTGAAATGTTTGGAATTTAATATAAATGTTTCTAAAATAGATAGACAGATGCTGTCGTCGAATAAAATACGCTGAATTTATTGAGGAGGAACATAAAAAATACGGGGTGTAATTATCTTATGTGGTGGTCCTTTAGATTTAAAGAGCTTAAGTAAATATGAGCCGTATGCTCTATACTATATAATGCCAACCAATCGCAGGTGGGGATGCCATATTGTTTTATATGCCGCTACTGATGTAGTGTGAAGTGGGTGAAGGTAGAAGCAGATGATCGTTGTTTGTACGTCTAGCAGATACCAATATGGCGTGGAGCTTCCATTGTTTTGTTTCATTTTGACGTTTGACATTTCTAGTCAACGCCGAACAAGAAATAATGTCATTATTAAAAACGTTTGTGTTTTGTTTTATTTCATTACAATCCAGTATTAATAACAATAACGAATTATAAAAACAATTGCATGCAATCATAAGCCATCATCTGAAATGGCATTGAATACTCAAATAAATGTATCGTCTAGAAAACAGTGTTTTATAAGTTAAAATGTGATTAGTCTCTAGTAAATATAGTTACAACTAGCATAATGATAATGCGTAACGTGAAATTGTCTAGTGTATTTTAAGTAAAACAGATGTAAATAATTGTTTATTATTATGCAGTCACAATCGAAAACGAGCAGATTCAATTTGAATCTGTATATATTCTTCTGTGTGTGTATGATTATCGGTTGCGTTGTGTGCACCGTGCTCGATTCATGTGATAAAACACGGCGCGTTTTCACCGAATCGTGGGGCGTTATCACCGATGGCCCCCTCGAATCGAATTACACTCAAGACTCACACTGTGAGTGGCTCATCAAAGCAAATGGCACCAACAAATTCATTACCCTTAGTTTTCGGACAATGGGCACCGAATGCTCATACGATTATGTGTTTGTCTACGACGGCGACTCATTCCGATCCACCCTTTTAGGTAGTTTTAGCGGAAAAACTGCTCCACAACAAGTCATAGCCGCCTCAGGATATGTAAGTTTGTTTTTTTTTTCATTTTATTTAATTTTATTTAAAACGTATACACTGTAAAAAGCTATAATTAGCACACATTTTTATATCTACAATCAGATAATAATAATTACACGCTATTTATACTATTATTTAGTAAATTGCCAAGGCGGTTAAAATCATATTAAAAAAAGTTTTGCTATTATGATTCTTAATCAGGTAAAAAGTTGCGTTAAATATCTCTCAAAAACAGGTTTCCAAGGTTATTAGTGCAAGCAAAAAAAAAAAAATTATTTATTACAACATTATTGTTATATGAATTTCAATTAAACACATATCTTCCTTCAAATACTTTTCAATCACAAGGACTAAATTGTTCATAATCTAAATGCATGATTACTAAAATATGAAGAAGTCTCGCCTTGAAAAAAAAAAAAAAACAATTACTCTACTATTGTATGTTAATTATCTATCTTCGTCATAAATAGATATTTACATAAACATATTTTCATATCATGGAAAACACAACTTTTTTAATTGAATTTAAAATCGAAAAACAAATTTATATAAATTTCAAAATGTTGTTCTCATTGAATAATTAGCAGCGTTTTTTGAAATAGTTTTTGGTATTGTTGTGTTACAGATGCTCATTTTATTATATAGTGATACCAATTACGTATTAAACGGATTCCGTGCCGAATTTTCTGTAACAGATTGTCCAAATAATTGCACCAATCATGGTGAATGTTTTAAAAATCAGTGTGTGTGCGAGAACGACTGGGGTGGTGATGATTGTTCGCATAGACTATGTCCCGATAACTGCGGCGAGTACAACAATCAAGGCTTTTGCCGCTTAGGGAAATGTGTCTGCAAAGAAGGTAAGCTCCACCAAAAATGCCCAATTAGAAAGAAACAATTAGAAAGCGTAATCAATGCATCAAACCATTAATTAATTAATTATACCATTTAGGTTATTCGGGATATGCATGCAGTCTACACAATGCAGACCCATCAGGCAATAAATGGCATTGGTTATCGCATACTCGCGGTGGCTTAGTGCCTCGAGCTGCCCATACTTCCATTTACATTCCAGAAGTAGATTCTCTATTCGTTTACGGCGGCTACGATTTAAATTACGTCCTCGGCTCATTAGAAACATACAATTTCCAAAACAGCACTTGGTTGAACTCTCTAGGAGAGCCTCTCCCTGATAAAACCCTGCAACGATTCATTGAACCATCAACGATCGCCGACTTACTGGAGCAAGTCGGGCCTGATGGAGAGGAACGTTGGGGTTTGCCCAAAACAAACTCATTTTTTCGAAATGTCTTATTTTCTTATTCGGATTTAACCAACACAAGCAGCCGGAGGCTGAGGTATACGAGGTCTATAAATGAACCAGCGCCTAGATATGGGCATGCTGCTTGTACTATTCCAGGAGGGTTCTTGATATTTGGAGGCAAACTAGATAATGGTAGCCTCTCGAACGAGTTATGGTCGTATGAGGTGGCGACAAAGAAATGGACGCTTCGTGCCCTAAAGTCTATTATATCTCCTCCGGCGTTAACGCGACACAGTTTAACAAACGCGCACGGTTATGTGTATCTCTTTGGAGGCTCGACAATCGATGGGGAGTTTTCATCGAAGTTGTTTAAAATAAAATTATTGAAAGATGAGAGTGAAATGTGGAAGTATGTTCAACCGAGGGGTGGTAAAGAGCTTGATGTTCGAGTCGTTGCGCATTCGACCGTTTTTCATGCGGCTTCGAATTCTTTGATTGTTTATGGGGGTGTTGTGGCTGGTGTTGCAAGGTTTTCGAAATTATCGGATCGGATGTTTGCGTTTCAACTAGATTTGAAGCATTGGACTGAGTGGCATTATCCGCGGGAGCATTTGCGTGAGAAGTTTGTACCTAGAGAACGGGCGTTTCATACAGCTAATATTATTGGTGAGTTTGTACTTGAATTTATTTTATTTTTGTATATGTATATATAAAATAAAAAAAATATTTTAGGTAATTATTTAATTGTATTCGGTGGTTATTCGCACAGACATAACAAAGAAGAAATTTGCTATGATAATCAAATGTATTTATACCATTTGGGTTGTCATGTTTGGATAAATCCAGACATTTTGGGTGATGGCAAAGACTCCCAATACCCAAAGCAACAAGGGGTGTTTGCTCACGCTGCAAGTGTTCGAAATGGGAATACTTTACTTTTGGTACGTTTACTCACATACTAACTATTAATACATAATATAATTCAAAAAATAATTACTTAAATAGGTTGGTGGGTACCACGGCAATGTAAACGGGGACCTCTTAGCATATACAGTCCCACCAATGGTGGCAGCTCGTGTGGGGGACCATTACGAACCTGAATCAGTGTGTAACCGGCACAAAAAATATCTAGAGTGCTCTGCGGACCCAGAATGTGGTTGGTGTTCTTCGGATGAGCAATGCTACGGTCGTACAGTCGGTTCAAATTGTACAACAAACTTACAAACTACTCGTTGTCCTGGAGTTTGTCCGGCATTGGGCGATTGTCATTCGTGTCTCATTCATGGGAAACCAACGAAAACGTTACTGGTTTCCGCTGCTCATAAACTAGGGCTTGGGGATTGTAATTGGTGCGTACAGAATGCCAGATGTCACCACAAGGATGATAATTATGGAGTGTGTGGCTTACGAGATGATACCCCAAGCCACATACAAGGATGGTGGGGATCGAAAGGCACTGAAGTGTATAAGCCAGAACAGTGTCGCGTATTAGATAAACGGCCTGGACTTACATTTTTAAAGTAATATATATATATATATATAAATATTATTAAAAGATATTTTAACGCATTTTTTTTTTTATTAAATTGTCTCTTTTAATTAGATATCATCATCCAGTAAATTGGACTCAACCAGACTTGGTCGTCATTATAAACGCAACAACAGTCGATTTTAATCCCCCCGCGTATCCGAAACAGAACATATCAGGCGAAATGATCACACGACTCCTAGGTTTCTTACGCCCCCCCGCAAAGCGGCCTGTCGAACAAGAAAAACTACGCGTTTGCGTTACGCAATGTAACGCAACAATCCGCCTCGTAGACATGAATAGCAACAGCCAAACGTTTGCAAACTTCTCCACGAACCGAGACCACTGTGAAATGCAAAGTTGGTTACTACCGAACTCAAACCGGATATTAGTAGACTTTGAGGCGCGTAGAAATTTCAATAGTAATTTATACAATCAAAATTTGCTCCAAAGCAACATGAAGTTGCAACACTATATAGAAAGAGACGAAAAGGTGTTCACATTTGAATATTTAGAACCATACGCCAACGGCTCTTGCTCAATGTACACGAATTGTTTACAATGCTTAATGGATAATATGTGCGGATGGTGTGATTTAACTTCACTGTGTATTTCACGCGGCGTTGACGAAACGAAATCATGCTTGCTGCATGGTGATTGGCGGTATTTAACCCTGTTGCCCAGCGCATGCTCAAACTGCTCAAATTACATATCATGCGAGCGTTGCGTTGGCTCAGGACTGTGCGAATGGTGGGTGGAGGAGGCGCGGTGTATGCGAATCGGTTCAGATACTCGCATTGCAACCACTTCTTTAGAACAATGCCCGATTCCATGCTACGCCCGCAATGATTGCACATCTTGTTTGGACGTTAAAGGACGTTGCGTTTGGTGTGAAGCAACGCAACAGTGCTTTAGTTTTAGTATTTATACAAGCGAATATCAATTTGGTTTATGTCGGGAGTGGTTGGACCATTTGAAATGTAAATCGTGTGAAGCGCATGCGAACTGCTCCAGTTGTTTATCGAGTTTGAGTTGTGGATGGTGCTACAACGCGTCGAATCCAATTGATGGTACTTGTATCCAAGGTGATTTTAATCAACCCCGACAGCCTTGCAGCAACGTTTTAAAGATGGATTCGACTAAGTGGGCTTACGCCCATTGTCCAGACGTTGACGAATGCACCCTAAAAATCCACGATTGCCATGTGAATGCGACTTGTACTAACACAGACGGGTCATTCAGTTGTAAATGTAACGAAGGCTATGCTGGTGATGGTCGGACTTATTGTAATAAAACATGTAAACAGCCATGCGTTCACGGTCGGTGTCTTGGTGAACCCAACTATATATGCGAATGCAGTCTAGGCTGGACTGGCGCTAATTGCTCCATCAATTGTGGTTGCAATTTGCATGCAAACTGCACATCAGCGATAGGAACTTGCGAAGATTGCCAAGACTGGACAACGGGAGATCGATGCGAACATTGCCTGGTCGGCAGTTTCGGAAACGCAAGTAACCCATTTGGGTGTCAACCCTGTTATTGCAACGACCACGGGAACGCGTCCGTTGGCTTCTGCGATATGGTAACCGGCGTTTGTCATTGTCAAGACAACACTGAAGGAGACCAGTGTGATCGGTGTAAACAGAATTATTACGGGAATCCATTGAGAGGGGGGCAATGTTACTATCAGTGCGAAGCACGAGGCATGCTAACTGGATCTACAGGTCAAGGCATCAGCTCCAGACAGGCGTATGTATCTCCTTGGGGAGGTCCACCCACTCAGGAATGTCTTTGGATTATAAGCCCTAAAGAAAAGAACGCAATCATTCAGTTACATGTGAACCAAACACATCTGAACGTCTCCTGCACCAAAAATGCTGTTTACGTTTATGATGGCATGCCTGAACTTGCCGATACTGGTCAACAAAGTGCTTTAATGGCTGTCTTTTGTTCTCAAGTCAAACGTCCTGATATGATTGTCGAAACGAAATCAGGACATCTGACAGTACACTACAAACAAGGTATTACAGGGGAAGGTTTTAATGCTGTCTATAAAATCATAACTTGCTCGAATTGTCTACCACCGCGCTATTGCAAAAACAACCAATGTTTATGCATGGAAGGTCTTGTAGGACCGGATTGCACCGAGCCTGTTTGTCCTGATAACTGTGGGGCGTTAGAGAAGCGGGGTGAATGTGACCATAACTATGGCAGGTGCTTGTGTACGCAGGGTTGGGCTGGCGATAGTTGTGAAACCAGCTTAAACGGGTCGCAAGTTGTTTTTACTGAATTGTTCAATACACAGAACTTAGCAACACATTTGGAACATTTTCGAAAAACTTTACCACGATTCGGGCACACTTTGGTCGCCGACCATCGCCGAGGATTGTGGATGTTTGGAGGGTACTCCCTGTCGCATGGTCCTCTAAACGATTTCCGACTTTTCGATATCTTAAACAGCACTTGGATGCAAGTCACTGTTGACTCAACCCCAGACGCGAAAATGCCGCAAGGCCGTTACTATCACGCAGCCGACATAGTCCATTCTCGACAAGCCATCTACGTATTTGGAGGCTTAACAAAGCGTGTCCGGGGCCAGTTAAATGAGAATATTTTACAAGACCTATGGCAATTTGATCTGCATAATCAACGCTGGAACGAAATGGTTTCACAAGACAAAATGTGGCCACCGCCGTTGGCTGGTCATACCTTGACTGCGTATAGAAACGCCAGTCTAGACTCTTTGATACTAATAGGAGGTTTCTCTCCTCTACACGGGTTTTTGAGTACGCCTTGGGAGTACCGCTTAGATAAAAACACATGGAGATCATTACAAGTTAGAGGAAAAGGTCCAATCGGTATTTTTGGTCATAGCTCAGTGTTCCATGGTCCAACTAATAGTTTGTATATTTTTGGTGGTTTTCACTACCATAACAGCAATGGAACACAACTTTCGGATAAACTATTCGCTTTAAAATACGATACAATGCACTGGGTTGATTTGCAAGCGTTAGCCGGATATTCACCGCCTTCTTTCATACTAAATCGCTTCTTACATTCCGCTATAACAACTGATAATTATATGTTTGTCTTCGGCGGATTAAGTCCATGGAATTCTAGTAATTTCTTTGCGTACTCATTCAACTGTACTCTTTGGATAAATCTATCGAATGGTGAGCTTTTTTTTTATTTATTATAGAGATTATTTAAGAAGAAATGAAATGAAACGAAATAAATTTTTTTTTTTTAAATTATAGATACAGGTATACATCGTGTTGGTTCATTACCGAGCCAATCATATGCTCAAGCAATGGCATTCGAAAATGGAACAGCTTATATTGTCGGGGGCTGGGGGAGTGAATCACCGTATAAAGTTACAAAGATATCAATGCCGGATGATTTATGTGAGCTATGGAGCGAAAGTAAATTTGATTGTATGCGCAAGAGAGGGTGTGGATCTTGCTCAATTGAACAAACAAGTGGTAAGTACTTTTGGAATTAGGATGCTGTTGATGATGATGATATATATTTATAAATATACGAAATTATATTTCAGGTTCAAACTTCAGCCACTGTTACTCAAATTCTCGACAAATCCCTGACCAATGTGAAGTAAGCGTTGGTAAATTGCGTAGTCTGAAAGGTCAATCGTGCGATGGTTTGCACACGGTGCAATGTAGATTGATGAATGATTGCGCGTCGTGTTTACAATCGACGGGATGCCAATGGTGTCCGGGATGTGGGGGACAGTGTCTTCGCCTCGAAGATCAATGTTATGTTGCAGATCCGCTCTGCAAGGATGAGCATCTTCCGTTTAACAACAGCTTAGAGTGTCCAGAAACGCAATGCTTAGTTTCCGATTGCCAACAGTGTACCCAACTTGAAGGATGTTCATGGTCAAAGAAAGGTGATATGACATGAGTTTATGATGAGTTTTAATTGAAATTATAGAAAGAATCTAATTGAAAATGTTGATCTGAAAACATATTTCAGATCAAAATAATGTTGAACTTAATTATTGGCAATGCACTAAATCAAATGAACTTCGAATATATCCGATTGAAGAAAGTGAATTACCATCTCAATGCGAGGTACCATGTGTGAACTTCACGAATTGCGCCGACTGCTTAGACCGCAATGGTTGCCATTGGTCTACACAGTTAAAAGAATGCATATCAGACATACAACAACCGATGTACTGCATGGGTGGTGTTTGCGGACTAGTTCTTGAAGCAAATGACATAGAACATTGTCCTGAACCTTGCGAGCTGTTTTCACAGTGCTCAACCTGTCTTCGGCACGCCCATTGCGGCTGGTGTGCAATGGATAACGAAACAGTAAGAGAGATTATTAACTAAATTCCCCAGTCCTTACATAACAGTTAGTAATGTTTGACTTTAGGGTATAGGTGTTTGCTCAGAAGGTTCTACCGAGAAACCAATAACATCAACATGCCAATCGCTATACACAAAACGCGCAAATTTTTCTGAAAACATCGCCGATTATTCTCCAACGAATTTCACGTGGAACTACGTTAGATGCCCACCTGAGAACGAGTGCCTCAACGACCATCACACGTGCAACCGAGATTCGGAAATTTGTAAAGACCTTCGCGATGGTTTCGTATGCGAATGCGGCCCCGGATATCATGCTACTGATGATGGCTGTATGCCTGTGTGTTCGCAAGGGTGTGTCCGTGGTGTTTGTGTTCAACCCGATAAGTGTAGATGCGATTTTGGGTATGTCGGTGCCAATTGCAGTATTGAGTGCCAGTGCAACGGCCATTCGAATTGTGCGGGGCCCGATAAGCTAAATGAGTGTCTAGAGTGCCATAATAACACAATGGTTTGTTTCGAGAAGCTTCTCTTTTCTTCTAGGTGTTGATTGTTTTCTGATTGTTTTCTGATTTTGTTTACAGGGCAGCCAATGCGAGAAATGTAGACCTTTATTTGTAGGCAATCCAAAAAATCGCGAACGTTGTGCACCATGTTGGGAATATTGTAACCGACATAGTGTTGTTTGTATGGATGAGAACTCCCTTGAACCGGAACCGTTCGCAAATATGACTCTGCCAGAGTTAGAGATGCATTTGAAAGAAGGGCCTACTGGAAAAGCGCGTTGTATACGTTGTAGTAATAAAACTGAAGGGAATAAATGCGAAAAATGTATCCCTGGACATTTCAGGGGTTGGAGTGAATTAACGGCTGGTTGTAGACCGTAAGCTTAGTTAAAATGTGAAATAAATTCATTCATTTAAAAAAAAATTGTGATTGTCTTTTAGATGTAATTGCCATGGTCATGGAGATACTTGTGATCCTGTAACTGGAGACAAGTGTAATTGTAAAAATAACACTGAAAATAATAACACGAATTGCCAGGTAAATAATAAGTATGATTGCTCGGAGGGGCAGTGTGTTAAGTGTAAAGAGAATTATTGGGGGACACCTACTGAAGGACATCAGTGTTATAAATCCATGTCTGTTGAGAGCAAGATGTGCTTCGATGCTAAATTAATTGGTAAGTACTTTATCGTCAATGTTTGAACGTAATAATAATAATAATAATGCAGATGAATGTAAAATGAAACCAAAACCACTGAGCCCAGGCGAGACCGTTTTCTTCGCCATTCAACCACGATTCATGAACGTAGATATCCGTATCACCGTCGATGTTACGCAAGGCAGCTTGAATTTATTCGTGAGCAACCGCGATGACACGTTTATCGTTGCGCCAAACTTATATACAGGAAACCACGATATAATCATTGACCCACGCTATCTCATATTCAACCAAACCGAAGAAGTAATCGCATCGAGAATAGGCAACGCGTACTACTGGATGAACCACGAAGCCCAAGGACTGAGAACCTACGTCACAATACCGCGAAACACCACATTACTAGCGGTGAAAGGGTTAAAAGATAGACTAGTTATAACATTACCGCAAGACCGTCATCGACTGGATAATACGAAATTTTTTATCGTCTTACAAGCCTTACCGTCCACAGATTTATCCATGCCGAGTTACGGAATGGTATTTTTCAGGCAGGATCAACTACACATAGATCTATTTGTCTTTTTCTCAGTTTTCTTTTCGTGTTTCTTTTTATTCCTAGCCGCGTGCGTTGTCGCCTGGAAAGCCAAGCAAGCCGCAGATGTGCGACGCGCCCGACGAAGACACGTGGTTGAGATGTTACATATGGCGCAGCGTCCTTTTGCTTGTGTGACTCTGTTTTTGGGTTCTTCTACGCCGATTTGTACTAGGAGGGCGAAGCCGCGAAGAGTACCGCCGTTGTTAGATTTGCGGCCAGTCGCTGTGGAGCCCACTGACGATGGTATCGCAGCGGTTGCGACGGTTTTTGTCAGTTTACCCGGCGGACAGAGTACGAATGTACGTTTAGCGTTAGCGTCTTCATTGATACTGCTGGTCAGACAGTATCCTAGTGGAGGGCGAGCGTTTTTGCGACGGAGGAGTCATCATGCTGTTCCCCAACCGACTTAAATCAGTTTGATTTATATTCCAGCCCAATAAATACATTAATGTTTTGGTGTACATCTTTCATTTGTAGAGAGAACGTCAGTGCATGGTAATTATATACATTTCAGGAACTTCATTTTAAATATGAAACTGAATTTCTTTCTTAAATGTTGTGTATCCGGTGCGTATAACTTATTTGTTAGGAGAGCTCTCTAATAATTGATAGACAACTGTGTTTTTTATTGTATGATTAGTCCATTTAGTTCAAGCTATATAGAATTTCAGTATTATCAATCACTCAATCAATCAATCAAGTTCGTCAATTATTGATATTATTATTATTAGTTTTATGCAATAGGATTTATGTCATTTTGTGCAACGTTTAAATTGTTTAAACTAAATGGATTTTCTCATTTGATAAAGTTCCAATACAATGACTGTTGAGATTTATGTAACTTGTAAATTTATTTATATAAATGTAAAATATATACTTGTTTTTATTTAAAGAGTTTTAATTATTCTATTTATTTTACGTTTGTAGCTTATAGATCAAAGATAATAAAACAAAATAAATGGTCACCCCCGCATGTATCCTATATTAAATGCAATTTTATTCGTGAAGCTCCAGAGCTAGTTGCATCACGGCCACTAGAATATCAAATGGAGAATGTAAATGAATTTTTATCTCAGAAACTAGAGCAAAAAACTTTCATTCAAATAAATTTATAAAAGGTGTTTAAGAAATCTTTAATTTAAATACGACTCAGTAATGTTGTTTGGAACGTTATTTTATCTTATATTTAAAAACAATACTACCGTTGTTGCATATCAAATTGAAGCTAATTTTATGCTCTATTCTTTTGCAACTGTTAAAATAACTAAAAATCTTGCAAATTTAGTAAAATTTTGGTCGCAGAAAACGTCATTATTCAAATTTATCTTAGTTTTATGTGTTCGATGTATGTACATATAAACAATAAATAATTAGTCTGAGCAGAAGACGCGACTCTTAAAGTTGAACATTACTTACAATACATATCACCTCTGTGCTCTATCGTGTAATCAATTAAGAACATATACTAGAATGGCCTAAAATTGATCATTTATCGCCAGTAATAATATTGTTGTTGCATATCAAATGAAAGCTAATTTTATGCTCTATATATTTGTAAGAGTAAAGATTTTAAGAAATCTTACAGATTAAGGAAATTTTGGGCCTTAAAAGATTTCATTTCAATAAATTTATATTTGGTTATAGTCTATACATGTTAATACATTCAAATCAGAAGCCAGTAGTTTTTAAAACACGCCACCTGACTATGTCTATCCTTTTCCCACTCATAGAGGGATAGGATTTAATTCAGAAATTTCTGGTTTTTGCAGGAAAACTTGTCCAAATTAGATTGAGAAAATCAGTTCTGTGACCACCGCCGGTCATTGCAGTTCGGTTTTAATGTTACTGTGCATATATATGCTATGAATAATTGTTGCTGCATAGTGCGGGATCATGTAGACTAGTATATGAACATTTTCAAATATAGAGCAATTATCCGTATTGCGCTATTAGACTCTTATGAACTTTTGAACCATTTTAAATTCAATATTAATTTTATTTAACTATATATGCACATACTAGAACATTCTCGGTTTGTTGTAGTGCGCCGGGTACAACATAGACATTTTGTGCGCGTGTGCAAGACGAGGATCCGGAAGTCGGCTCTTGCAGATCAACTCACTTGCAACTCTAAATGAGGAAGTGAGTATATCTTAATAAAAACATTTTGCCCTTTTCAGGAAATTATATATTCCTCAATACGGATTTTTGCGAGAAATTTATTTCCCTTTGTTTTAATAAGCGCGATTTTTTCTATTTTATTTAATAATTAAAATAAAAATTCATTCATTTGCTGCAATCCTCATTTTATTCAATATTCTTACTATGTACTACTACCTATATATAGAATATATAGAGCAGTTGCACACTATATAATAGCATAGCATGTACGCGAAATAAAAAAAAAATTAGTTTTGCTCGAGAATTTTGCAGGTTTCGTTTGGTCCGTTACGAAATAATTGGAAATAAAAGCCAGAAAATCGTATCATTTTTTACTATTGATCTTTGTATTTAATTTTTTTCATTCAAAATTTCCATATTTATTAAATTTTTACGTTAGCAATTTTTATTTAATTAAATCTTATTTTAAATTAGAACTACATATTTAATTTTTAAATCGTACTACATATATAATATATAGAACACATTATTTATTAAAATTGCATGCACTTGAAATAAAATAAAAAGTATTTGCCGGTCCCTTTAGATAATTAGTATTTTCAATTAAATTCATTTTATTACTCATATGTGCATAAATAATATTTCTATTTTTTTACGTATAAGATAATAATACAATACAGAATATATATGTATGAAAATACATGTTAAAAACACCATTTAATTAAATAATAATAATGATTGAAGTGTGCCGTGGAACGTCAGCTATATGCTGCACGGGCGAATTTTCGTTAAGACTAAATTCGTAAAAAACGGGGAAAAACGCGATTTTATTATAGATTTTAGTGTTAAAAGTTAACTAATAAACTGCCAATTGATATTCTATACTGTTTTTTTTGCGGGGTGACCGATTACATTAGATTTTCGCGAAAATATGAACCATCTACTTCCTGGTTATATGTAGAAAGGTACGCCGATGCTAGCCATGGATATCGTTGATCATCATACACTTGCATGTTAAATTCGTATATAAATTAATGGTTTTTTATTTATTTTCGTTAACTTAGCGGTCCCAATTGATTATTATTGTTTATTAAATGTTTATGTGGGGTTAAATATTTATAATTATTTACGATGATTTCTAATTCATTTGCTAATGTTTTAGGGGGGTCCAGTCTACTCAACTCTACATTTTATTTAGAACAAGTAAGTGATTTTTTGATTACCTAGCGTGTGCTATTTTTATATTTCCCAGTTTCTTTTTTATCTTTCTTTATTGCTGCATTTATTTATATGTATGTACTGTGCCGTTTGTAACAAAGTGAATTAAGTGAGTTCGCGAGTGTTTATTTTTATTTGTGAAATAACTACGTTAAATTTATGCCATCCCTGTACAGTATTAGTGAATGTCCTAAAATTAAATGTAATTTTCCGTATAAAAATCAGTGATAGTGAGTGATAAAAAATGGTCGTGTGCAAATTTTAAATAAGTAATTTCGGGAAATTAAATAATAAAGTTCTTCGCTGCGCTTCGCTACCAAACAGGAACAACAAGAACTTCAGCTGTGGTAGGAGAGGAACAAGTTTGGATTTGGACTTGGTGAGTACCTTTTGGACTCCTAATATTTCGAACATGCGTTTTGGTCAGTGGTTCTCTTATACGTCGTAAAATAGAAAGAGAATCCGCTGTCTTCGGGTGTACCATATTATTTATTGTTTCTTTCTTTTTTTCTTTAACAGTTTCTGAATACGCGCGTATTCAGAAATTGTTAAACTACACTGGGAAATATAAAATTTGTTTATAAAAATATTCATAACTAATAAAACCATTATTAATTAAATGGTATTGGTTTAAAGTCATAAAAATAATAGCACATGCACGAAAATTGTATATTGTATGTATAACTTGAGAGAGTATTTTGTTCCAATCCACCCTGTTGTTGCTGTTATTTTACAGAACTTGTTGATGGTTCATTTAATAATAAATAAATAAATGTCTGCATATGTATGAAACACGCGCTTTTGTTGCAAATATATGTGGTAGTCCCTGCCCTTACGGTTGGAGCAAGTATTTCCTCTAGTTCCTTGTCGCTCGTTCTATGCGTTCAATTCGTAAATATTCCCCCCTTTCATCGTGGGAGCACCCACCGTTGGATTCCTGGAAGAAAACAACAATTTAATGTCCTTTTTTCTATCGGTAACGCGTACTGTCCATCCAGTATGGCAGTTCTGCTACGGTGGCAGATCGTTGTTTTATTTAAATGATATTCTCGCGTTGTTTAGCTTCTCGGGTTTGCATTTTTGGTTGGGGTTTAAATTCGGGTGTCGGGTGTTTCGGGGGTGGGCGCGTCGCGAATTAATTTTGTAAGAACTTGCATTGATTGAATTCAAATAAATAGTAAATTTTTGATATAACGCTGATATTAGCCGCCATTGTATCTCTCGGTTAAATGTGGATGATATTATCCTAAAGATGAGAGCGCTGCAACCTTGGAGCACTAATGTTGTGTAACCATTGCTTGCAACTCTCCGTTTACTTTGAGTAATTTCTTTGCTAAAACTATGATCGATATGCAACCTTGTAGCACTAATGTTGTGCTACTATCAAAGCTTGCTGAGACTTAGTTCTAATTTTTAAATAGAATTTTATTAGCATGGGATGCGTGGTGATTGTTAATATTGGCGCGTTGCAAATAACCGACTAATGAATCGTCTAAGAAAGCCCATCCGTGCTGGTACTGTGTTATTACAGTGCTGGTGCAGTGGGTGCCCAGTGTATCTGACCGCTCTCGTGCCTACTGCTGTACGGCTAGGGTGCAGTAGGACAGTGCGAGGGTTGGTTAGTTGCACTGTGAACCGGATTGATTTGTTAGTTGGTTGGTCACTTCAACTCGATCGCGTACACTGGCCCGCCCAAGGAGCGAGGTGGGCCCCAATAACTAACTGTACTTTCACACTTACAGCTTTAATGTTTTCGGATGTCCCAGGCCTGGCTAACTGGGTGTCCACCCTTTTAAAGTTTTTGCAGTGTGTGAGCAGACTTGCACACTGCACCCTTTGGCAGTTCGCCTTTTAATCCAAATTTCTTACAGATTCATCAATCTCCACGTGTAACATTGTGTCGTACCCAATGTTACAATACATGCACGCGCGCATATAATTGCGTGTGCCCTGTGCTCACAAGCACAAATTAGAATAAGTACCGCGAATAGTAGGTAGGAGGTGGGAATCTTTTAGATAGGTAGGGGGTGGGCATATAGAGTCAGTTAGGTAGGTCCCCGCCGGGGTACGTTTCAAAATTAACTCCTCCTTTTTCTAACGTTCTAAATAATTAGTAGGTACACTATCATGTATAGTATATGTATATCTCAATGTAGAATCGTTCTTGTAGCGAGCTTTTCGTGCATTTTCCATTCTAAGCTAATGGAGTTGATATTCAAACGTAGTTCATGGAGTTTACCTTGACGAGGTGGCGGGGCTTAAGCTTCCCTCACTAATCTTTTAGTTAATCTCATATTTTATTTCAATATTATTACTGTATGTTAAATTTACATAATAGTTTCGATTAGTGCGGGATGCAACCAACAAACTCCTACCGTAAATTTATTTCTTTTTCACTAAATTTATTTCTTAGAATAAATATTAAATGTCTACTACAAATTATTTAAGTTTGTTGTTAAACAATCGACAGGCACAGTTGAATCGTATCAACTGTGAAAATAATTATAATAAGATCCAATTTTAATGGCCATTTTCTTGTTTCCGGTACCTTATTTGAAAAAAGTTTCAAATAAAGGTTGTTTAAAATTCTTAATATCTATAATTTACTCAGGAATTACAAATGTATCCGTTAAATATTTATGATCATATATAATGAGTGAATTTAACTATCACCCCATGTCTCCAAGTACCTGCAGTAACATAACCTAAAATTTCATAATAAAAAAATGTATAAATAGCCTAATAATTCTGGATCAAATGAATATAGAATCACCTATATAAATATTAAATGAATGGATAATTCGTGATTTTTAGGCTTTTGTTGAAATTTAGAATAATCTAGGAATATTTGATTTTCTCGTTCATTGTTATGGTAGGTATTTGAAAATAACAGCGCATACGCATTTATTCCAAAATCCTCTCCCTCCAATCTATGAAGTGTTCCTTGACCGCAACCTACCACGACCTACCTTAAAAAAATGGCCGATGTGACGTCACACTTCCCAAGTGTATATTAATAAATAAGTATGTATTATGGTATTATCGGAAAATGAGTAGAAAAGACAACAAATACGGTATAGCAAAAATAAATATTTTGGCTCAAGGTATAACTAGGCAAAATGACCAAAGAACTGCGTTGTTAGGGACAGTTATTAAAATCGAGAATATCCTAGCGAGTGGTAGTGTTGCAATTAGGTTTCTAGATAAATCTAACCTGCGATTCGAAGAGGTTTTGTATCATTTGAAACAATCGGATGTTGTTCCGATTGCGGAACGGATATGGCCTCTTCTAATCGCGATTCCATCTCCGCTTGACCGAGTGAGCGTTGCGTCCAACTCTGAGCTATGTGATGAGTTAGCCGTACTCCAATTAGACGACAAGGTAGAGGTTCTGCATAACAGGATCTTCCATTCGGCGCTGATTCGATACATTGGGCCCATTGAGGCGATGGGTGGTGGTCATTATATCGGCTTGGAGTTATTGGTAAACAATCATTCTCTCTCACAAATTGTTGACCATTCATGTTTTTTATATATATATATATATGTATATATAGAGCAGGACTCAAATAACGACATGCGATGGCTCTTACGCGGATACACATTATTTCTACGCGTTACCAGGAACCGCGTTATTCGTATCGATTGATAAAACAAGACAGGTTATTTCGTTTTTGGCGACGTTGTCGAAAAAATTCCAAAATTACCCGACGTTTGAATCTCTAACGCAAGATTTGAATCCGAGCTATGAAAACAAACAACAGGATACGAAAAGTGTTGAGGCTCCAACAAAGGAAAAATCGCGTGTTCCGCCTAAAGTCGTTCATCGAAGTCAAGAGAACGTTGATTTGATTGATATTATTGGAGGATCTTGGCCTGGTGTTACTGAGGCGAGAGCGAATGAGGGGGCGGTTAAAGTTGTTAGGAATAAAAGTATTAATCCGGTGTCGCATTTGGTCAGTGCGAGGAAAGTTGTAAGGGTTCCGACGAAGAATGATGGGGTTGGAGGCAGTGTTGTGGGGAATACCGTTGCTAGTACCAGTCAAAATATAGAACCCAGATTAGCAGGTATTGTTTTTAAGTATTTTATTTACGACCGACCCTAACACTGTTTCTTTTTATTCGCGCACATATTAAAGATTAATGTGATGATATACATATTATTTAAAGTAGCATAAATTTTATTTAAAATAGAGTTCAAATGGCATTTGAAAATTTATTTATAGATTACGTAAAATGTTTGTACAGCTATAGTATTTTAGATGGAAAATAGTTTTTTTTTTTTATATATATATATATATATATATATATATATATATATATATAGTTTTGGTACGTATAAATGAATAAATTAAAATAGTTATTCTGGTGATCAACTTTCATATGAGTAATATATTTACATATGTAGGTTTCTGCCATTTTTGCTAACATTCTAATTTCGAGGTTAAATAAATCTATTTTATTTCAATATTATTGTTATTGTTATAATATTAAATTGCGATATTGTAATCTTCTTTTACCATAAAAATGTAGACGGCACTTTTAATTAAATACACAAAAAAGTATAGGAAATGTTATAAAATACAGAACAAACCCCACCAATCTTATTCTTATTTTGAAAACAGTAATACTCTTAAAATAACTTGAACCTATTTATAACCGATCCCCCCATCTAACAAACTTACAATAATTCGGAAAACATTCGCGTCTCGTTCAAAAATTCCAATAATAGCATCAATTCGCTTAACCTAACTAAAATGGCTGAAGACGAATCGCTAAAATATATACCACTAGTTGTCTTCGACCACTGGTCACCTGATTCACCAAAATCCGCATCGCCATCACCGTCACCGTCGGTCTCATCAGAATCTCCGATTTCAGATATCGACGACCGAAACTCGAACACAACTTACGATACACCTGCGAACAGTGTCCAACTCAGTGTGGGGACTTTGGTTGAGGTGATTACAGATATCAGCGACCCTCTGTATGGGGTCATTCGGTGGGTAGGCGAGGGTGGTTTAGCTGGAGTTGAATTGGAAGAAGATCATGATCATTTACCTCTGGTTCTGACTGATGGACAGCATAATGGGCACAGATATTTCCAATGTTCCAATGGGAGAGGGTTGTTTGTACCTATTCGACAGTGTTTAAAAGATTCTAGATTCGAGGATCCACCTCAAGCTCAGATGAACTCTTCAAAAATGTTTGGAGGGGTAAGTCCTAGTTTCTTCTAATTATTAAAAGTGTTGGAGAACATTGTACATATATATATATATATATATATATATATATATATATATATATATATATATATATATATATATATATATATATATATATATATGTATTATCATCTTAAGGTGGATAGTCCAGTAGTACCTGGTTCTGTCCCACCTCTATCAATGCCCACTGAAGAAGACGTCCAAGCCGTTTGCGGCAAGTACCGCGGTATACAAGGCCATCATAACTCTTGTTATTTAGATGCTACATTGTTTGCAATGTTCACCTACACAGGAGTTTTTGATAGTTTACTCTTTCGACCACGAGCTCCAAACGATATATCCCACTACGAAGAGGTATACATACATACATACCTCTTAAATTAAATTTTTTAAAATGTACACATTATCAATCGAGAGTTCCGCCACTCACCCGTACTATTTCTATAAGGTTCAGCGAGTTCTACGCGAAGAGATTGTGAACCCGTTACGGCAAAATTTATACGTGCGCGCGGACCGCGTCATGAAACTTAGGACACTACTAGAAGATCTAAGCTCGGTGTCCGGGTTGACTAGTGAAGAAAAAGACCCGGAGGAGTTTTTAAATAGTTTATTAGCGCAAATTTTAAAAGCTGAACCATTCCTCAAGTTGAGCTCCGGCCAGGAGGCGTTCCATTACCAATTATTTGTCGAAAAAGATGAACGTAAGTTAGTTCTGAAATGAATTCAGTTGTTTATGTAATTTAGTTATTTAATTAGGCTTGGCGTTGCCGTCAGTGCAACAGTTATTCGAACAGAGTTTTTTATCGTCTGATATTAAATTGAAAGAAGTACCATCTTGTCTTATTATACAAATGCCTCGGTTTGGTAAAAACTTTAAAATGTACCCCAGGATATTACCCTCACAGTTATTAGATGTCACCGATATTATTGAGAATTGTGGGTATTGTATTTACTAATTCCTAATTCCTCCCTTTAATCTTTATTTATTTATATATATATATATAACAATTTTAGCACCACGACAATGTACAGTTTGTGGTAAACTTGCTCAATACGAATGCCGCGAATGTTTCGGCCAATGCGGCGTCGGTCTCGAAAGCATAGGCTTTTGCGCGAATTGCTTAGAAACAGCGCATTGCCACGTAAAACGCAGTGCCCATTCACCCAAACCTCTAACAGTACCACAAGATTTCGCCATCATCGCCGAGCACTGTCCACCACCGCGGCTTTATATGGAATTATTCGCTGTTGTATGTATTGAAACATCACATTACGTCGCGTTTGTCAAATGCGGCTCAGGGCATGAAGCACCGTGGTGTTTTTTCGATTCAATGGCAGATCGAAAAGGTTATTATATATATATATATATATATATATATATATATATATATATATATATATATATATATATATATATATATATATTTTAAATATATTTAACTACGATTGAAATTCTCGATTCTAGGGGAAATAAATGGCTATAATATACCTGAAATGGTAGCATGTCCAGATGTGAGTCACTGGCTTTCTGATGACGGCGCCATGAGTCGACACCTTCACGAAGCTAACCCCACCGATAAACAACTCCCGGAGCATGCAAGGAGATTACTTTGCGATGCTTATATTTGCATGTATCAGAGTCCAGATGTAATGATGTATCGTTAATTATTTTACATTTACTTACAGGTAGGTTACAATTATTTTTTAAACGATAGTGAATATTTCTTTAAAATTTACGTAAAACATTCGCGCAAATTATTACATTTTTATGTAAATATTTATTTATTAATGGAATTGTTTTTCGTTTTAAGTGTAAATATATATATATATATATATATATATATACATATAGTAAACAACGCATTAATTTAAATCGATTTATTATCATTAAATAGCATACAGATAAACCTTATTATTATAATAATAAATATGACATAGTCATTAATGAATTCATTTGTAATATATTTCTTTCTATTATATATATATAAATAAAATGCTCTATTCCGAACACAAATCAAATCACCCTAACCTAAAAAGTCTTCAACAAATCGTTCCTTACCCTACTAAATACAGACAAGACAAAAATATACGTGAGATCTTTTCAGACAGATAATAAAAATATTTAATTTTTTTTTATTAGTACTTTATAGATTAAAACTGAGTTAGTACTACGTATTTATCTATCTAACAAGTTTAACAAGATATTATTTCTAAATGTTGCGAAAGTCTAAAAGATATTTTCTTCGAAATAATGTTCAACAAATCGCTTCTAGTAAAACATTAGTTCAAGAAATCTGTGGTTTTATATACCATTCAAATCATGTGTGATGATAGTCTAAGTAATTATTTATATTAGTGATTTCTATAAAATATATAAGTGCTGTTTTTTGTACTAAATATATAAACATTGCACTAAATTATATGAAAAATACGTCTGAATGAAAATGAATATTTTAAGGGTTAAAACAAATATTACTCAAAATATTCGACTGCTATGAGTCAATTAAATAAAAACTAGGATTACGTCAAAAATAAAAAGTGCGCCTAGTCCAAATCATCTTCGTCCATTGTAAAGTCGCTTATGATCCCTGAATCCAACATATTAAACGGACTGAAACGTTTAATTATTAATTTCTGCTCTTTTAACATGCCATATATATATATATATCTATATATCTATATTATATATATATACATATATATATCTAATATTGTTTTGGTATTTGGTGCTACTAGGGTATTATTAAATGGTGCATATTTATTACTTACTTAATGGCGCGACATGTGAAAAATACAATCCTCTTCAGGCGTTTGTTGTAAAAGAAATAGTTGAATGACCACAAACAGCCTTCTTCCCCGAAAGGATCAGATGCAAGATCTGGGTTGTATGAGTAAATATCGCACTCGTTCATAACAATCTCGTCCTCGATTGCAACCCATAATTGTTGCCGCATCAGACTGTATTGGTCGCCTGCAGTTGCGTTCAAATTTGAGTCAACTGCGTTCATCACCCAGTGTAATGATGGTTCTTTGCTAAACTCATGGCTCTAAAATTGTTTTTTTTTTTTTATATTATTTATTAAACAACATTTAAAATAAAATCAACGATAAACATTTTAGTTTTCAACTTTACTTAACTTAATGAAACGTATAATAAATATTTAAAAAAATGACGTTGTGTTAGTAATATATTTCTAGATAATTAGTAATACCTTCGCATCCGTAAAATCATAATCGGGTTGGAAAGTGGCATTGAGCGTAGCGATTAAATAAAACAAAGTTTTGCGACTAATAGTGTCGCATAAGGGTCCCTCTTCGTCACCGGAAATGCTCCTGCTGTAGCATCCTGGAGACAGGCCCTGCGGGGGAGACAGTGCCTGAAGATCATTCGGGTTCATCCCTTGTTCAGAGTTAAATCTTTTGTACATCGCCTTGTCCCCACCAGCCATCTTACACGAGTAACTCTCGATTCTCCCATATATCTTCGAGTCGCCCGTTTGGATACAGAGGGCATTGTTGATCTGCTCGAAGCGACTGCTTTCTAATAACTTCATTTTGTTTAATGTTATTGTTAGTAAATTGTTCTCACGGGTAATTCGGATCGGATTTATTTGGGGACACTCGGATTTATAGCGCGATTACTGTTAAAGTTCTTGTACATTACGGTGGGGTGTATGAATATACCTTTTCTTTTTGAGTGTAAAAAATTAAATCCGGGTATCAATGTGTGTTTGACTGATTTTTTGGTCCACACTTGATTTAGGTACATTACAAATTGAATTCGTTTCGAGTCTACAAGAGTCTTAAATCGAATTATAATATGTATAATAACAATAATTAACGAGAGTTTTGCTATATTGTAAGATGGACGAGTCCACTTTCCTCCGTATATGAAAGGTCAAATTATATTATTCACTTTGTTTGGAGGGGTTTAGGAACGTTCAGAGCACAGCATTTTCACCAAAATATACAAACACTTTATACACTATATTATATATGGAAAACTATTTTCACTAGAGTTTCACATTCAAAATGTTTTGTAAACAACAATTCTGACAAAGAATTATAGCTCTCCTATATGCATGTATGTACAATCATACAATGATGATAAACTCTACAATCGTACCACTACAACACACCCAAAATCAAAATCACCTTACAAAGGAGGGACTATGACGTCATATCGCTATTCGTTTTCTTTGTTTTACTTGTAACAAACGTATGAAACAGATAACACTAAGCACTACCAACAAATCAATAGCACCGCCATCGTTGTTGGTACGACTGGTATTTCAGCTCCTTTGTCTATTTTCAAAGTTGCGCGTTCATTTTTCGGAACTTGCACAATTACTTTCTTGTCACCTTGATGTCTATTTTTTTTTGTTTGTTTTGACATAGCTTTCATGCCAAGTACTTACATAAAACAATAAAAACAATTATTACATAAGTACTCCTACATAAACACTGCTAGTTTATTTATTATATATATTATTATTATTATTTATTATGCGCTTTTATAACAACCCTTAATAGTCTTAAATGTTTCATTAATTTACACACAAATTATTCTGTATTAATAATGTAATACAGAATATATGATGGATATTACACCCTTTTGCATCCTTATTAATTAGTTGTTTAAAATATTTTTATGATGAATTTATGCGTAAAAAAATTGGCGGTTTAAACAATAATTGAATGTGGATTAATTTTGGCGGAAATTCTTTCAAGTTTACGATTACACGACTGAATTTAAACTGTTTCTAATATTAGTATACGAGCGATGCTTGGCGTCGTCGCGAGAGCAAACTCTTAAAATTTTAGTTACATTCAACAAAGCAGTGCAAAACGTTCATTTTGGTGAGTATTATTACTATTAAAATACATTAAAATCTATTTACCTATCTAAGTAACAATAAACAATAGTAGCGAACAACGAATGTTTGTTGTACTTAAATTAATAAAATTATGAATCTGGTAAATAGTTCTAAAAATAATCATAATACTCAATGTCCTTTCGTGCATTGCCCTTGTTCAATTCAATTGTTTTATTGTCTCCAGAACACACAACGCCTTTTCTTTACCGCGCTGGAAAGTTAACTGAGTCATGTCTGACTGAAAAATGATGCAGCATCAAGATCAATTCGTATTCGGTTGGGATGCAAAGTCTTCAAAACGTTCCTCAGGATTGTTCTCAGTGTTAAAGTGGTTCAGTAACAACAAAGATACATTAGCGTCTCCACCCGACATAATTAGTTCAACCTCATCGAGTTCTGATAGTATTGAATCAGTTTATAGTACTGAATCTGTCGCTAGTTTTGCCTTTGTACCACCGACAGCTTACCGTCCTTACGGCCCTGCGTCTCAGCCTGAAAAATACATACTTCCGGGCCCGGAAACATCAACATATCGGGCCCGACTAGCCCAGCGTGAAGTCAGTCGCGAAAGCGATAGAAATTTAACTTTACGCAGCAAATATAAACTATATAAAGCTCCTGAACCAGAACGCGGACACAGTTTACCATTAATACATAAAGAACAAAAAATGCATCGAAGAACTGCCAGCGAATCATCGAAGCACAAACGAGCTGGTGCTTATTGTCATGTGAAAGGGAAAAGAAAGGCCCCACAACCCCCTGGGATAAAAGGGGAAAGCACTTTACGGCGTAAGAAAAGATTAGCTCCTCAACCACCAAATCCAGATATAATCCAGAACGATTCTTTGAAATTAGAACGTGGGATATTAAAAGCAACAAAAGAAACAGACGCTACAGTGAAAATTATTGACACTGTACCGGAAGTAGTAGTTCATGTACCGAAACCGTGGTATAAACGAACTCTTGGTAAGAGTGTTATACAAGAAAAGAAACCGGATACTGAAAAACGAAAATCTGGTCTATCATTTCTGACAAATATTAGCGAGCTGGACCGTGAAGCCATGGAGATTTTAGGGAAAGAGAATTTAAAAATGAAATATTTAAAAAACTCCCAATACCAAGCACCACCCGCGTTTATGCGACCTCGTGGTTCGGAGCATACTAGAGAGAGAAACTCAGATAGTTGGATTACCCCGAAGCGAAAATCTGCAAAAGATTTAATTGCGAAATTCAATGCCATTACCGGTGTTTCTCGAGTGTCTTCTTTGCATTCTGGTTCTTCTAAAGAATCAATTAAAGAACAAACTCCACCAGCGTCTGACAAAAAAACCGACTTGCACATCATACCAATAATCCAAGAAGTAACTCCCAGTACGTCTGAAAGTAACATTTCTGACACAGAACGATCTCAAATTGGACGAACAGCAATTGTTAAACCGAGCACACGCACACAATGGAATTGTCCAAAATGCACCCTAGAAAACGACTACTGGAGAATTATATGCAAAGTTTGCAGCACAATTAAACCATATTTTGATGACTTTATTACCACCACCACCACCACCACCACCACCACAAACGAATCTACCAATGTTGAAGAACCAAAAAATGATCTATTCGGTTTAGGAAGTACCGAAATGCGGATATCTGAATTGCAACGCTCAGTTCTCCAATCTCAATCTCAATACCCAAAATTACCATCAGAAGTCAAAGAGGATCCTTTATCTGTGGCAGAAACTAAGAATATTTTATCACAATACCAAAAACTCCAATCAGAGCAAATTGATACTCCTAAAGTTGCTGAGACTAGACATATTTTCCAGCAACAATACCCTAAAGTGACTTTGAATTATGAGTTTAAAACTGATAAAAACGAACATGTGAAACCGCAGTACCCTAGAATTACTTTGGGTACTAACAAAGAAATAGAATTAAGTCCATCGAAACCGATTGAAAAACGAGTTAGTATTTTTGATTTTCCTAAAACTGTTCAAGTCAAATTGGAGGAATCCAAAACACCGAAGTTAGACCGTAAAAACTCGGAAAAAAATATCCTAGGAGATGAATTATCTTTTAAAGAACCCAAAAAGGATAAAACGAATGTGTTAGGTGATGAGATTAAAGAAGTGAAACGAGATGAAAAATTCTTGCCTATAATTACAAAAGTTGAGTACAAAAAAATACCAGGCGAACAAATGAAGATTGAAGATAATGATGTAATAAATGTAGAGAAAATGATCCTAGGCGATGAACTGAGTGTGGAGAAGCCTGATTATATAAATGTAAACAAATACGAAAAAATCGAAAGTCCCAAAAATAGCACACCGAAATTAGAAAAAATGATTCTAGGCGATGAAATCAGCGTCAAGAAATGCGGTGTAGAGTTTCAAAAGAGTCCTGATCCTGCAAAAGGAGCTATATCAAAAACAAAAACAACAGACGAAGAGAAACAAAACAGCGCTAAACGCGAAGAACGGGAAAAGCTAAAGAAAATGTTAATCGAAATGAAAAACTCATTACCGAAACGCTACAATAAAAACACGGAACAAAAACACCGCGTTAGTTTAATTCAAGAACAAACCGAAATAGAATCAACTGAATCACCTCAGGAAGAAAAAAGCGCCGAATTGATAATAGCAACAACAGAAACTATTTATGAAAACATCAAAGTTAAAAACCAAATAGATAAACCTCTGAAAGTCTCATCGTCGGTGCAAACAAATGCAGTATTTCGGCGTGCCCCAACTCAAGAAGAAGCTAGTGCCATCAAATCAAATCCTAGCTTTCAATTAATTGGCGCGAAGGATTTCATTGGGATCACCAACGAAAAAACAGGCAATGGTGATGATGATGGATCACAACATACGTATGCTAATCTTTTCGATGCTGGTTCCAATCTTCCGGATCTTTTTGCTGGCTGCTCAAAAACAGATACTTTAGAAATAAATCGATTACTGCGACGATTAGAAACCGCTATTGCTGGAGGTGAATTAGGACAAGCTGCTGTTCTTGCGCGTGAATTAGCGCAGTTAAAAGTACCTTTAAGTGTGATTAGACAGAAGGCGGATAAGGCTGGGCTAGAAGAAACTACACATTTTAAGTATGTTTATTTTAGAACATTTATTTTATATACGTAGGTATGTTCATATCTTATATTATATTAATTATAATTTAGTGTTGACATGTATGTGGAAGATAAAGTTTCGCATCGAGGACCGTTTCCTTTACAAGTCTCGGAGCTAATGACTGTGGCTGAGCTTAAAGTTCTTGTAGAAGAAAAATATAAAATCCCGCGTGGAGTTCAACGGTGGATCCTTGGTAAAGAGCTCGCTGCTGAAGATGGTGCCACTCTTGGCGAGCATCAAGTTACTAGTTCTGGATGTCCTGTATTTTTGTATTTAGTCGCACCGGCACCAGGTAAATTCATTTTTATTTATACATTATATTTGGTATTTTATATAATACCTTTTAGAAGTAAAACTATGTTCAAGCAACTTATTTATACGCGTCAGCCCACGGTTTCTGAAATCACGTCTATTTTCAGACGCCAAACCCGATGCAACTATTGAAATAGTCGAAGTTAATGACCTTGAAATGCAACCTTCTCCTCCTCCTCCTCCACCTCCACCATTTGAAAATGATCCAATTGCACCGCTCAACGATCTTATACAAGAAATCGAAATTGAAAATCTATGGAAATGCCGCGCATGCACTCTACTCAACCCAACCGCAATCGAATTATGCGAAGTTTGTGGTTTAAAACGAGACGAAAATGAAATAGAAAACAACGCAACTTATCTACAACTCGTCAATTTAGATAATGAAGACCTAATCCGCAATCTAGAAGCGTTTGAGTGTCTAGTTTGTTTGAGTGAATGTCTTCCAGGCGATGGTGTTACATTACGCGAATGCTTACATCAATTTTGCAGGTTTGTTACCTTATAACCCTTACCCCCATCGTCGTCGTTATCGCTCTTTATTACACCTCCTCCTCCTCCTTTATTTGTATGCAGAGTTTGCCTGGCGAATACTGTAGAATTTAGTGAAGATGCTGAGGTGAAATGTCCTTATAGAGATGAGCAATACGCTTGTGATATTGCGCTTCAGGATAGGGAAGTAAAGGCACTTGTTTCCGCTCAACTTTACGAACAACATCTTGCGAAATCTGTGCAATTAGCGGAGAATAAGATGGACAAGACGTTCCATTGTAAAACTCCGGATTGTAAGGGCTGGTGTATTTTTGAGGATAATGTTAATGATTTTCATTGCCCGGTATGCCGAAAAATTAATTGTCTTACATGTCAGGTAATTATAATAATGAATGTAATAAATAATATTTAAATATTTTAAATATGTTCTTTTACTCAAAAGGCTATTCATACGGGGATGAATTGTAAACAATATCAAGAGTTAATGAAATCCCAGTCTGAAACGGATGAAGACGCTCGGCGTACCCGTGATTTTCTAGAGGATATGATAAAACGGGGCGAAGCCCTAGCGTGTCCAACATGCCAAGTTGTTCTCTTAAAGAAATGGGGCTGTGATTGGCTGCGGTGCTCCATGTGTAAAACTGAAATTTGTTGGGTGACTAGGGGGCCTAGATGGGGTGCAGGTGGTAAAGGGGATACAACAGGGGGCTGCAAGTGCGGGGTCAATGGAATCAAATGCCATCCGAAGTGCAATTATTGCCATTAAGTAATGATATATTTATTTTTTAATCCTGCACTTTAGGTTTGTTCCAACTAATGTTAACAAACAACAGAACAAAGTCAATACAATCGTTGAATTTTAAATTTGTTCATTACGTTCCTAAACGCAGATTGTGATAGTTGTCAGAGGAAGTGTTTGGATTTGTTCAATTTATTATTATTATTATTAACAATTCATTTTAGCATCCATCGAAGCATTTTTAGTTTTTATCCACTAATATATACAAAATAGTCGCTATATATTTTAATAATCACTCATGCGTTACTTAAATATATGTTTATACGTTTTAATAAACTTTGCATTTATGTCAATGTTTACTTTTTAATAAAATTAAACCCGGTCTACCATTTTCATTATAATTTTAGACAAAGATTAAACTTGAAAAAAAAATGATAATCTTATGTAGTTGTATGTATGTAGTACATACAATTAAAAGAGAATGGAAATTTAGTATTATTTTTATTTAACTTTAGGTCCTAGTACTTGTAATTTATGATAAATAAGAATCTTTGAAATTATGCAATTTTTTACTCATTTACATTTAGAAACTAATTTTGCAAATATATAAATGAATTTATTAAAAATATAAACAAATATTTGTAACTAAAATTGAATGATGCGCATACGAAATGCGCATCGTAAACTTCGTTGGCGCAAACGCAACGCAAACGCCATTACCAGCCATTACCGTATGGCAAACATTTCGAGCGTCAGTTTTAAGGTTATTGTGGTTGCAGAATTGGTTCTCAAACCAAGTTTAAACAATTTAAATCATTAATTTTATAGTTGTTGTAGTTTTAAAAAAGAATCATTCATCATGGTAAGTGATTATTTCATGGATTATATATAAGCACTTGCAACTAATATTGAACAACGATTCTAAACGAATGCTAACCTATATGTTTTATTCAATTTATATCATAATTCCCAATGCATTTCGTAAGCATGAAATGATAAAATAGATATATACACAAATTTATTTTTTCCATTAGACGATCGGTAAAAATAATAAAATGATCCAACACCTGAACTATCGGGTTCGGATCACGTTACAAGATTCCCGCACCTTTATCGGAACATTCAAAGCGTTCGATAAACACATGAATCTTATATTAGGCGATTGTGAGGAGTTTCGAAAAGTTAAAGTCAAAAACACCAAACAAGAACGCGAAGAAAAACGCGTGCTTGGTTTTGTGTTATTGCGGGGCGAGGGTATAGTTTCGTTAACCGTAGAGGGCCCACCACCTCCAGAAGAAGGTCTCCCAAGAGTTCCTATCCCAGGAGCTGCTCCAGGGCCTGGAGTTGGTCGTGCTGCTGGTAGAGGTATGCCGGCTGGCATGACTGGCGTTCCTGTAGGACTCCAAGGACCTGTTAGAGGTGTTGGAGGTCCATCTCAACAAATTATGACCCCTGGTAAGTTATATTACATACATACATACATACATACCGACATTTATACAACATACATAGTAATGTTTATAAGTGAGTGCCGCCACTCACCTGTATGTATATATATATATATATATATATATATATATTTTTTTTTTTTTGTTAATTTTTATATGGAATAGTATTATTTAGAAAATGAGAAATGTTTTTTTTTTTAATAATTTAGGTGGCCGTGGACAAGTAGCTGCTCCGCCTCAGATGCATCAAGGTCCACCTCGGATGGGTGGTCCACCACCTGGTATGATGGGCCCGCCTCCTGGTATGATGGGGATGCCGCCTGCTATGGGTATGGGGCGTGGTGGTCCTCCACCGATGGGTATGCGTGGTCCACCACCTGGTATGATGCGTGGAGGCCCTCCGGGCCAACCGCGACCGTATTAGGCTCATAAATGGATCTATGACGTATGTGTAAGAATGAATTTGTGTCACAGGTACATGTGTTTGTACAAATTTAAGTTTATTTGTGGTAAACTTAAAATTGTAAAATTATAATAAGTTTCTAGTTCCCTTGATTTGACTGTATGTTAAGATGTATGTTTGCTTACAAAGTGAAATGTTTGGTCGAATATTAAACGATTTGTAATAATTATTTTGTTGCTGCCCCCCCCCCCCTGTTCTATGTCCCATAACCAATATATACCGATATACATACTGGTCATACATCTTCGATCACTCGTATTTTTAAGTATGTTCTAAATGTCGTTTATAAGTCCCCTTATAAAAAATACTATAATTCTGCGAAAAATTTTACTGAATTTGCCACCTATAATATAATAGTTTACAATCATTATTACATTACGTAATTATTATTTTGAATTCGGGATGACGTCATAGACATGTAGCGTACTCTACGATTCAAATGCCCAATTAAATTATACGATCATAGACCCCACTATACAATAAATAGTTTCTTTTTAAAATAATTGTTATTTTATATTATTAAACAAATCATACTATATAGCAATGTATTGATTGCTTCGGTAGACTTCTTCCAATCAGTTTGATTGCGTCTACGCAAGATGGCCAACATATGCTAATTCTGAGCCTAGTTGATTTTTTTCAAAAATGACCATACTATTTAGCCATGGAATTATTTGGTAGTAGACTATATATATATATATATGTTGTTGTGGTTACCCAATGTATACCTATTGCAGTTTAAGACATGGGCAATTTTTGGAATTGTTGCAGTTTTTATTTTGAGAATTAAAGGTAAAAAGAAACAAATGTGTAATCAGATGTAATAGTTTTATTTGTTCTACATATTATTTAGTTTTACATTGATATTTTCCAAGGAATACAATTGCTATTTTATTTATTCTTTTAATTTATTTATTCATTATAATAGTTTTACGTTGTCATAATTACGAAAAAATTATGACGAAACATATCAGACTTATCTCACAGTACACTTGCACAATTACGAAAATGCACAATAAGATTATAGCAAAAATAAACAAAATTACGAATGAAACAAAACAAAAATCAATCAATTGATGTGCAATATAAAGAGTAAAAACATTTCTCAATTAAGTCTAGAAATTTTCTATCGCCCAATTTAAGGGGGTTAATAGACTATATATAGAATAATTATAATACATTTTATTATTGATATATAATAATATATATATATATATAATTAATTAATTAATATGTAATATACTTTTATTTATTTAATTATTTTTATATTTGTGATTAGTACAGTTCGCTTGAAACCCCCGTCGGGGGGGATTTTGCATATTTTTGGAAAGTATGATTTGCAATTGAACAATATGATTAGTTGAGATTACTCAAATAATTCATCTTGTAATAATTGCATATTTATTGGAACAGATTGCACTCAGTTTTGCGCATATTGCATTAGGACGTTTGGGCCCTTAGGCACTGTTCTGAGGTAAAACGGTTTTTAAAATACATTTATATACACAGCTATCCAAAGTTGCACTTGAAATCAACTTTAGACACCTATACATACACACATATATATATATATATATAGTTTAAGCTATAAATATAATTATAGTAGTACGTTTTGATAGTCTTATATCACAGAAATCAAAATGGTGTTCAACCACACTTATTACAGTTAACAAACAACAAAAAAAAAAAAAAAATAGTTCCTTACTCATCCCACCGAAAAAACAGACACCAAATATGTTTCACGAGAATCCTTAAATTGTAAACTGTTACGACGCGCGCGCATAATGTATCACCGAACTATATCTAACAGCCGCCGGTGCAACTTCGTCGATTTCCATCGACTTGAGGATCATTTTCGACCGTTTTCGGGGCGGTAAACTGATCGCTGTGCGAGTCACCACGATCTCGACTGGGTCGGGTGAGGGCGCTGGTGAAACGGGATTGGAGCTGGGTGGTGTTAGCAGTGGTTCTTCTTCGGAACTGGCGACTGCTATCGCTGCTTCAACTCTTCGCCGAATATCGTTTCCGTTATCGATTCCGCCGTCGTACGTCATGACCGGTTGCGAATAGTAAACAGGATGACGTAGCACTGGACTTTGGCTCATTTTCCGTGAGTTGTGGTTCGTTATTAAGTTGATGACATCTTCGGGCTGCGTTAGTTCTTCTGTTGCGGATGCAGCTGCGGCTAGGAGGGCTACGCCTGAGGTCGTGTATTGGTTCATTGATTGGTAATCGTTGATGTAGTAACGAATCTCGCGGGTGTCTTCGTAGGTTTGGACTGGAAGCGGCGAAGCTTCTGTGTTTTCTTTATCGCTGGTCGAGTTAGGGATGTTTGGGTTTGAGTTCGTATTATCCGAATGACTTTTAATGTGAGCCTCCATGCATTTCTTTGAGTTGAATGTATCATTGCATATTGTGCACTTGTATACTTTTTCCCCGTAATGTGCAACCTGGTGTAGTTTGAGCACGTGATTGTACCCGAAACTCTTGCCGCAAATGTCGCACGCGTACGGCTTCTCGCCGGTGTGCGTACGCGAGTGTACTTTTAGTTGTTTGGAGCAGGTGAACCCTTTCGAACAGACTGTACACACGTAGGGCTTTTCACCCGTGTGCGTTCGCATATGTATTACGAGTTGACCAGATTGAATGAATGTTTTTGAGCAGACTGTACATTTGTGAGGACGTTCTCCGGTGTGGATACGCATGTGTCGGTGTAGCTTGCCAGAATGCTCAAACGCTCGTGCGCAAACCTGCAATCATACAAATTAGAAAAACGAATTAGATTAGATTTTGAACATAGGACACATTTTTAAAAAACATCAACTTCTTTTTTTATAAAATATTACAACTATGTTATTTATTTGTGTATAATAAATACCTCGCATTTGTAGGGCCGTTCTTTTGTATGAATCCTCCGATGCACGCTTAAGTTTTCTTTAACACTGAATGATTTCGCACAGTATTCACATTGGAACGGCTTCTCTCCGGTGTGTGTACGGTAGTGCCTGGTTAACCGAGCTGGCACCGCGAATGTTTTCGAACAAATGTTGCATTGGTAAGGATCTTCAGCGGTTGCTGTTCCGGTTGCGTCCTTCACCGCTGCGTTACGTTTTATGGCACCTCCGGTGGTTATTGGTGGTCCGCTAACCGCTAGCATATTGGATGGCTCTTGGTAGACGATGTTTGTGATGGTTGCTGCGGTTATCGTCGGTGATACCGATTTGATTGGTTGTGTTGCGACGGTTATGGGAAGATCAGGACTGCATACGACCAGTCGACTGTCCTCCGCTACTCCGGTCGCGTAGTATCCGACCATTTGATATTGGTTATTATCCGCGTCTTCGTCGTCTTCAACAGTTTCTGGAAATTTTAAAAGAAATCTTTTTTACAATATAACATAAATAAATTTTTGTTTTTTTTTTATTTCTTATTTAAAATTTTATGAATTATGGAATGCGCTCATTGAACATTTTATTTCTTGGATATTTTTATTAATATACACTTTTTAAAATTATGCCTCTCACCACGTTTACACCTAGTCAACAAATTTTCAATAATTAATTGTTGCATATTTTTCAACGAACACTTTTGATTGTTTGACGTCATTGTTGAGCACCTGTGATCAACTCAACAATACGAGTATGCGTGAACTGTGCGTGAGCTACGCACCGGACCGAAATTCGTGTGCGTAGGGCTGGCCCCTCTCCGAAAATTTCTCCTCTATTTCCCCCCCCCCACTTTTATTTCGGGCCCTATTGCATTCTCCTCAATTTCCCCTCTACTGAAGTCGCTTATGTTTTTGTTACTTTTTGGGGTTTTCGGGCGGCACGTGTCGCCCCCGGTTCGACGAACGACACTGAGTCGCTTAAACATATCTCACATTACTATTGAATTATTTCGTTCTATAATATTTTTGGGATATCTAGCATTAATGTTATTATAATTTAGAAATATTTTTTATTATTTTTGAGTATAATTATTATTTTGATTTCTTTCATTGACTTTTATTTATTATTTTATTAAATTGTGTTGATGTTTCTCAAAGAATATTGAATAACTTTGAAAATGAATCGTAGTACTTCGAAATCAATAATGAAAACAAATTTAAACTTTTTATAATTGTGTTATTGATTCGAATTGTTTTTCACATTTCATATAAACAATAACTATTTCTAGTTGTGCGTGATTGAATAAATAAACCTAATTGTTTATGTATTTGTGAAATAATTCATAATAACTAGCAATTCCTGTTATATTTTTTAAAAAATTCATACATGCAAACCGATAGTTATCTTGGGAAAGGTCAGTTATAATATAAGATATTTCGTCATTTCAACAAACATCGAACTTTCTTAAATTGGCGATCTCATTTGTGAAATTTCACATTCGTTATTGTCCTAGGACAACTATCGTTCCAACACCAACAATACAGAGTAATTAATTGTACATAGAAGCCGCAATGCAACTGGTGATTTAATTAGAAATATTTTCAAATATAAAATCTTAATGCTTCGCCTTATAGAGAGCAATGTATTCGAAACCGACTGTATATTATTGCCCTAGTCCTCGGCGTTCTAAGCCCAACCCCCCGATTAGAATACCCCTCTATACTAATCTAGAGGTCGTACGCATCCTCGGTAGAGGCGCATGTTTTCGTTACAGACTGTACCCGCACGAGCAACGGTTGCACTTGAGGCCTGCAACTAGGGTTTCGCGCCGCGTGGAATACCCATGTCTATAGCGTTTAAATGACGGCCAAGGACCCTAGTCCGGGGCCGCCACGTGGAGAGGTTTTTTTTACGATCACCGACCTCGCCAACCTATCGCGACGTGGGACGCTCTTCGTGGTCCTTCTTCTCCTACCCCACCACGCCCTACGTCAGCTAACCCGCCTCTAGTTCTACCACGCCCCTTGCACTGCTCTACCCTCGCGTGTACGGCTTACCCTCCCAACATAGCTAAACGCATGTGTGTAGAACAGAGAGAGAATAGATCTATATTGTTTTATTATTATTATTATTATTATTGTTGTTTATTGATGATGATTGCATATTGAATAGTAATTTCGCAGTTATCTGTGTCAATGCTAAGGATTTTCGGTAACGATTTTAAATATTGACCCAGGTTCGAAATCGATCAACAACCAACCATGTCATTCATTTATTTTTATATTACATATTAATCGCAAATTAAATATTACCTACTCAAAATAGATAATATTCAAAATTAAATTTGCTAATAATTTTAATCAGGCTGCTATTATTATTATTATTATTATAATTAAGTTAAGATAATAATGTCGCGATAAACATTAACTTACCTTGTGGTCAATTGTTGCAGAAGTTGTTTCAAACACAATCACTCGAAATATTAAAATTTTTATCGTTTATTCGGCACTTGTCATTATTATTTGTTTAAGCTTAGTTTCAATAAAATGTCACTTAAGTTACCCCCAAAAAGCGCAATTTAATCTTGCAACAATGCTCGGTTGTACATTCCGCTTTGTAAGATCAAATAGTAGTGTTTACCTCCTACACGGGATGGAGGCACTACGATTCGCGCCGAACGGCCACGACCACACCCGAACGCGTTCATTCTTTGGCTGGGCGTCTGGTAGAGCCGATTGACAAGCACGTGGAGGCCCTGTACTAGGGTTTACACGCCTCGTGTATATGAAAATCAACAAAATAGCAGTTTGTTTTTCGCTGTTTCTACAATTTGCAACATGCTAAAATGGTGAAGGTCAATTATTTTTACATTAGGCATTAAATTGACATTCAATATATATATATATATGATTTCTTCACCTTATCCAACAAATTACATAAATTTATCTGTATTAATTAAATCCATATAAATATAACGTTATTATAGCTGGTAAAATGCCATTCTAGGATTGTTGACGGTTTCATGACATACCTACCTAGGGAAACTGCAACAGCGAATTTCATTTTATCCTATGACTCGGTCAATGGACTTATCTACACGTGGAACACGGCAAGGACCATAGTCACAGGCCTCAGTGGCGCATTTGCCCGTATTGCAAAGGGAAAGGGGAGCAACGCCATTTTGTTTTTATTAAAAACACCGATAAACGGTATCGCACCTGAGTATTATCACTCGAACATGATAAAGCAAGGTGTCTTTTAGCGGTTTATCGCAAAAAAATGCTCAAAAACGACCATCATTGAGCTGTTTTAGAAAGAGAAAGTGTATTATGGTTGCGCTTCAGGCGCAACACGAAGTTTACCGAACGAGGCTGATTGTACCGAAAGCACCTTGACCAATCTCAATGTGACTTGTTTTAAGCATTTCCAACGACTACGCATGCCTCATTCTGTTTATATTTTGATATCACAGTGCGTGATATGTTGTTTAGAAAAAATAATAATCATTAAATATTTATTTATGTCAGATATAACCGCAGTTTTATCGAGTTTCTTGTAATGCTCATATTGTCATATAATATAATATTTCACCTATCGACAATTATTCCTTACAACAATTCTGTTTTTTGCGCATTTCAACAACATTCAAACAATTACCTCTTACCCAAATCTACTTACAATCTACAATCAATCATTTTTATTCTAAAACTAACTAAAAATATTTGTTCAATTCTATCTAATTTAGGGTTTATGATTATTTCGCTTATTGAAAACAACTCGTCTAGTTTTTTTTTTTTTTTTTAATATTTATTGATTTAGATCATTTCATTTACTTACTGTTACCAAGTACAAACGTTTTTTTTTTTTTGCGATTAATGTGGCATATCTCGTTCATATATGTATTACAGCAGTCGAAATTTCGAATTAAGGTCGTTGACACTTGAGGTTTTTTTTTGGTCAATGCACCAGGCTTATATATTGTTATAGATTGTTATTTATTGTACGAGTAATCGGGCCTTAATAAACGTTAAAAATATAAACAATAACTTGTCGATAGGAGCGCTAAATTGACTATCATTTTAAATTATTCCCCGATAATTTAATTGCATTCAGCCATAATTTTTGTCATGTTTGATTTATATTACTTATAGATAATATTTAAAATTTTTTTTTTTTTTTGTCTGTATGTGTAGGATAGCGGATAGGAAATATTAATAATTTTTAAGTTGGCTTATAGCAGTTGCGTGCGTGATTTTTTGACTGTTCATAAATGCGGTTCCTGTGTGCATGTGTTGATAATATAGAGGTCGTCGACCTCCCAAAAAAGCAGTAGCTCCCTGAGACATTTGGTTGCACAATCCCTCGCACACTATTCGTTTCGTTTTGGTAGGGGTCCTCGCTACATGTCACTAAGCAGTGACTAACAAACTTCATTTTCTAATACACTATAGTAGTTTTACTACTTAAAATGCATCAAATCTCACCCACCTAAATTTTCGAATACAATTTGTAAGATAGGGTCAATAGCTAATATAACGATTTAATAATAATAATAATAATAAAAAGTACGCAAATTCATAGAAACAATAAACGATTTGTATTTATTTAATAAACAAACTTCTTTTAAAATAATTTGAAAAGTTGATATATTTGTTGATTGATGTATTAATTATTTAGTACCACTGTAGCACATCCGTGCGTACTACGATTCGGGTTTGGCCCCAGTGGATCACATTTCGGAACCAAATTTATTGATCTATCTCAAAATATTACACGCACACAAATATACCAATTGCATATCCATGCGTTAATACAAGCGGACGCAACACACGCATAGGGTCATAGGAAGATGCGTACATACATACATCCCCTTCCTCATTTTAGGGCTTTTCGCTGGAGTGGGACTTGTATATGGTGGGGGAAGCTCTAGGTCAACGAACTTGCTCGTACACGTGGCCAAGTTGTCATTGTTTTTGCCCTCCAGTAACCATAAGGGCTCACGATAGCTTGTGTTGTCTTGGAACTGTTATGAAGCTGGGGAAGGACATGTTTATTGTACCCGGGGTAGCTTAATCGTTGATTTATATTTGGGGTTGATAAAGAATTAATCATAGATAGATTGCTTCCATTGCTCCAAATTTATTTACAAAGAATTATTACTCATATCTATCTATCTATCTATAGTTTCACTAAATAGTATGTATATACATATTTAATATTATCAATGCACGCTTGAAACAAATATTATTATAAATAAAAACAGTTTTAATTAAAATACTTTCGGTGATGTGCACAATATAAATGATCTTGCTCAACTAGGTATTTAACTAATTCATGAAAACCTTTGTATACCTAGTATAGAGATTTATTTAGTTTTCAAAGATTATTGTAAATATTTAACCCAATTATGATTAAGCAAACAAAAATATAATTCAAATCAATACTCTCGCCAAAGCTGGAACACTTTCAATTTCACCCATTCCGATCGATATTCATTCACCGATTGATTAGCGCAGCTCCACGCATATCTCCTCGCAGGCTCATCCAAATATTACATAGCAATTCCCCTCAATTGCCCCTGCCGCGGTTGCAACACGCAACGCAACGCCAAGCCAAGCCAACGGACTTGTAGAATGATCCCGCGTAGTTTCGTCCCCGGCATATATAGGTCGTCGGGTCGATGTACTGAATACACGTGGCGTACCCGCGAAGAGTTCGCTGGTGGCGACCTCCGGCAAACGCACTCGCTCAAACCTTGTACTATCTTCTGGAACGAGGGTGAACTCTCTTCGGAGGGAGTATGTTATGTGGGAGGCTGTGACATTGGGAATCGATTCTTCTGGTACACTCTTAGCAGTTGTTGATACTACGTCGTTTTGTTATTTCTGATTTTATTGTTAAGGGTATTCATTGAGATTCTATGATGGGTTGCAATTTCAATTTGTTTACTATTATTAATTTACATTATTATCAAAACTAGCAACACTTGTAAGGTATGACCCCGGTTGATACTATCCGACGAGCGCACAAACATATTACATACATATATAAAGTTACATATTTGTGCCTTATTCTCTAAATATCACTCATGTATCATATGTATGTATGTGCTTTAATAATATATATATATATATATATATATATAAATTCCAAGTTCCCGAAATTGATAATAAATAATTTCGAAAGTAAATCTTTATTATATTATTTCATAATAGAGCAACTGCTGCATTTGAAACTGTAATGCTCTTGAACGAGAGGAAAGGTAAATAAAAAATGAGGGGAAGTATAGAGCAGTCGAAAAATACACGTGTCCTAAACGAATGGTCGTTGCCCTCTTGTCGGTGTCGGTGTCGGTTTCGAATGCATGTCTCATACACATTGTGCATTTTGGAGTCAACAAAGTTCGATCACTGACTTGTATGTATGTATGTATGTACATACTACTACCACCACAATGCTAGACATAAGTGAAAGTATACTTTGATACTATCAACTTGATACCTAGTTATGGCCTTTTTCATTTCTGTCAAAATTCCCTATACATTAATGCTTATCTATAAAATTCTTCTATACATTTCCCCTATACATTTTGCGTTAGTCACACTTTATTAATTAGAAAATGCCTAAAATGATTCTATCTATTTTAATTTCTAAACAATTTATAAAGCAAATTACGTATGGTATATCTATAAATAATCATTAAATGTACAGAGAATTTCGACAGAAATAAAAAGACATACCTAACTATCTGGTTGATAGCTATATAAGTTAAAAAAAAAAATCTTTTCAAGTCCTCAAAAGCTCATCCTATGCGCTCTATAATAAGATTTGTGAACAAATATGAAATAGAATTGTCGGTAAGACAATTTCCTACCTCTACGGATGATACAAAACAATATATCCAATTCAATATACGATTTATTATAATACATAATTTTTTTCATATATACATTACATACATACACACTAAACCAAAAAAAAAAAACATATATATATATATTTATTATACTTCTTGTTGAATAGTTTATTAAACATTTTCCATAAATTTGTGCTTACAAAACAAGCAAAATTACGGGTTATTTTGCAGATATGCCACTAATCAATTATAAATACTGCTTATAAAAACGTAAATAAAAACAGTCACACGTTTTGTTTTAAAAGCTTAGTAAATGTGTATTTTTTACACAAGACATGTTTTTAGCGATATAATTAGAAATGATCAAATAATAAAATCTTATTTATAATATATTACTTCGTGAAATGCAAGCGTTTTTTAGTAGCTTATGGTAAATTACATTCTTTAACAATGTAAATGATATAAGCTAATAAGAAAACCATTGTTACTACTTCGTCAAAAGCGTATATGTAATTTAAAAGTGATTCACTTATTATTTATATACACTAAATATAGATATTTAGCACCTTTAAAAACGTACGAGAAATTATTATTTATCGGAACAATACAGATACGCTTTTTAATTCAAAGTAGTTAGTACTGTGATGGATGATACATTTATGATATTTACAATGAATTCGATTAATATTTATTATAATTAACTGTGTGATTATTTCATATTTTCAACAGTATTTCAGGTACAAATTCTCCAATAATGTTAGATTTATTATATCCTAGCAATATGTACAGCGAAATGGCCTTAATTCATAGTTTTCGTATATAAAAATAAAATTTCGCATTTATAAATTCAAAAAAAATACTCTTTTTTTCTCATAACATTAATTCTCCGACTGTACAATTAGTTTAAACATTAATTATATTCGCTTTATAAATATATTTATCAATATCTCGAATAATAAAATTACTATCGACGAACGTTTAATTGCTTCAAAAATAAAATTGGTCCAAATATCTCGCAACTTTTCCATACCTAGAAATAGGCTGCACTTAACGAATAATTTAAATTTACTTCATATGGTACACACTTTAATGTATTTGTACCACTGGTATAATAGGTTTGGGTAAATTGGGATTGGGTATGTTAGGATTGGGAGTAGAATTAGGATCAGTAGGAGATGGACCCTGGTTTTCTGTTTGGCGCTGTGGACTAAGTATTTCTTGTCGTTCTCGTTCCCGTTCTCGAATAGGACGAAATGCTTTTAATAGGGCTTCAACCCGATCTTCCGTAGGGCCCCAGCGTTGAAAACCAGCACTGTTTTGGAGCCAAGCGATTAAGGTCCCGTGGGCTGATCTAACGTTTAATTCGCTCCTAAAATAATAATAGGCATGAATATTTTCATTTGTTTTTCATTAGTTTTCCTACTATGATTACCTGTTTAAAACATGTTGGTAACCATGCCTATATTCATGTTCATAAACCACAACTTGTTTCCGTTTAAATTGACTGTTTTCCAATTTGAGTAACGCTGTCGGAGCAGGCTCCCGCCATTCAGGCATGAATACTATAAAACTTAAAGGTTCTGGTGATTCAGCTAATAAATGCTCGATATGATTGACTGTTGTTTCTAACAGTTCTTCGCAGTACGGGGGATTGCATTCGAAAGATCCCGAAACTGCGTTCAAACTCAAAAATGGCCTAAGAATATATATATACATATTTAAATCTATTTATTATTTCTGCTAATATAGACCTATAATCTGTTTGCTTGCTTACCCTCTTGACCCAAAGTACGAATCGGTATCGGCAAACGATGAACAGTATTGGCGAAAGTAACAGTTCAGCGGTGACGCAAAACATTCGAATGTTACACCGAACATTCGATGTAGACATTCAAAGACTGTGACCGGCAGCGAGGCCTGTGTGTCTTGCGCTTCCATCCCGGTGTTTCCGGTCGTTCCCAAGTATGTTGCATAGCGTTTTAGTAACGACCAAACTCGCGGTATAAACAGCTCGAATTTTTTGTCGTCAAAGCAACTATATCGGTAAAGATGTTCCTGTTGGTAGAACATTATTTATTTAGCTTTTCTTTTTTTTTTTTGTCGTTAAAATCGCACACTAGTCACATTCATCTGTACTAACTTAAGGACTTTGTTACTATAGAAATATGCGTATATTTTATTACCAGACTTAGTACTAATACTTGATATACAGATATGTAAGATAAATTTGTATCTATTTTAAAAAGATGCAGTTACCTAATTTCTTTTTTATAAATCTCTTCCACACGCACACGTACGCAACACACACATACACAACCCCCCCTCCCCCCACATTAGTTATTTATTGTTTATTGTTTACTCAAAATAATCAAATAAAAAGCGTATTATAAATGTTAGTAAAAACAATTTATTGCAACAAAAATGAAAATGAACCAATACAATGATTATAAATAATTGAACAAATACCAGTTTTTGTAAATGTGTCGAATTGATACACATAGTATCGCCATGAAAGCGCAACATGGCTTGATCTCTATCGGGTAAATATTCAACCACTGGTAACCGGGGACATGGCACCGCTAGCTGCACCGGGTAACACCAAACTTTGCGATTATTTACAACAGCCAACGGTGGCGGCAGCTCCCCCAGACCGTTCTCTTTTAATATTGCGTTCGTTTTCTCCCTCACTTTGCGCGCGTGCTCCGTAGATAAACAATAGATTTTCAAACAGATTCCTTCGACAGATACTTTAACAGTCTCTGTTAAATGTGGTTGACATTGTTGCTAGGAAAAAAAAAAAAAAAATAAAAAAATAAATTCAAGTGGTGTTCGTTCACCTTAAATCTATAATCATAATATCATATTTGTATAAAATTATATTTAGAGAGAGAGAGAGAGAGAGAGATTATAGTATCAGAAAAAGCGCGCGAAATCAGTAATGGTATATATATATATATATATATATATATATATGTATATGTACATACATGTTTTATTATGAGAAATACAAAACGCGTTCATGTTTTATTTATTATAATATAGTACTCGTATTACGCGTTTGATAACAATATATTATCGTTCAAAAGATAATTTGAATACCTTTAAATGCGCCAAACGATCTTGAAAATCATCATAAGTCGCGCCAACAGTTTTCCTGAGCCATTGAAACGTTTCATCCACATTCCATTTAACAACTTTTCGACTTTCCGACGAAGCATTCCGGTTTTCCATAATTTTTTTCGCCGCTTCCGCATACCGCGACAATTGTTTCCGCGCGTCGCCCGTAAACTTCGGCCGCACTAATTTAATCGGAATGTCTTTCATAATTTCGCGATACATCGACATAGAGATCTCGGGGTAACAACAACTAGGCAGTAATGGATCGCCGCCGGTGTCCATCACTTTGCGCTCCATCAACCAACGATTAAAAGAGTCTTTAGGCGCGTCGATGGATTCCCGCGAATGGCATAATTCTTGGTAACATTGTCTTAATTTCGCTGCTAACGAGCAACGAAACGCTTCGATTTCTGGATGCGAGTGCATTAGATTGCTGAGTGGCCGTTCGAAAATAATTACGTTCGTGGGTATGTCCAAGTCCCAGGGTCCCGCCAGAATGAATTTCTTGCAAGCGGAAGCCCCGGCGCACTCTTCGGAAGCTCTTCGCTTGGCGACGTTGACAGGCGCCCGGAGCGCTGGGGCTTCCGTGCTTAAACCGATGCCGAGAGGGTTTGTTATGGGGTCGAAATGGGGTTTCAGTACTGGCATCTCCCATAAGGAATCGCCGCTTAGTTTGTTCCAAAAGTATGGTCGGTTCTCGCGTTTCGACCAAAACTTTAGCCAGCCTTGTTGTGTTAACTCAAATGGTAAGTCGTATTCGGGGAAGCTGTTGGTCGGACTCGGCAGCGGGTGGCCCTGTGGTGTCTGGGGCATGTTGACGTGCTGTGGCGTCATCGGAGGCATGTTATCCAGCGGGGTCCACATTGCGCGCTCGCCGCTGTCTTTAATGTTTATGTCCAACTCTTCACTCATTGTTATTTTTTTTCTTTTCTTTTCTTTTACGAACGAACTAAGCGATTATTGAACGTACCTGGAACATGTTTTACATGGAGGCGAACACACAGGGGTGGTTTAATTGGGCGGACACTCAGGGTAAAGTTGCACTTTTTATTATTTTTTCCGCGCTTGATTACGATTCATTCATTACGATGAACGCTCAGACTAACAACACCTTCCTATGCAACGACGCCATTTGCTGTGTTTCTGTACATTGGAGGGAGAGGATTTTGGAATAAATGCGTATGCGCTGTCATTTTCAAATACCATAGCAATGAACAATAAAATCAAATATTCCCAGATTTTTCTACATTTCAACAAAAGCCTAATAGTCACGAATTATCCATTCATTTCATATTTAGGTGTTTTTATTCATTTTATCTAGAATTATTCGGCTATTTATACATTTTTTTATTATAAAATTTTAGGTTATGTTACTGCAGGTACTTTTTTGTTTTTTTCAAATCTTTGGCGGACATGGGGTAACGTGGATAAATTTAATCGAGAATTAATTGCAAGGAAGTAGAATTTGAATGAAATATATTTTATTAAAATGATGTATTTGTTCCATTGATAAACTAAGATTACAAAATTTTAAATGAAATATTTACCATTCGAGTACATATATCATGTCGGTATGTTATGTTAATCTTCTTAAAGTCGTATTAGTTAAATTGATTCAAAATTAGATTTAAGTAAATTATGTTTTAAATATGAACAATTACAAAATAACATATTTCATTTCACGTCATCAGATATATGTAGTACATACGTACGTACGTACGTATGTACCTACAGCAAACTGTTTAATTTCTTATTCCAGAAATTGCAGTCAATTGCAGACCATCGGTTGTTTAATGATCAGTTCCGCTTCCTCCAATCGGAAAACATCTTCGTCATTTTCTGGAGGAATCAACACTCTACAGGCCTCTAGATTCTAGAAGACTTAAGGAATGAATAAAAAAATTAATATTGTAAGTATTGTTTAGATATTTTATTCATACTTATAACAATTTACAATTTAAACAAATACATTTTAAATATAATTAATTAAACTAAATAATTTTATTAATTTATTTCAGGAAATGCAGTTCATCGGCAGTCCCAAAGATCAGTGCCCCATCTCTCAATCAGAAGACATCTTCATCAACTCCTAGAGGAATCTACCTTGCATTGCAGTTCATCGGCAGTTCAAGGATCAAAGCCCCATTCCCCAAACCGAAGACATCTTCAGCTTTAGGAGGAATCAACACTCTACTACTCTCTGGATTCTAGAAGACGATGAGGAATGTACGAAGACAATAAAATTGTAAGTATTGTTTAAATATTTTATTTATTACGTATAGCAATTTACAATTTAAACAATTATATTTTTAACTTAAATAATTCAACTATTTAATTTTGTTTTGTTATTTCAGAAAATGCAGTCCATCAGCAATTTAAAGTTCCATCCCTTAATCTGAAGATATCCTTTATCTAGAAGACTTTAAAGAATTAATGAAAGCCATAAAATCTTCAATTCAGCGCCCTTAACCCTCCCCACACCCCTATAAAGATAATAACAAATATGAAGTATGATATTAGCTAATTCTATATTTCTATTATAATTAATGTATTAAAGTAATAAATATTAATTTTATATTGCTTATCATTGATTTATCAGATATTTAATTGTTTTACTTTTCATATTGTTAGAAATAGGGGTTGATATATATTTGAATTAAATGTATAAATAATTGTACCGATTTTTTTACGTAAGTTACTCAATTTTAAATTTATGTCTTTATATTATTGTCATCTTTTGTTCAATATGTAATTTATTTATAATATGTTTAATTGTTATAAGGTGTTAATAGTAGGTAAATGAAACCCTTTTATTACTAAACGAATGATATGTTTGTAGGAAGTATAACTTTTATATTGTATATCATTGATTTATTATATATTTAATTGTTGAATATTGCTAGAAATAGGGGTTGATATATTTGAATTAAATGTACAAATAATTGTATCGATTTTTGAACGTATATTACTTACTTTTAAAATTATTTATTTATATTATTGTCTTCTTTTGTTAAGTATATAATTTATTTATAATATATTTAATTGTTATAATGTGTTATTGATAAATGAATCACTTTTATTACTAAACAAATGATATGTTTCAATTATAATTGATGTATTTCAGTAATATGTATTACTTTTATATTGTTTAACGTTGATTTATTATGTATTTAATTGTTGTATGTTGATATTGTTAGAAATAGGGGTTGATATATATTTGAGTTAAATCATTATACTGATTTTTGTACGTATATTACTTTATTTTAAATGTATATATTTATATTACTGTCTTCTTTTGTTAAGTATATAATATATTTAATTGTTATAATGTGTTATTGATAAATGAAATACTTTTATTACTAAAAATTGATATGTTTCTGTTATAATTAATATATTTCAGTGATAACTATTACTTTTATATTGTATATCATTGATTTATTATATATTTAATTGCTGCATGATGATATTGTTAGAAATAAGGGTTGATATATATTTGAATTAAATCATTGTACTGATTTGGTTTTCAATAAAAACATCATTAAAAATACATACATTCTTTTAATTTATCTTAAAACTCCTTCAAATAATCCCAAAAGAAGTGAAAAATCATGTAAAAAAAAAAATTTTTTTTTAAACTTATATAAAATTCAATTAAAAATTAATTAAACTAATTAAAATTTTGAGGTTAGAATTAACCTCAAAATTTTTTTGAGGTTAGAATTAACCTCAAAATTTTAATTAGCAAATTTTGAAATTTTTTTGACCATTTGGTCAAAAAAATCTCGAAAATCGCTAATTAAAATTTTTAGGTTAATTCTAACCTCAAAATTTTTTTGAGGTTAGAATTAACCTCAAAATTTTAATTAAAATTTTACACCGTTTTCAAATTTTTTTGACCATTTTTGTCAAAAAAATCCCGAAATTGCTAATTAAAATTTTTAGGTTAATTCTAACCTCAAAATTTTTTTGAGGTTAGAATTAACCTCAAAATTTTAATTAAATTTTTACACCGTTTTCAAATTTTTTTGACCATTTTTTGTCAAAAAAATCCCGAAATTGCTAATTAAAATTTTTAGGTTAATTCTAACCTCAAAATATTTTTGAGGTTAGAATTAACCTCAAAATTTTAATTAAATTTTTACACCGTTTTCAAGTTTTTTTGACCATTTTTTGTCAAAAAAATCCCGAAATTGGTAATTAAAATTTTTAGGTTAATTCTAACCTCAAAATTTTTTTGAGGTTAGAATTAACCTCAAAATTTTAATTAGTATTTTTACACCTTTTTTAATTTTTTTTGACCATTTTGTCTGTTTATACTTATATATATTGCCTGAAAAGAAAAATATTGCTCATAAAAGCAAAGAAAAAACAGTAAGTATATTTTATAATGTTTTTATTTATAAATAAATAATAGGTACACGTACAAAAATTATTGTGACAAATACAATTGTTTATAAGTTTAATATAATATAAATAATGTATTAAAAAAAATGATATTTCATATTATCTGTATAAGGGGGATGGGGCGCAGATGTAGATTTCTCCAGATTGGGAATGGGGGATGGGGCGCTGATCTTTGAAATGTTGATGAACTGCAATGCTCTCCAATCGCCACCATTTTCTAAACAAACAAAATAAAAATAATTAATTTAATTATTTAAGTTTAAAATGTATTTGTTTAAATTGTAAATTAAATCATACGTTATCAATAAAGTAATTTAAACAATACTTACGATTTGATTGTCTTCATTTATTCCTGAGACTCTCCTATAACCTAGAGGACGGAGCTGACGAAGATGTCTTCTGATTGAGGTCTGAGTGATCTTTTAACTGCTGATGGTCAGCAATGCAACGTAGATTCCTCCAGAAGTCGATGAAGATATCTTCTGATTGGGAGATGGATCGCTGATCTTTGCAATGTACATACGAGTTAGTACCTCGCCCATGAAACAATAAATTATTAATATATAGGGTTTGTTATTTAATTTCAGGGTTATTTGTTACAGTTAAAATATTTAACGGATTTATTATTGAAACAGTTATCAAAAAAAGAAATACTTGGATGGTATTGGCCTTTACTTTATAAAACAGGTGAGTAATGACGTCACACAACGTCACTGGTACCCATAGACATAGGCGTCATAAAGGGTAACGATATTTGGGTAACAATAAATACATTTATGGGATTAGAAAATATATATATATTTCATCATAAAATATATAATTTATGATACTTTACAACTTTCACACTCATTTTCAATACCACTTTTGAGTTGTCCCCCTTTTAAGACATTATTCACAACAGCTCTAGCTAAATACCCAGTGCTTTGTATATAAGGGGCTTCCAATAGAGATGTTAGGGATTCTTCTTGTTTAACACCATGGTCCTAACAAATCATTATATCAATATCAATATTGAAGCATCTTTAAACATTTTAATTACCTTGGTAAATATATGTGCAGCATCTTTAACAAGCACATCTAAATCTAATTGTTGATTAAACATTAATTCAGGGTTTCGTAATAAAATAGTTGAAACAATACTTAAAAGTTCAACAATAATTTGTCTGTATTCCGGTATTTCGATGTGGTTTAACATCTAGAAGAAATTCAATTGTAAAAAATTGTTATTATTAATAATAGGTGGTAGGTGGTAGGTGCAGACCTGTTCTACAATGAGAGCGAATTGGATTTCAGATCTGGTCATATTTGATAAAGTTGGATGTTGTGGTATTGTATAAGACATAACTTTAACACCATGAGGTGTTCTGGTTAAAACATCCCATACTTGATTATAAAACATTGATGGTACTCGACATAAACACCCTTCTAATTTCCGCTTTTGAAACGATGTTAATCTATTATTTGTATATAAGTATTATTTTTGTACGATATTTGAAGCTTCATTAAAACTTACGTTTCAGTCTTAGACCATTCTTTAATCGATAACACCCTAATCAACAACTGTCGCACTTCATAAGGACTATGATCCTCGAGTAGTTTCGAAGTAGTACCAAACATACTCAAATATAACTTCATAGCTTCTAGAACCCAGCCAACTCTAATTTTTAAAATCCCTCTAAACATATCAGCGTTTGTCGCAATGAGTCGCCCACAATACAAAATAATCTCTTGTTGCAAAACGGACTGGATGATATCGTAGGGTTGTATCGTTGAGTAAATGACGCTTTGTATCTCTGAGGGTATCATTGGTTTATCGAAAACGGTTTCTTTTTGACCGATTACACCAACGGTTAACTGTTTGCCGTGGACGAGGACGGCGGTTATGAAAGGGCTTATAGAGTCGACGGTGTGGTGTAAGAGGCTGCTTACGTATCGAACTGCGGCCCAATATCTTAACGGACATTTTTTAAAGAATGAAAAAAAAACCGATGATTCATTGGTTATTAGTTACCTAAGCCCTCCAGCGTGGTGGTATAATTTTTGGAGATGTTCCTCAACAGTGGAGCCCAATAATTCATAATCAGAACCTTGACGGTTTAGAATGATTCCAAATAGTTGACAACGCGCGTATAAATTTGTGTTCAATTTGATTAGTTCGATTATATCTGGGATTGATTTGTTTTTGTATTCCTATTATTAATAAAAATTTAATATGATCCTATCTAAATGTTATTGGGATCTTTATGGAGTCAACGATGAGTTCACCGTTTAGGGCTGACTATGTTAGTTACATGTTGGTTTAGTTATAAAATACCTCATAATAATTATTGGATTCCTCGGAATATCGTAAAGCTTTTGGAACATCCGTAAGACTTTGATAGCCAATATAATCATGCTCGACTTGTTGAAAAGCGCGAAGATTTATGTCCGGAATATCCAAAGCGTTCATAAAATCGAGATGTTCTAAAATATTAATTTAACTTGATAACTTTTTTTTTTTTATGATTTGAGATATATATTACAGGGTAGGTGTTAAGAGGTAAGTAAACCTACCAACACAAGAGCTTGAGATAAGATTCTGCAAACGTCCAATCCGCACTTTCATACCATCGCAGTACCCTTTCTTCAGCATCGCTAATAAATCTAACATTTCTTTAAATTGAGGATCACGCATATGCTCCTCCCGTATCAATAAACAAACTGTAGGTCTTCCCGATAATCTCCAATATTTACCAACAAATTGCAACTCTGTTTTTATATCGTCAATCAACAATGCCATGTCCCTATACAAATAAAAATCGGACACTTCGAAAACTAACGGGTAACACAACACAGTCATACCACAAACACGATAAATCTATATATTAAAAAAAAAAAAAAACATTGAATTTATAATTGATTTATATTTGGCTTTTGATTTCTTACTTTACTTGTGCCTAGTGCACCGATTGGTCGAATAGGTCTACCGTTTAAACCTAATTTATAGTTAACACCGAGTTGTTCGTAAACTTTAACTAGTTGAGTCGACGACCAGATTTGCACTGGCTCGACTTCGTGAGGGGTTTGGGTTTGAATCCCGTAAGTAGCCATCATGGCTTGCAGGCGCATGGATTCAGCGATTAGTACGATTTGTACAACTAGATCTGTTGCCGTGCCCTACGTTTAATAAGAACAAAACAGTTACTATGGAAATGTATATATGAAAATGCCATAAGAACATTAACAATATGCATACACTAGAATGTATCAATTATGATATTATCATGCTGAACAAACGCCTGGTAATGATTGTAGAAAAAAGAACATACATATGGAATGGGGTAACATGAAATATCGGAGAATCGAGTTAGATACACACTATAAACTAAAATTGAACTATACATAAAAAGCACCACGAATAGTTACTTACAATAGCAGATTTTGCCTATTGAAGTCAGAAAACCAAATTAATCACCAAAAAAAAAAAGCAATAAATATAATATAAACTTACTTGAAACGCAGAATATCTACCGCCTTTTCTAGGTCGATTATAAGATGGTAAATATCTTCGAATCGGATCTAATTCGTTGATGTGAAGTAATCCAGCAGTTAACAACTGCGCCAGCACAAACATAGCTTGATTCCAAAGATACAAGCCAGCGTCCGCATTCGGTTTACGCGTACAACTATGCGGTTCTGATTTTTCTTGCTCTAAAGCATCTTCCGGCACGAAATAATACATTGGTATCAAAGGATCACCGTGCTGATCTACCTGAATCAACAACGTTGAACAATGATTTGAAAGTAAAGTAACCAATTTGGAGTGAACGAACCTGCATGCGCGATTTTAACAATTCCTGATATTCCCGAACTTGGTCCGGCAATGACTTAAACACCCCATCAATAATCATGAAAATATAAAACAACGGCCATTCATTCTCGACACTCTCGAACTCTTTTATTTCACCGCACCGGTAATATTTGCGAGTCGTGTCCTCAACAACAGATTTAAACCCATCGCGACCAAAGCGTTTAAACCCATAACTCCCTTTGAGTTTTCTGATGATATTACTCTTTGTTTTATTGTATAAATGTTCTTCATGAGTTCCGAAAGCGGGAAATGAAATAGTTGGTAATAGTGCGGAATCAACACCCTATAGATAAGAGATAAGTTAAAAAGATGGGTGATTGGTTTTGGGTGTGATATTTTACTTTTGAGCTAGATTCTCTGGGGAGTAGTGTTTCGAAAATACTTCTATTACGATTATGAGCGTCAATATCAACGTAGATGACACTCCAAGATGCGCCCATTTCCCCAAATAAATTACAGCCATTTATTGCTTCTAAAGCACTTTTTGCCATACCTATAGAACTAGCATGGATTTCTGGGGTGCCGTCATTATATTTACTGCCCCGCTCCCACATACCATAATCTGGTGTCCTGTACGCTCTTTCCACGTAATAAACTAAGTTTTGAACGAACGCTACTTCGTCCTATTTTAAATGAAAAACACCCAAAACATGAATCACTCGCGAATAGACTCAGTTGTATTTGTACCTGAGTGTAAATAATTTGAAGACCAGATGTGATCATTTGTACCAAAAATATAATATAGACTGAAATTACATCGATTTGCAAGTGGAAATATTCCTCGTCAGTGTAGACTTGTTCGCCAGTTGTTAAGTGGAATTTTACATGCAGAGCATGGGCGCTGCATTGTTGTGTTTTAAATAATTCGACGCGACTCGCTTGTCGCACCCAACATTGAAGGATGCCGCGCATACATTTAACAGCCGCTTGACCAAGTTCGTACGATTTACCACGGTCGTCATCAATACGTCTTTAAACAAGCCCGCAGAATTAACGCAATATACAGGGATATACACATAATTAAGGGGTAGGGTTTATTTTTGGTACCGAGCGATAAACATTTTTCAATAAACGCTTAATAGTTGTATTAACGTAAAATTAACACAACATATATGTATAAGGTAAACAAAGGATATTAAGGGTAGGGTATATATATATAAATATTTTAATACCCAACATTGAAGAATATTGCACATACATTTAAAAGCTTGGTTCCTCCTCAGCAAGAATCTTACCTGTAGGCTTGATAAAGGCCCCATATAGAAGCAGCACAATATACGCTTTCGCGAACGCTACCAATTTCTTGGTCCGTGGACAAAACGGGAAATAAGCCAGTTATAGGACTCTGGTATTTCAACAACTGCCTCTTAACTAAACTTATAATAAATATAACAATATCCCTCATCTAAAATCAACACCTTACCGATTCCATAATAAATATCTAATTGTCGAACAGTATCCTCGTAATTAGAAATTTTTAAAAATTGTTCCACATCTTCCATACTGCCTTGTCGCACCAGTCTATAAGTGTAACATAAATAAAAGAATCTACTTAAGATTATAATATTTACCTTTTTGGTTTGACCATTTTTATCAATGTCAGAAAAGGTTAGCGTAAATTAGGTTATAGTTACAGGGCGGGATTTGAAAAAAGTACATAAATAGATAAAAAATTATTTTATTAGTTTATAACTATTTTTCACCAATTCTGATTCACACAGAATTTTCGTGCGATGAGATCGTTCGAATTTTATAATTTTCCCTTCACTATCAATCTCTTCGATGGTAATTAGAACGTCTGGTTCGTTTTTCTCTGGTTTATAGTCATTGGATACCGTTTCGTCATTAGACGATGGGTCGTCTTGTTCCTCGACTAGTTTAAAAATGAAAGATGGTTGTTTCGCATCGGTTTGTTCGCATTTAAATTTAAAATCCTGTCCGTTTTGTAACTGAGAACTTATGTTACCCTGCATCATTTCTTGCGTTACTTCTAAACTCTCATAACGAACAACTTGTAAATGGAATAAGCCACTTTTTGAATCTTGTTTATACCTAAAAATATAACAAGTGAGACGCTGCCCTGTTGACAATTTGTCAAACTTACGAAAAGCGGGAATGTCCAGACGGCCAGTGGAAATCATGGACGTTGATCAAATGCTTTGTGAGCAACGCTCCGCGAGCGAATTTCTTCTCACAACAGTGGCAAGCATATTTGAATTCCCAACCACCTTCGTGGGCAACTTTAACATGTTTTTCAATCCCGAATTTCGATCGGCATTTATAATCACACATTAAACACTCCATTTTACAATCGTAACTGTGCGTTTCGCGGTGATTGAGTAAGTCTAGTTGAGTTTTAGTTCTACATGCATACATACATTAACAAATAAATATTTTCATTTAAATGATCGATTGTTTTTCATGATAATATGTAGTAATTACTATATAACTTACGCATGATTGCAAATATCGCATTTGAAAAGCCGTTCTAGAAGATGCCGATAACGGATATGCTTGGCCAAACTAGAAGGTTTTGGGCAAGTCATATCGCATAAATGGCATTTGTAATGATTGATGTGTATTCGCATGTGATCACGAAGTAGTCGTTCGCTTGCGAATGATTTCGAGCATTGTGAACACTGATAACCTTGCACTAGAACACAATAAATTATTACTCATTTCTACTATTTCTAGTTGAGATTCATTGACTTACAATCCACAGAGAGTTGTCGTTTTCTATGATCATGAAATTTAGTTTTACACGAAAACATAACTCCACACGTAGGACAAGCAACCGTTTTCTCTTTCGTATGGCACCGCGAGTGCTCCAACAATTTATATTGCGTCATACAAGTTGTAGAACACCCTAAACACAATATCAAATCAGTTTTTCTTAAACCTACACCTACACCTACAATTGTATCACCTGTCCATTCGCAACGTATAACATCTTTGACATCAAAACAATTTTTTGGCGTCGTATTCACATGACACTTAACATGATCAACGAAGACTTGGTAACACAAAAACGCCGTACCGCAATGGTCCCATTCGCACAAATATTTCTCGGGCTGGTTCGGCACTTGAAAATTACACGGCTCTTTGCAATCAGGTAGTTTGGTTTTTTTCAACATGTTACCCCCCATTATTTGCAGTTTTAAATGAAATGCGTGATAGGATAAGTGTTGTTTGAAAGTGTTAAGATTTGCTGTTTCAAACGCACAATCATCCCATAAACATTCATAACAGCCATCTAATTCCAAACAAACATATACATATATATATATATATATATATAGACATAGTGGTATTTATTGCAAAAGATAGACATACCATCATCATCAATTAAATTCATGACTGCGTGTTCATCCACATGTTTTAGGAATTCGTAATAGTTCTCAGTGGTAAATTCGCAGTTTTCGTACGCACACGTAATTGATATGTGCTCTTGTTTAATTTGTATAATGCGACGTCGACGTTTTACAGGTCTTTCCTAATTTAAAACCAAATATTATTAACAATTTTGTATATATTAACTAAATTTTTTCATATTTACATTAAGGGAATCATTGTAAGATGGTTCAGGACTCCTGCCGCGTTTTATATATTTTGTACTCCCTTTTAAAGGAGAGGTACGCTCTTTATGGGGTACATGTTCAAAAACAGCTAATCTGTTTTTACGTTCCATTTTCTTTATAAATCTATAAGCTACTCAAAATATCAGTTACATTTTATGGACTACATCATTCATTAGGTATAGGTTATGAATCATTCATTACATATTTTCAATGTATAAATAAGTAAATGTATTTTTAAAGTTATTATAATAAAGACTTACTTATGGGTCAAATTATATCAAAAGAATCACATTAATAACTATTAAAATACATGTTAAAACATAATAAACAATGAACAAGCACACAATAAGCAGAAAATAACTGTCAGATTTCCACCGCGTAAAATGAGAGACATCTATGGATGTATTTTGGAACTTTGCAAAATTGAGGGAAATTCAAATGATTTTTAAATCGAATATCTCCAATATTTTGCACTTAACTTACATATATTGTTAATTCATTGATATATATATATATATTAATATTATTGTTGATTGAAATATTTGTAATAAAATATGAAATTTGAATAAATCAACAAAATTAATTCTTCATTTAATAATAAATTTGAATTGCGGTATGGCCTACATTTAGGCGTTACTAGAATCTTTTATATATTTTAACGTATTTCATGTCTACTATTATTTAACAACAAATATAAAAGTTACGCGTAGATAAAAATTAAAGTTAATTGTTGGAACTAGTTTTTTAGAGTCTGGTAAAATATAAATGTTATGTATAATACGAGTCGAAATAAAACAAATATACAATCAATTCATTCAGTCGCATTTTAACTTTCGTGGCAGCAACACCCATTTCGCAGTTAACTTGATTAACATGTCTGAAGTACAAAATAAAACTTTACTAGAGATGGAAGTTAATAATAATGAGCATGATATAAATAATAATACTTCGCCGAGCGTTGCGCGAGCTTCAAGAAACGCGCTTGTTGCACGGCGGACAAATTGGGTACGTACTACATTTATTTATTGAGTGGAATATTGGCTTAGAATAATTTAACTTTAGATAAAGTGCGATACATGCAACATTTATGTCACCAGCGAAAAATTATTACACATTCATGCAAACGGCAAACGACACCTTATGATCTTGAAGAAAATTGAAGATAATAACAATAATTTGAATTTGTATTGCGATGTTTGTGGAACTCATGCAAACAGCAAGAAACAATATTTGGAACATCTTGCTGGTGAATATTGAATTACTTTTAAATAATTATACGAACTAAATTTGTAATTTATAGGGAAGATACACCAAAAAAAACTTGAAGACTTGGAGGAGGTTGAAGATATAAAATTCTATTGCCTGTATGGGTTGGTTCTTACTGTTTTAATATTTATTATCATCACTTACTTTTTTTATATTATGTATTCTGTATTCGAATAAATTATTGTAATCAGTTTGATTTAATTTCGAAATATATATATAATTGTTTTCTTTTTAAATATTCAAAAATTATGTTTTATATGATTATGTATAATATTTTCTTGTAATAAATTTGATGATATTTTGAATGATTTGTTTTATTCCAAACTTTTTCCCACAACCAATTTATTATTAAAGTACCTAACGGATATCAATTGAAACTCTTCTAGATTTAAAGTTGTTTAATATAATATACATCAAAAGGTGAATATTGTAAATATTATTTATACAACCAAAATCCAAAAACACGCAAAGTTCTTCCATTTTAAATAAGTTACATATAAATTAAAATCGTGTAATATAAGCGTAAAAGTACATTTGAAAATTGTTTTTACGCTAAGTATGATGGATAAAAGTTTCAGAAAATAGTCAATAATTAATTGATTATACCTAATACTGTTAATCGAACGCAGGAAAACAATTGCAATTTTGACACTCATATTTATAGCCCGCCCCCGCTCCGTTCAACACTAATTTTCTTTTTGAGCATTTCTTGCTCATGATGCGCCTCTTCCATCTCAGCCATTCGCGCAAAACGAGAATAAGTTACATGACCTGATTTTATTGCAGACATCATCTAAACAAACATAATAATTTGTTTAAATACACAATCATTCAATGATTTAAACATAAACAACGTATACTTTATAATTTGTTTCATGAATTATTTTATTGATAACTATAGTTTCACCAACACTTTTTAAATAATTCATGAAATAAATTACAAAATATACGTATCATTAAATAATATCGTAAAGAATAAAACAAAAAATAAAAATAATTCAAGTAAATAAGACTAAGATACAGTAAATAATTAGTAGATGTGCAAAAACAGTTCATAAAAGTGCAAACAATAAAAATCCAATGCGTGCTAGAACTATCTAGACAGAACAGAAGAAGCATTAAAAGAATCAAACATGTCGTGCAACAGATGAACTACATTGCAGTACCTGCAAATACTCATCTAGTTCAACCTGACCGTTCATATTCGTATCGATTTCGCGTAGTATTTCATGAAGTTCTTCGCCGGGAACTTCTTTCTCACCAAATCTCTGAAAAATTAAGTCACTATGAATAAACTCTCACCTGTAAATAATCAGAAAGTTCCAATTGTCCGTTGTACGAAGTGTCTATGTCATTTAATAGTAAGTGAATATTTTCTTCGGTTAATCTCAAACCAAGGGCCTAAATAGATTCAAAATTAGCATATTCAAATTTGTTTTAATAAACTCCTTTTTAGGTTGAAATAGTAAGACGACCCTATATGTAATTATTACTTAAAATTTAATTAATTCAGTTGATTAAAGAAGTACTTACCTTAAGACTACGTCTTATATCGTTAATAGAACAATACCCTTTCCTATCTTTATCGATAATTTGAAATCGTTTAATATACAACTGAATCTCATCTTTAGTGAGATTAATTGGGATCTTATCCCTAGAAGCACGATTGACCATATGACCCATCTCATTTTGCAAAAAGTCTATAGCGTTTTTCGTTTGTTTCTATAACAAATCATACCGCTATAAATTCAATAAATTTTATACTTTTATTAAATACTTTTTGTTCCTCTTCGCTCCAGTTCAATTCTTCTGCCATTATACTAACAATTTCCGGCAAAGCTTCTTGGGCTGCTTGAACATTCAAGAACGCCAATCGCATCCGTCTGGCAATCATATCTATTGCAGTGCATGCGTATTCACGGACACCATATCTAAATATTAAGATGTTAAAAGATTTCGATAGATTTGCATTCGAATATTTTACCTAACTTCTGCATCAATGTATGGGAACTCGGGGTGTATTTTCTTGCCAATAATAGGCCAACGTTTGCCGGTAAGCGATGCTAGTTTGGCAACTGCAAACGCGCGATCACCATAAGAATTCGCCATATGTTGAGCAACTTCGCATTCTAGACCGAAATCTTGTACTAAACGTATATACATGGTTGGTGTCCAACCGTGAGTGCCTTCTAGTAACACTCGCTCCGTTTGGCACTCGGGTAATTTAGGTTCGAGATTGCAGGCTATAAACAACTATAGGGTAATGTTTTTTTAGAGGTGTCTAGGGGTGGCTAATACCAGTTATAGCAGCATCTATGGTTTCAGAAGCCATTGAGCGATACGTGGTCCATTTACCACCAGCAATTGTTACTAGTTTCGAGTCGCTAACATGTACAATATGATTTCGAGCTAGGGATTGGGTGTCGTCTTTGTTTGGGTCTGACACCAGAGGTCTTATTCCACTCCAAGCAGAGAGAACATCACCTCTTCGGACTGTTTTAATAAAAATTAATATACATATAATTATTTATACTATCAAGGATTTAATATCTATTCTACAACCGGGCAAGTGTATTTTAAATCTTACCTTCAACATCAGGATTTAAATAATTTTTAACTTCTGATAAAATAAACAAAATTTCATCTTCAGTAGGCTTAGGATTATGAGTTACTTCACATGGTAAATCTGTAGTACCAGCAATAGTTTGCCGCTGCCAGGGTAAAAAGAAAATAACTCGTCCATCACTTGTGGACGGGTCAAGTAGACCCATTTGTTCAGGACTAAAAAATTCATAAAATAACATCCAATAAATAATTTATAAATAATAATAATCTCACCTATAATAACCAGGAAGAACAATATGAACGCCTGAACTAGGACAACAAATCTCTTTTACAACTTGGTTGTCCATTTTTCGAATAGAATCCGTGAAAGGCCCGGTAGCGTTAATGACGCATTTCGTTTTTACGGTCCATTCTTTCCCAGTGATTTCATCTCGTAAGTTCACACCAACAATAGTTTTTTTACTGTCTTTTTCGTCGTGGATTAAGCTCATGACTCTTACGTGATTGGCCACGGTAGCACCGTGTCTTGTAGCTGTTAAAGCCACCGCAAGATTCATTCTTGCATCATCTTGCTGGCCTAAAGTATGTATTATAAAAAATAAGTAATAATAGAATTGAAATCTATTTACAGTATTTACCATCATAATAAACTATAGCGCCACATAATTTATCGCCGCGTAACATTGGGAATAGTTCTAAAGCGTTTTGTTTCGAAAGATAATACGAGCTTTTAACTGTTTTTGAACCAGCTACAATATCATACATTTTAATACCGAACCAATAATACGGAACTTGCCACCATCTATAAATGGAAACATATAGAAAATAATAAAACTAATATGCGACGGAGAAAACGAACTTATAAACAGGTAACATAATCGGTAAAGGATGCGCTAAATGTGGTGCAGACTCAAGCATCCATGATCGTTCATTCAACGCTTCTTTGACCATTCGATACTGTTCGATATCGAATTGCATGATTGCTTTTTGCAAGTATCGAACACCGCCATGGATCAGTTTAGTACTACGACTACTAGTGCCTATTATTTAAACATTCTAATACATGTTCTTTTAAAAGAAAAATTATAAATTATACCGCTAGCAAAATCATCCATTTCAACCAAAGCGGTTTTGAGCCCCCGTGTAACTGCATCTAGAGCACATCCGGCCCCAGTTGCACCTCCTCCAACGATTAACACATCAAAGTCTTCAGATTGAAGAGACTGGAGCTGCTCGGCTCGAGTTGGCAAGGGTCGTTTTCGTACAGGTCGTTTTATACCTTCATCAGCAGTTACCTGAGACCACGGAAACTAAAATATCAACAAATAAACACTTATTTCTTAGGGGGTTTCATCGACAAACTACGTACACCATGATGATCTTTTAGTAATAAATAAGTTGTCAGAGCTGCTCCAGCGGTACTGGCGAAGCTTCCGATTACAATCTTTTTAAATCTGGATGCCATTTTATTTATTTATTCGTATTTAGCCTAAACGAAATGAAATATTATTTTTTTAGTACACTTAGTTATGTAAGAAGTTGATAAACAATATAATTTAATGCTATTGTTTTACGATATATTATTTGCTTAAACAGTACATATGCAATAATAAATAACGGTATTTAAAAGTGTTTTGTGTTACAAGGTCGGTAATGTAAGAGAAATTATTTCATCGCGAGTTTCGTTTTAGTATAGGAATTACCATCAATCATAAAATATATTGGGCCGTCGATAAGAAAATATGAAAATTCCGATAAAATCATAGATAACGAATAATTAATAAAATGATTATTTATTATTTACCTAAGGTTATATTTACTGCCATTTGCGCATTTTCACCTTATCTCATTACTTTAATATTTACTACGTATTATTATATATGGTTTTAATAATATAATATAAATTATATTTATTATTAAAAGTTACACAAATATAGAAATTATAGTTTTAAAATACACTTTAATATTGAGTAGTAGTAGGAAATTCAGGGTAATATTTATACCAATTATTATCTCTAAATAAGTTAATATTTAACAGTACTTAGCGCAACTCAATTAAACGATAAAATTAACAAATACAACAAATAATAACCATTATTTTCAAATGTACATACCACTCCATAAATCCTTTATCTAACACCACTTTATTTAAACATAACTATTATTGACTCAAAAACTGCAATAGCGCAACTTTTAAAATATAGAAGCTAAACTAACGTTAAAATACATGCGCTAATCAAAGTAATCACGACGAACGGAAACAATGAATCATGATAAATTCACGACCAAAACTCGTGGTTTATATCACATTACAAGACTACAGACTACTCAGACTCAAGGTAGTTGGGAAATGTATTAAAAAAAAAAAACAAAATTGGGAATTTTTGGCACGTGTACGAGCTATTTTAAGGTGACAATAAACTCGCGCAATAATTTTATATAATTCAAGATACAGGTGGATTCGCGGTAAGTGGTATTTCGCAAGCGTGACGACATTTCATGCAGAAACGTACCCAGCCGTTTTTTAATTACTTTAAATTTATACAATTTTACAATGTTATTTATTTGGAATTAATATTGTTATAGATTATTTAGTAATATATATTTATAAGTGAGCAACAATTAAATACCTCTTATATTAATACAATTGTAAATATAATAAAATTGTGAAGAAATGTTATTAAATTATATGTTAAGAAGTCTCTGCATACTCAAATGGCGCAGAAAAAAAAAATGTTCTAGTAATGAATATGTTGTTAATGCTGTGTATAAATGATCTAAAAACATATTAGTATTATTAAATAGGAAAACAATTCCAAAAAAATTAATAAATTTAAACTAACCACTGTTCACTGTCACAGTAGTGTAATTTATATTAAGATGATTAGTCCGTTCCATATTTAGTTTAATCAAATAAAAACACACCTAAAAAGCCGCTAAATTTGCACCTTATTTTATAGTTTTAATAGATCATCTTTAAATGAACCTTGAATGACCGCTTTATGTAATGACAGTTTATCAAGGGCGGCTGCGACCTGTTTTATTACCTGAAGTTGCCACACAGCAGCACCTACAGGCTCTAGTCCTTCTAGTCACAGGCATACATGCTTTTACAGCCAAAAGATGTCATCGCGTGACTAACTTCGCTATGATGACTCATATTTCACCCGCGTTGTTAGAATTTCGAAATTTTTTCAATTTAGACCCTAGGACTTAGGCCCTCTTTAGTCGCAATATTTGAATTTGAATTTCTTTATTATTATGTACAAAGTATTTTTTTTATCACATAAATTACATATACTACAAAAAATATATAAACTTAATTATATAACTTATAAAAATATATTAACCAATCAAAGAACTCGAACGTTTCTGATTTATATATCAGAAACGGTATCGTTTATAAATAATGTTCTCCTAAATTTCATTGAATTGACCTGATTCAGTCTTCGATGTTATAATATATATATATATATATAAAAATATGTCTTTTCGGTAACATCAGTTCTTTCTGGCAAGTAGATAATAATATCATGATACAAGGGCAGTAGTGTAACGCTTAAAAATAATAGCTAAAAGTTGTTCGGGAATACGTATAACGTAAGGCAGTTATTAAATAGGTAAACTAATACTTTAAAGTATTTAAGCTGATTTGATATAGTTAATCTTGCATACAAGGGCAGTTAAGTAACTAGCTTAAAATAGTAAATTTTCGTTTAAATTTAAAATATCCAAAACACTATTTGGTCTTACATCCGACTGTTATTATTAGCCCAATTGTTTCTAGCTTGCAGTTGCAATGAATTTCTATTATTCACTTCTTCATCAGTTTCAAAAGCGCCATTCACCTGCCCCCTATCAAAAACTTCCTGAACAGACAAAGTAGTTGAATTCCTATGGTTCCTCAACTGTACTCCAACCCCAGTCATCAATTTCCCATAATCCCCGGTGGCGCCTAGCGTCTGCATGTTACTCTTTCTGCGCTCTGCCAACACAGTATTCCGTCTATTTTCCAGCGCCTTGATGGTCTCAGTGCGCATCGTCATCTTACGGGCAAGAATAGGTGTACTTGGATTCTGCCCATTGCCCATTTGCGAAAAGAAGCGCCGCTTGAACGCTACATCTAGCGTGCCGACTTGCCGCTTGCGTTGAGCGGCGCGCTCCAATTTGTGGATGGTTTTGCGCCGGTCTATCCGGTCTGGGCCGGAATTTGAGTCGTTGTCGTAATCCGGATCGTCTATACCCCGAAGGGCTTGCATTTGTTTTACTATATCGACCGCATGTTTATCTAGTAATGCGTTTGGTGATAGATCTTCAGCCTTATTAATAAAATAAATAAATAAATAAAAAGCGAAAGTATTTTATAATAGATAAAATACCTTCTTGTTGCAATAGAAATTGAGTTCGGTTGACGCTAAAATATGCGACATAGTTCCGAATCGATGGAACAACATAGCGGTGAATTGTATCACCAAAATCAACGCAAAGAAGAATACAAACACGAGACCAATGGGCTCCAGTTGCAAATATTCTTTAGTAATATGAACCTAAAAGAAAAGAGAAAATTATAACACATTTATATATTTATTTATTTACTTGGTATTGCACACTTATAAAAAAATCACGAATAATAAAGAAAACCTCTTAAATAGTAAATAGTAAATAATTTGAGATTATTCGTGAGATTTTCTCCTTGTTATAAAAGAGTGATTAGATTGTGCAAATCAATTAAATTTGTTCGTTTCACATTTAAATAAATATTACTTATATAACAATTGTAGACAATAATTTAAAAATGAAACGAACAAATTGTTTAAACAATGTTATAGACAAAAGAATATACATATATAATGATTACCATCACCCATATGGTTACGCAAAAATAACAGAAATATATATATATATATATATTCTGTTATTTAAACAACAATATTATTCACTTCAAAGCGAGAAGGAATAGTGAAATTAATGATTGATGATTCAAGATGAAATCAAATTTTGTTTGCAAATTCTGCAAATAGTATACATTCTTATAAAAAACATAACTCGAACAAATTTTGTTATAATTCTGTAATGTAATAAATCTAACTGATTTGTTCCCTAAAATCAGTTAGATGTATTTGATGATTATTATTCACATATAAGTACAAATATGGTACAAGTAAAAAACACAAAACAAATTGAGGAAGGATGTAATCAAATTCATGGAGTGTACTGCATCCCTGGATCAAATAGCTGAAAATTACAGAGATCATAGTCGTAATAATTGAGTTTTGTATGATCCCTGACAGGATTTCTTTGTAATTATTTTAAAATTTTGGTCAGTGTTGGATGGATATGTTTTGTGTGATCGGTTTTTATTTAAATTAAAATTATTTTCAGGCAACAGATGCATCGATATTGATTTGTTGTTTCCAATATAAATGAATTAGTTGGCAAACCACCATTTTGTGCAATAAAATAAACAGTGAAATGTGTCAATTGTGTAAGAAATATTTAACATTCGTGCTACAGAACACGGAAAATTTAATATACTTACAGAGCATCTTTGATTTCTATAAATAAAATCAGTTATTTTTTATAAGTGGTCGAATAATAATAAATGTATGGGGTGATACTAAAGAAAAATAAATGCTCTTAAAATTAATTTTTGTAGATAAGTAGTGTGATTTTAAAATTAAAATAATAATTTCCCGTATTCTGTTTATTTGGGTTATCATGTATTTGTCGGTGTAGATTAATTCAAATATCACCCAAGTGTTGCATGCTATTTCCAATATAGCAGAGGAAATAATACATTGACATATATATATAGGCATATATATATAAAGGTGCCACAAACAAAAAATTAGTTCCCAATAAACAGTGTGGTAGTTTGTGTATGTGGGTGGGCTACCTCAGACGTTTCCTCAACGTATGTAATATTTGTCCGGATGCCCAATGGCCATTTAACATGGATCTGATCTTTATTGAGTTGTAGTAAAAACACGATCAAAATAAACAAAGCATTGAACATGAAGAACGCAAACACCGATTTGTTGCGCAGGTCAATCAAATCATTTGCGATCCGTTCCTAAATAAATGATGCAACAAAAATACAAAACAAAATGATTAGCTATGTTAGAAATGGTTGGACTTGTGACCTTTTAGTCCGCTGGCTCGCTCGCTCGCTTGCTCTGGTACACCTATACGTTTTAAAAATAAAATGACGAATGATCTATATGGGGGTTGGGTATCTGTTCATTTGTACTACAATCTTTTTTTTTTAACAAAAACAAATCGTAATTTTTATAAAAAAAATTGTATGACAATTGAACACATTTATGAGAAGCGGTGATACTAAAGTCACAATGTCCGTTTTTAAATAACATTTACCTCTTGCGAGCTTTCATCGTATGTAATATTGGTCTTGACACCTAACGGCCACTTGATATGTAAATAATCTTTTTTCAACGTCAGCAAAAATACAATCAACACAAACAAGGCGTTTATCATGAAGAACGCAAATACAGACTGATCACGCAAATCCTTCAAATCTTTCGCTATACGGGCCTAGAAATTGCAGCAAAAACAAATTGTAATTTCCCACCATGGCACGAGCATACTCTAAATACTCTAATAAAGTGCCATGATATATACCAACTCGGGATTCGAACCCAACGGTTTTGCAATACTCAAATTTACAAATATAATTATATTTTATTTTTTATACCTGTTCTTCTTTATTTTCATCGATAGGGAACAAATATTTATCTAACATATCTTTCCAGAATTGCGTTTCAGCCGATGACAAATAATCAACTTCTCCTTTACGAATATCAGGGTCTTCGATCCAGTAAGGATTCACCAAATCATCCCGCTCATCTTTCGGGGCAGCCGACATTGTCTCTGAATCCGACTCAATACTTTCCAATTCTTCTGCAGGATCCTCAGCGACTTTATTCAAGGAATGGTCGCGAGACGCGACGGACATAGAACGCCGACGAGACATTGGTTGAGTAGGACCAAATTGTCTATATAACAATAATACCTCTATTGTATCTCAATAAATATATATATATATGATTACAAAACATACTTTTCAATTCCTTCTAAACGCTTGCTCAAATTATTTAAAGAATCCGCAATATGCATCAACTGTATCTTTTCTTCTCCATCTTTTTTATGCGTGCACAACATACATTTGAACAACCCAGCTAAAGAAATCTCAATACTTCCATCCTCGTCGTTATTGGTACCGTTACCCCCAGCGAGGAATCCAAGTAATGTTTTTTGTTTCGCTTTTTTCGATGCTTCTTCCGCATCTTTTTTATCTTGTTCTATTTCCTACCAAATAATTTACCAAAATATTTAAGAGTTTTGAAACCCAATAAAATTAATTATGTCGCTAAGTTGAGTTAGGTAAGCGTGTTAGTACCTCTTTAGTTTTTTTTGATGTCACTTCCCGTGTACCCCAAGTTACATTGTTCATATTAAATATAGAATATACAATTAAAAGTAAATACATGCTGGGCACTGTGACGTAGTAAATGACCCCGCAGGGTAAGCAGTAAAGTTCTGTTGGGTGCAGTAACGCTGTTACTATCATTTCGCCAGCTACAGCGAAGAAGAAAATTGAAGACGGTGCTAAAATACCATCATTTTTGATTTGAAGCATTATACCGACTAAGACAGCCATCATAATTAAGCCGTATATCGCAGATATCAATGCTGCTGCGAATAGCTTTAAAGAAGATACATTGTGTGTTAGTTCATGCAAAAGAATACTGAGTTTTATTTATTACCATACATAATAAATAGCTTAGCGATTCAATTCAAGTAAACTTACTCAAGTACAACCATCACCAGAACGACTTCACCATCACCAAAGACAAAAACAACACGAACCTTCTTGGTTTTTTTAACAGCTACTTCACGGGTACCCCACGACACAACATTTAAATTGATGATCGAGTACAAAATGAGAAGCAAGTACATAGAGGGGATAGACAATAAATAAATAATACCGGGGATGATACAATAAAATTCTTGAGGATGCAAACAAGCAGCTATGAAAAACGAACTGGTCATAGCAATTAAGAAAATTGCGGACGGTGATCCGATTCCATCTTCACGTAACTGTAATGCTGTACCAACGATTACAGCCATCATAATTAACGCGTATGCCGTCGATAGGATTTGAGCGACTAGAAGCTACATGGTCAACAATTAACAATGGAAGCTGCGATTTTATTTAGCGCTATTGACATACCTGTATATTTGCTTTACAAGTAAAACACACTAACATGAAGAATAGAATTGGCATTATGTTGTAGTAAAAACTGGTCCAGTTGTCGATTTGGAACGCGGCCACGAAGGCACCCACCAACATAAGGAATATAGTTCCAGGGCCCAAAATAGTACCACCCATCAAAAGAATCTAATACACAAATTCAGACTTATAGAAACTCTATACGAATTTGATATATATATATATATATATTTTTTTTTTAACATACTTGATATGATATATAAGGCATAGAAATATTATCGTTAATACTAATAGTACGTTTGGCGTCTTGAAGCAAATCCATGATATTAGCAATGGTTGATGGTACCCAGCGACGACGCTGGTTGTAAAACTCATTAAAGCCTTCGGGACAATGGGTGTACGCATCAGAAGCAGCTGAATATTCGACTCGGTAACCACGCTGAAGAATCAAAGTGCAAAGCCAACGATCTTCACCTTGATCGTACTGTACGTAATGTCGAGCTTCTTCAGATTGAGTAGTGTATTTTTTCATTACGTTATCGTCCATTAAGGCTTTACCACGGAAAAGTGAGAAACAACCAGGACTACACAATACGCAACCAATCATATGCTCAGTAGCTTTTTGCAGCCAATGACCAATAGCGTATTCGAACATTTGATACCATACCATAGGGCCTATTTGAAATAGATGTTATATTCTTTTATTACTACCTAAAATATTAAAATCTTACCAGAACCAACGGGATGAATACGACCACAAGCAGCTCCTAAATTCCTGTTTTTCTTCATCAAATCAATCAACAATTGCACGGCATGGGGCCGGAAATCAATATCTCCATCCAAAGTCAACAAATATGTATTTTCAGCAATGGTAGCTTTCCTATCAACGGGTATCGGCAATTCCATTAGCCTATGTCCAAGTAGGTAATACATGTACATCACTTGGGACCAACGTTTTCTGTGCCGAATCTTAGATTTGTCTTTTAAATGCGCAACCATTTTTGTCTTGCCTGGTAAAGTCCAACACAATCGACCACCATACGGTGCTGGGTATTTAATTGGAGGGCGAATATGTATGTGAGTCTGATGGACTTCGGTAGCGGCTTCGTCTATACATGTTACTAGCAGTTTTACGAACCGATTCACCTGGTTATCATCATCGGAGTGGTCAGATATTTCAAAGGCGTCATCGAAGAAGATATGTGCTGTGTTAAATAGATAAATATAATATAAAAAAAAATGCAATAAATATTAGAAGAAAAACATACTTTCTAATTCATAGTAATCCGGATCAACAACTCGCAGATACTTTTGAGCAACGCGCCTGGCGCATTGATCTTCATCTAGCCGCAAAATCGATTTCAAAAACTCCATCATTTCGTCTTTAGTTTCATGCCACATAGTAGCGCATACATAAATCCTAGTGATGGAATCAGAACTTTTAATATTACTCTTAGGCCCTGAGGCACTCGTAACATTAGAAATCGTCTCATAATTCTCATCATCCTTCTCCTTCTGGATCTCATCTAAGTCCTCCGTTTTCACATCAGCCTGATCGTCTTTACGCCTGTTCAAAGCCATGGATTGATCAATCAAAAACGCATTGTACATTGGAGAAACAAAAAGCTTTTCAGTAGAAGCTAAACGCTCGCATTTCGGAGTCCAAATATGTAAAGAAATCCAAGTTTGTGACAACAGCCATAGTAGCCAAATCCAAGCGTATTGTTTGGAAATGAAATCGTTAAGGAAATAAACTGGAGGACTTTGGAAGAAGAGGTACGACGGGAACGTATCGTGGAAGAAGCATGGATCACCATTACGAAGTCCGCACAGGGTGATTAGCAAAGAAATGGAAACAGGAATTGTTAGATTCACTGGGAACGCGTAACTGAAACTTTGAATCATGATTTTGCATGCGAATTTTCCGAAGATGTAGACGAGGTAAGATGCGAATATATTTATCAATAAGACGTAAATTGGAGTCATGTCAGATGCTGGAGTTGAGGAATCTTCTCCAGTTGGTAGAAGCTCAGATATATCTGGTAAAGAAGTTCCACCGAAAACTGGTTTTACCTTAAGGAACATTTCGTTTTTAATAAATAATCTAAACGTTTTTATATATTTATATATACCTCTTCAATAGTAATAGCATGTGCTCCAAATCCAGTTGAAAACTCAGTAAAAAAATGACTAACAGTACCCTCTTTCACCCAAATAATAACACAAGTTGCGCAGAAGAAGCACAATATCTTCCAAATCGAAATAAACACATACATAAAATATCTGGTTTGGTTCAGCTCATTTTTAATTTTCCCCAATAATTTAATGAATGGGATTGGTGATGTTTTTGTAGCATAATTTTCCCACCAACCGCAAGAAATTAACAATATTGACACAGGCGTAAGCCACAAAAATGGTTTCTGTTCAACTATGGGCCACACTACAAATCCAGTCGCTTGAGCCGTAATTGCTACCAAGTCTATTATTACTTTGATGAATCGTTTCGAATCTTGTTTACTACGAGACAATAAACCTGAAGAAAAAAATTTTATGTAGCTATACTAACCACTGTGTTAATTCGAAAATTATGCTTACCAATGACTCCAGGAATAAAACAAACACAATTAGTCAACATAGCACCTTTCACCACATCCATATCCGGCAAAACCGAATAAACCAATAACGCTAAACCAATAGTATGCATAGTTTCAGCCATCCAAACAATTAAAAAATGACTGAATGGAGGTTTCTTCCAGGATTTAAAGTAGCATATCCTCATTGATCGGAACCAGGCTCCAACTTCCGGTACACAGAACACGAACATGAGACACCACATCCATGCAACGCGTTCAGCTTCTGGTAATTTGACTCTAAATTGCTTATCTCTACCTAAAGTTTACAATTAATTATTATCTTTTGTTGAATGTTAAATATGCTGTTTTATACCTAATTCTTTGTTACAGTACGGTAAATTTTTGTCTGGATTTATTTGGGAGGTCATGAATAGTAATGTTCCTTTCGAAACAACACCGCCTACTAAGACAATTACGAATGTTATCAAATAGAAAAATAGTTTGAGAATTTTGACCGTGAATTCTAAACATTCTTGATTTGCCATAGAGCCTGTTTCCTCCTTGATAGGAGGATCTCGGAATACGTCCCATCCTTTGGTCTCTTGCACAGTTCTTTGGCTATAAATTAAAAAGGATCTTAAGCAAATGCGACAATCAGGTTTTACATAATTATGTATTCAACACTGCATTACATAGAAATAACACTTAATTCCAGGGTTACACGGCTGCCGCAGTATTGAAATCTCCAGACACACGCGTATTCAAAGAGATTGAACGACACCTCTTTAGATGTTTTTTACGGGGTATTTTATTGTATATAGACATGATTATTATATTTATTCCATTTAAAATGGTTTAAAACTATTTTATATTATTAATTGACGCTATGGAATTTGTCTAAATTCATATATAATATTGTTATTTTTAAAAAAATCAATTTTATTTTACAATTTGCCAAAAATCTATTTACTCATTCATATGGTGAAATATGTTATCAATTAGACAAAAATTACTAAGATTAAATGATAAATATATTGGTGATATCATTTTTAAAATGATTAATTCAATGGCATTTAATCGTGTGATAAAAATGGCTTTTGTGATATATATTTTTATACTAAAAAAAAGAAAAGTAAGAAAATTCTAGACAGTATTGCAATAATTTATGAGATTATTATCAAAATCCGCATTCTAAAGTAGTAATACAAGAAATGAACAATGATACTATTGAAATAAAAAAAAATCATGGCTATTTTTTGTTGGGGCGAACAAACGTCCTTAACGGGCGGGGGCGGCGTCCGGAGGACACTGCCCCTTCGAACAGTGCGTGGTTCGCTTACTAACCAAGGTCACCAAGGTACAAATCATAAAAATCTTATAAGCCTGATACTTTGCAATGTCTCGAAACACTTAACAATATTGCTATTTTTTAACTACTTGTATATATACATATATAAGATCATAAAATCATATTGTTTATGTAATGCAATAAATAATATATGAATATGCGAAGCGCATTTTTTTTTTTTGTAAATTTAGTTCATTGCGAATATATAATTCCCTAAATGTCTTATAAATAATGAGAACTAAAGTAAACTTTCATTTTTATTTACATCCGTAACCTATATGAAGTACTAGAGCAGAAATGTTTATAAAAATAAAACAAAAGTAAATAATTATGCAAAAATAATTGATAACTGTGAAAAATACGGAAACGCTGTGAAGGTAGCGCAATGACGCTGTTTTTAATAAAGCATGGGAGGTATAGTTACACTTTAACAGAATCAAAACCGGTACATACATATGACGATGTCATACACAAGGACATTTGCTTTCAGTTAACTTATTATAAAAGACAACAGTTAAAAAAACAGCGCTGTATTTACAACAAAGTAATAGGATTTCTTTGTTGTGATTATAGCGCAGGAGTACACGTATTCCTTTATCTACATAATCGTTATAGAATAGAAAAGTCTTTATTTAATAAATTATTAACTTAACTAGTATAAATGAAACATGATTTTAAAATCCTTGCAGCATATTTTATATTAGTTACTCAATCATCAGATGATTCGTTCATTTGTGAAATGATTCTAAAAATTTAAGCCAGTCCTGTGAGAATGAAAAAAAATACAGTTTTCGAATGTGTCACACATACATACACGCACACAAATGCCAAGGTTGACTGCATTTTACGGATATAGCTTTTGAAATCTTGTTCGAATAATATAAAACTAGTTACCGTACACGATTGGATATCAAGAACAATAGTCATTGCCATTATTTTAATAATCAAGCTCAAAAATCAAATTACCTTCCGCCGTATATATCTTGGGTGAGTGGCGTACTTTCATCTTCCGAGAAATTATCATCGCTATTCTCGCCCCGTAAAGTCGCCATCGATCTAAAAACACACTAAATATTAACACATTCTGCGATTACTGATTAAAAATAGTTAAATTGCGACTTACATTATTGTAGACTCATTAAATAATTATTAGATCTATTTCGTGTACTATATCTAAATGTAATACTAGAGCGCAATTTGTTTAACGAAATTATTATAGAATTGATAAGATTTCTAGATATCGTTTTGGACTTGGATTTTTGAAAGATTATTAATCAATAATTGAATCATTACTGATAATATGATACATTTCGAAAATAGTCATAATACTTAATTAGGAATTTTACAAAAATTCCCTAGGTCACACCGCGCAATATATAGGATATTAAGACTTCCGGTAACTATAAAACAAAACCTTGTTGATCGATTTAGGGGCCTTTTCTCCCACATACCAAATAGTAAAAGTCTAAGGTAGCGAATTTAAATTACGAAATACATAAAATTATCTGGGCGCATTTTATATATGGTATAATGTTGTAGAGCAAGTATTCAAGTTATAAAGGCACTTTTGGTAAAAGTGAAAGGTGATACCGGCATATTTAAACGGCCTCTAAAAGTGTCGACACGACATTTTTTTTTTTGGTCTTTTAGTTTCGCTGTTTTTGTATCAAAAAATAAAACAATTGGATACATAAATTGTTTGAAAGTGATCTATTTTATTTTTTAACAATTGAAGTTTTTCATATTGTTTATTCTATTTGAACTACTTTGGTAAAAATGATTAAATTCCGAAACTGAGTTACAAACTAATCTAAAACATGGTTTTTGTAATTATGCACACCTGATATAAAAGTAGCTATTAGAAAATTAGTCCAATAGCCATTAATTTGTTTTTATATAGGCTCCATTATAGAAATTTCTTTTATCCATATAGTGAACCAAGCATTTTTATTATTCTTATACCGTATATACCAGTATGGTATGTTTAAACACACCATACAATACATACGCATAGGTTACTGAACTGTGACCAAGACTGGACACCCTGGATGTACGGCTACTGTTTTTTTTTTTATTATTCATTTTTTAACACCGGCTTCTCGCTCCTCAATACGAAAGTGAATCTTTTTTTTGTCAAAAGTATCTATTTTTAGATTAAAAAGTTCTTAAAATAGCTGTTTTACAATAGTTTATTGAATTCCGAAATATTGAATTTTGTGTAAACAATACATTTTCGATTTCTGATAAATGTTGGAAACAATAGTCAATTGTTGTATTCGCAGAACAATTAAATTTATAAATAGTTGCATAATGGTTGAAGACACTCGAAAACTTTTAATGCAATTTTAGTTTTCCATCGTTATTTTTGATCTATATAGAGAATTGCGCCTTTCAATCGGAACTATTATAGTGACCTTTATAATAGCCGCACCTTTCGATACAAAACGAGATATTTTGTTAAATATTTTTTGCCATCGCTTATAGACACTCCCAAGTATAATGCCAGTTGCTACATATATGTAAAACAAATATGAAATATTATTACGATACTGGAACAAAAGGAGAAGCCGCAAACTAATATACTACAAACAAACAAAAAATCCTGATTACAATTTTTTAAGAAATTAACTAATTTGTTTATGTATTACTTTCACTTAACGCTATACGCATATTTTCCTAGAATACGCTAATTACAATATGTGTTATTACGGTATTTATGTTTGAATATATAAAATAATTGAAGATGATCAGAGAATTTGCAATGCAAACACATATAGATGTAAATGCGAAAGTAACAGGATTTTCTAAATAGATTTATACTTAAAATATTATTTAATTAAACAAAACATTTTAGCACTTTTAGGACCAGACAGCGAATAAGTACTTCGCACCTGACTGTAATTTGAATTTCAAGCGGTTTCTAAGTAATAATTTATATTCAAATCACACCAATTGTCTGTTTAGGACTGAGCATATAATCGGGTCATTATTTCACGATACCGTTTTTGAAATGGATTTGTTCACACGACAAATGAGATATGTTCTAATTATTTCATAAAAATGCGTGACACCGTTTCCCACACCTATATTTAATATTTCAATAATTTCATATCGTAATTAATAATAATGCAATCTGATTCGCATATTGTTTATAAGCGCTATTGATTGTTTATTAATTAAGTAGAAGTTATTAAATGGCAACCTAGATTCTAATCACGGATTCGGACACATATCCGGATTGGGATGATCTATTCAATTGTTACTCCTAGAAGCGGAAGTAGCTGTTATAGAGTATATCGGCAGTACACCGCAGAAAAGACCTTCTACAAGAGGTTGATGTTGTTCTTTAGCAATGGCGGCACTTGAGGTAGATTAAGATCGTTATAAAGAGAAGTGGAAAAACGCGAAGTGAAAGTAGGCCGTAGTGCTGCAAGTAACAGCTGACGAATAGATAGCAACAAAATTTTAGAACAACATTAAATAATATTTATATAAATTTGCTTCCTCAAGGATCATAAATATTTAATACACTTCTATGTACCAATAATTTCAATAGAAAAATACCTGATTGATTTTAAATAATATTAAGTGTTTCTGAATCACTAATAATAATTCTCAACTCGAACCTTGACTCAAACCATCAATTCCAAATTAAGTCTAAAAAGTATTTATAACTTAACGAAAAATTCACTGACATCATCAATTACCTCATACAATAAATACTACTAATGTACACTTTTACATCATTGGAGATGGATGCGAATTTAATGGCACTAAAGGGTCCTATTGCATTTTTAATAATTACATGACTATAAGCATAGGCACACTAATTGTATACTTTTTTCTGTAAATGTTAATTATAATCGGATAAAAAGGTAAAGAGAAAAATATGAAGATGAATATCGGATCTCGCACGCGATTTCCAACAATGACACAAATTGTGACTGTCGGAAGATGTAACCCAGTAAATACGTATTATACTGATTATATTTACTAGGCCAGTGCGCTATTTGTTTAAAATGTACATTGTTAATTATTGTTATTAAATATATTTATTCAACTCCAATTGTTACTAAAATAATTTCTATAAATGAATAGCGAAAGGATGTAACTACTTCACGTATTGTCATCGATGATTAGATTAGTTTTAGTGACGCTGTATCAATTACAAATTGATTATTATATTCGGAATGTAGTGACCAACATTTATATTTTTCATCTGTTTGTGTGAACTGTTTAGCATTTCCTATAACAGATGGTTGATTCGTTCTTAAATAATTAATAAAATTTACGCTTAAAATATGTTAATATGGAACTATTTAAAACGCTATACCCTATATAAATTGTGCCTTGAAGTAAATTGAGCATCAATCATAAAATCAACATAGGAAAATAAGTGCAAAATAAAGTCTAAAGAACTGTTGAAGTAAATGGACAATAATTGCTTTGTTCTAAATGGTAATAAAGCACAATTTTAACTTAACGCTAATTGTTAAAAAACTTGCGTAACAATTATTCAAATTACTTCCATTCATTAGCCTTTACCGAATACTATTACTCATCGCGTAGTGTAAACATGCATTTATATACGCTAAAGTACAAATGCTTCAATTGGCATATATAATTTCATTACTACTTTCTACTATTTTACGGAATTAATTATTAAATAAAAAAAATTATTGTATACAACTCTAGATATAATTTGCAAACAGTTACGGATTCAGTCAGGCATTCAAGTACAACATGAATTAAAATCATATGTAAATTTAGATATTTCAAAACGAAACCTTCAATGTCCAGCGAATTTATTAAATATTATTTTAATTAGAATTGTTTTAGTAATTAGTGAATTTAAAAAGGATATCCGTAATATTTGTCTATTATTTGTGCAATTTTTGTAAAGATGTTACTTAATAAAAAAGCTAAATTCATTAGTCAGAATAATAAAATAAATTTCGTCAATTTTAATGTCATATTGTGATATTTGAGTATGTGTTATGACCGCTTGGAATTTATAAGTAAAAAGTATTTTAATTTCAAGGATTCTAAGATGTAACTGTTCAATCACACTTAATGAATTTGATGCATCATTTTCCAAATAACTATTTCGTATTTGCTGTTTAATTTAAAGAAAACGGTAGACATTTATACCGATTTATTTAATTCTTAACATTTTTCGTAAAACTATTGCCTTTCTCTGCCGGTGGCTATAGGTATCGAAAACATAATGTGACTCTTAACTTATATATATTTCGTTAAAGCTGAATTAGTGAACGTGAATAATATAATTTTAATTTCATTCAATTGCAGCAAATATTTCACAAATTGTTACGAAAATATTAATAAATAAGTGAAACCACGAAAAATTTATAGTATTTATGCATGCGTGAATTACCAAATTAAAAATTGCTTTCGATATATTTATTTTGCGCAATAATTACTAACCGTTTTAGAAAGGACTATTTGAAGATCCCTTTCATTGTTCCATAAGTAATTTTCAAGTTAAGAATTGTAAAGCTACTCATTCAACATAATTAAAAATCTATAAAACGGATGTGTTTTTTTTTGTAATTAAAATATCTTAGGACCATACGTTTTTTGCATCTTATATCCGGTGTATTGTTTTCAATTTCTGATTCGTTGTATTTCGTAAACCCCCTTAGGAAACACCCACATTTTCAAAATGTGAGGCGGATATTGATTAATGGTATTTACCACCCCAATTTTATGAGGATTATAAACGATATATTGGAGTAATTTTTTTGATATAATTAATTTAATTCGAGGTTTATTTTATAAATATAAATTATTAATTTGGGTTTAAGCTTTGTTATATATGTTGAATTCCGCAATAGAAATATTTATATAATTCATAATAAAATTAAGCGCTTAAGTATAAATGAATTTTGAGTAAAACATATGCTCAAATGTTACCCAACAATAGAATCTGCGATTGTATTATTAAGTTTACCTGCGTTTATTTTCCAAACTTTCACAATTAATTTATATATGAATGTTCTTTGCATTAACAGCGATGAAATTTATATTTCATTTTCGCGATCTTGTTGCCCACTTTATTGTTACTATTTTAAAATTTCGTAGTAGTTTTGTTCGTGCCAAAATATACTAGACTGGCCCGTTCACAATACACACTCAAAGATCAAGGCACTACTAACTGAAGGTAAGAGAAAGAGATCTTGAGTTGGTGATGGTATATGCCTCTACCTATCAAGATATCTACCTCCTACCTGTATGACGTCACGGAATATAATTTTGATATCTACAATAATCGCGGTACCCAGATTGCTAGATTATTTTCGCGTCTACTATCATAAGTGCGAACTATAAATACTTAATTGATTAGGAAAATTTTATCGGAGTGTGACGTAAAATTCTAATATTTTGCACTAAGGGCTTTTGAATCATCACTACAGGATTCATAACTACAGATAGTATTATATAAACTAATTCAATAGAAAAATAATTTTCCTGACTTAATTTGTAATTGTATCTACATAAAAATTTAATGAAACCCAAATCTGTATAATTAAATCTAAACCACTGGAATATTACAGGAGGATTAAAATTTTGTACTTTTGATTAAAAAAATAAAGTTATCTTGCAAATATTTATCTAAAAAAATGATTATTAAACTAATTTCGTGAACTAATCGGTCCTTAACATCAATTTCGATTGGGAACAATATAGGATCTTTCATTGTTTATAAAGTCAGGGAAACATTTTATTATTTATTAAAAATAAACTTGCATAGGAACAAAAATGATAACGTAATTTGAGTGATTTCTTCATTCATCTGGTTTATTTATTTTCTTCTAATCTTTGGATTTCTTCAACTCCCTGTGCCTCAATTGCCTGATTTTTTTCAATATCATTCATCTTTTGCGGTTTGTCTTCTAGTAACTTATCATCAGATTCTTTTTCTTCTAATATTTTTACTTCTACATTTTCGAAGTTATCTTTAATTTCTTCAATTCCCTGAGCTTCTTCCGTTACCTGGATTACTTCAATATCATCATTCATCTTTTGCCGTTTACCTTCTAGTAAGGTATCCGCAGATTCCTCCCCTTCTACTATATTTACTTCAACATTTTCGACATTATCCTTAACTTCTTCTTTAGAATGTAATTCGTGAACGACTTCAAAAAAATTATTTTGAACAACATATCGAACACACTGTAAAATAACGTTACGTTCATGCTGTATATCAGCCGCTAAAAGCCGTTCTAATAACGTGATTTTCCGTTTAATTGTCCTTTGATTACCCAACGCATCTCCTTTCTCAGAGTTTGAATTCTTTCGTCTACGCTTCCTACACCGATTTCTCATATTTTGTTTTCCTTTCTCGCCCTCATTCTTCTTTTCACTAGAACACCCTAATAAATCATCTTTGAATTCAGTAGGTGCTTCAAGTACTCTATCAATTTTCAGCTCTTCAGGTGCTTCATTATCTTTAACATTTAAAGCAACTCTTTGAATATCTGGAATTAACTTTGGGACTGTGATCTCAGAGTCGGATTCGTCTGATGAGCGGTAAGCTCCAATTAGGGCGCCTAACGCGTTATTGAGTTCAATTTTTGGTTGTTGTGCTGGTTGCGGCAACCATTCCTCATCATCGAATATATCTTCGTTGCTTATTATTTCTTCAGAGGTGTACAACTCTGAAGTTCCTAGAAATGGGGGTAAGTTGCCGTTCCAACAAGATTTATCATTTAATAGTGAAATGGGTTGCACATTTATTTTATTTACAGTCTTTTTATGTTTTTGAGTTTTATTTAATAGACGAGCACGTTTATTTTGTAAACGTTCTGCTCTCGTTTGTTTAGGAGTTGTATCTGAAATATGAAATATTTATAAATATTGACTATTATTATTTATTAAAAAAAGGTCATACCATTTTTGGTCTTACGACCAAACCGATCTTTAGGTGTCTGAATCCGTTCGCCGCGTTTCATCATTTCTTCTTGTTCCTTCTGTCGTTTTTCGATATTCTCTTTCGTCGGGTATTTTTTCTTTCGTTCTGCTAACCATTTAGCGATATCTTCCGGTGTGTTTGTGTTGGCGATTCTGTAATACAGCCCGGTAACATGTTGCATGCTTATATGTTTTTCGACAATCTTTGAATGGGCAACGAATTGGCAGCCGTCAATCCCACACACCTGATGCTCTTGCAGGTGTATTTTTAGTTGTTGATTAGAGTAGAAATCACGTTCGCAAGCATCACAGAAATGTTTTAAATCGGATTCTTCAACCGTTTCTTGAAAGTCTTCATCGTCTGACTGTTCGTCGTCGTCGTCGTCAAAAACCTGGATATTATAATAGGTCAGTTGTAGTCGATGAAGTAATTGGGACGGGATGATTGGATATTTTGATTTATTTTAAACATCTTATTTTAAACCAAAATATTCAATCTTAAAAATACAAAATGTACGTTTAAATTTAATGTTGATGTTTAGATAAAGAGTATGATTTATATATATAATACACCAGCACATAATTGTTTTAAGTAAAATTGAACAAGTAAAATTGTGAAGCAAAATGTGTAAATAAATTTAGTGAAATTTGTTTGTTTTTTTTAGATAATAAACAGTTAGAAAGATTTGTGTTGCAGTTAGAACCTACTAAAAAACATGAAAATATGAATTATTCAAAATCACTTACGGAATGAATACTCCTGTTTGCAAATGTGTTTTGTTTTACAAACTGGCACAAAACACAATTCTCGGTCCAGCGACCATTTTCAGCTACACAACGCAATCTGCAGGTTGTAGCTGATGAATCATTTTGATCACAATAATTTTAACTCAATTCAAACATTGTTTGATGCATTACCAATCGATGTATAGCATTCTTTTCTATATTTAAATGATTTTAAACAAGATGATAATAATATAAGGGCAGTTTTGGTATTTTTAATGATTGTAGTTTAAAATCAGATAAAATTGCAAAAAGAAAACTTAACACACAAGTTTTAAATTTAAGTAGATAAATAGATTTACTTTATGTTGAGGTCTGGTTGAAGATGTTAACTTCGGCTTACGACTAGAAAATGTGGGCATAACATTAGAATTTACATATCGAATTTGTTAATTCAAATCAACAAATGTACATATTTGTGTGACTAAGGATCGATTGTTAGTTCAGTAGATACAAACCAAATGACATTGAAACACTTACTTATAAGGATGGATTTGTTTATTTTAAATTTGGTTGATTTTAGAGAGGCGAATATAAAAAGGGCATTTGTTTAAACAATTATTATGAAGCCGTCTCTCATGAAAATGGGTTACAATGTAGGCTTTAGTGTTGAATAAAATATAATTTAAGAATTTTGATGTTTTTTTTGAAAATGGCCCATAATAATTTTAAAGTGGATTTAGTAAAATTTAAATGATAATAAAATAGAGAGTAGAAAAGAAATGAAGCCAAAAGCCATAATACAATACATTATAATTTATTTTGTATTAATGTTTCGACAATAATATTATTATGTCTTATAATAAGGTACTTGTACATTTATTTAAAAATACATTTCATTTAAAATCAATTATTATATAAGTATATATAATAACGTCAAAAGTTCAACTGAACTTAAATGAAACAAATATGAATACGGACTAAATCCGTACTGAAAAGTGGCTAGTAAAAACTGAACAAACTACTATATTTTGTAAAACTATCAAGTTTCCAAAGTGAAATGAAACGGTGGCCCACAATATAAACATTTAAACACACTGCAAACATTTCGACTCAACAACTCTGCGTGTTAAGTCTACGTGGAATCAAGTGACGATGCATTTGCTATAATATCTTTACTGTTTTCTAATTTTTACTAAGAATTTCCACTTCAGCCATGATTTTGTTAACGTCCTGCAAACAGACCGGACAGACTAAGAAACTTCTAACGATTTTATTTGTTTTCGAAATATATAAAACAACAACAAAAATACAGGTTGCTCGACTGATTTGCGTTTGGGGTTGTTGCGGGATTGTTTGCAAAAATGTCAACGAAAATACTGGTTTTATTTAACTGGGATATGTGAACATAATTTGACTCAGTTTCTCAAAATGATTACGTTTTTTAAGCAACAATACATACATGCATGCATTTATATTACGTTGTTTTAGCAAAATTAAACAATGAATTTTGTAAAATTTTACTAAAAGAATAATATTCTTTGGTATATTATCAAATATATATATATATATATATAGTATTTAAGTAATTAAATAGAATTGAGAGTAAAATTAAAAAACGCAATCAGTTTATTTGATTAGATGAAGAAAAAACTAGCATATATTAATAACTGGACGGAGAAGTCTCGCAAAGTCAGGACGGGAACGAATGTATTAACGAAAGATTTAAATAAAACCAAGTCAAACTAGCGGTAATTGTATGGTGTAAATTTGTTTTAAAAGTGTACTTAAATAAAAAGAGTGAATGTTTTGAATGTACCTAGAGAACGACGTCGGCGGTAAAATCAAGAGGAGCTGTGATCACGGGAGTGTGTCGGGCATTGAGCTGTGGAATACGCACCTCCTCAGGATGCTTCCCAATGTACTCCAACTTCGCGGCTTTGAACATCTTATCGCATTTGCTCCGTTGCTCCTTGAACTTATCCCAGTCCTCGGTTTTATTCGTCCCTTTGGCCGCCGTAAATAAAACATCTTTCACCTCAAACTCTGTCTTCATTTCAGCGTTCACCCACGGACTCGCCAAGTCGAGATTCTGTCCATTCTTTTTTTTGTTCTTCTTATTTTGGATCATTTTATTCTTGAGTTGTCTCATTTTATTTGGCGGTAATGGAGGTGGTGGAAGCGGTATACGGGGTGGATACCTTCGCATCATCGGCGGCGGAGGTGGTCGTGGCCGCATCAACGGAGGCGGCCCCATTAGCGGAGGTCCTCGGGGTCTCATGTGCATCGGTGGTCCACGCGGACCCATCCTAGGACCTGGGGGTCCGCGGTTTCTAAACATTGGCATCGGTGGTCCAGGTGGTGGCATTCCCATGCGGATACCTGGCGGTCCCATTGGCCCCATCCCCGGGTGCGGCATTCGACCCGGTGGAAAAGGCGGTCGCCCTCTCATTCCCGGCATAAATGGCGGGTATGGATGTGCCAATAATGATGGCGGCGGATGGTGGCCGTTATGTCCTCGGTTCTTCTTCACGAATTTCCCTCTGTTTACACCGTTCTTTTTCTTGTTGCGCACTTTTACATTATCACTTCTTGCAACAGCACCCATTTGAGGTTCAACGGCACGAGTTTTAGACGTTTTACTCGTTTATTTTTGTTTTATATTACAACACGAGGTATTAATCTTCTAGCGTCATTAAACAACAAATACCAACTCAATGAAAATCCACTGTTCAATATTCAATGTTAGTGGTGTGGTACAACTGTTAACGCAGAAATTCAAACTCATATTACACATTTAAGTTATAGGGGATGAAAGGCAAAGAAATGCTTATGCATAATCAATCAATAATTTAATGTGACATAATTAATCTACATTATGAATATGATAACAATTATTCACGAAAATTACTTGATTATTGAATGTGGTAAGAAAAAAATCAATTCAAAATATTCCAATAAAATTTCACACAGTTTTGTGTGATTCTTGTATACAAATTATCAGAGTACCATTTTAAGAAATGTATGGCACATACAAATCAATTCAACATTCATATTAACAAAGAACTAACTATGTACAAAAGCAATCTAAGATTGTGTGTGAACTAAATTCCAATAAGTTGCTAGAATTAAATTATAAAATACGTAAAATTATATTTGAATTAAAAATAAACCCATAAATGTTCTATAAGGCCAAATCACTGTTGAATTTCTAGCAACTATTAAGATTCTAAATATTAAGTTTAAATATTTTTCCGTATGATCATATATATATATATATATATTTTTAATATTATAATAAAACAGTCTTTTAAAATATACACTTTTGGGTGGTTAAAATTACATAAAGGTTACGATATAAAATTAAAGGCAAGCGAATTGATTACGAAAATAAATTTCAACTGTTCTTACCAAAATAAATAAAAAGGTCTACATAATTTTAAAGCGTTAGAAATTAGGGGGGCAGACATGTTATACATAATTGCTTAAATAAACAATCAGTACAGGCCCTCAATAGTATATTTTTATAGTTTGTTTTATCAGGCATTTTGCCAAATTATTTGAAATCGTTTCCCCCTAAGTTGTGCTTCACGAACGACAGAGATTCTCAATGAAAGATGATTATAAAACAAATGTATCACAACCTTGTAAAATAAAAAACTCAAGATTTTCTTGTTTATGTAATTTATACCGACAAACTATTATAGACATAGTCACAATAATGCACTCTTACCAAGCACGTTTATAATTAAATTTAAAAATTACTTTATCTAAAAAAGCAGTCAACACTCACTCACCTATTTATATATACACATATATATATATATATAAAAAAAAATGTATATTTTTAAGTGAGTACCTTTAACTGTCCTGTGTTCGTGGCATAAACAATACCTTGTCCGGAAACCGGCATCCATTTAATGCAATTCACACTCACAAAGTTCAGATCGCGTTCACGACCTTGCTCTAAGTCGCGTAAAACTACCAACCTACCACGGCCCAATATCTTAACATTTCGATCATCAAGCAAAAAGATGCGGGCCATCGTCCATCGGTCACTCGGCAACAAGGTGACCCTACGAGAGGCTAACCCTACGATTAAGTGTCTGTTAAGCGGGGACAACGACACAGAAATCGCGTTCTGCTCGAAACTAGTCGTGTATAAACACTGGCCCAGTGTGTCCCATTTTATACTATAAATACCTATAAATCACATCAATCACTAGTTATGGAAAATAATATGAAATTATTTCTATTCACTTACCTAGTCGATTAGTTACATTTAAATAACCTCCAGATGGTAACAAAGTTACCAACAACGTCCCATCACTAGAAATATCCACACTACCATCATTATGTATTTTACATTCAGAAACAACAATATTCTTTTCATCTGAAATCCAAACTCTATAATATATAAACTACCTAAACTAGGCGACGTTACTTACGATTGCTAATATTCGGTATATTACACTTAGAAATATCCCACATTTGTATGCGATGATTAGGACTAACAGTAGTCGTCATTATCCCATCGTACCCCATGGGACCTTCGCGTTGTTGTGGGTCATCTATATCAGCTTCAAATGGGTTAACACCTGCATATAACGGGATAAGAAATCTCGGTCTGAATAACCCGGTGGCAGCGCTCAATGGGCGTAATTCTGATGGATAACGATGCAACCAAATGCGCGGCTGAGACGGCATCATCTCAGATACCGGAACATCGTTCACTTGAACTGTTGGAACATTCCAGGGTCTCGCGCCACGGCCGAATCCAGGTGGAGGTGGTATCACCCGTTCTGGAGAGCTCTGGGCGGGATTCTAAATTATGTACATTCTATATAGAAATTCACATTCACATTTCGCAATGAAATTACTTGTGCGTTAGATGGTGATTCGGGTGGATAGAGATTAATATGTTGAGTTCTATATAAATTTCCTTGTGAATCAGGTAGTGGTTGATCCCATTGTGACTGGAATCCTTCAAATGGTTCAGATTCCCTATCAGATGGTGATTCATCAGTGCTTCTGCACAAAACCAACATTAAATATCACTATCAAAGAAAACAAAACTAATCCTACCTAGTAGTCGGTTCAGGATCTGTAGTCGAGCTACTAATCGGCGCTTGTATCCGGGCACTTGCAGCATTCTGACTAACTTGCTCTAAACGGCCTCTTACATTCCGCAATCTCGCTAACAGATCACCCAACCGATACACATGAGCCATTGTATTATCTGTGCTACCACCAGGGCTCGAATCGGCTGCCGGAACCGGTAATGATGGTGGCGGAAACGGATCAGATTCGTTGATAAAATTGTTGAATTGATATAGACGACGGAGCTGGCGGTTTAAATCAATGACTGCTTCGCGAGGGGAAACTCGGCTTCCTGCTGCATCAGTTTGCCTGTCGCTGTTACGTCGTTGCAACAATCGCAAGAAGTTCGGATTACATCTCGCGGAAATTCGAACATCATTTAGAACGCGGAACAGCGACGCTGAACGCATCGTGCTAGGATTTTGGAGCATTGTTGTACACATTTGAGTGATTCTTAGCGATAAGCTTTCGCGTTCCGGATCAAAAATAGTCCCAGACAACGATGGAATTGAGTCCATAATTTGCAGTAAGGTGACGTCAGTTATTAATAGCGCTAGTTCGAGCATTGTTTTCAATTGTTCCGCTTGTAACGGTGGAATATTCGAATGATGTTCGACAAATCTTGTTAACGTTTCAATGTACACACTTAAACGTAATCGGGTTTCATAACGAACACAATCATTTCGGCTGCCTAAAAATGAATACTCGACCGGATCTTCTAGAGTGTTTGCATTCTGGGTTTGACCATTCACTCGATTCAACCGTAATCGTGCAGCTCGAATTCGCGACTGTATAACACGTTCCGATTGTACCCTATACTCCATGCTGTTTCTATCTGGTGTATTTGTCGTATCTCGACGTCCTAATAAGCGAGATTGTTGAGTTAATAAATTCTCGAGCGCACGGATCATTAAAGAAACTGTAACTTCAGATAAATTTAAGTTATCGATGCGACTAGGAGGTAATTCTGATCTAGCTGCACGTGAAGTGGATTCCCGGAAGCTATGCCCACGTAAGCAACGTCGCGGATTAAAATGAGGATTATCATTTTTCATTGATCGTCTGCGCCAGTACATCCGTTTTTTAATATGACGAAAACGATTCAAGTAGGGTTGAGGTCGTGATTCATTGCTACTGCTAGCAGAGCTGCGTGACGTTGATGGAACAGGTCGATCTGGAACGCTTGGCCGAGGCTCTGGCGTTGATTGTTCCGTGCTGGATTGGGGTGATTCGGAACTAGGACTTGGGTCGCTTATCCGAGTCCAAGCCATCATTTGTCGCACATTTGACATGTTTGAACGACGCTCGTTCGAGCCACTTCCAACTAGATTTAAATGGCGACGTACTTCCTCCCACATACGTCGAAGTTCTTGGAGTTGAAACACTTCAAATCGAGCCCTATCAATCATTTCAATTGACTCAACTTGGCGTCGCAGTAGATTTGTTTGCATGGATATATGCGAGATAGTGGAATGTAAGGATGAAACTAATGGAGCTATGTATTCTGGAGAAGTGGCTGATGTATTTTGAGGATCTCTAGGATAAGTATGATCAGCGATAGGGTCGCTTAAATTAGCTAGTTGCGTCAATCCAATATTAGCATCAACAATGCTTGGTGGTAGATCTGGTAATGGATAATTATGCTCTGAAGTTGGAAACACTGTTCTCTCCGGTGGCATGGGTGTTGGAGCAGGCATTGAATCACGGGCCAGACGAGCCTGAGCGGTAATTCTTTGTTGTTCTTGAATTTGAGCGATAGCATCCGCCTGATTCTCTTCAGGTGTTCCATACGAAGGACTTCGTGGACTTAAGGTCAATAAACTTCGAATTGGTTCCACATTCGACTGCCGCGACTCAGAGTTCCCTTGATCCGGATCTCTGGGATACGAATGATCATCAAACGGTCGCCAAACGCCAGTGTCTGATGTTCCAAGCGGTCGCCAAACGCCAGTGACTGATGTTCCATGCGGTCGGAAATTCAACCGCGGTTGCCGGATTCGAAAATAACGATTACACCGCATCTGAGCGTTTGAATTTGGATGGACCTGATTGTTAGAACTACCTTGGCCAGTGCCACGAGATGAGGTCCCAGAACACCGCGGTAAGCATTGTCTGTTATGCGAGTGAAATCCAGATGGTTTGCGCAATATAAAAATCCGCCGCCCAGAACTGTCGTTATTATTGTTATTAGAAGTGGAAGGCAGTGGTGGAGGGACAATAGAAGGAACTGGAGGAGAAATAGGTGTATTTGTTGTTGGCTCCATTAGAGTCTCCATACTACGGCGTAAATTTGCTAAAATAGCATCGGACTGGTTCATAATATTTTCTAAACGATCCGAGAAATTTGATAATAAATTCGAGGGGTCTGTATTACGATTAACGTCCGGCCGAGTACTGTTTCGCGCCTCGCGTAAACTTGTTTCTAAATCGCTTAAGATGTGCGAGTATATATTATCAATACTAGTGACAGCGTTCGGAAAATCTGCCTCCGTCGCTAAATTAGCATCTATTTCTTCGGGTTCTTCGCGATTAACCATAGGACGCTCCGAGAAATTAATTACTTCATCCGCACTGCTTAAGGAGCCTTCAGAAATTCCGCGCAAACGACTTAACGTAAATCGCAAATCGTCTAAAGGAGGCGCTGATGGTAGAATAGTTGGATCAGCGAGCCGTGCTGTTAAGCTAGATTCGATTGGGAAACGTAATTCAGGAAAGCGGTCAACCTCGGATAAACGATCCGGTAAATCGGGCGAACGGTCAAGTCGGTCAGTTATGCGAATGGGTAAACTATCAAGTTGTTCCGCAGGCGCGGTATCAGGGTTTGGTGGTAGGCAATCAGACAAGCGGTCATGCAAGCGCCGTGAACCTTCAGGTCGCGGATCTGAGACGCGACCAGATCTTATAACTAAACTTGGCTCTATTACAGCAGCCAATTCGGGTGCCATTTCAGGTAATGGTTCTATTAAACGATTTGGTATACGCTCGGATAATCTATCCGGTAAATTTGGCAAACGATCTGCTCGACGACTATTATGTCGCTCATAAACTCTATGATTCGTTAAATTTGAGTTGTTGGACTGGTGCGATTGATGACTAGACCGCGCTAAATGGAACGCGGACGGCCGCGACAAAAACAACTTTTTCCGCGTACAAGTACTGGAATCTTTAACGTTTTTCGAAGTATTACTTTCAGATTTAGTGCGGAATATATTCGCGTTTGGAACTAGACTGATTCGTCGTTTCGGCGTCGGACTTTCGTCAGAACTGCTCGAAGACGACGAATCGCTTTGGTAGACAGTGGAAGAGTCGCTTTTAGTACCAGGTACATTTGAACGCTTATTAGGGCGGCTTGCAGATGGACGGGACAACCCACTGGGACCTGGCATTGGCGTTTCTGAAACGGTAGGGGTTGATGTTGTTTGTGTTTCCCCGGTTTCGGTTTGAGGTGAGGTAGGAGTTAATGGTGTGGGTGTAATTAGTACAGGGGAAGTAGGTCGTGACGGTTCTGTTATGGGTAGAATTACTGGCGTATTTGCTAAATGCTCCGCTTCCATTGGATCTGTACCGCGGTCAATCTAATACAGAAATGTTTTAAAACTATTTTAAGATAAAAGGATAAAATATACTAACAGTGGTTGCAGGTCTGTAAACTTCTAGATATCGATGCACTAACATTTCGTATTGTTCTACTAAATTCCGGTAGCAAACCGCGATTCTGCGTTCTCTTTCAGGTATGCTACTTGCTTGTGCGGTGCTAATTTCAGCTGGGTTTGGATTTGGGTTCATCAACTAGAATTAATTAAACTATATAACTAGCCGTCTTTAAATAAGTTTCATTATTACTTGTTGTACATTTGTAGGTACAAGCCTCGGTGTAATTCTTCGCCGATAAGCAGCAATTCGATCTGTGTGGCGAGCGACTGGAACCGGCGCCCGAACACGCTCCCATCGCGTAAATCCTTGCGGAGTGTTTGCAATCCCAGTTATCAATTTATGCCCCAATCGATCAAAAGCTACATATCTTTAAACATACATTACAAATCAATCAGTTCACGATAGTATTACTAAGTAAACTAACCGAACTTTTTCTTTTGCGTTACTTGTACATGTTTGCATGAATGGTTTCGGTTGGCTCCAATCCCAAAAGTATAACTCATTATACGTAGCAATCACAAGTAGTCTATCAACAGGGTGAAAAGCTAGTGATGATATCACCGTTTGACTTTCGACTGTCCATACTTCACTACCGCCCTATATGTATATATATATAAAATAATAAAAAATCCTAAGAAAATCTCTGTTGGTTTCCTTACACTTAAATCCCAAATGCGAACTTGTCCACCCAGACACCCTGACGCTAAAATTTGATTAGATGAGGGATGAAAAGCAACACACCATGGTGTGCGAGGGTGACCTATCAAAGTTTTTATGTTTTTGCCCGTTCGCAAATCAGTTACATAAACGTTATGATTGCCATGAGTTGATGCCATTTTAGTTCTATAGATTTATCAAAATTATATAAACACTAAAGCTTTACTAGCACATCATATTCTATGTTCATTTAAATACTAAAGTCGTTAAATGGACAGAGTAAGATGACCGCTACTTAATTAAGTTTACATACCCATCTGGACTGAAGACCATTAGAAATGTTGATTTTGTAAGTCCAGGTATTTCACAGCGCTAGAATAACACAATTATCACACAATATCCCACCAAAGTTGAAAATATATATTTGTGCCCACATTTTACATAATTAGTATACACAAAGGCCCCATATTAAGTTCAATAGTGTATCACTATTTTATAAACATAAATTACACAATTAATAAAACATAATTTTGCGTATTTCCTAAAAATTTTTTATCATACATAATTGCACCCACCAAACATGCAAAAACTAATTTATATAAATTACGCATTTAAAATAATATTTAAAATTTTCTAATTTATTCATAAATAATTGCACAGGATATAAAAACGACTCAATTGTTGTACCAAAACACTTATTTCTAATGAATTCAAAATCGATAATTAGTGATATAAAAGGCGTTTTCTTACCATTTCTACATATTCTTTCTTCACTAGGCGATCCTCAGTGCATGCTTTGAGTATCGTTGGAACCGTGAACGTTTTCCTAGGGCGGAAGCCTTGTTCGCGATCCCGATGCGATTCGACAACTTCCTGAGTGATATTGGGAAGAGGTAGCACAGGTATCCGAGCCTTCGCCCCAGCGATGTCCCCATCGGGGTCCATCATATTTAAGTAAATACTGATTGAATCGAATTGAAATTCAATGAATTTAACCTAAATTGCCCGAACACACAATTTCAAACAACATTATTATTCTATGAACGAGCATTTTGTGCGAACAGCATTTGTAAAGCAGTAGATGGATGACGAATGCAGCTGCTTGGAATTTGTGGGTACACAATTCGTTTTATAAACAAAAATGATAATTATGTTATAAATAAACTATAAATGACTCAAGTTGCATACAACAGGAAAAATCTATCAAAACAAAAACACTGAGCTTTCATTAAACGATTGTAATTGCGTTTTGATGCGAAATCATTATTGATTTTGCACTAGAAAACATATCAAAACAATGATTTAGAGAGTGATCTACAAATGTAAATAAAATCGTTCGGGGCTGTGGCTGAAAGGTCGAGGAAGGCAATCATCACTTTAGGGTCTATTCACGTGTGGCCCACTGCCCATTTTACTACAAACCAAACATACCGTATTCGAACACTAATTTATATACAATAATAAACATATTTGCACACTTGGCTTTGCACAAATTGCCACAAATAACACAAGAAACCAATGACACTGACGTAACATGAACCTGGACAAAATACTTGTGCCAATACTCCAAACAAAATATCAAAATTCCCCAAATGGACTTTAAATTAAAATTTCATTAATTTCATCCCCTCAAACTAAAATTAAACCCTTTATAAATTTATTCAACTAGAACATTCTCATCATAAAATATATATTGCAATAAAGATTAGAGATTATTCATACCCTTTTTGACCTTTAAATCACAAAACAAACATTTCAATTATATTCAACAAATTATTCCCTTTAAATAATAAAATCTTTAAGAGTCGCAACGGCGTCCCTACAAACTACTACAGCTGCGTCCCAAAATCTAACTCAAGTACTCTATTTAGCAACTCTATGCGCACTGTTAAATTAGTTACTTAGGGATAGGGTATATTATGTACATAGGAAATATTTCATTGTTTAACCATTATTTATTTATAAAACAATTGTACACAAATAATAAATGTGCAATAAATAATCAATACCAATATGCCATTTTAATACTACCATCCTTATCTTTTTGAGTGTCCATCATACTGGATTGGCGGACCAATCGTTTCATGGACAATCGTCTTAGGGCAGAATTTTCAGTTGGCTCAGGCTCGTTTAAATCATCCAATTTTACCGGTTCTAATTCTAGATCTTCGTAACTCGAAGTAGTCGCAGGTCTATAAAATCAACCACATCAGATACAAATCTATAAATTTCAATTAAATTAATGTATACTTAAGCGGAACGCATCTAATGCAGTCTTTTATAGTCCAATATTTCCCGAATTCTTCCCCGTCTTCAATAGTTTGCGGTAAACTATAATGCAACGTTTCAGGAAGCCGTAAACCGGATAATCCCCCTACTATAGACATGATACCCATTATAACTAAAGGAATCACCAAATTCTCTGAACCCTACCAATGATTAACGAATTATTTCCATGATATTGCTTATTGTTATAAAACTTACAAGATACGTAATAAATGGTATTAATATAAGACCGAGTCCACCAATATATGCTGCAAAACCGATGCCAATTGCTCGTATCTCTGTTGGGAATAGTTCGCCTGCGTATGGGTAAATAATTAAAAACGAGGCAGATATAGCTGATTTGGCAATTAGGAAAAGAACTAAAGTTGTTATAACAGCCTCTGAAAACAACTGTTACCAAATCGAACTTCGTGGATCATAAAAGAAATTACCTGGCGTGACCATAACAGTTGCAACACAACAAACGCCAGCAATAATCATGCAAAGGCACAGAGGCCATCGGCGGCCCCATTTATCCATAATGGTCCAGCATAAGAAGTAACTAGGTAACTCAACAGCGGACGACAACAAAAAACTCAAATACTGATTACTCCCTAACGCGGGCCCATAATAACTCAAACCAACATAAACAGTCATATTCGCAAACCAATTGAAAGTAATCAAAGCAGTTTTCAATCGCATATTCGGTGTGCGACACAGCACCATAACACCAGGTGTATTTTTCATTCGTTTTTCTTCACTTAATGTTCGATGCATCATCATTTTTTGTTTTAATTTTAGTTTGAAGCTTTCCGGTAGTTTTTTTTTGTTGACTTTCGCGAGGTTTTCAAGGGTTTCTAAAGCTTTTCCAAAGTGACCCCGTGCTAAAAGCCAACGGGGCGATTCAGGTAAAAAGAACCAGTATAATACGTATAAGAGGAAAGGAATAGATGTGGCTAAAGCTAAATGGACCCAATTGCGGACTAGATAAGTGACACCGGCTAGTAACATGAGGCCAAATGTGTAAAAGATACACATCATTAGAGTTACGAAAGATCTATAGCTTGGACCTACTAGCTCTAAAGCTGGAACGAAAATATGAATGTTACAATCGTCATTTTTTTTTTTCTAACTATAGAATTACCTATGATAAAAGGTATTTGATAGACTGCAGGTACAGTTAGGCCTACAATCATACGACTGCCACACCACATCCAATAATTGGGCGAAGCTGCGGTTAACACATTGCCAATAATAGCTGTGGATAGACAGCTAAAAAATGATATTCTGCGCCCGAATCTATCGTTGAACCACCCGAAAATATAAACCCCAATTGGACTGCCAATATTTAATGCAACCAAACCCAGAGTTGGGTAGATCGCTTTATTACAAACTAGATCGAACTAAAACCACAATTTAATCCTATATTCTAGTAGTGGTTTTAAAAAACTTACATCAATTACGATCGAAGACGTTATTTCTGTTTTATTATATTCCCAACCCTCCGAACAGTATTGAACGGGCCAGCTGGAATTCAATTCAATATACGCATTATCGTATTTGTCTAACATTTCAGTCCAATTTACTGAATATCTGTAGCAAGATTCCCATGTTGAATTATCTTCCTAGTTAAAATTGTGGCTAGTGTTATTTATACTTATTTCATGAGGTAATTCACATACTTTGGACGTGGGTATTGATAGTTCCCGACGTCTTTCGGATGTAAGGTTTGCTAGTTGAGGTACGAGGCACCAATGAGGTGGAACATCAGCCATGAAGAGTTGATTGAACGCACAGAAACCGCATGGTATACACGCTGGTAGGCATATCAACCATAACATTAGTTTTTGGTAGGTGCCGAATTCGCCGACTTGTGGCAGAAGCTCGTCTAGATCCAAAGACGGTTCCTACACACACACATATACATATATGAATTAGCGTAATATATATATATATATTTAAAAATTCGGGAACTGACAATTGTTTTTTTGGTGTCACTACTGGATTGTTGATCCATGTTGTAGCGAAAGTAGGTCACAAACTATGCCTTTATCGAGTGGTTGGAAGCCATCAACTATGAAACCCCAAAAGTGTCAGCTTCAGCATGTTTTAACCATCACGATATTTGCTACGCCGACTCATCCTGCGGATTATAATTATTAAATACAACTACTTTCAGATTACAAATATAGACAGGATATCAAATATTTAAATGTACAATAGGCACAAACCATTAAATATTAGACTTACCACAGTACCTATTTATTTTTAGTCTTTTTTTTTTTAGATTGATTCAAATCAGGATTGTATCTCACTGTAATTGATACAAAAATTTGTTGTTACAAATATAAAATGTAATGCATACAAATAGTAAACGTATGTTGAGGGTCTTTATCATAATTGAACAATTATAGTTATTAAATATCCGAAATAACTTGCACTAACTTTCATATACGTATTTTGCATAGATAAGGATATTCAAAAAATACAAATTTTGAATAATTACAAAAAAAAGAAATTTTTTGAAAAATTCTTAGTTTTGCAAATGTTTATAATTTAGAAAATATAAATAAGTTATGCGAAAATCTTCATACTTACTGATTTTGCTGTAAGTGCTACCGTTTTTGAGTAATAGCAGAAACAGCAAAAAATGACTAGAGTAAACATGCACGTCCGGTTGGAATATTCTTTTCATGATTACAATACTATATTGCTACGTATAAGAAAGTAAAAATTGTAAAACAATTTGTTCAATTGCGAGTAACCCAACGCTTGGAAATAAAAGGATGATATTCAATTTTATGTAATTTAACTGTAGAATGTTTAACATAAATGATTTATTTGTTACTGTTAAATTCTACAAGAACTGAAATAGCTCTATGAATAAAGGAATTAAAGAATATTTGAGTATATACTAAATTTTAAAGAAGGAATTATAATTTTAACACAAAAATAAGAGTACATTTTTTTTTATACTTTTTGGAAGAGAAATCAAAATAATTTTTCGGTAAACAAAGAATTATTTTCATAGGTTACAGGCACCTAAAGACATGGTAACATATTTTTTTTTTTTGTTGCATTTTTATTTAAACCGATTGATGGCATTTCGGTAATTTGGAATGACACAATGCAATCACTTTGGAATCAGAAGTAAATCAAGAACTCATTCGCAATCAATCTCAACACATTCAACTCAGCATCATACGTTTACACTAACATTTGTTTGTATTTTAATTAAATAATAATTAACGAAATGCCAACAATGCGATTTGTTTAATTAATTTTTTTACGCATTTTTCTGGGGTGTTTTGATATAATTCAATTGAACATACAAACTATCCATGGCACACCAATATTCATTTCTAGTTTGATCAAACACAACTAGGTAATAATATGAACGCATACATTTTCATCGAATCACGCATAAAGATAAACCATTTTTGCATAATAAATGTAAAAAAATATTTCTTTTTTTTTTTTTGTTCATGTAAGAAGATGAACCATATTTACAATATTGTTAAAAATCGAAAATATAATTGTACAATAATCAAAAAATAATGTTAAAACAGTAAAATATAGATCGAATATTAATTTTGCGTAGTAAATATGGATCTATAATTCGTTTATTTTATAATTAAATGTGCAGTAATTGTTCTAAATTTAATTAAAGTAATAACCTGAGCAATGCCAAGATCTATTTTGAACAAAATACAATTGTAATAATAGATCCATTTCTGACAATATTTAATAAGAGGCCGAAAAGAATTTTGTTGCTTGCTCAAAATAATTGCCGACCTCCAAAAGTATATTTGTAAATAATCGTTAGAGATTTTTGAAATATTAGGAAATAGTACAATTTTGGTTTTTATACTGCACTAGCAAGAAAAATAATAATAATAATAAAGAAACTAATTTTTCAAAATCCTCTTTCGCTCATAAAAAATTCAACAGATATAAACACTCGCTTAAACATACATACAGCCTCATTTGTTTTTAGTTATTTTATACAAAATATTCATTCTAATTGGGCATTTTATCACACATACAAGGAATTATAATATTGAGAAAGCTTCAATGCTCACATTTTGCTCAATATCAAATTGATTTTGCTAGGCGTTTCGAAATACTGGTATTCATAATAATTTTTGTGTTTTTTTTTGGCAACTAATTTCTCAAGTATGAAGCTTCCTCAAATCACAGTTTACTTTGTTTCGTTTAATCTTTCGCTAAAATAATTAAATATACTTATATTTTACGTAGTTTTGAACCAACAACCAGATTGTACCGATGATATGGAATCTATAAAAATTATTGTTCATCTCACATTGTTTTATTTATGATTTTGTCTTTGCCATGTTTTAGGCACTTCAACATTTCATCCGTACGTTCTCAAAACTATTAAAAATTATAATCAAAAATCGGCAGTTTTTTTTTTTAAATTAATTTTTTATTCACGGTTCCAAGCGTTTAGGAAGAACATATTTAAGAAATGTGATAAATCAATTAATTTATTTAGTACGAATTAGTTTTAAGAACGTATGATCTTTCACTTGTTTAGTTTAAAATTAATTGATTTCCGATACAATCGTGGTGTCGCCCAAAAGATCGCACACAACAAACATGCGACAACCGCCAAGGCACACAAATGGCGCACTCTTAGAATTCTAAACCTCATAAAAATATTCATACACAAAAATTTTCATTTTTTTTTTTTATCAATTTATTCCTGAGTACAATTTAATTCACTGGATTAGTAATTATAGTAAATGGAATTCATTCATTTTTAATTATTTACTATTAAGTTGTGTGCCAGACTTACTTAAAAAAAAACAAACCATAATACCATATTCTTACATTTTACATAAAAGCTTTTTGATATTATTTGTCAATAAGTAAGAATATGATGTTGATTTTTGTAATTTTGTTTAGGAAAAGTGTGCGAAATTGATTTATTTAGTTCATTTCTGAGATTGGTTTAGCGTAGCTTGGGAAACAAAATTGCTTTGGTCCAAATATAACTTTTCCAAAGTATATATTGCGATTAATATTGGCATACTTTGTTAGAATGAGCGTTCGAAATAACTTTTCACTCATTTCGAATTTTATTTCATCTATTCCGAAACTACCAGTAGGTAAATAGAAAGTCATATAATGTAACTGTTAATTATTGAAAATGAACTGCGCAAAAGCTACGCTGTACCGAGCTGAAAAATGGAACTAAAAAGTGTAAAGAACACTTTGAAATATTTTTATATATCAGTCTTGCGCATTTTAAATTTGTTTTTGATAATTACACCATATCGTTCTCACTATACAATCTTTCTTTCGACGTGTTCACTTCTCATTCAGAGCCGATTATTCCCATTTTTCTTTTATTTGTTAAATTCACCTAGAGTTTTTTTTTTTTGTGTTTTGTTTTATTTATATTCATTTTTTTTTGTTTTAATTAAATGCAAACTTCTTCATACACTGGGCTTGTGGGTACACACTATCCCGTGCATCCATGCAAAGATTTAAACCAAGAAAAGTAAAGAATCAACAATGTCCACTAGTTAAATCAACAACATCATTTAGCAGCAGCACCAACAGTCACTTAAAGTTCATATCACACTCACAGTCTCTATCACAACCGTTCGACACATTTGAAACGATATGCACTCGATTATATATATATTTTTTCGATTTTTATTTATTATTTAAAGATAAATTAATCCTCGCAGAATTTCATTCACTCGGCACCCCATTGTGTTACTTGATTTTTAAATTATTTTATTTTCGTTTTTGAGACTAAATACACAATTTCTAAAAATTTTTTTTTTTTTCAATTACGGACGATAAAATACCATGTCGACCATTGAAGCCAGAAGATAAACCAAAAATAGTGGGATTTGCTTTTATATATATATATATATATTATATATTGAGATTTGGTGAAAGGTATTTTTTTCATTTCATTTGATTAAATTTCGGCCAAAAATGGTGCTGTAGACCATGCCTCCTTGTGGCTCCCTTCTGCATTTATTTCACTATTAGGTAAAGCAAATCTGAAATGATGGAAATATTTAATCATTTTAAAAATTACTCTTCGATTTCTTCAAAGTCTAAGTTATTTTTAAATGTTACAATTTTGGTCTCTTCAAAAAGGGAGATTCACAAAGAGCGTCTATAGTACACACAAAAATAAACTTGCTATTTGTTCTTTAACTCGCCAAAAATTAAAAGAAAATATCTCACACTAAAGAACATATTGATATATAGTATAGACACATATATGTATGCAAGATACGAAACGATAACTCGTTACTTTTATAAGTATGAAAAAAGTATAGATTTATTAGTATAACAGTCAAAATACACTCTTACCTTGAGTCTCACGAGAGGCTTATGTTATTTGGAATGTTAAACAAATAAAAACACTATAGTTTGAGATATTTTCCCAATGTAATTGAATGATTAAATAAACAAACAAACAAACAAAAAAAGGAGAAGGAATTGCGCGACAGCCTAAACCAAGAGTGATAAGAACAAAACTACTGAGCTTTAATTTCAGGTACATACCAACTGGCAGCCGCGGGTGTAACACTTGCAGCATTCTTCAGTTTCCGCATTTCTTTGGTCGCCCACGTGGCGAGTGTCTTCGTGCGGCTGGTGCGACTTCTTCGGCCTTGTGTCAACATCTCATTGATGGATTCCGTATCTACCAGTGGTAAAACATTTGTGCCGAACGCTAAACATAAATCGCCAACCACGCCAGCGGCGACAGCTAAAATGCCATCAGACTTATCGTTATCAATGGCAATCATTGTTAAGAATTGCACGATAAACGGGATATGATGTTCCAATAGCATCACATCTTGATGTGGACTTTGTCCCAGACCTTTCAAACCCTGGATTATCCCGGTGTAAGCATCCAAAACACTTTCTCGCAACTCGTTCAGGTAATCAATCATATCGAAATCAGTACGGTCGACTTGGGCTTGGCTCGCTTGTGCTAACGTCTGCATCACGACTTCTAAATATTTTTTAAACTCGCCGCCAATGCTTAAGCCAATATCTCCAAATACGGTTAATATTTGTGGTTTAACTGAACGGTGCACGGAATTATCTCCTAAATTTTCCAGCAATAAGGTCATAATATCGTCACAATATGGCAAGGCTTTTAATTTCAACGCCCTGAAGATGTCGCCAGTTAAACCAACAGCGGTCCCACACACTTGATACTCCTGGTGATTTTTCAAACCAATGTATAAGAAAGGCGTGAACGCGTCCATATATTTCAAGAAATTATCGCCTAAAATTTCAACGAGTGTTGAAACAGCCATTAGAGCGTCTTCTTGAACGCCGCCAGCCTTGCATGAGTTCGAATTAAACATTTGCAGCATTGCAGTCATGATGGTATCGGAGATTTGCGGAGCGTCTTCCGACGTTACTTTTCTCAGTACAGATTGCAGGGTGCCGCATAGAAGCGATTGCAAATCATTGAATTGCGACCGGTCATTTTGGCTTGCAATATGTGTTTCCATTTGCAAGACTTGTTGAAGTCGTTCTAGAATGACCATCGTAGTACGTTGAACCGTTACGTAACAATCCCTAGGGGAATTTTTGACCATTTCCATTAGAGCCTCATAGGCGGCAGGTCGCAAATTAGCTTGGGCTCCATCTGGGCGATCTGTAGTTTCTAATAAGCGTGATACGATGAATTCGAAGAATTGGGATAAGCAATAGGTCTCTGGTTGGCCAGTTTCTTCGTTTGTTTCCGCAGCTTCATACGCTGCGTCTGCAAGTCCAGTAAAGGCCCAGCACACATTTGCTGCAACGCGAGGTTCTGCTTTTAAGCCAGTAACTAAACTTTCTAGTAGTGGTTTTAGGTAAGTTTCATTTATTGCAGCTTCAGGTATAATTTCGCAGATACGTCCAAACGTCCAGGCGGCTGTATCGCGAACTATAACGCTGTTATCGTACATTAATTCAATTAGAGTCGGCATTGCTTGCTCGACGAGGGGTTTCAAAGTGTTGGTTTCTAAACCACCCAAAATGGAACCGAACGCCATTAGTGCAGCATCCCGGTATCTCCAATTTTCTGATTTGATGTTATCTTTCACGAATGGTAGTACGTAGGGGACGATTTCGTCTTCGCAACAAGAGGCTGATAACATCAGACAAACACCGGCTGCTTTGCAAGGATTCCAATCGTCTTCGTCGTCTAGTTCTTCTTGCTTTGTTAGTTTTTGCATGAGAACTGGAGCGATATATTGTAGGGCGCCCTTGGCGTAGTGTCGTGATACTCTCGCCGGTGGTCGGCCGGCTTCTTTGGCTTCCGATTCTTCGATGGCCAAATCGACTTCTTCATCGCTTACGTTCGACCAGAACTCAATGCCTTGCAGAGCAACCGCGTCATTGTCAGACTTCATCGCCTCTAAAGTGATAGGGAAAAGTGCTTGCGGCATATAAGGTTCCATATACTGGTAGTACAATGATAGGATTTTGACTAAACACTGCAAAGCAGCTACAGATATTTGTGAGTCTGTTGACTGGGTTGCTTCGCAAACAACTTCCATAATAAAATTACGCTCGGTTTCTTTATCGAAATTGGCTTTAGTGAATTCTAGTGAATTTAGTAGCGCTTGCGTTGCGGCTAGGCGAACATGATTGCTAGGTTCGGTGGATCGCATCCCGTGAATGATTGCTGTTAAGATTGCGTTCGATTGACTTACGAGAACCTCTGATTCGATTTCTTGGCAGATGTAACCGATCGCCTCTAGCGTGGCTTCTTTTTGCATTTCGGTCGAGGCGGCTTGAACCACGTTGTTGACTAGCACGTTGATCAAATCCAACCATTGGCCGACCGGAAGTTCGGCTACTGCTACGTAAGCGACACATTGCGCAGCGGAACTTGGGCGGCTTTGTTCAGTACCGAGGGCACCCACAATCTAGAATATAATTAGGCGAAATTGTTTAGGTTTCTGTTAGCAAGCTAACACCATACCAACATACACCCGAAAAATAAATTTTTTACTTGAGAGTAAATTGGCATTGCGTTATGCTTACACTGTCCCGTTACCAATCCGTGTTTAACACATACATACACACATATACACCTATACTCGAGTGTTAGGTGTAAGGATGTCTAAGCTATAGTTATATTGTATATCGTTGGCAACATTGTTAATAGTAATAGTTAACAATGTACAGAGTCTCAGTACTTGAGATATTGTTTATTAGTTATCAAAAATAAAATAATATAATATACAGAGATATAAAATTATATAAAAAGCAAAAAAATTCCTTAGAAAAAAAAAAACAAAAAAAACTAAAGCCTTTGATTAGCTTACATTTTGTTTGACGTAACTGCGAATTTCTTCCGAAAACCCTAGCCACCGTTGCTGATACGTTTGTTTGATTGTAAGGTCTTTGGATGTTAACTGATTTTTGAGTTGTAACCCAGCAGCCATCCGGGCAACAGGGCTGTTGCCCCCATGCCTGAGGATATCTGAGAGTGTTTTTATGAAGTCGGGTAAATTCGTTCCTGCAGCATGCTCGAGGAATGTCTGTGCTGCTTCCAATTCATTTTTATCTGCAAGGCAATCACACCTTAAACATATTGCTCAATCTATGACGACGCATGTTACGACATAGTCTCATATTATTTGTGTGCGAATTAAAACACGGACAATGATTCACCTTAAGAGTTATCATTGTTGTTAGAGTTAGCATACGTTCTTTATCGCTGCAGCTATCACAAGTCAGAGGTTAAACATTTTTAACGGTTTGCAAAATTCAAACCCAATTATCGAAATTTAAAATCACAATCAATTCGGTTTTAATTCGTTAGAATATCAGGGATGGTATTGTATTTTCAAATAATAACGTCTTTTCAAAATTGCTAACAATGGCATCCCATGATTTATTTTTGATTAGTTGAAGGGCACTTACCAGGAGAGACAGTCTTCTCTAGAATCTGAATTAATTGAAGGGTGTTGGTGTGCATTCTAGAGATTTGTGAACTAGTTTGTTAAATGTAAAATACTATAAACGTTTTTTTGATAAAATGATATTATTGAGCAATGAACCGGCTACTAACACCACATGTGTAGCTTCACGTTCACTCGATGACCGTTCAACGACCACCTCACGCCTTGTTCAAGTGAAGCGCGTAGTGATACACATCCGTCAACGTCACCTTCAAAATCAATTTCACACAAAATATACCTACTTTACTATAATTTTAATACAGCAAATACGCTACGATAATCTAAGAATTTAATTTAATATACGATCGAATTGACTTCACTAGAAATTACGTATAAATTTAATCGCACTATATTTTGCAGCGAATGACAGTTAGTCAATGAACAAATGAATACGCGCGCGCGTTCATCATTGTCACCACGGCTAGCAATACTAATCCAATACAATACACCCAAACTATCATAAAACACTATACCACATATATTGCATACGCAAATATCTAAATTTTACTACTTTAAATAGTTGTTTATACAAAACACAATTGGTTTTAATTGTTACAATTGTCTCATAAATATGTTTAGTTAAATATATTTTAATCTAGACTGGCGACAATGGTACAGCTTAGTTTAAATTAGTTCGCAGGTTTTCGTATAGATGGCGGCAGGAGTCTCGTTTTTACGTATTGTATATATTTACTTTTATTTTTGAAGCTGTGTAATATGATAATATATATATATATATATGTATCTTGTTTTTTTTATTTAGAATAAAATTTGATATGTAGAATGTATTATGGTCGATTCTTAATTGGTTCCATAGTGTAGCGGTTATCACGTCTGCTTTACACGCAGAAGGTCTCCGGTTCGATCCCGGATGGAACCAGGTGCCTATTTTGGTTTATTTGGCACTAATGTGGTGGCATGCCTTATCAGTTTGTGATATTTGGCGCTCTTTTAAGACATTTTTTTTTTTTAAGCATGTTTTGTTTGTGATGTGATGTTATATATTCTAGATAATGCTACAAACGCATTGATTGAATTAGTGATTAAATATTTATCGACGTACATCTGTGTTATAGTAGGACAAATAATATTGTTGACAAGGTATCAACCGCAATAACCACCGATTCTTTTGTCGATGGACGAAGTTCCATTAAAAATAACGCGGTAATTACGGTCAGTGATTGATAAATTACTGTTGTATCGTGATCATTGAGTGACAGCAAAACGGATAGATGGTTTCGCGTGATTCGCTGATAGACATGCGATTGTAATGACACATGCCCAAATTGTATAATACGATACTCAATTATTCACAAATCATCAAGTGCTTTGAGTTTACAACCACTAATACGTTATTGTATTTTTGGTTGTTGTAATTCTTTTGTTTTGTGTCACACATATACATATGCAGAAACCTTAAGGTGATAATTAATAGACTCATTTCACAGTGATTTCAGAATTGCTATGTGCATTGTGTGTCAAAACGACAGATTTTCTACGCAACAACGATTTTAGTAAATTGTATCCCCTATGGGCCCTAATATGATGTCATTCTAGAATGAAATTCTAGAAAAACAATAGCATAGCACACATAGGTATATACATACATATAATGCACACCTTATGCTGATCTAATTCGGGTTACTTTAACTGCAATAATATGCTAATTTTTGACACAAATACATTGTACCGCCAAGTGAATTGTCGTAGGTCAAATTGACAATGGCGTCACTCAAATCAATTTAATTCGAGAATAGAGACAATATTTCTAATATCCTAGAAACTAGCAACCAATTGTGACTATTATATTTTTTATTTAATTACGTTACCCTCATCCTCAACGGAGAACCAACAAACAATTCCAGTCTTTAAATGAACACTAATTAAAAACCATGATTGGTTACAAAACCAAAGACACATTACGTAACAATGGTTAAGTCAATTTATGTCCATAAACTAGATGACCACACATGACATGTAATTGATATACCTACCTACTGGATATGTGGTGCTTGATGTAACATAGACACACACAGTGAGTCACATTGGAAAATGAAAATCGTTCACCAAGTAATCACCAACAGTGTGTTATTGGTATTGAGTTATTAAATTGAGCAATGCTAAGCAGCACACTTAAGTAAGTAGTGCCTACGTGCTATTTGCCTGCAACAATTAACGTTCGTTTGAAGACGTATCATTTGTACCACGAACTTTATATTTTAACAATCTTCGAAGGCAACACACAACAAGGTAATAAGATGTAACAAAATTGATAAAAGGCTCATCTGCTCATCTGACGGTTGGTGCTAAGGGGGGTGGGGGGGCAGGGGAGGCACAATTACTTATGTAGGACGTGAGAAATCACACAGCGCGCAAAATAATTATTGCGAATCTATGCGTGTATACGTATGGTACATTGTATATACATAGGTATATAATCGAGTATTCGTGCCACCAAACTAAATGCGATCTTCAAACGCACTCAATCTTTTTGCGTTGCACCTTCCATAACTCGTAACGCAATTCATTACGCGTACAAAAGGGAAAAAGCTTTCGAGAACGATATATATTTATAATATTTCAAGATATAAAAATTTCCTGTAACGTTAACAATTTGATTAATTGTAACATTATCATAATTGTGTATCAACTATTAATTAATCATAAAATAAGTAGTAATAATGTGTGCAAATAATGGCGAATACAAATAAATGAAAATCGTGTTTGAAGAATTTACTTCTGTACGAAAGAAACAAAATAGTTTCATCTCGCTGGCGTTAGCTCCGGTATAATTCATTATAAAATAATTATGATTAATAATCAATTAACTATAGATCCTAGGCGTAGTTGTAGATAATGAGGGAATGCAGAGAAAAAAGAATTGTGTGTAAGATTGAATGAATGATACACAAATGACAGGTGTCCAACAAATGATTGTGCGATTGAGTCGTTACGATTTAGTGCTCTGATTATTCACTCTCAGAGTGGTTGTAAATCTAATTAATATTTGCTGAAAATATTTGAATAAATCACGTTTCGTGGGAATGGGAAATATTATAATTAATTATTGTAATTTTCTAAGTAAAGCAACCCTGCGACAAGCACCAGTCAATAATATCGTCAATTTATTGCGAATTAAAATAATTAAACAATTATTTTTATTTATTAGCTGTCTGTATGTATGTATGTATATAAGTATGTATGTATGTATGTATGTATGTATGTATGTAATATTACCTTGTGTGCATTAGATGAGATCACACACAGCATATTAAGAGTTGAATGCATAGGTACATACATACATACGCATTACAATTTTTTCATCTGGATATATTATGAATTATTTAAAACGGACAGTTATAAATATGTTTAATTAATTAAAAAGTCTGTTTGCGTCTTTAATTATAATTAATTACCGAATGACCTCGCTTTACTTTACTGTACTAAGTATACACTTAAATATTGTGATGTGAGAGACATTTGAAATTTGTCAGAATTACTATAAAAAATGACGCTATTTGTATCTGTCGAATTAGTCGAAATTTCACACCCAAAATTAAAATAATTTTATTTATATTTATTCATTTCTATACTAATATAGGCAATTCTAGTACTTGACACAGGGAAACATTATCTAAGATGCATGGTGCATGCGATGCTGCTGCTTAACAGATCAAGTGGGTATTGAGAAACGTGATATTAAAATCACGAATTGACGTCATTAAAAAAATGATTAATTGACAAATAATCACGTTTGTTTGCCTAGAAAATATTAAATACGATGTAAGTAATACATAGAAAATTACAATTTCATTGTTACTAAATTTCAAACTATTTCTGTCCTAAATAGGTTCTTGGTCAATAAATCGTTCAAGTTTATTTCAAAAACAAATCTTTCGTCGTAATATGAATAATTTACGGAAATACGGAAATATGTACAGCACAGTGAATTCTGGAATGAATCATCTTGAAATTGACTTGTGTAAGTATATTTAGATGAAAATTGTTGTTTAGTTTAGTGATCATATAACATGATGATAATGAAGATCGCGTGAAACGTGAAAATGCACGTGATTGAATAGGCGGTTGGTTGGTTGTCTGTCGCTCGCTCGCGTGGTGGTAACTGGTAAGGCGAACGACCTGTCTACCAATGCAGGCCAATTGCACGACAAATTTAGTCGTCCCGTCCAGATGCTTTTTGTGTCTCGCTAAAGTTTCGCGTCAACTCACACAGACACCAGTCCAGTCCAGATACACCACCCCGACCTACACAACAAATATCTTACACATACACCAAAATACCGACATTCAACTGCAAACGATTTGTTTTTTTTCCTACTTGGGTACACTCATTTATTATAACTGTTCTACGCTATATGTACGCTATATGTATGTATTGTATTCACTACTGGGGCCTACGATGCTAATTTGTTCCCTGCTTGCTGCTTCTTTTTCCTTTCTCAGCGACTTGATTGTTCTAGGGTTAAAATTAAACTAATTTCCATTGGCCGGCCACGAGACACGGCGTCTTTTAATTAATGTATTATATATTTTCACCCATGCTCAATTGAACTTGAATTGGTTTCTTGTCATCATAAATTTAAATAATTAACGACTTTAAATAGAATTAAATCTTGACATGATTCATATAAGCGACAACTCCAATCGTATCCATAAATATTTATTTCAAAATAAAATTACCATTAAATAAGTCGATTTTTAATCAATTTATATGTTATGTAATAAAGGACAATTTTCTATTAATTCTTTTTTTTTTTAGAATGCAACTTGATGATGTTTCGCTATTGAATATTTCGAATAGAGTAAGTTGATGGATGATTTTATCATCGTTGGAAATAATAACACTTGTTCATCTGTCGTACCACGACGATTATCTAATATATGATTACTCTCCGGTGTTGGCAGTGGCGGCGCGGTGAGGTGGGGCGAGTAACGGTTGGGGCCAGAGGCCGCTATTAAATGCTATTAAATAAACCACGCTATTTTATATATATTGTCTATTGAGTGTGATATAACACTATTATTGTATAGGATAGAAGAAAGATAGGTGTGAAATATACCATGAAAGCAATTGAGTCTTAAGAGTTATTTCAGGCGTTAAAAACAGATTTTAGGAATGTAATGCTTGCGTTAGGGAAACTATCACATGTATCAAATGTAATAAATAAATAAATAAATAAATAAAATGATGCAATTCGAAATGAAACTGTACATTTTATAAAGATAATTTAATTTACATTTGTCGTGCATTGCTTTTACGGATAATGCTGGAGTTTATGTAAATAAGATGTAGACATGGTTGGTAAAAATGCCCGGTGCGACATATTATAGATTTATCTCTAGCACTTGCGTAAAATATAGTGTTCGAACACAGCGTGGCTCTGTGACACGCCTAACACTTCTTCTTCTTCTTACAAACTGATATTGGCATTCGATAAACATACGCGCATGCATACCATCGATAGAAATTATTTATTTATGTAGTACCTATATAGGTACATTTATATTTCTAAAATTTAAATGGCGATGTATATGTATGTATGTATGTATGTAAATTTAGTGGTTTAAATTAATTTCGAATAAAATCGTTAATCGTATAGTTAGAGATTGATGATAGTTTCTTCTCGACGAAAAACAATAAATAATATTGATGCACGGAACCTTTAATCTGTAATATAATTTAATGTCTACGGTAACCTATAGAGGTCTGAATAGTGGTGAATCAGTCTTAACTTATATGTGTACAGCAGAGATGCGCGTTTATTTCACGTATACAAGTTATGGTTGTTCAATATATCACCATCACCGGCAACAACAGCACGGTAACTCCATAATGGTAATTCACAGCGCAAAACGCTATTATATGCAATACTGAACCTACCATTAAATCACAAGCCTAACATACATATACATTATTAAGCATTAATGTACCAGAGCCATTATTCACCTACCACCTACCATAGCGAACAGAAAGGTCCGATTGATACTTGTTTTGAAATTAAATTAAATTAAATACTCCATGGAAGGACGGATGGATGGATGAACTGTTTTGAGACTTCTGTAACGAACGGGTGGTTAATTATTGCAATATTTACCGAGCGCATCTCAAGTGTGAACAAAATGAACTAGGGAGATTCTCATCCATCCGTGACTAGAGGTGCGACACCTGGTGCTCAACACATAGAATGATAGGTGTTCGCGTTGCCAAAAGTGTCAGGTGGACATTTCAAACAGGTGTAATTGTAAACGACTACATTGATCTTAAATGCAAGCCACTATTTATTAGCTCTTTTCCCCCATTCACTCATTCATTCAAACCTATTCTTGATTCATATATACCTGTATATATAAAACAAATACAAATCCAAACTCTTCTACAAAAAAAAAAAAAAAACTCTATTCTATTATTGTAACTGCACTTCATACGGAACTAGTGTTGCATTTATAAATCTATCTCCATACAAGTTTAAAATATCCACAACACACTCCCTCTCTCTCAAACACACAAAGAAAAACAAAAATAGTATAGACTCAATTCAGGGAAGGTCAAAATGTATATTTTCGTTAAAATCTCAAGTAAGACTTACTTATTTTTTTGGTATAAGAAAATAAAAATTATTTATTGTAACAAAAAATAAATAAATTGGCAAAGCTTTAAATGTTGTTTATTTCAGTATTTTGCAATATTTTCGTAGTCCTACCCCTTAGCACGAAACATGGCCGAATCTAAAGCTTCCCACCCCAATAATAGCGCTGGGGTGGAGTCTGTTATAAATGCGTAATAGCGGATGCGCGTCCCCGGTCTTAGAAATATCTGTAAATATTCGTGAGACGCGTCTTAATAACGAAGACGCGTGTCAGGTGCTAGAACAATTCGTCATGTCGCAAGTGTTTTCTTATTGCACTATTGTGTTGTATGACACTTGACAAATGCGTCAACATCTTTTCATTTCGTTTAGCCGTGTGTGTTTAACAACAATACTAACAGCCTGAGCTATTATTAATTTTACTAATTTTATGCTTTATGCTGTCTTCTCAACGAAACAAATTCAAGTACCTAAACATAAAGCGTCGTGTTATATGCATAAAATAGCGCAGCAGCTTAAAATATCGTATAAAATAATCCCATAAACATCTCCTATAGCATTTTTGTTGCGCTCCGTCGGCAATTCGAATTGTTTGCGAAGAGAGAGTGTGAAAGGAGTGTACAATAGTCATGTAAGCTTTCACTTCCGGTATATTGTAGTGGCCCAATCACCGTACAGCATACCTCCCCCGCAACCAATAGAAACGCCGATTAGAGGCGGGGCAAACAATCACACATCAATCATTTTATTATGTGTGTTTATGTGTGGGAGTCGAAACAACAACAAGTGCATTTATGCATTTGCAGTTGCATTCATTTTTATATTCATTATTTATTAAAATTATTGGTGATTTTTGATTAATAAATGCATAAATTTTCGAATAAAATTTATGACAAAAGAATCAATTGCATTTCACGATATATAATTATTTATCTTCTCTGATATTATCTACAATTATTCGCAGATTCTTTCAAGAAAATATCAAATTATATAGTGTAATAACGACTAGGTAGGGCCCTGCTTGGAAAAAATATAGGGAAAATACTAGTTGGTAAGTTGGTACTAAGCAAATTCAAGTCATATAAATAACCTAAGAAATATAATTTAATATGTATATAAGTTATGATAGGTTTATGCGGATTAGAATTTTTCTTGTAACGAGAAACAAATCTTTAATTATCAATTTTATTTGATGCAATTAGTTAATCGGATATAATTATCGTTAGGATAATTGCAACGGCATGCTGCGTTTATGCGAAATGGTAAAAATTTATTGGAAAGTAGAAAAAAGTTATGAAATCAGGTTTTATATTATTACTTATACTTATTATAATAAATGGCACATGTATAGATAAAGAATTGAAAAAAAAAGAATAAGAAATTATGCAAGATATTTTAAAAGTCTAGATAGAAATTTAAGAACGTTCCAGTTAACATGATGAATAATATCTGTATACAAAGCAACACTAGACCCGAGTAAGCAAAACAACAAGAAAAATGTTTTATATATAAGAAGCATTAGGTTACCAAGATCCATTAAAAATAATGGCACGGATAATATCACACTGCATTACCGGGCCGACGAACTCTGTTCGGCTAAGTAGTCGAAGTCTTCTTTGTCCGCTAACAAATCAACTTTTCTGATTCGAAATCTAAATTAAAAACAACCCAATCATTTTTTGAGTTTCAAACAACAATTTGTTGGCGTGGCAATTGCAATCATCCGGATAAGAATACATCAATTGGTTTTCGTTCGTTGCATAACAAACACACGAAAATAAATTGTTTTGGTTTAAAATAAAATTAAATCGTGCCTGGCTGCCGCAAACAGTGCCACCCTAAATGTTCAATGGCTCTTCGTTAATTTTGCGTCCCGTTAATTGCAACGATGTTTACGATAGTTTCGTGCTCACTGTATTTCGGTGGCACTTTGTAACAATTTAAACTCATACTTACATTTATAGACTACTCATCACCGGTAGGTAGCTTAGAGATAACTGGACGCATCGTAAATTCTAAATTGACACTGATGGACGCCAATTACGAAGCATCTGGACGAAATACCAGGCGCTTACTTAGGGGGTCGCACCATTTTTTCTGGTAACCAATTTTTTTTTTAGGAAATCATTTCTAAACAAAAGTTGTTTCATTTTTATTTCAACAATTTTACTATAAGTGCTGCAGTGTCAGTAATATTGCAGAAACTAGAAGAAAGAAAGACTAAAGTAAAGAAGCACTTTCGATTTAAATATAAAATATAGGAAGTTTTCTTGTCAGACCTATTCAAATTTTAAGCTTAAAGTTTCATATTTTTCCCTTAAACCGTTTAGGCAGTAGATCGCATACACACACACACACACATATACATAGATGTCATTCCAAAAATGGTTGGGCTCGATTCAGAGGATAAGGGTTGTTAGTTGTTACTTTGGTGAATAGGGAATAAATAAATGTGGATTGTTCAGATAGTGGTAAATGCAAAAAAGAAATGTAGCCTAAGTCTGTGCCTGAGTAGGTACTACATAACATACAGTATATGCAATGTGAGATTCTGGCCACTTCCCCATGCCGCTAATAACGTAGCTTGCATTCAGAGACAATGAACGAATCGTTCTGTATTTGTATCACGGCATCTATCAATAGACGCGTCGATCACTAACGAATTATAAAATATATTTAGCACGCCAAAAGTGTCATTGCTCTGGATTCTTAACGTTCCAAACTAGGTACATACATACATACATACATATATGCTAATGCGCGCTGTTACAAATATATATATATATATTCTACTCAATTCACTACAAGTACTAAGAGTAAGAATATACCTACCTATCTGTAACATATTATTGAGATAGTTTTGATTACAAGTACAACCAATTAAGAAAATTGTACGGAATGTTTGATCAATATTGAAATTATAGCCAATTATTGACGATTGATATGGGCCTTAGCTATGTTACACTCAGACTGATTTTATTTATTATTTAATTGGCACGAATTACTAACACAATTATGACTATAAAATGATTTTCTCTTTTACGGAAAGTATTCATTCGTTCACAATATGATATTGATTTGTCTATTTGCGATTAATAATGCATCTAGCTGGCTGGGTAGGTAATAATATCGATTTGAAAACCACTAATATGACCACAATTCTATGTATGCACCTGATGATGAAATACAACTATTATCTATCGTATGTATGTATGTACCTATACACTGCGTCCGGTTATTATTTATTCATTTTATTTATTTACACACAAATTGAAAAATTATTAATTTATATCGATATTGTGACAACTTTTAAACTAAGTACATACATGGCATTTTCACATCGTAAATTTCTGTAAAGGTTTCTAGAACTTATACAATTTTTAATAAATATCTACGGTGTATTTAATTTGTTTGAATTTAATTTGAGTACAGCTCTGTATGAATCAGCAGATTTAAGCAATCCGTTTTAATCTGACAATGATCTATATGAGTTTTCATCATAGCATCGATGTTTATCATAAATATAGCGCTGTGAGTGTTTGATTTAAATTAGCAAGCTGTGAAATCTCCATACGAGACAAAATGTGAACGACATTTAAAGATTAAAAATTTCTCTTTTGCAATATGTATGTATGTACCTACTCCGGACTTATTTTTAAATTGAAAATCTATATTAACATTTCATTCAATTTTACTTTCTTATATAACTATTGTAAATCATGACTAAAATCAATCTCGACTATTTTATACCTTTTTGACCTTCCCTGCATCAAATCTAACTATTATTACCATGACGTGAATGTTTCTTTCTCACTGTGTGTACTGCCAAAAATAATAACTCTTAGGACTGCACGACAACTATTACAGTTATTACCTCAAGTACCACTTTTGCGAACCATTCCCGACACTTTAGTCACACGAACGAAGATATTTTGCAGATTATGTTGCAACTCGTTTTCGTACGTGTTCACTAGATGGATGATTAATCCTAGATTGGCCCAAAACCAGGCTTAATTCGATCGTGTAACATACAACAATTGTGCATAATTTTCAATATAAAATGCTATTCCCTCTTTTTTTCCGTGATTTATAATCGTATACAAAGTAAATGTAACGTTAACGCTGTATCAGGATATCGAAGATAAATTTCCCCGCGAGCGGCATTTTTACCGCGATAATTACACCTGCAATACACGATCTGCTAAGTTTACCAATAAAATAATTTTGCACGTGCAAATATACGCTGAACATGCACAGCGTGCTTCATTATACATGTGTACATCCCGTCTATATATCTGTCTATAACTGCTCTATAGCTAATGTGTATGAACTACCAGAAGTCACTAACCAGCGGTTCTTATTATTTATTTATTTATTTATTACCTAAAAAATCCTATAAAATTTTCGGTGGTTTATTTTTAAATTATAAATTTGTTATACGAATGTATCGTAAATTAAAATATGTTGGTAATAATTTATAAAATCGAAGCACAGATTGTATGTGTGTTAAGATTTCACACAAATGCGGAAGCTTCGCGAATGATTATATAATTTTCGCAACGTTGTTAAACATCACTATAGCTCTCGCTATGCCAATGTTCTTCAGGAGCAAGAGGCTATATATTGTAAGTATGTATGTACGTACGTACGTACGTATGTAGGTGTTGTACAAGAAAGGAATAATACATTCTCAATTATGATTGTACTAAATAAAACATTTATTTTCAAAAGCTATAAAACAAACCAACAACGCTAGTTTGTCGAAAACAATTTATGTAAATTTAAAGATAATTAAATTGGACAAGAAAAAATGTGGTCCTACGATGATTTACAGTAAAAATAATTGCTCCTAAAGCATCATTGATCTGATCTCCTAATTAAATTAGAGCTCGGATTGATTTACTCCAGTGTTAAGTGTCACTTGTAATTAAGCCGGACACAATTTTAAAATCAATGAGCCTGAGTACTAATGTTAAATGGAAATCACTTGGATATTTATTCTTTTCGCTTTGCATAACCGGCAAAAAATATTTATTTTAATGCAAATTATCAGCTTTCGTTGCCGATAGTTTTGATTTTCAAATATACCTATATATTTACGTTTGGAACTACAATTGTTGTTTCGCAAACAAACACTTTTTCTGATAGGGAATAAGTGTAATTTTCTTTAAACAATAATTTTATCGTCTTTCGGATCACACGAACCCGGAACAAGGTTACAGGTCACCTGTCTCCTTCTAACGAAAACACTCACTATCACTGAACAAGGAAAGGTGTATAGATTTAGAAAAAAAAAAATTGTTATATAGAGATTCATTGTTAAATTGTCGACGAAAATGTCTTGGAGAAATTCTCTGAGAACGATATCTTCCTATAGATCGATTGGTAGGTAGGTATTCCAAATACTATTCAAGTATAGATTTACTCTTAAAATGATTTGTAAATTTAGTTTATAAAATGGAAATAATATTTAAAATATAAAAAATCAACAGATAGACTTTCACGAGTAACCCGTTTTCCACTTTTGTTGATTTATAAATGAATTGAATAATGTTTATTAGTTGATATCTGCGATGATCATTTAGATGCAAATTGGAACAATGTTTTCTAAAGACGGACATCGAAACATTCCGAAATGAAAAAGGGAAATTGTATAAATATTTATATTTTTTGAATACATTTACAGATTCATCTCCTCAGTGACCTCGAGACAGGTGTGAAAAAAAAAGAATATACGTTTTTTTTTTTTTTTTAATAAAACTACTTTAGCATATATTTTATATTTAAATAATCTTTACAAACAAATTCGTTTAGTACGTAATAATCTATTCTTGGTGACTTTGTATGGTTATCCTATTCCGGAGACAGTAGCAATGCATTTTGAATAAGGTCACGTTTGATTTATACTTTACCATGTTTAAAATTATTTATTATCTGATTAATCATGCGTATAAATGTAGTCATCACTTTCAATTTTTTTCTTGTTGTTATTTAAACAAAAACCTATATACTCTGGATTGAATTTCCAAATTTAGTAGTAGTATTAGTTAATAAAATTTCGCAAATAAAATCATATTGGCCAATACGATGTTTGATAGAATTTAATTTATGATTTTCGTACCGACAAAGTTGATTAGGTTTTTCTAATTAATGAATGAATGTTTCTATATTTGACTGGGCGTCATTTCCATCAAAGAAAATTTCGAATATTTCTAATGAAATCCGCATGATTTATAATTATAACTCAAGAAACTATGCATTGACCTCATATCCAGCAATGGATCTCTCTCTACTAATATTTTTATTGCTAATAAAATGTGTGATTGATTGTTTATATTTCCACTTATTTTCTACTGACGTAATCCAGGACATATGGAAGATAATCATTAAACAACGCTAAACCGATTATCATTATTCGTTTTTAATCCGTATTTCTAATTAATAAAAGTGCCGAGTTTAAACGGGCAAGTAACAATAATCATTTATACTCCTCCGCAATTTCCGCTTCGTTGACGTCCCGATTAAACAACAATGATTTGTATTAATTGAGCTTATGTTTAATTATCTATTGACATTAAATAGCCATTTATTGCACCGTATTAATTATAACAGTTCATCAACCAGCAATTATTGCAAATTAACAGTTAACTTATCAATCACACTAATTATTTTATTGTTGTTTTGTCTTTAGATTTTAATATTTTATATGCATATATATAAACAGTTAATTAAATATAAGCTTAATGTATTGTAGTTTTACGAGATTTTTTGTTTGTTGAATAAATTTCGATTTTGAAAGGTTCGTGTTTTTAATTTGTGTTTGGGTCGTAAAATTTTAGAAAGAAGATTCCACGTAAGTGCCAAGTGAATTAAGATGTTTTCGTTGAGTTTATCTGATTAATAAACATATTTTCTCCGGGGTGGGAATTTGACTAATAAAGTTAAAACAGTGTGTTGTGAAATAAAGAAATGTTTTATTTCGTTTAATTAATGATTAAAAATAATATATGATGTTTTCGAAAATAGTGGGCTGCGAATGAGTGGTCTTCTTCCCATGAGACTTCGGCACACTTCTCGTGCCCTCCACTGGTGACCTCACGACTTGCACCTGTGTGTGCTACGTCTCGAGATTTTCTAACAATCCATCGATGATTGACACCGAAATCCTCCATTCCATTTTTTGATTCATTTCCATACTCTTACTAGAGATTCCTTTTACACCATAAAATGGTAGTAACTCATCCATTTAGTTGGGACACGGTAGCACAAAAGGCGCTCATATAAAACTGGATTGCGCGGTAACTCTGTCGTGTCGTTTAACACCGGTTAAAAACACGACCGGCAATTTATAGTTCATCCAAACGGTTACCGCTTATATACAAGCATTTTTCCAAACATATAAATCCATAAGTGGCAGTCAATATTTAATAAATATTAAATCAATATTATTCCCGTGCTCCAAATTTACAATCAGTAACAATATTATTTTAAACACTTATACGTATATACACACAACATCAATTCAAATAAACACTTCACATGTTGTTATAATACAATTACATTTCTCATGTCACATTAGTGACGTTATATAATGATTTAATGTTTATAAACAAATAGAAAACAGCGGAAAAAAATTAGCTACTGCCACTTTCTCTGATTCAAACAAAACACATATAAAGTGGGGTTAATGAATTACTACTTATATAGGTACATTTCGGTCATTTCTTATTATTATTATTATTATTAATTATTTATAAAAATAAATTGAGTAATATCATCAGGTATATTTCTTGGAAACGGTATTGAAAGTATAAACGTTGTTTTTGCAGCAATAACGGTGATTCAAAGATTTTTATCATTTTTATATGCAAGAGAAAAGGTTTTTTTTGTGTCATAATTACAAGGTGAAAAATGCTAATTGGTCGGGTTCAGAATAGGAGGAGTTCATCAATGTTGCTTTGATTTTTGGAAAGTTTTTTTTATGCACTCGTACCATAAATCATAAAGTATTTTTAGTTCATTTATGGATACTTCAACAAATCTCCGCTAGAGTAGCGTAATGGTGCTTCATTACAGACCATTACAGTGCAAGAAGAACTATTTGTTGCTGCCTTATAGAGGATTCATTCCGCATTACGACTTAATGATCCTTGTATAGAAAACGTATCAGATTTTTTCCAAACAATTCAACACCTTTACCACTACGTTAAAATAACTTCATTAAAACCAATTCGTTTTTCTATCATGTTTATTCCCATTTTGACAATATTTCGCCATTTACATACTTATAAAATGAAAATAAAACAGAAAATCTCATAGATATTTATAGATATGAAGTCATTTAAAATAACCCTCCGCCTATTCTAGGTATAAGTAAAATTTATCGCTAGAAAATCATCGGTATTATTAAACAATTTATTCATAATGATTGTTCCAATTAAAACATTGACATATAGTTACAAACTAAATGACGTACAATTTTAAAACAACAGCGAAAGATATTTTAATATTAGTCACCATTTGTCTATTATATATTACAGCATCCATACACACACACACACACACACAGACAGATATGTTTCCAATGGCATGTCATGCATTTAAACAATATATTACTGAACATTTTAATGGTCGGTTCACGAATTTAATACCGTGTCAGTACAGGCCATAAATTTCAACACAACACTAAACAAAATGCAAATTATTAGAAATTAAACCAACCTAAGAGAACTCGGATAGATCACCTGTGTACCCAACCAAATCGATTATTAATCTCTAGTTAAGAATATATTACGCTCACATATTACCATTATATTTCATCATTTAGAACTAAATTCTCAATTATTTGTAGTTTTTATTAAATATAATATAGATTTATGCATATATGTACAATAAGTGACAAGAAAAGAAATAATTGTAGATAAAATCGTAGAAATTATGTAGAATTCATTCATGACCGCCGCACTGCTTATAACCTTGTACTATAAACGATTTTTCGCGATGTAAATTAGTGATTTTATTGCGAAAATATTGTCACTAATTGTAGCCATTTGTGTGTGTGTGAAATGTCTATTACATCTGCAAATATTTTCAATGAACTATAAATTATGCTAGTTTACTGGTTTTTTGATCGCTGCTTAAAAAGTTGCGCGTGTACAGAGTTGGACTAATCATATTCGAGTATTTAAATCGGCTTAAGAAAATATATTTTAGCACATGTTAATATCTTCAAATGCATATTTAAATGAACGGATTGTGTTGTATTCCTGCTGGTTTTATCTTATGTATTTATATGCATATACTTATGTCATTTATTTCGCAATTGTATGAATATTAAACAATAAATATTCCCGTATCCTACTGAGCAAACACGATGTCTTACTCTACCGATTCTCTTATGAATTCATTCATTTACTATTCAAGATTTTAAATTTAATCGCGTTTTACAATACATTGTTCTACTTTCTTATACGAAATAATAAGTTAGTATTGTAATCTTTAAAATAAATCAATCTCGAAATATACTTGTTGACCTTCCCTGAATCGAGCCTGATTATTTTTGGTTTTAACGAATGGGTTAAAGTGGTAATGATTTTATTTAATAATATTGCTCGTGCACATACATTGCACACATTTCAAATGTATAAATAATAATAATAAATAAATAAATCATGACAATTATTAACCAGGATATGGCGCTTATGGGAAGAGAAATATTTGCAAATTGCAAATAAATTTATGCATTTTATTAAATATATATATATTTATCTACCAACTTGCGAAGTAAATATTATTACATACATACTTGTATGGAAATATTTTGATTGCCAATAAGATTTACATTTTTTATTTCTTATACGAAATAAAATTGTTGTAAAATAAATAATAAATTTATATGTATAGAAAAATGACCTCATAGAGAATTTCGTTTAAAATATATATATATATATATATATATATATATATATATATATATATATATATATATATATATATATACCTGTAAGGTCGTGGTAAGTACGATAGGTATGTTTTCACACATGTGTCCTTATAGCAACAGCGACTCATTTATGGGCAGCGTTAGTCTGTAGTACTTGCTACCGATTAAGAAATTATACTATTTTAGGAAGTGTATGGCTATTCTCACGTTCTTCGCCTAGAAAACTATTTCTATAACACTTTAGTTACCTTCATAAAACAATTATATTAAAAGTCTAAGCCAGCACCGCGCATATTTCGATAAAACAAATATCTAAAATGACCAATTAAAATAGTTGCGTGCATCAGAGGCGGTGTGGACAGCGCACAATCTTTTTTATTTTTCACAACATCACAACCTATTAAGATCCATCTCGCCGATCGCTCGTATAAACTTATATAATATCGAAACAAAAACAAGTTGCTTTTCTTAATCGAACGACAGTCATCTGGTTTTAATTGCATACTAGCGGTTTTTCTTTTAAAACAAAATCATTATTAAAAAATAAATGAAAGACTGTAAAATGAAAGTTTTATTATATATATATATATAAAAAAAAAATTCACCATAAATTCATTATTTTAGTTTATTTCATTCGGTTATTTTATACACCTGTAATAATTTTATGCTTTTAAATCATTTAAACTTATTCGTTTTCCTTGTTTTTGTTTTATGATTTAGCAAAATAAATTTACAATTAATTTAATTATTTTATTTTGGAGATTTTCTTAAGCGCAGTCCAGCTGTGATGTACATACATACACTAATTTAATTTAATTGTGTTGAGTGAAATGTGTTCAACTTTTCCAATTTGGTATTTTATTATTGCAATGTTTGCAATTCGTTTCAACTTGTGCCGAATTCTATAGGCGTACCATCAATCACCAAGTCCTCAATTGTAACTACATATAATTGCAATCCGGTTACTACTAACTAATGAGGGGCTATCATCATGCTTACTTAAAGTAATTGTTTTTATTAAATCCTTATATTGTTTATTCAATAAAAAATACCAAAGTAAGATATTGAAAAAGACTTATTAACTGTGGAGCTTGTCACTAGTTCTGTCCTTGTCCTTATCAAAAACAGTTGACAAGCAATCACAAGTCGTGCTTGCGTACAACAAGGATAGATTATTATTAATGAATATGTAAATCAAAAGAGTTTGCGAAAAAAAAAATTAAAATCGATGTCATAAAATGTGCACCGAAATTATAGAGTAATTTACATGAATTTAAAATATTGCAACGATTTTTAAATTGATTGCAACAATCAATTTATCCGATAATTAATCTTTAATACATTTTAAATTTTATAACTTGGAGGTATTTTTTAGATATTTTACAATTGATCAGTAGATAATGTTGCAATGTTGGAATTTATAATAAAATGTACATCTTTTTCGTAATAAATCTTTGGTATTTTTTTTTATAATACCAGTGCCTAGATATATAATATATCTGACAAGGTATAATTTACATATGATTATAACGTCAGTAAATGTAAGAATACAGGCTAACTTAATAATATATCAATCATAGATCATGCAATATTTTACGCTATTTTTCATCGAATCATAAAACTCTAATTCGATAACCAACACATAATGTCTATATGGTGAGAATGTCTTGAAGATGATTTAGTTGAGTTGAGTTAAGAAAATAAATAACATATCACTTGCGTAGTGTTTTATGATAAATATGTGTGTGTAATGCAATGTAATGTGTATTGTAATCTGTGCGGCCCACACTACAAATCACCCGCTGTTTACAATTGCGTCTAAGCCACTCACAACACTAAAACTATTTCCTATCTTAGTGTAGTAGTACATATGCACAAACATACAAAATTTTAAATAAATTGCATTTAAATATATTTTGATGAAATATTTATAAGGGGTTTTCTTTATATATTGGTGTTAAAAATAATTTATATTAAAGTAACAGTGCTGTAGCGACTTTTGACCTCATGTCTGTTAGAGGCGCGCTGTTCCAGTGCAGTGTTATATGCCCTTTCACTTTTAATAACAGTGTGCTCGTTGCATCATAAGCGAAAAACTAAATTGTTGTATGTGTATTTAAAATTATTGAAAATTGTGCACTGGATTGTTGCGAAATGTCACTCATACGTACGGAGAAAATCAATTAATAAATTAAATACATCATAGTTTCACTAAGCTTTTATAAAAACGCTCAATTATTTCAACTTCAATTAAATTCTTGTACATTTGAGTTCAAGAAATAATTTTGATTTATTGCACATTTATTTAAAAAAAAAAAAATTAACAAAATGGAGAAACTTATATTTATATACCAACGTTCACTTACGCACCTGCACGTGTGAATTTTCAACTAGTTGTTATTTTTATATCAATAATTTATTGATTAAACCTATTTTCATAAATGTATTATGAACAATATCAAATCCATTAAGCACATGATTTAATACGGATAAGAAATTAAAAACTAAAATAAGATCGACTTTCACTAAGATGCCTGTATATGTTTTATTACTTTCTTATACGCAGTATAAGTAAATATTTTAATTATGAAAATTTTCGATTTTGAGATTTTAACGGAAATATACGATGTATATGTATGTATATATGAAAGTTCAGTGCATGACAGTGCAGATGTTTTAATTTAGTGCAAAACACATGTAAAAAATAAATTATTAATGGTAGTTATGATTAGAATAGCGGTTTTATTAAGAGATCAGTTTGAGCGCATTTTTGATAGGTGTGAAATCGTTCTATATTTGAAATTCCTTGTTATTTTCAGACGCGGTAATTATATTACGCACAGTTAAAAATTTCGGTTAAATGATATTCAAATGACTATAATTATGATCGATTAGGTCGCTTTAAGTATCTTTAAACGCTTTTGGTTTATATATTATGTAATCGTATTTGAAACTAGTTTAAGTTTAAGAATAATAGTATCAGATAGATTAGTGCAACTAAAAGCACTTGTATAAAAATAGTTTATTAGATGATTTTAGTCATGCATGCATGTATGTATGCATGTTATCAACATGTCAGTTGTTGAAATGTTATCTGCCATTTGAATGCTGGATGTTGCTATGGTGATTATTATTATACGGTTATGCGTGATGATTTTGAGTCCGGTGTTTCAAATTGCAGTACGGGATCATGATCACCCCAGGCTCGTATCCCTGTGAACAAACATACATTTATCATTCATCATAATGCGTTTATTGATATCTATCTATGTACATACATATATAATTTTAATATTTACCATCTATAAGCTATTTTTCATTTTCCTTTTTACTTTATTATACGAAGAAATAAGTAAGTATTGCTATTATGAACAAATTAGATCTTCAATTTTTAACGAAAGTATATCTCTAAATCAAGTCTGATTATTTTTGGAATAATGTCTATATGTTAATATTTATGAGTGGTTAATGTAATTAACACTTCTGCGTAATTAAGCAAGTAAGATATAATTTTCGGTCATAAGTCTGTGTATCTGATCGAACGTTTAATACGGACTTATGGAATGTCTGTGTGTGTGTGTATGTATGTATGTACATTCGTACCAATAGTAATTTAAACCGAATCAAGATTGCGCTGCAGTTGCCAATTATCGTAGAGTTTCAATCAAAGTGGCGTTTTCAATTAGCGATTTTCTATCGCAATCAAGACTTATGAGCATGTGCGTATATACGCACTCCTTCCTTCGATTTCTTCTTTGTGATTCATGTACGGGCATCAAATGTTAAGATGAATAAAGCAGGATATGTATATTTTTGTGAGTAAGTGAACAACAATGCGCCTTGGATGTAAAAACACCAGAACTAATTAGAACGAATCCCACACGCGTATTGATTTATATATCACGCCACGCGCATTAAAAACCGTGTTAAATCACGAAACAATAACGAAACGTCGACGCTTCTCATTTGCATCGCCATTTTTTCGCTTTTCTCAATCTCGCCTTACGCAACTTTCAAATGTGCAACAGCGACATCATCTAACACAAAATATTACTAAATAGTGGGTGGCTAAAATAGTGTTCCATTGTATTCTTGCGACGCGTCGTCGGCTCACAATAAACAATATTCCATCGATCTATTAATATGGAACATCCTTTTTTCAATTGTTTCTTTTTTTTATGGATTTATTATTTGCCAATTGCCGCAACGCCATGACGATTGCAATATTTTCTGTAATGAAATTTTACTTTAAACCTACATATGTATGTATGTATTAATGGAAATTCATAAATGTATGTATGTATATAAACGCGCAATTATGTTACAACACTATATGTTTGTAACGAAACATAACATTTATTTAATACGATCATTATATGTATTTATGTATACAATGTTGACGGTATTAATTATTATATTAATTATAAAGTGTACACGTGTTCAAGCCGCCATCTAGCCCTAAGAAGAGATTCCGCGCAGAACACACGCATAAGTTAATTCATTTCCTTATATATACATACATACATACAGTGATGCGATAAAATAAGAATTATACTTAATGGACTAATTATTGCACGGAAATTAAATAAAATATATAATGTGGCGCAATAATGAAATATTCTAATACTATCTTGGTGTGGTAGGTCTCTGCAATACGGACAGGTGAGTCCTACTTTTACTGGGTGGGTGGGTGTATACATACATACATACATACATACAGACAGACAGATAGAATACACCGTGTGCTAATTGATAAATGACTGTGTAAATGCACTGTCTCTACGAAAGAAGAAGATAGCTCGTCTGTTCTCGGCTGCACCCTGCTTGCACTGAAACGCCTACGAGAACAGAATAATACCTACTCTTCCATCGTATGTATGTATATATGTACGTATATAGCACATGTTTCTCTAAGCGTAACGCACCTTGCATATCACATTTATTATTGACTACTTCTAAGAATTTTACTAAATTTAAGACCACACACAACTAGTGCTAATAATTGCATTATAACTACACACATGCATAGTGTACATTTCGACAACTAACTATACGTATAATTAGTTACCGAAATTATTTATTAATTACATGTGCATCAAATGATTGTAAATTCGGGTCAAAATTATCCATCATCAATCAATATTAAAATAAAAACGAATGGTAACGTTTTGTAACGGGACAACTCAGGCATAACGCAATGCTAATTTGTTCACTCAAACCACGCGCAGAAATGTTTACACAATAATGATCAGAGACTATATGTATATGGTTAACTAGTTATATTTAATAACAAAGATATGATCTTAAGGCAAAAACAATAAATTGAAATATGGGTGGACTAGATATGATAGGGGGTGGGTGACATCGCGAAACCGCAGACCCCGTAAGGTATGCACATCAATGCAATGTTCATTGTGGGTGTAAGACCGCACATACAGTGCTGTGTACACGAACAACTGACAATCAGCACAATCAAATGTTTGTTGTAGCTGGTAACACAGCTAACTTGTACCAATCCAATAAAGATTGATCTGTATGCATGGGATTTACGATTTTTCTGTAAGCTATCCTAGTAGGTACGATACGTGTACATTGTATACATTGATGAAATAAAAATGTTTAAATTAAATTACATTCTTTAACACCTGAGCTAAACTAATTAACCAGCAATCCAAGTAAGCTGACAGTGTTATTAACACCTCTAACCTCTAGCGTTAATGCCATATAAGAAGATAATATTATAATATAGACACCAGTGCATTAAACATTTTTATCAAGAGTGCTTAGCACATTCTATTTTGTTTACCGGCAAAAGATACTCACAATATGTCATAGATTATTTATTTATTAAAACTTCCTTAGAATCCGCTACTAATTAACCATACATCATATTAATTGCTAATTAATGCACATGTTTAAAAATGTCAAGTACGGTTCTGGTATTTTGTTTTTCTAATTATTATAGATGATTTAATAGCATTTTAATTCAAACATAGAAACTAATTTTTATTTATTCAAATACATTCGCTATTAATTGTAACATAAAAACGTTTTTGTCAATACTAATCATTAAGTGGATATTTTTAGATTCTTTGTGTTAAAGTCTAATTTAACGTACTGTCTATTTTTTTTTTAATTTGCAAAATTTTATTATACTACTTTTTATAGTTTGATAGGTTTGAAATAAATCGCGTTTTAAATTCATCAAGGTTGGATGGAGATAATTTTTTATTGATTCGTACAAAAAATCAATCTTGTCTAAAAAAAGCTACGTATGTAGTATCTAAAAATTATGTTTGACTAATGGTCTGGTTACTTGCTCAAATATATCATTTGTCATTTAAAAGAGTAAAAAAAGTGGAGCGGCGAATCAAATGTTGTTGTTGGAAAATGATTTTAGATTTTTGTTGCTATCTATAGCAGTAGGTAAATCTATCATCGTCATCATCATCATCATATTATTATTATTAAGAATATGCAGTTTTTATTTCTATAGTAATAACAATTTTCGAAATGTCGATGGAGATTACCGATCAATAAACAATTACTTATCCGCTCTTGCATGGGTGCATTTATGGAAAAACAATAGCAATTATAATAAAATTATTAAAACGGCCAATTAGCGTTCTAACAAATACCATACGTGTCAAGCAGGCGTCACGAGTTGACGCCATTTATTTTAACAAGTGCATGCCGCACTCTAATCATATCAAAGCGCGATTATTCTATGTACATACATACATACATACATACATACATACACCTACCCAAATACAAATAGCCTCACTGAACATTCTTATACGTATTTTGTTTGGATTAGAAGAACACACACACATACACTCAGCCAGACGCAATTCCAAAATTAGTCATGCTTGATTCAGGGAAGGTCAAAAGATATATTTCAAAACACTACAAGTGATAATAAATACATTAAATTAGAATCAGGATTACAAAACTGAGCATTATAATTATGATTGCAAAAAACTATGCATTTATTGTTATATTTTTAGGTATAAAAAAAAGTTTGGCGAAGAATTTGATGTGACCTGCATAAATAAAACATAGGTATTTCCGTTTGATATTTTTAGTAATTTAAAATAAAATCCGCGTACTCATAGAGTCAAAATGACGAAACAGGTCAAGTTAGACAGTATTATATGGTTATATGAAAACCACAGCGGTGCCGATAAGGTAGAGCACGCCTCTAAAACACAAGCACAAGTATTTCCGGAGCTCAATAGCTTTCTCGTTCGCACGCCGCACCATACCATACCATACCACACCATACCATACCGCGAACAGATAATAACAATACAATCGGTATTGTTTTATATGAAACTTTTATAGGCTACGCGATATACCACCTATAGTAGAAAACAATTTTTTATTGCAATAGCATCCTCATCAAATAACAATTGTTCCATTTATTAAATAATAATGTACCTATATAGAAATAAAGAAAATGCATATTTAGCAATATGTATGCAAATAATTCGTAATGAGTTGCGTGTGTATGCATAAATCGTGCTCACAATGGCATCGAACCGTTTACTAGAAACACCTATTATGTATTTATCGAAACTGAGAGAGCCCATATTATGGAATACTATAACATTATTAACCGTATAGTAGTATTGCATGGAAATTCCAAACGTAGAATCTGAGATGTCTGGATATTCGTGCTGTTATTAGCAACAAGGTGTGTGTGTATATAAACATATTTCTGGTAAGGTGGTTCATTATGTATGTGTGTGTGTGTGTGTGTGTTGAGATTCGTGATGTTTATAACCTCGTGTAGGTACTCCTCGATCCGTTCTCCATATTATATTAGCGAGGACGAACTGTGCTCAAGAATCCTGCTGCACTGGTGTTAGGACTCTGCCGACAAATAATCGTTATTTATTGATGGATTATTATCAGCTATTTATCACCCATATCCATTTACCTCTAACTATTATTTACCTGAATTGTTATAAGTTATTTTATTGTTTGGATATTATTTATGGATTTTTAAAGTTCGTTCGCCTATTTAAAATTGAATAAATCTATCACTTTTAAATTACTGCTTGTGCTATCTAACTCGAAGTACATACATACATACATCCGCAATCGTTTTTGCGGTAAGTGTATTCGTTTCGGTTTGAATACTTCTGAAAAAAAAATAACACCATTAAATTACGAATTTAGTCATTTTTTAAATTCACATCATTTAATGCACACACACACACATATATATATATATATAAACATACATACAGAGCCATACATACATACCCAAACACATACGCATAAACATATAGACGTCATTCCAAAAACAGTCTGACTCGATTCAGGGAAGGTCAAAAGCTATATTTCCGTTAAAATCTCAAGATTGATTTGTGTTCATGATTACAATCCTTATACGTTATATTTAGTATAAGAAAGTAAAAATGTATATTAGATAAATGTTTTTTGTTGGGAGGGAGAATAGCGGGTAATGCTGATGATCAATGTCGTGTACAGTATTCTTTGACAGCTCAATCATTAGACACAATATGATCATCATCACTGAATCCGGTTCACTCGCAATAAGCGCTTGCTTACCTCCACCTATCTATCTATCTATCTATCTACCTATCTATATAGTATGTAGTATTATTAGTGTAATTATCATTAGTCCGCACCGCCTGTATGTTTAAACGCATTTACTATCATATAGTTAATAATAAATGCACTGGTTCGCCGATTAGATTATTATTAAATACGTAACTGATGATGTGAATATTTTCGAATGGCCTTCGATTGTCTAGCTCTAACGGAATCGCGATCGTGTTTTTTTTCCAACAAAACATTTATAACAATTCATTATTATTTTTAGCTATTCCGTACCATTTAATAACTTCATTTGAACGAGCGCATTGTTTTTTTCAAAGCCAAAATTATACCGATTTACGTAAAGGTCACATTAATTATTTAAAAAATATTTATTTATTGTACTCTGAAATTTATACCTAGATTTAAATCATCGATGAAATAGTGAAATTATTTATGATCATGGCCATCAGAAACCTATCCTTGCTTGTTTGACAAATAACTAAAAAGTATCATGTTCAAAATTACGAGATATTATATTTGTGTGGGAGTGCCCAACGATTTGTCATACAATTCTTAATAATAATGAAGATAATAAAAATCATGCGTAGGTTCATATGTAAATAATATATTATTAAAAAAGGAAAAAATATTATTATTATTTGAATGTTTGTAGTGATAAATGGATTTTCTGAGAATACGGTACTGTAACATATAGGGTTAGTTGGATGTATAATTACGAAAGAAAGTGAAACATTCGTTTAGTATCTATAAATTTCGTTACACAAAGACGGTTGTGCACTTAAGTATTAAGCTAATAAATATAAGCACTAAATACAGTTATCTTGAATCTTATCAGATCATCATGGGTAGATAAAATGGCAATAGGTTGCGCACATGGCAAAAAGCCATATATATATATATATATATATATATGTATATATATAATCTACATGGGTTTCTTTAGTTATTAGAGATTGTTACTCATTATTAACATAAATCAGTCCGCGTTACCTATGATATACATAAATATTAACGATATGACATTGAAAGCCTGCTTGTAAAATATAATAGTATATTAATTAAAATCGCCATTTTTACCTTAGAACCAAGATAATAATTAACGGTTGCCTGGCAACTGTCAAATGATCATACCCATGCGTTTGAAAACATGATATTATAGCATTGTTAATATTAATTATATACATACATACATATGTTGGTGAATGTGTGTTTTCTGTGTGTGTGTGTGTGTGTTTGTATGTATATATGAGTGTGTGTGTGCATTAATTGTTGTTAATTTAAAAAATGACAAAATTCGTGAATTATTATTGAATCGTTCGTGTTTTACTTTAGTGATGTTTGCCATGATGCTAGTAGTTGTAGAATTGAAAAGATCAAATTTAATGAATGTGTTGATGAAAGCGATAGGTAATCAAACACAATTGTGTGTATTGCCAACCACACATACAAAAAAACACACACACACACACAACTTTGCAACATTTTTACATCAAGTAAAATAATAATAAGCATTTGCAAATGTACTACATGCATTTTTCTGAAGGTGCAAACTTCTTAATTGCGGCTTCGTTTATTTTTACACGGAAAATAATAAATATGCCATTTTGCGAATGTAATTAGAAATATTCGATTCGCATAAATTATTTGGGTATATGCAAAATTAAATGTTACTAAAAACGTATGTAAATTAAATTAACACGTTACGGTTTAATAAATTGTGTTATTTTACGTATATGACAAATATAAATGTGTTTTAGGAATTTCGAAAAAAAAATCTTAGTTAAAAAATCAAATTGGTTTTGTATAATGAAGTTGTTAACGTTGATTGATATGAAATGTAAACGATTACATTAATTGTGATACCGAAAGCAGCATCGCACCGTTAACACATACAGCAATGTGGGTGCTCGACAATTTCATAAATTAATTTAGTATCTTAAAATAGTTAAAGAGTAAAAGTGAAATGTAATGTATAGTATAGTTTTATGATTATTATTAGTTTAATTCCACGTTGGATGACATAAGTAAATATAGGAATATTTCCCACGCTTTTCTATATAGATTTATTGTATATTTAGTATAATTCCTTATGCAGCGCCAAACAATGAAAGTTCTGCACCAATGCACATAATCGACCGCGCGATCGATAATATGAATCGAATTCAATTCTTGGCTACACCAAACCTAACCTAACTATCGAAGCATGTACATCAAGTGTGGCGAAAGTTTATTCTCTTCTTAACGCGGCACCCACTAATATCCACGTTCCCAACATTAATGCAACCCAATGCCGATATTTATTATAAATGCAGCCGTTTTAAGTCTGATGGCAGAAACTACAAAAAAAAAAACAAATCTTAAAGTCTCATAATTTTACCGTCAATCATTTAGACTGTAGAACCCTCTCTCTCTCTCACACACACAGGCACATACATACAAAAACAGACTTTATTTTTAAAATTCGATTCAGGGAAGGTCAAAAAAAAATATTTCGAATTTATTCATTATTACTTAGTATAAGAAAGTAAAAACAATATCAGTGATGTGGAAGAATGTTTGAGTTATATGTCTGTCTGTCGGCACCACAAGAAGAAGAAGAAGAAGAATAGGCAGGATGTTACACAAAACTAATGTACATCGTTTAGCAAACGACTACAATTTATTTTACAAGGAGGTCACGTCTTAATAACCATATAGGTACAACATATATATATATATATATATCTATACATAGCACGAATATTATCAATACATATCCTTTATTTAATCATAAATAAATACCCGGGCAGGAAATTTCATCTGTGTAAAAATAAAACTAACTTAACCTTCATTTGTCACGCACTAATAAAAAAAAAAAAACGTTTGGCGCCGTCAAAATTCGTTATGGTCCATTTGTTACACAACTGAACTGACCAGCTCTAAAAACTGTGTCACTATGGACAGACAAAAGAATGTGTGCTCGTCCTTCAATTGTTTCAATCATCTTGTGTTTGATTTGTTCGTTATGGCGTAGTGTTGTTGCCAGTAATAATTATTCACGATAACCTTTCTCACACTTTCGCGTGTTATAATTAAATAGTTTTGCACAGACGCATAGAATCCTAACGGGTTTCTATTCGCTTTGATACCTTACTGTTAATAAATTCAATTTGTTTCTTTTTTTTTGTTGTGGTTCTTTAGTCCTCTTACTCTTACTCGGTAGCAACAACTATTTAATATTTTCTTGACTACTGTACTATAGTCGGTTAGGAATGTAGGAATTCATGTCTCGAATATAGTATTTGATGTAATCTTTGATTGATTTGAACATGAGTTTGTTGTCTTGATTGACTTTGATAAATATTTTTCGGTTTATCTGGCTGTGGGTGCTCGGTGATGCAAGTGTTGCATGTATGTGTAGTGTTGCAAATTGTTTTGTATTAAAAGATCAATAGAGTTTTTCTGAAAAACAGGTGGATTTTTGCATAATAAGTTAGTTAATATTATAACGGGGACCCCATAATATTTCTAAAGTGAACGTTCTCTTCTTATTATAGGAGAAGAAGTCCTTGGTGAATGAGAAGCGATCTCATTTGTTTCATTTTTATTATATTATTGTTCCCTCAAGCGGTCATCGTCGGCGCCTACTTAAAGCTATTTTATAATTACAGTTCTTTATTATTAATTATTATAATATCTATCGTGTCCCTTTTTACTTTCTTATACGCAGTATAAGTAACTATTGTAATCATGAAAAATCACAAAAAACTAAATTAATTTGTAGTAGACATTTAATATTTATTCTAAGAAATAAATTTACGGTAGGAGTTTGTTGGTTGCATCCCGCACTAATCGTAACTATTATGTAGATTTAATATATAGTAATAATATTGAAATAAAATATGAGATTAACTTAACGATTAGTGAGGGAAGCTTAAGCCCCGCCACCTCGTCAAGGTAAACTCCATGAACTACGTTTGAATATCAACTCCATTAGTTTAGATTGGAAAATGCACGTAAAGCTCGGTACAAGAACGATTCTACATATACTATACACGATACGATAGTGTACCTACTAATTATTTAGAACGTTAGAAAAAGGTAACTATTAGAGGAGTTAATTTTGAAACGTACCCCGGCGGGGACCTACCTAACTGACTTTATATGCCCACCCCCTACCTATCTGAAAGATTCCCACCTCCTACCTACTATTCGCGGTACTTATTCTAATTTGTGCTTGTGAGCACGGGGCACACGCAATTATATGCGCGCGTGCATGTATTGTAACATTGGGTACGACACAATGTTACATGTGGAGATTGATGAATCTGTAAGAAATTTGGATTAGAAGGCGAACTGCCAAAGGGTGCAGTGTGCAAGTCTGCTCACACACTGCAAAAACTTTAAAAGGGTGGACACCCAGTTAGCCAGGCCTGGGACATCCGAAAACATTAAAGCTGTAAGTGTGAAAGTACAGTTAGTTATTGGGGCCCACCTCGCTCCTTGGGCGGGCCAGTGTACGCGATCGAGTTGAAGTGACCAACCAACTAACAAATCAATCCGGTTCACAGTGCAACTAACCAACCCTCGCACTGTCCTACTGCACCCTAGCCGTACAGCAGTAGGCACGAGAGCGGTCAGATACACTGGGCACCCACTGCACCAGCACTGTAATAACACAGTACCAGCACGGATGAGCTTTCTTAGACCATTCATTAGTCGGTTATTTGCAACGCGCCAATATTAACAAACACCACGCATCCCATGCTAATAAAATTCTATTTAAAAATTAGAACTAAGTCTCAGCAAGCTTTGATAGTAGCACAACATTAGTGCTACAAGGTTGCATATCGATCATAGTTTTAGCAAAGAAATTACTCAAAGTAAACGGAGAGTTGCAAGCAATGGTTACACAACATTAGTGCTCCAAGGTTGCAGCGCTCTCATCTTTAGGATAATATCCACATTTAACCGAGAGATACAATGGCGGCTAATATCAGCGTTATATCAAAAATTTACTATTTATTTGAATTCAATCAATGCAAGTTCTTACAAAATTAGTTCGCGACGCGCCCACCCCCGAAACACCCGAGACCCGAATTTAAACCCCAACCAAAAATGCAAACCCGAGAAGCTAAACAACGCGAGAATATCATTTAAATACAACAACGATCTGCCACCGTAGCAGAACTGCCATACTGGATGGACAGTACGCGTTACCGATAGAAAAAAGGGACAAACTGTTGTTTTCCTCCAGGAATCCAACGGTGGGTGCTCCCACGATGAAAGGGGGAAATATTTACGAATTGAACGAATAGAACGAGCGACAAGGAACTAGAGGAAATACTTGCTCCAACCGTAAGGGCAGGGACTACCACATATATTTGCAACAAAAGCGCGTGTTTCATACATATGCAGACATTTATTTATTGTTAAATGAACCATCGTCAGGTTCTGAATTATCAGGGTTGGTTTTGAACAAGATACTCTCTCAAGTTATACATATATACAATTTTCGTGCATGTGCTATTATTTTAATGAATTAAAATCAATACCATTTAATTAACAATGGTTTTATAATTATTGAATATTATTATTGACAAATTTTATATTTCCCAGTGTAGTTTAACAATTTCTGAATACGCGCGTATTCAGAAACTGATAAAGAAAAGAAGAAAGAAACAATAAATAATATGGTACACCCGAAGACAGCGGATTCTCTTTCTATTTTACGACGTATAAGAGAACCACTGACCAAAACGCATGTTCGAAATATTAGGAGTCCAAAAGGTACTCACCAAGTCCAAATCCAAACTTGTTCCTCTCCTACCACAGCTGAAGTTCTTGTTGTTCCTGTTTGGTAGCGAAGCGCAGCGAAGAACTTTATTATTTAATTTCCCGAAATTACTTATTTAAAATTTGCACACGACCATTTTTTATCACTCACTATCACTGATTTTTATACGGAAAATTACATTTAATTTTAGGACATTCACTAATACTGTACAGGGATGGCATAAATTTAACGTAGTTATTTCACAAATAAAAATAAACACTCGCGAACTCACTTAATTCACTTTGTTACAAACGGCACAGACATACATATAAATAAATGCAGCAATAAAGAAAGATAAAAAAGAAACTGGGAAATATAAAAATAGCACACGCTAGGTAATCAAAAAATCACTTACTTGTTCTAAATAAAATGTAGAGTTGAGTAGACTGGACCCCCCTAAAACATTAGCAAATGAATTAGAAATCATCGTAAATAATTATAAATATTTAAAAAAAAAAACACCCCACATAAACATTTAATAAACAATAATAATGAATTGGGACCGCTAAGTTAACGAAAATAAATAAAAAACCATTAATTTATATACGAATTTAACATGCAAGTGTATGATGATCAACGATATCCATGGCTAGCATCGGCGTACCTTTCTACATGCATATATAACCAGGAAGTAGATGGTTCATATTTTCGCGAAAATCTAATGTAATCGATTACCCCGCACAAAAAACGGTATAGAATATCAATTGGCAGTCGATTAGTTAACTTTTAGCACTAAAATCTATAATAGAATCGCGTTTTTTACCCCGTTTTTACGAATTTAGTCTTAACGAAAATTCGCCCGTGCAGCATATAGCTGACGTTCCAAGGCACACTTCAATGATTATTATTATTTAATTAAATGGTGTTCTTAACATGTATTTTCATACATATATATTCTGTATTGTATTATTATCTTATACGTAAAAAAATAGAAATATTATTTATGCACATATGAGTAATAAAATGAATTTAATTGAAAATACTAATTATCTAAAGAGACCGACAAATACTTTTTATTTTATTTCAAGTGCATGCAATTTTAATAAATAATGTGTTCTATATATTATATATGTAGTACGATTTAAAAATTAAATATGTAGTTCTAATTTAAAATAAGATTTAATTAAATAAAAATTGCTAACGTAAAAATTTAATAAATATGGAAATTTTGAATGAAAAAAATTAAATACAAATTCTCGAGCAAAACTAATTTTCTTTTATTTCGCGTACATGCTATGCTATTATATAGTGTGCAACTGTTAGTAGTACATAGTAAGAATATTGAATAAAATGAGGATTGCAGCAAATAAATGAATTTTTATTTTAATTATTAAATAAAATAGCAAAAATCGCGCTTATTAAAACAAAGGGAAATAAATTTCTCGCGAAAATCCGTATTGAGGAATATATAATTTCCTGAAAAGGGCAATTTTTTTATTAAGATACTCACTTCCTCATTTAGAGTTGTAAGCGAGTTGATCTGCAAGAGCTGGCTTCCGGTTCCCCGTCTTGCACACGCGCACAAAATGTCTATGTTGTACCCGGCGCACTACAACAAACCGAGAATGTTCTAGTATGTGCATATATAGTTAAATAAAATTAATATTGAATTTAAAATGGTTCAAAAGTTCATAAGAGTCTAATAGCGCAATACGGATAATTGCTCTATATTTGAAAATGTCTACATGATCCCGCACTATGTAGCAACAATTATTCATAGCATATATATGCACAGTAACATTAAAACCGAACTGCAATGACCCGCGGTGGTCACTGTACTGATATTCTCAATCTAATATTGACAAGTTTTCCTGCAAAAACCAGAATTTTTTGAAATAAATCCTATCCCTATATAAGTGGGAAGAGGATAGACATAGTCACAGGTGGCGTGTTTTAAAAACTACTGGCCTCTGATTTTAATGTATAAACATGTATAGACTATAACCAAATATAAATTTATTGAAATGAAATCTTTTAAGGCCCAAAATTTCCTTAATCTGTAAGATTTCTTAAAATCGTTACTCTTACAAATATATAGAGCATAAAATTAGCTTTAATTTGATATGCAACAACAATATTATTACTGGCGATAAATTATCAATTTTAGGCCATCCTAGTATATATTCTTAATTGATTACGCGATAGAGCACAGAGGTGATAAGTACGGTATAGTACTGCATTATAAGTAATTTTAATTTAATTTTAAAAGTCGCGTCTACTGCACAGACTAATTATTTGTTGTTTATATGTAAATCTAACACATAAAACTAAGATAAATTTGAATAATGACGTTTTCTGCGACCAAAATTTTGCTAAATTTGCAAGCCTTTTAGTTATTTTAACAGTTGCAAAAAATAGAGCATAAAATTAGCTTCAATTTCATATGCAACAACAGTATTGTCAAAAAGATGTATTCCGTGATATGAAATTGAAGCTAATTTTATGCTCTATTCTTTTGCAACTGTTAAAATAACTAAAAATCTTGCAAATTTAGAAAAATTTTGGTCAGAGAAAACGTCATCATTCAAATTTATCCTAGTTTTATGTGTTAGATTTACATATAAACAACAAATAATTAGTCTATGCAGTAGACGCGACTTTTAAAATTAATTTAAAATTACCTATAATACAGTGCTATACCGCACTTATCACCTATGTGCTCTATCGCGTAATCAATTAAGAATATATACTAGGATGGCCTAAAATTGATAATTTATCGCCAGTAATAATATTGTTGTTGCATATCAAATGAAAGCTAATTTTATGCTCTATATATTTGTAAGAGTAACGATTTTAAGAAATCTTACAGATTAAGGAAAATTTGGGCCTTAAAAGATTTCATTTAAACAAATTTATATTTGGCGATAGTCTATGCATGTTAATACATTAAAATCAGAAGCCAGTAGTTTTTAAAAGACGCCACCTGACTATGTCTATCCTCTTCCCACTTATATAGGGATAGGATTTATTTCAAAAAATTCTGGTTTTTGCAGGAAAACTTGTCAATATTAGATTGAGAATATCAGTACAGTGACCACCGCGGGTCATTGCAGTTCGGTTTTAATGTTACTGTGCATATATATGCTATGAATAATTGTTGCTACATAGTGCGGGATCATGTAGACATTTTCAAATATAGAGCAATTATCCGTATTGCGCTATTAGACTCTTATGAACTTTTGAACCATTTTAAATACAATATTAATTTTATTTAACTATATATATGCACATACTAGAACATTCTCGGTTTGTTGTAGTGCGCCGGGTACAACATAGACATTTTGTGCGCGTGTGCAAGACGGGGAACCGGAAGCCAGCTCTTGCAGATCAACTCGCTTACAACTCTAAATGAGGAAGTGAGTATCTTAATAAAAAAATTGCCCTTTTCAGGAAATTATATATTCCTCAATACGGATTTTCGCGAGAAATTTATTTCCCTTTGTTTTAATAAGCGCGATTTTTGCTATTTTATTTAATAATTAAAATAAAAATTCATTTATTTGCTGCAATCCTCATTTTATTCAATATTCTTACTATGTACTACTAACAGTTGCACACTATATAATAGCATAGCATGTACGCGAAATAAAAGAAAATTAGTTTTGCTCGAGAATTTGTATTTAATTTTTTTCATTCAAAATTTCCATATTTATTAAATTTTTACGTTAGCAATTTTTATTTAATTAAATCTTATTTTAAATTAGAACTACATATTTAATTTTTAAATCGTACTACATATATAATATATAGAACACATTATTTATTAAAATTGCATGCACTTGAAATAAAATAAAAAGTATTTGTCGGTCTCTTTAGATAATTAGTATTTTCAATTAAATTCATTTTATTACTCATATGTGCATAAATAATATTTCTATTTTTTTACGTATAAGATAATAATACAATACAGAATATATATGTATGAAAATACATGTTAAGAACACCATTTAATTAAATAATAATAATCATTGAAGTGTGCCTTGGAACGTCAGCTATATGCTGCACGGGCGAATTTTCGTTAAGACTAAATTCGTAAAAACGGGGTAAAAAACGCGATTCTATTATAGATTTTAGTGCTAAAAGTTAACTAATCGACTGCCAATTGATATTCTATACCGTTTTTTGTGCGGGGTAATCGATTACATTAGATTTTCGCGAAAATATGAACCATCTACTTCCTGGTTATATATGCATGTAGAAAGGTACGCCGATGCTAGCCATGGATATCGTTGATCATCATACACTTGCATGTTAAATTCGTATATAAATTAATGGTTTTTTATTTATTTTCGTTAACTTAGCGGTCCCAATTCATTATTATTGTTTATTAAATGTTTATGTGGGGTGTTTTTTTTTTTAAATATTTATAATTATTTACGATGATTTCTAATTCATTTGCTAATGTTTTAGGGGGGTCCAGTCTACTCAACTCTACATTTTATTTAGAACAAGTAAGTGATTTTTTGATTACCTAGCGTGTGCTATTTTTATATTTCCCAGTTTCTTTTTTATCTTTCTTTATTGCTGCATTTATTTATATGTATGTCTGTGCCGTTTGTAACAAAGTGAATTAAGTGAGTTCGCGAGTGTTTATTTTTATTTGTGAAATAACTACGTTAAATTTATGCCATCCCTGTACAGTATTAGTGAATGTCCTAAAATTAAATGTAATTTTCCGTATAAAAATCAGTGATAGTGAGTGATAAAAAATGGTCGTGTGCAAATTTTAAATAAGTAATTTCGGGAAATTAAATAATAAAGTTCTTCGCTGCGCTTCGCTACCAAACAGGAACAACAAGAACTTCAGCTGTGGTAGGAGAGGAACAAGTTTGGATTTGGACTTGGTGAGTACCTTTTGGACTCCTAATATTTCGAACATGCGTTTTGGTCAGTGGTTCTCTTATACGTCGTAAAATAGAAAGAGAATCCGCTGTCTTCGGGTGTACCATATTATTTATTGTTTCTTTCTTCTTTTCTTTATCAGTTTCTGAATACGCGCGTATTCAGAAATTGTTAAACTACACTGGGAAATATAAAATTTGTCAATAATAATATTCAATAATTATAAAACCATTGTTAATTAAATGGTATTGATTTTAATTCATTAAAATAATAGCACATGCACGAAAATTGTATATATGTATAACTTGAGAGAGTATCTTGTTCAAAACCAACCCTGATAATTCAGAACCTGACGATGGTTCATTTAACAATAAATAAATGTCTGCATATGTATGAAACACGCGCTTTTGTTGCAAATATATGTGGTAGTCCCTGCCCTTACGGTTGGAGCAAGTATTTCCTCTAGTTCCTTGTCGCTCGTTCTATTCGTTCAATTCGTAAATATTCCCCCCTTTCATCGTGGGAGCACCCACCGTTGGATTCCTGGAAGAAAACAACAATTTAATGTCCTTTTTTCTATCGGTAACGCGTACTGTCCATCCAGTATGGCAGTTCTGCTACGGTGGCAGATCGTTGTTTTATTTAAATGATATTCTCGCGTTGTTTAGCTTCTCGGGTTTGCATTTTTGGTTGGGGTTTAAATTCGGGTGTCGGGTGTTTCGGGGGTGGGCGCGTCGCGAATTAATTTTGTAAGAACTTGCATTGATTGAATTCAAATAAATAGTAAATTTTTGATATAACGCTGATATTAGCCGCCATTGTATCTCTCGGTTAAATGTGGATGATATTATCCTAAAGATGAGAGCGCTGCAACCTTGGAGCACTAATGTTGTGTAACCATTGCTTGCAACTCTCCGTTTACTTTGAGTAATTTCTTTGCTAAAACTATGATCGATATGCAACCTTGTAGCACTAATGTTGTGCTACTATCAAAGCTTGCTGAGACTTAGTTCTAAATTTTAAATAGAATTTTATTAGCATGGGATGCGTGGTGTTTGTTAATATTGGCGCGTTGCAAATAACCGACTAATGAATCGGCTAAGAAAGCCCATCCGTGCTGGTACTGTGTTATTACAGTGCTGGTGCAGTGGGTGCCCAGTGTATCTGACCGCTCTCGTGCCTACTGCTGTACGGCTAGGGTGCAGTAGGACAGTGCGAGGGTTGGTTAGTTGCACTGTGAACCGGATTGATTTGTTAGTTGGTTGGTCACTTCAACTCGATCGCGTACACTGGCCCGCCCAAGGAGCGGGTGGGCCCCAATAACTAACTGTACTTTCACACTTACAGCTTTAATGTTTTCGGATGTCCCAGACCTGGCTAACTGGGTGTCCACCCTTTTAAAGTTTTTGCAGTGTGTGAGCAGACTTGCACACTGCACCCTTTGGCAGTTCGCCTTTTAATCCAAATTTCTTACAGATTCATCAATCTCCACGTGTAACATTGTGTCGTACCCAATGTTACAATACATGCACGCGCGCATATAATTGCGTGTGCCCTGTGCTCACAAGCACAAATTAGAATAAGTACCGCGAATAGTAGGTAGGAGGTGGGAATCTTTCAGATAGGTAGGGGGTGGGCTTATAGAATCAGTTAGGTAGGTCCCCGCCGGGGTACGTTTCAAAATTAACTCCTCTAATAGTTACCTTTTTCTAACGTTCTAAATAATTAGTAGGTACACTATCGTGTATAGTACAATGTATTTATCTCAAAGTAGAATCGTTCTTGTAGCGAGCTTTTCGTGCATTTTCCAATCTAAACTAATGGAGTTGATTTTCAAACGTAGTTCATGGAGTTTACCTTGACGAGGTGGCGGGGCTTAAGCTTCCCTCACTAATCGTTAAGTTAATCTCATATTTTATTTCAATATTATTACTATATATTAAATTTGCATAATAGTTACGATTAGTGCGGGATGCAACCAACAAACTCCTACCGTAAATTTATTTCTTTTTCACTAAATTTATTTCATAGAATAAATATAAAAAGTCTACTACAATTTTTTTTAGTTTTTTGTTAAACAATCGACAGGCACAGTTGATACGATCCATGTGAAAATAATTATTAATTTTAATAGCCATTTTATTGTTTCTGGTACCTCATTCCAAAAATAGCTGCGTATAAAAAAATAAAAATAAACTGTGTTTTGTATAGATGTTTCAACAATAACAATAACTTTTTTATACAAATTATTCGTCAATGCAATGTTAATTATTATTCTTATTGAAAAAAAACTATTATTTTGTATACGCAGTAAAAAATATAAATTGTTTATTTAGTTATTAGAGTGTTAGTACTAAATATTAAATAACACGGAACATAACGGATATGTTAGTGGGTTCCGTTTGCGGGAGATACCGGTTGGGTACCTCGAAGCACCTAGGCCCCAAGGTGGACCGGGTTAGACACCCGCAGCCATATAAATATAGCGGGAATATCTACGCGACCTTGAATCAATCTCCGACACGTATTACATCAAAAGAATCAACCAGTGGGTCTCTCAAATTTAACTGTATTTTATTTATAGTTTTCGTCTAGAAATTTGTAATAGTAATCCGATAGATGACGACGGGGAAATAAAAATGTTTATTCACGGAAAAGCCAGTCGTAATTTGAAATTGAACCATTCATTCTTAATTTTCTAGCGATTCTGTATCGCATTACATTTCGAGACCAATCTGTCGGTAATATCGATTACAGATACATCAAAGGATGGATACCGCTCCGATATGGTAGATTGTAATCTGTACAGAGCCTAAGAGGAATCTGAATTATTCAATAGAGACGTTGAGGAATTATGGACATATTAGATAGGTTTGAATAGCCCTTGGGGTACACTCAGTACAGACACTTGATGATTTACGGCTAAGCAGTAAAGTCTACTACTAAATGATACTGCAATTTATTATAAACGAATATTCGAGTCGCCCCCAATCTATAGTAATTTCAATGTCGTTTGATTAAATTTGAATAAATTTATATGTTTATTTTTATAAATTAAAATTGTCGATTTTTACGAGCCGTAGCAAAAAATCCGTGCAACGATGCTGAGATATATGAAGAAATTATTTAATGCAAATAGTAATTCTATGGTAATATCTTAGATAAATCCTTCAGATAATCTGGCTAAAAAGGCTGTATTCAACATTTTATATTCGTAATAAAAAAGTTATAAATATTTGATTTGCATCAACACATTTTTAGTTTCACGAAACGCAAACTGAGCAAACCAACGGTTTCCCGTCTGTTCATCGTAATTACGTTTACGTTTTTATTTTCCTTATTCGGTACAATGTAATTTCCCCTGCGGAAGACACACTAATGACCCAAGAACGCTACATAATACGAAATATTTCTACATTTATCTCTGATTTACTATTTAAACATCAATTACAGCCAATTAATGAATCGCCAACACCATATTTGTATATAAGTATTAAATTTTAGTCATTTATTTAAATCATTCATCAACATATTTCGCACGCTTTCAAATATTAGAATTAGTCTTAGCCGAAAAATGAGCACTACTAATTAATAAACAATTAACAGTTTTTATTTTATTACGTTCATCATATATCCAAGCACGGCACTGGAGATTTTTGTTCACGGATGCGCAATTTATTAAAATATCCTGGTTTCCTTATATGACTTGTCACTAAAATAAACTTAAAAGTATTTTGTTGTACTGTTTTGTCCTTGTACTAAGTGCATTTGATATTAATCAATTAATTAAGCATTGATCTATATTAGCTTGATAGACAATTCCGATTAAGAAATAAAAATTTTGAATATTCTAATCAATATTTAGATATTTTTTATGCATATTTCAAAATGATTTTTTGTTGTAAATCTAGTACATAGTAACACCATATCTAAACAAAAAAAAAACCATTCACTTGTTTGCAGTAAAATTAAGATTAATCTGAAATGACAGGCTTATATTTAAAATTGAGTGTAGCAACATTAGCGAAACAATATTTTGAACATATTCATACATCATGCCATAAATCAACTAGCTAAAATATTTGTTTAATTTAAAATACATGAAGACATATATTACTTAATGACAGTACGCACATAATCAAGCATTTATGTAAAATAACATTTACGCAAAAACAAAAACTTTTGCCAATTAGCATATAAAATCGCAAGCATAATAATTAGTTATATTTTTCAAAAAAATCTATAATTTATCACATATTATTAATAAAAAAAAAATTATTTACGACTGTCTTCTTCCGCATATATTCAACGATTAATTTGATAAATTGGTACCTACTGTGTTTTTTTACGAGATTTTATATAAAAAAAAACTTTAAATATGTGTTATAGAACATGTAGTATAGTTATAAGCGTTTTATCTGTTATGAGGATGCAGAAAATCGGCGCAGTATGGGATGGCGAGAGGGAGTGGGGTTTTGGATTAGATTTAAAATAAAATATAGTTCGAGTTTTATTGTTATTGCGAAGCTCGTTTTACAGGTGTGCCGCGTATTATAGCAAAGGAACAATGGAACCTAAGACGTTATGTAACAGGTCGACGAACGTATATTGTATAGATTTAAATAAAAATTCGCGTCAATAAAAATTTATTAAAATAAAATGTAATTGCATGATTAAAAAATTGAAAGTGATATTTTTGTGCTGCAATTGAAAATCAATTGTGTGCACTAATCCAGCGTATCGTGTACGTACGTCATTTTATTATTGATATTCGTAGGTTTTTTTTTTTTGTTTTTCTATGAGTGCGATCGTGTTTTGTTGTGTGTAGTTCCTATAGTTGTTGAAGGAAATGTTTAGTCATCCAATTAATAACCGCAGATGTCACTGGCGTGCTGCACGTCGCTTTAGCAGAGGGCTAAACAGAGAGATAGCGGCTTGCTTAGCGACGGGTGGTATTCATGAAACGTGTCTGAAGACTTAAGACAATCTATTATAACAATTGTCATCATTATTATCAAAGAACTCTCCCAACTTTACTTTTTATGGAATGTTTAAACCAATTGGGATAATTGTGTAATAAAATATTAATTACCCTAAACGGATCTAGTCTAAAATGAAATGTGCATCAATTATTTCTATTAGTATTAGTTTGTAAATCATGAGTAAAAATAAATAGTTGAAAGTTATTGAATAGCGTAGGCAATAAAATATATCATTGACATTAAATTTATTATAAATAATCATAACTGTACAAATTGTACGATGCAAAATAATTGACTATCTTATTAAAACAATCACATATCGTTTCTGTAATTTACAATATTCCGTATAATGGAATAATTGCAAGCCATGTTAATCTTCAACCTTCGACATTCGTGACGACCATTTTTTTTTACTCATTTCGTTCTCGTACGTATGATGCGAAACAAACAGACGTTTATAGTTTTAAATAAATATTATACATTAGATCTATTTTATAAATTTTATCGATTTATCCTTGAAACGAATTGAAAAAAAATCGTGAATCGTGTCCGATTTCTACTAAGGTTTATTCAATTTAAGCACCGCCATTGCGCACAAACAATCCTTTTATTGAAAAGAAAGTTCCCAAATTCTAAATCAATGTTTGATTGATGAGATAAAAACCCATAGATTTTCTCTTAATACACAAGAGAGAGAGAGGAGAAAAATAAATAGCGAAATAGCTGGACGGGAAATGTAATCAAAATTCGTATTACGTATAAATAAATACAATTTATTTATATAGAATAATAAATCAATGATTGTATTTCAACATGCATCGTTCGGAGCAGTAGCACAGTTACAGGTGTAATGGAAAGATAATCGCCATCAGGTAATAATTTATGTAATATGGGATGACCGTAATAATACATATAATACAAGACCAGATTTACGCAATTGGATTCAGAATGAACTATTCGTAATTCGTGATTAAATTTTCAACTTCTAAATATGGCGCTCGCTGCTACTACTCTATAGCCATTGCAGAAAACAAATTCTTTATGGACGAAATACGCAAATTTTACTTTAATTTTAATTATTGAGTTCGAGATCCTAATAAATATTCCTATTTAGGAATTTTACTGTTTGAGTTAAATTAATAAAAATAATTTTGTATTCAAATGATTCCTCGCTTAAAATATATTTTCTCTTTGTAAATATGTATGTATGTTTGTATGGACAGTTATGGATAATAAATATTGACAAGAGATCACGAATTGTTTATTTGCAAACGTGATCGTCAGGGCTGTACTCGAGGCGTTTTCACACGGTTTATATATGCATTTAAGCTCGTGATTATTATGAAATTAAAAAATTGCACAATTCCATTGAATTGGTTCTATATATTATTTCATAGAAATTATTTATTACTTATCATCTAATCCTCGAATCAACTAGATTTGATTGCAAAGTCCGTCCCTGTTTAATATAAGGTTTTATTGTCCATTCATACTTGTGTTCTACATGATTGAACATTCAAAAATGTCAACGTCGATCAAGATTAATAAATACGACTTCAACGCGCTTTTCTGGAACTCGCGTAATTTATTTAAGACACTACTTATCAATTGCTGATAAGAGCAACTCTGTAACTGTAGTTAATTTTCAGTAATAATTATTTAATGGATTTGAATTTTGCAATCATAATTAAATATTTTTAATGATCTCGTGTGCAAAATCCATAAGTTAACAATTTTATTAGAATAGTTCCTTTATTATAATACTAAACCAAAATTAATATCTGTCATAAACTATGGAAAATTGTTTAAAATTTCAACAGACTTTCACAAAGCAAAATAGATTTTGAATATTTTTATAATAAATAAGATGTCGCATTTTACGACCAGAAACAATTCCTAGTGCGAATAAATTATTATTTTTATGTTCATCTTCCAATAACGTTGCAATTTTAAATATTAAATATGACACTTTTATAATTACAACTCGCTATAATTTATTATACATCAAAACGTTACTTGTAAAACATCATTCAACATTTGAAATCCTAAAATGGAATTTTGAATTTTTTATTTAGGACTCAATCATCTACATTGACAGGCAAATCAATTTATTTTAAACAATATTAGAAATTTAAATTATATTCAAATATTTAACACGACCATTTTTTAAAAATGTTTCTTCTAAGCTAGAATTTTTGTTATTAGCGTAATTTATAATAATATTTGTATTTATTTAATACAGAAATTTAGTCCAAAGTACTAAGGTTTAATTAGTTAAAACTGGGTTTAAATTAATTATTGTTTGCGTAAGTAATTTTTTATAATAATCAAGTGTGCGTGACTGCGTAGGCGAAACAGAAGATCTTTTTGTATGAGAAGAAAGCAAAAAAAAAAAAGTTAACGAAATATTTCTATATTTGTAATATTCTATTTAAGACTTAGCCTTAGGATAATGAGATTTTAAACATAATTAACGTGAAATAGAACTAGGAGATGCATGTTGAAATTTGTAATTGAATTTTTCGATCTAATGGAATTCTAATCTTCGGTTTATTATTATTACTTCATACACATGAATTACGATTTAGTAAATGTTTGTTTGAGCGTACATTTAAGTATATTCAAATATAATATGTATGATGTGACACATATTATTTATTCCTAAACAATAAAAATCATGATGAATAATAATAATAACCTTCACAATACCGAAACACCCGGGTTGCATTAACGAATAAATTTGCGTGTATCTAGTTGGCATTGGAAATATAATACTATGCAATATATTATTTTCTGCCAAAAATGTTTGAATAATATTATATTTTAATGCAGAAAATTACGTTGTAATTTTTTATTCTATTTTTTTATCAACATTTAAATAATAATTCATTCGCTCAATTAATTTATTTGCACAGTTCTAAATATATTGTAAACGATTATAAGATATATATTTAAAATAATAATAATAATAAATATGTATGTCGAATTTAAAAGAAATGCAATTAATTTTTTTTTTGTTATGATTGCAACAACATAGCCTAAAGTGTAGATGATTATAATATAATTTAATAACAAATATGTCCCTCAGTTTTGACATGTCAAGGTGTAGCCCATCAAATATTATTTTGACTGGTACATATTCTTATATTTGCAAACATACGTATATGTACATTACGAAATAATATTATATATGAGAAGAGCGGAATATCAACATCATTTTTTATTGCATCTCTTTGTAGGCGGCATAGCCTATTCACTTAGTAAGCTATAATGATTTTTTAATTATAAGCTTTCTAACTCATACACACAACCACAAAAACATTGTATCTCCATACTATTAAAGTGTCGGTCTCACATAAAAGCATCATTGAAATTTATCAATCATCAATCAATAACTACACATAATTTTTACGGAAAAAAATACTTACAATTTTTGAAGAAAATTATTTTTTAATAAATTGCGATGAAATGTATCCGATTGATTTATTGCTTATTCAAATACAGAATGTGGAGCGTGATCCTCTCGTAGGAGTATCACGTTCCCACGCGCACAAATTCCACATTTGGGCTTGGTTCGTCAAACAGTTATTCAAAATTCCGTTTAATTCAATGTATCTGATCATTTCTTATCTTCATTATAGTCGAATTCTAGTTTTTGTGTTTAGTTAATTTTATCTATGTATAATTATCTTATTTACGTTGTGGCGATTGGTAAAAAAAACTAAAAAAAGAAATAATAATAATAAAAAACAAATGAATGTATAATAACGGATGTATACACATGTATGAGTCATGGAAAGAAGGAACTGTAACAACAAGTTACCGACTAATGTAAGCCATTGTCCGCGTTGTTTCCATGATACCCATGTGGGTTTTACACCCATCGCACAGACATACGTACGCAATCAAGCAAGGTCGAGGACACATACCATTGTTGTGTTACAGAATGCATCGGCAATCATTCATCCGAGTGCGTTTTACGGTTTTTGGTTTATTTCAATCCGTAAACGAGTGCGGTTTAGACTATGCGGTATTCTCGCACACACTTAAAAAAATGTCGGTTACTAAAAATAACTTAGTCGGTCAAGACAGTCATTTGTGTTTGAATAAAAAACACTTGAATTGTCGCGTGGGTAAATTTGTTTAGGATAAGTACGCGTGCGTTTTGTTTACTTATGCGGATACAAACTCGACTTAAAAGTGGTTTGCTTTGCGACAAATTCGATTTATTTTACGATTATATGAATATGAACAAAATGTCGCACTGACGAAGAAAACTTGCGCGGGAGATATGCGTTCTCAGGATAAATACGTAATACGAATAATGTAAAGAATGGAGTAAAGAATTTTTTTGATTGGTTTAGAAGTGAGTTGGTGTATAGGTGCTCTTGCCACCCCATTGGTTGGGAATAGCTATGAAGTTATGTACGAGTGTAACGGGAATTGAATTAAGAAAAAAAATCCCTACTTGAGTAGAATAAATGATTCTGTATAAGTGCGAGTAGTGAGTGTGTGGTCTGTTGGGTTGGTAGTAAGTTGACGTATCGTGCCAGCAGAAGCAGGTCTACCACTGTTTTAAGAATGATTGATCCTCGCGTTTTCAGTTCGCACATACGGGTTCAGCAATACATGTTATTTTCAACACATTAGATTTATTCTCTGTTGTGCAAACGCGCTTAGCATATTCATAATTACTGCCGCGAACGCCACTTATTCTATAAGCTGTCTTGATCGCGTTTTTAATTCGTGGACGCTACTAATAAGAACTGAGTTATATATGTTTGTCGTACAGTATCCGGGTTGTACGATGTTTATAGTGGAACGTAATTTATTGCGCGCTTTAGTGCATAAAGTTGGATTTATACTAAATTTCAGTATTCAATTATAAGATTGGAAATCATTGTTTTTATATATTGCGTGTACATATTATATGTATATTTATATCTATGAGTAGGATATAAAATAAATAATTTGTTTCATTGCAAATAAATATAAATATTTTTGCGTCGTTAGGAAAGCGATAAAAATAAATTTAACTTTTAAATAATAAATTCGAATAAGATAACAACTTTAAGTGCGATGCGCGCATACATGCTTAAGCACTCTGACAATAAATAACAATCATAATAAGTGTAAATCTAACCAGAGTTGTTTAAATCATATAAATAAGTTAATAGATTTCGACGTATTTCATTTACTTCTCTGCCTACGATTTTCTATATATGTACTATTATATGTATGTCTAATTAAAAAAAATCTTACAATACTAACAAATTATCAATTACTGTTATGGCTGTTTCAATTTACTTTAAAACTAACATGCATTTTCCATAATAATAACTTAGCAAAAAAATATATATAACTGGCGCCAATATATATATATATCTTTAATTACCAATAACGTAATAATAATTTATGTTCTAATATATTAATTACGGATTTATTTAATGACATACATGTACGTATAATGACGAACAAAAGAACGTTGAATAAATGTGACATACGCTTGCAGCTAACTTCATAAACGAACGCCGTAATAACTATTATTTATCCATATATGTAATGTAATGAAATATAATTATTTTTTTAAATAATTTTAAAGCTCAATTAATATAAATATCCAATTCAATAATATATCAATTAAGTCCTGGTTACAATAAAATTTGTCTTATTTAATTTATTTTTTTGATTTTGTCTCAAGGCAAATTAGAATATTAGGATTTCGCGAAAATGATTACATTTAGCAAAAATTTCTTAAAGAAACTGGTTTTTTAAGCTCGTAAAACCAAATATTCCTGAAACTCAAAAAGCCATAAAAATTTCGACTGATTTAGGAAACCTTGATTTAATAAACAAACAAAAAAAAAAGTGGCGTGGGCTATGAAAGCCGTTATTATACAGCTATAAAAATCAAGGATACACCAATAAGCCTCAGCTACCACATCTAGTGTCACTTTATGAATAAATCCAAAAAACAAAAAAAAAAAAGAATACGTCGGCGAAATATGTCAAAATGAAAGTTATCATGTGACGTTGCATGTGTTGGCCACACTCTTATTTATGGATATTAAAAACAACTTTTCAACAGTGTATCAAATCTTTATTGTTATTATATAGAGATTTGATGTTTTTTTTAAAATTAATTTTATACGTTATAATAAATGGTTTTTTTTTTTAAATATTAATTATGAAGCAACATTTATTTCAATTTGGATTAAAATACTAAATATGTAAACGCATTTGAATATACCGAAAAGATAATAGCGAAACTTTCTAAGGTGGAAAACTTAAAAATGCTTTCATTGTAACTAAAAACCCATGTTTTAATACGTGAAATAAAAAAAAACAACGAATGCTTTTTTGAGATATCGTGTATCAATTAAGCCACAAAAATAAAAGTTCTCCTTTAGTTGCATCATATGTGGGTATATCGTTCGTTCGTTACTACAATCAAAAGTGGTCCTTGTGAAATTTTTAATCTGACATATTCAAACAAAACATTGTCGACAATGCAACAAAAACGTTTTAAAAATAAAAGCGTTCTCTTGTTTCGTTGTCGAAATTTTTTTTGCTTTTATGTCTTAACTTAAGATAAGAATCAAATTATGTTTCTATATAATAATTATATTTAAATGATTTTTTTACAGTGTATACTTGTTTGTGGACAGCTTACTAGAAGTGTCCTGAACAAGACGTGCAAATATTGTATAGAGAAAATACACGTGTAACGGAAAGCAGATATTAAATAAACAATAATGACAGTTTCGTAAATTTATGTTTATCGAATTTCGCATCTAATTTGAATTTGATCAGGCGACCAAACGAATTACGCACCCAACAGCCGCTGATAATTGATTTGAATGATTCGAATGGGCGATTGTGCGAGTTGGCATATGTTTTCATGATATTTATTGGTTGGCTCGAATTTAGTGAATGAATGAAAGAAAAGTGTGTTTCCATGTTACGATTATTGCTTATGGTCAATATAAATTTCTAACTTTAGACATTGATTTATAATTTATAATAGCCACGATTTTTTAATTTGTAATATCAATGAAGCAATTAAATAATGTTAAAAATCAAGATTGACAATCGCACACACTTGCAGACAGTGATAGACACACATTAAGATCGTAATCCAACAGCCAATGCATGTGTTTACCATATATAAACATATATAGTTCGAGTACGTCCTTCTTATTAGTGAGAGAGAGAGAGATGTGATATTTAATAGGTGCAGATTTCTTTCGCTGCACACGCATCTGCGAACGTGACTATTTGATATGCATTTCGCATCTACAATGTCAATGTATGTTAATCACTGTAATTAGTAATTAATGCAATTAAAACACGCCATCATTCTACATGCTACGTATGTACCTACATATGCTAATATTATTATTGCGTTTGGTAATTATTAGACATTCCTATTAAAAAGGGCTGGCTAAACTGTTTCACCAATCTCTCATTATATTAAGTGAAATAGCCCTATAATATGCGTTTTAAGTGATGTTAACAGTTGCACTTGGTGCACAAAGGTGACACTGATTAATCATGTTTTAATTATATTTATACATATATTTAGAGTCGCAGTTTGAATGATTACAGTACACTAAGTGGATATGCTCTTTATGGACTTTAATAATCACTTACAGGATTATAAATAAAAATAATCAAATTAATTTCACATTACGAATACACTCGTTTTTTTTTCTGTAGCCTAGTTAAGTTTGCGCTAAATTTCAAATAAACCTATACATATATAAAAACGTGTTTATTTTTTGAGTTAATAGTTATTACAATCATAAAAATAGATGTTATAGCATGGAGACCCAAATGGTATAGCAAGCGAGATACCGTATGCAATATTTTGGCTCGAATTTGTTTACTAATAAAAATTTGTTGCAGGATAAAAAGACTGTTGTACAAAAGGGGTTTATTTAGTTTCGTCCAGATATGTGGATATAAATGTGCTCTAGATAAGATAAAAGACGAGTGGCAGGGCATAAACAATTGCTATTCGTAATCAAGCAAGCGTGGGTTTGAAGCCGAGGATTCATTTCCGGACACATGAGCCTCCTTAAGAGTGGAAAGGAGGGAACAGAAGAAAGATATTATTAAGTAGCAAAAGTGGGCGGCGTCTATATAACATATGGACATTCACATGTTTATGTAACACCATCATTTATACGTATACATATAAGAGTATGTTTATCAGTGTGTGTGTATGTGCGTATTAAATCACCTGTATGTATACTATAGTATTGCAATATAACTGTCCTCCATTTATATGTGTAAATGTTAAATTAGACACGCCTATTTTTAATGATAGAAATAGTCATTTTGTAATTAGTATTCATTTAATAAAAAATTCATTGCTCCGGCTCATTTTAATGTGACAATATTTAAACTAAATATTAAACTGTTTCTAACGTATTCATAGTCAAGCGTTTAATTTTAAACCAAAGAGTAAAGATCTTATATGAATTAAACTTTAATTTACTTTATGAGTTGAGTTAAATTGAAAAAAAAAATGTATGTGATATAAATAAGTATATAATTGAATAAAAGTAATGTTTTTGTAAATAAGCACCAAATAAATAACGTTTAATTTGATTACGGCCCTGAGTGGCATTCCATGAGCGGACTTGGGGTTTTTTATGAGGCCTGCGTTAATGGGACGCACTAACGAGCGTGAACCACTTTTCAATGTTACCTACCGAAACGAGCAGTCAAAATAATACGCGAAAATAAAACAACAAGAAAAAAAAGCGAATTTATTTCATTACTTGTACACTCGACTGTATAAGGTGTTATTTCCAAACTACATACATATATTATAAGACGCCGAATAATTTTAAAATAGATCTATGCATCTATATATCCAAAGATCTAAAGACGAGTGTTTGTTGTTGTTGTTGTTGCAAATGGGGCGTTAAGATATCCCATAGAGATAGAAAAGTATTAAAGCACGAATGAGCGGCGGCGGCGGCGGCGATGATTTGATATTAGAGCGAGTTGTGTATGTACTACGCACATATAAGTGTATATATAGATATATATTTAAATATATATATTAATATATGTATATACGTATTGTAATAATTTTAGTTTTATATCTGGTATGATGCAGATAGAGGCTATTATTAAGATCGTAATAAATTGTCAAAATAAATATATAATTTTATTTATATTAACTGTCATGTTAAGATGGTGCTGTTAGTTATTATATTTTATTTCCAACGTCTGTTTTCAGTTTCGTTTCGTTCGTGATGTCCGTTGACGTCATTCGGGAATCGATGTAGGAAATTTTAGACGCGCATTTTCTATTTTCACTGTGATAATTATTATTTAAGACAAATACAGACTGAATCACGTTTGATGTAAATGTGAAAAAAGATTTTATCATTTATATTATTAATATTCTATGTATCTCTACCGACGTCATTTTATCTTAAAATAATATATATACACAAATATACATACAGACATTCATATTTATTATTTACATCATATTTTCTTAAATATCAATTTCTATTAAAAAAATCTTTTAACACAATCTAGTAGTTGGTTCGTTGGTTGGTTGGTTGGTTGGTTGGTGACTAGATTTTATTGCAACACAATATTTAGTGATGAGAAGCTTTCGTTTTGAAATCGCTAAAGGTTAAATCGCGCGACCCATGCTGAGCTATAAGAGTAGAAGAAGCTTACCTACCTACCTACCTACCAACCAGCACCACACCATACCACAACTATATCGCTAAACATTTAACAACAAAAGACAAATAGAACAATTGCGATCGCTGACTGGCTGCCTGCCTGCCTGTGACTTATAATACAATAAATCGCATTTCAAATGTTGTCGCTATTCGATTGTATCCCACTTTCGCCTACATTGATTTTATTATTTCGGTCACTTTTCCATCACACAACAATCATTACATTACGTTGCACTTTAATCATTGCATCATAACAAACATCATAAACACCGCTTTGTATTATCTATTTCTTAATGCATTTCTTACAATTTTAAAACTAAACTAAATATACTCATAGGTACCACTCGAATTATTTATCCACATTTCAAATTCACATTAAACTTTCTTATACGTATTTTGTTTTACACATTATATTTATGATTATTATTAAAATAGTTTTCATTATAATTTAAAAATGTTTGAAAAAAAAAAAAATGGTTGAGCGCTATAATTCAGTAACTAGTAACACCTTCTCGAACAGCGTCTCTATAGATGTAGAAGAGATAGAGTTCTTTGTTGAGGCATAAACAACGATTCAACATCGTCGAACGATAAATAACAAACGAGTCATCTGCGCGATTTATCAGATAAGATTTACTTGTTGCCGTGAACACCCAGGCGATCTATCTCAGATAGAGCGCCAAGATGCTCTATTGTTTGTTTGTTTGTTACAATTTAGATTACCTTTCAAACGACAAACAACCCAACAAACGTAAAATACCATTATTTTTTGAGTCGTTTCAGGACTACCGCAGAGTTATCCTCACCTAAACATATTACTTGTCTCTACATTTGTCTTTCTTGTTTAACATACGAGTACTACGCTAGCAGCACTAAGCACACCAGTATAACTTTAAAATACCACACATCCATATCAAAAAGTCTAATAACTCCGTTTGTAGTTAAACTGAATAAAAAACGTAAATTACATAAACGCAAATGACATACTTCTTTCATTTCCTGCCTTCTAATAGGGTGATATATGGCACGAATAAAAACTTACAGAAGCTCAAAACGAACCAAAAAAAAATCCGTATTGCGGAAGTAATTATTATTATACTCTTATACGCGAACACATAACACAAGATGCACACTTGTGCAGTAAACAGAACCGAATTAAATAATAATTGAGACATTTAAAAACTAATATATATATTTTTTAAATCTACGTAATGAGTGTATCTTTTGAAATATATTTAATAAATAGTTGTTGAGTACCTCCCTGGTTTGATTCACGAGATCACGACTAAGTTTGTAGCCGCAAACACACTCGCACACGAATATATACATATAAACATGACTTGATAATATACATTCAAGTATACATTATATTTAGTACGCCATATTTTACTCTAGCGGGTTTCTCTTGTAGCATCTAAAGACAGAGCATTGTTGTCTAACAGAAAGAATCTAAATGGTTGCTGAAACGAGCGATAGTTTTTATTTAGTCTGCCGTTACCGGTAAAGATATCGGCAATGCAATGAATCTTAATCGCAATTGATTCCAAAGATAAAATGTATTTAAATCTGAAAATATTGTGCAAATAAATGGGCTGGTTAATTGAAATCGTGCTCTGTACTGTATGTGTATTATTAAAAAGTCTTTATTGTTTTCAACGCCTGGAGGATGATGCTGTTATTGCTAAATGTTAGAGTCATTTCATATTATTATTATTATAATGTGATGCAAATAGAACAACACGTAGTACTACTTTTACGTGAAATTGGGCATTACTATAGAAATAAGGTCATTGCATACACATTCAGTTGGATAATTGAATTAAAATTACTTTAGAATGCTACTGATTTTTACGATAAAATTGATTTGAATTTTGCAATATTACACAATAATCTTAATACAATTTCAAATGATTGATTTTCATATAAAATATACTACATAAGCAACTCAAATAGCTTAAATACTATTAAATATCTTCTGCATTAGATCCAATCTACATACAAACATATGGACATAAACCAACTTGTGCACAGCAGGAAACTGATCCGCACTTTGTCATTTGTTTTATGAAACATTTACAAAAAAGTTTTCATTTCACAACTGGCCTTTCAATAAATTAGACTTAAATAATAAACATAACAAATTTATTATTGACACATTTAGACTTCCAGTTGCCGAATTTAGTTTAGAAATATTACTTATATAATTTATTTGCGCGAAACTGATTTAGTAATTTTCTTGAAAATGACTAAATTTAAGTAAATTACCTAGTAATTTTCGTTGTATATGTTTTATATAGTGCTATTAGCGTAATTAAATAATATATTTTCGTGAAATGAACCACGAATAGCTGATCTATTAAAAATACCAGTTTCCTATCTAGACTATAAAACTATAGGCTATACATATGTGAACTATAAATCAAATGAAGTATGTTAGAAATTAAAAAATGGTGTTAAGATATGTTAATAATCTGTAACTCAAGTTCGAAAAAATGTCGGGTACTTTTGTACCTTGGGCAACCATTTCATGATTGTTTTTTTTTTCTAATAAAATAATAGAAATAAATAGTTGTTTATTTATTAATAAATAATTCTGATTGCTGTGATTTAAATCCGTCGATTTATCGCGTTAACCTTGGGACCTCAACACTCATTTGTTATAGATATTTTCTTCACACGGATTTCACTTACCTATATGTATGTATGTATGTATGTAGGTATATAATAAAGATATTTAATGGTGATAAAAATAATTTATAATATTTTATTTACCCTGCAGCATCGTTTGTGATTGTATTTGAATAATGTTGTTAATTACTTTGACAAAGTTATTCTAATTCAACATTTATTCCCACGAATGCATACAGATACGTACAGATGTTAAGGATTTCGGATCAAATAAAAAATCTTTACCTATATATAATATTTAGATTCTCTTTACACAAACCCATAAATAAGTGTCCGATTGTTAACGAGAATTGATATATGACAGCAATGTTTTAAATTATAACAGCAATTATATTAGCACATGACTGACAATAAATTATATCAACAATAACATATGCACTGTCCTTTTAAAAATTATTAATTATTATTTATCGCAAACACAAAACAATTATTGCCTACTTATTTATGCACAAATTAACCATTTATTCATTACCACCGTTTCGTTTAGATTTGTTTCATTTTCATTACAATATCCAAAATTGCTCGCACTGTCTTATACGTATTTTATGTAAATAAAAGATATTTTTAAATACAATTGGACACGCCACCTAAAAAATTAATAATATTTGATATTTATTATTATCTGGGTGAGTTATAAATCTGTTATAGTTGTTGCTAAGGGCCTTAATATATCATTTAAAATTTCGAATCTAAATAAGGAAATCAATGCCAATATAAAGTAGTTGTGCCAATTTTTTTTCGATGTATATTTCGAAGGCCTAAAATTTGAAAATTTCATGACCGGTTTATAAGTTTACGAGAGTCATAAATCTAATTGCGTGGCCAAGTCATTAAAGTAATAAGCAGTGTCACTTAATAGTGTTTAGTTTTTATTTATATACATGTACATACATACATACATACATACAACAAAGATTGCATAGGAATTATTTATTGAATGGCGAATTTTCAAATTTATTAATGACGTTATTAAAACTTTAAAATGCTGTTTGTCGCTAAACGATAAATAACGATTTCTATTGGTTAAATGCATTTTGATTTATTCCCAATGCGTTTTTATTATTTTTTTTTAATGTAGTTATATTTAAATAAATCAATTTGAGATTATTGCTATATTTTATTGCATTAATTAAGTTTGCACTAAACAGTCCTAAATAACTAGTATTTTCTTATATAAGTCGTATGATTTATATCAAATTTCAATTTTTTTTTTTAATATTTAAATTGGAACATTTTTTTTGAAATAATTTTTTCAATTTTTGTCAATGTTACAAAGATATATAGGCGTGCCCACACCTATTACAGCAAGCGTATAAAAATGACATGAAACAAACTGGACTAGTTACAAATTACACAATCATCAGTAATAATGATTGAAATCAATGATGATTTAGTGCGGCAGGAGTTTCTCCTGTCCCGAATCTGTCCGGGGACATAATAGTCAATCATTCACTAACTATAACAAATCTTAAATCTATAATTGAATAAGTTCGAGTAGAGGAAGTAATGGACGAGAATATATTTGTATATTGCCGCGATAACGATCAATATTGAAATTTTTATTGATTCAATTATCGATTGATCTGATAATGGTATACCTATTATTTAGTGTACTAAATCTAAAGATTTAAAACTCTAGCTAGCTAGCTAGTAATTTCTGTTGAAGTTTATCGTTTAGGTTTTAAATTTTACCTTGAAAATTATAATACATAATAGATATTTAAGTATATAGGCTGGTTGCACCCACAAGCAACAAAAATGACAGAATTGCTATGAAAATATATTACGTTAGTCTCCAAACTATTCCATGTCCTCATATGTCTACATGAGGCTATATACTTATTTAAATATGTACTACGACAAAGGACGACTATTGGACGTGTGTGTGTGCCGACGTATGATTTAAATTGTTGATTATCGGATTTTCAAGTTTTGATTTATTGAAAGATTATGCTTGATTTATACTTTGTACCCTAGTAGGTTTTTTAACTAGTAGTCCATGTCGTGCAGTTTAATTAGTATTAGCTATTAAGAATAGTTAATTACTGACTTAGAATGTAATAGGAATGTATGCAGTGTGCACTTAATGTCTGTACGATAATTGTACATATTGTTTGATAGTGTTTATAATACGTAGGAGGTATTTTAGATACAGAGATCAACTACCCTAGTGACTTAATAATTGTAAGAACACGATAAATGTATAAATAATTATCGCTAATAAATAAATGTCATATATATGTATTGTTTTGAAGCGAAACGCGAAAATAGTTGTGAGTTTCTTTATATAGTCAATCACGTTTAGAATTATATACATACGAACTAGCTTTCATATAATACATCAAATGTTTATAAATAGATACATAGGTACCCTTATAGACAATTTATCTTAAAGTTATCTCTAGCAACAAATCAGTAACAAGCGATTTACGACTGTGAAAATTGCTCACAACTAAAATACGTGACACTATATTATAATACTTATAATCACTTACTGCACGAGAATCTTACAGTTCTCTACATTCAGGTGACATTCATTCCAACTATACTATAACAAATCAGAACATTTTTACTTTCTTATACGCACTATAAGTATTGTAACCATGAAACATTTCGATCTCGATATTTTAACGGAAATATACGTTTTGACCTTCCCTGAATCGTTTGCGACTATTTTTGAAATTTTCATTTGTTCTTTCGTACATATGTGATTCTACTGTTTGCGCATTCATTTATCAGTCTGTGAAAGTTCCACTTTCTCTGGAGGCAATATCATCTTCGTAAAATTAACTACTACATACTTAACAGAATAAATAAATAAATATATAAATATATATATATATATATTTATATAGCAACAAATCAATTGTGTAGGCCGGGTATAATGACGACATATAGGTATATGTAGCTACTTGTCGCACATTTATAAATCTGTACAACAGTTCAATTTTTATATGTTCATAGCGCCCACTATAGATTACGAGCTCAATATTTTTTTTTATGTGACATGTTGTCCAAGTAAATTATCTTAATTTAATAAAATCTAGTATGTAGTTTTGTAGGTTTCAAACATATGAGAACCGTATAGTGAATTATGAGTTCGTTGAAGTTGTTAATATTATTCGATAGGTGAATGCGCACGTGTTTGTTTGTATGTATGTATGTGAGATTTCAGATGGTTATTGATAAATTAAATCCATCAGATAATATGACAAGTAAATGTATCGATAATAAATGAATGGAGGTGCGAGTACGTGCAATATTGTCAAATTACGTCAAAATCGCCGAGGTTGTAATACCAATTAATATTGCATGCATATACCTATATAGCCTACATGTACAATTTAATACAAGATGATTAAGAAGTGAATGTGTATTGTACATATACACACACACACACACATACATATGTGAATTATGAGCAATTATTATTATTTTGATATCATCTTTCCACTTTCTAATGTTTACGGCAAAGAAATTCGTTGTTGTTCAAAATTATAATCATATACATATATTTGAAATAGAACTCAATTTAAGTTAGAAAAATACAAATTAAAAATATAAATTTATTAAATTATTTTATAGTTGGAATTGATTCAGGGAAGGTCAAAAGGTATATTTCGAGTTTGAATTTAAATATTTATGACTTCGTATAAGTTTAAGATTTGTTTGAAATTAAGTCATAATATTAAAATTAAGTATGTTATAGTTATGGCCGTTTAAATATCGATTAATTAGATCATTACACCGCCTGTCAATATAATATTTAACAGATTCCACTGTAGTGGTACCAATTATTTCAACACTTAAAATATTAGCGATAAGGTTGTCTATAAAATATTGTAACAATTTTAATTAATCTTGTAATTTGTACCAATTACATTATGTAAAAGTTGTTGAAATTAATTGAAAACTTAAAGAATGAAAGTTGTATCGAAATTTGAAATCGAATTCAAATATGAGTGTGTGTGTGTGTGTCGCATGTTGAATAGTTATAAATAATGAATTTGACCACACGCATTTCTAAAGATTGTTTATGGAAATTCAACTTACAAGTGTATGCACTAAGTTACTAGATGGCACTAAAATGGCGCCTACATCTTGCTGTAGCGTGGGTGACGCTAATACGCTTGTGAATTTCAATAAACAGTTATGTATGAGTGTCTAGTCTTTAATAAAAATTCAAAAAAAAAAACGCTGCAAATATATGTAATCATTGCTTTGTGCTGCACATATAAATTATGTGGGCCATCAGCCACTGAGTGGACCCATCGGAAAAGTGAAATTTTATTTCAATGCAACTTTATTTATTGATAGCTATTTTTAAAACTGCATGATTACGCATATATTTTCGTACACATATTTTGAAAGTTTTTACAAGTTGTGAATTTATTATACCATTTCGCACACAGCTGCGGAAATATATAATAACAATTACGAAGCACGACTTGATTCAATTGTTTATCAAAAATTAATCATATAAAAGAATTATGAATAAATGTACAAATTGAATATAGTCATACATCATAATTCCATATTGATGCCAAAGACGTTATCATCATTTATTATTATTATTACATATAATTAAATTAAGTACAAACGCGTATGCTAATTTAACATTTTTACAAGTAGACTCAAGTGCCAAATTGACAGACAGCTGATGAAAGAATCGAATAACTAAAAAAATTAATACCATAATCACGATTTTTATTATTAACACATAATAAACAATCTATCTGCGTTTTCAATAATAATAATAATAATATGTAAACAAGAAACCTCTAAATTTAAATGGTAAACTTTCTCAATTTGTTTTTTTTTATAAACTAAAATGACAATTTTTTTAAATTTTATGATATATTATAGTAACATCATCGATTTTCTTAAATGCTATTAATTATGCACATGCATGTTTTTTTTTTAATTTATGCCTAATGAATATTTATTTGAAGATGTACACACATCTTCAAATAAATATTGTGTGTCATTTAATTGTCATGTGAAACAAAAGAACGTGTCGCCGATGGCAACGGTCGCGTTTCAGTTGTTTCATATATGGCGAAAATCAGTAATTGTTCACAATAAGAGTCATAAATCGATCGGAAACACACTGTATATGTATAACCAAGTAACTTAACACGCGCGCACTCATTAAATTCTGTTATTGTCTCAGATAAATTCATCCCAGCACCATGTAAGGACTGCTGGTGCACTGGTTTATGCACTATTACTTTGGAGTTTGTTATTTTTAATAGTATCTAAGTATAATCTTGACGACTTATCACTTTTATTGTAATTACATACTAAAGTATATATTTGTATTAAATGTGTGTAATTCTGAAAAAAAATAATATTAATAGAAATCAACTAGATTTTAATATACAATTTATCTGCTACAGATATTTTATAGTTCTTATTTTGTGAAACGTGTCATACCCTAGTAGCACCAAAAGCCAACACAATATCTTGTTTTAATAATGCATGTGCGCAGGCGCTATAACAATGTTGTGTTATAGCGCATGTGCTTGCTTCTATAACGTATTGCAAATACCAGTGGCGTATTATTTGAAGCTAGCTCAAATTCACCTAAACTGTTAATGAAGCGTGTTTTAAAAACTGAAGTAATTATTTATATTTATTGCCAAATTTTTTTCCTTACTTAACTTCCTAATATAACGTATGGAACTTAGAAACGAGTACAAAAATCTAGATAGCTAAAGACAGTGCGCCAATGGGTCTGACATATACCTCTAATATTATACTATGTTGGCAATAAGTACATTGTGACAAGATGTCAAAAAATATTTATATTATATTACTGTGCTACTGGGGGGTAGTTATTAAATTGCACACTTAGAAAAACCTACTACAGTAGATTACTGGAGGATCAGACTCCCGTAGTGCCGGATTAGTAAGACTGTACTAATTTTATTTAATTATCTAAAATACAAATAAAATCCCAAAAATTTGAGTTACTTTATATAGAATTTATATGTAGTTTCGAAACTGTAGTCGATATATAGTATTGAACTTTTTGTCGAAAAAAAAAGAAAATAAAATAAAGCATGGCAAAAGTATGATTATATGATTGGATAAAGGCAGCAATTGAAGTCCATTTATAACGTTATTAATACCGTTCTGACAGCAACGCAACCATTGGTGGTATAGGTATGTAGGTACACTATAGATAGATAAGTTACCAAACCACCAACAAACAGTCAGTGTTTCTGCAGAGAAAAGATCACGCCGAGGACCTATTGACACCGCGCGCCAACTCGCGGTTCATAATTGTACACTTTTACACCACACACACACACACACACACACACACACACATAAATATATAACTATTATTAGACGAATGAAATATATCGCCTTTTAACAACTATAATCCAACATTTTTGCCCAACTATACCAAATTTTCGCCACGCTTCTCCAATTGTTTTCCGCGTTATATCCACATAAGAAATTCACAAATAAAAAAAACAAACAATTTTTTTGAGACTTGCATTTGTCTAACACATCTGCCACATATTAATAATAACTGTCCGAGGTCAAGACTCATGATGCATTAGATGTCTTTTTTTGCCATTTGTTCACACTACACAGATCATATTTTGCGTATTTTTTGCTACTATCAACAACATCCTGTTACCAAAATCGTTATGGAAAAATGTCCCCTATAATAATAATATTCTGTATAGTTGAAATCAAAATATTAGAAATCATTCTATTATATGCATGTCTCTTAATATGATGATAGAGCCCAATGTAAAAATATCCGAATTCACTTTCTAACTGTTGATACATCTACAAATGTATGTATGTGTGTGTGCATCTTCTAATATGACATAGACTGCGTAATGACGCCCTCATTCAGATTTGCGGAAGACTTTTTCACTATAGACTCATCTGCGATCTGAGAGACTGTTGCGTCACCCTGTTTTATGGGACAGTGTGTTACCCGGCAGTGTAACGATGTAAAACTTGGAGCGGATCAGATACCCACTTTACTGGCAAAAAAATTCGTTATTTATCGCATGAAAATTATTAAGTCGCCTACTACGAATACGAATTACTTATTATTATTTGTTTGAATTGTTTGTTGTTAGGCCACAGTCGCGAAAAACAAATTTGCATTTTTAACTAAATTCCTATTTTATAACTTAATAAATAAGCCGAGATGCTCAAATCTGAACCAGGTGGCTGAATCAAGGTTTTTCGTTGCATTTTATAAACCCCACTTTGTTCGTTAATATTTACATAAAATAAAATAATAATAATGATACTACTGCGGATGCATCATTTTTTTTTCTTCGCCCGTCACTTTTTTCGGCTACATAATTTATTGCACAATTTCATGCTGTATTAAGTATACGCACAGATATACGTTACAACCAGACATCGAATACCATACTGCCAAAAAACATACGTATACAATTACTATCGTTGACGTTTCGAAGGATATTTTGCAATATGCGCTGTTGTATTTGATATTTATTGTTTTACACCATGAAATTTTACATAAATTTTGATTATTCGCACCTTTTTCGTTCACCAATATATTTTTACTTTTTTTATACAAAGTAATACGTAATCATTCACAAATCTACAGAAATATACTTTTTGGCCTTCCCTGAACCAAACCTAATTATTTTTAAAATGATAAGTGTGTGTGTGTGTGTGTGCTTCATTGATTCTCCCAACAAATTGCTAGAAGCGGAAAAAAAATATATAATCTATTTATAAAGTGGTGCACATTTGCGGTTTTTGTTTTAATAATTATTTTATGGTATTCACAAGTGTTTAATATAGGGATTTTATTGTTCACTTTGTTAATTATGAATTTAATCCAGATAATAATTAGAATAACCCTGATATTACGTAAATATTGTATGGAAAATAAGCGCTGTAACAGGAAAACCCTACTTATGATAATTATAAACAAATAGTTTAAAAATAGGTTTGACGGGTATAGCGCGCTTAAAATAATTGAAGTGACGCGAAAACAATTGTAACACGTCGGCCATTATTGTAATATGTATTACATGTGTGTAAAATAAACAGCGGGATTATAATATTTATATTATATAAATAGTGGCAGACATCAACGCGTGCGAGACCGCATGTTTTGTATGTATGAAATGCGTGAGATATCTGCGCGCACATTGATGACATAATTCTTTATTTATTTATTTATGTGCATTTGTTCATTCAAAATAGACGTATTTTAATTTTATTTAAGCTACAACCACACATGTTTTTCATGCTTGTTTTATCGTTTTCGAATTGTTATTAGAGGGTGGCGGAACACCTTTACATTTATTGTTATTATATTAATAATTATTTGGTGCTTTTAAATTCCCCAAGGCTGTCGTAATTTGAGTACCGCTGATTTATATTAAGATTATGAATGAGAATGACTCAAACAAATATGACACCAGTTGAGTTGGTTTATAAATAAATATATATATATGTAGAGTAATAACATCTCACATTTTACTAATTTAGAATATTTAACTAACATAAGTTTTGAAATTCTTTTTAACTTTAGTCACATGATCCTGCAGAGATTTCGTTAGCCTGCGGCTAATATAGGTATAGGTAAGAAATGTTTCTCTTGTGTTGCTATTACCTATTATTGAAAATAATTATTTTCTAGCCGACGGCGTTTATGCATATTTATTTATTTAAAGTGTGCTCGTGCAAAGAAGCGAGGGATAATTCATACAGAATAAAATGTTATTTGTATGAATTAAAACAAGTGAATGGCTCTCCGTCTGAGTCGGTGCGAAAATAAATAGTAACCTACGTCACCAATAATAATGTAACAATCCACCCCCATTCGCAGCTATATTAAGATGAATCAGAATCTATCCTTATCCCTCCTGCCTGGTAGGTGTAGCAGCAGCAGCATCAGCAGCATCAGCAGCAGTGCTTGTTGGTGATCTTATGAAACGCAAGCGGAAAGTTCAACAGCTGCAGGTGACGTTTGTATCTATCATGCGAGAGAAAGGATAGGAATAGGATAGTGTCGAGTCCGTAGTAGTAGTAGTACCACCCTTATAGTATTACATAACATCTTCCACTTTAAGAACCAAAACAACAATAAAAATGAGAGTATATGACGTCACGCCCGCCGCTCTATATCATCTTTTAATCATGTAACAATCACCAGTACCACCTATAATATATCATTGGATAATCAAATCGATATTCGAAACAATAGAAGCACCATCAGCGCATCCCCCCGTGTGTGTGTGTGTGTGTGTGTGTTTGTTTGTTGGTAAAAAGGCCGCTCTAAATGACTAACATGTATAGGAGAGAATTATCATTATCATATCGTTCTTTTCCACTTTCCCAAGGTTTTTTCCCATGAAAACGTTCCATGGTCATGTGAAATGAGTCTTATACTGTATTAATTTTGATCAGATATCGATGAAATGGATTTCAAAAAAAAAAAAAAAAAATGTTCATCCATATTTGAAATAGAATGCATATAAGTGCTCGATCAATTAAGGAATAGATATATATGGTAGGTAGCAGTTAGCAAAATGTATATAGTTTAGCTTTTCCGTCACTCAGTCATAATAATGTGCGTAGGTGTCGCGCTGCTTCATGCTGTGGATGGACGGATGCAAATCGTGGGCGCAACTGTTAACCACCTGTTTGATGACTGACAGAGCACAAGTACATCACCTACATCTCCAACACTAATGACTCTATTCGTAGTATTCTAGTTGATGAAAAGTAAACTATTACTAATACTAGGATTTTCTTTCAGGACAGACATATACCTACATAGAAATAAATCTAAGATTAAATAATATAAAATAATTTATTAAGACATTGTGATTTCTGTCTGGTGCAGAAACGGTTTTGACAACGAAGTTGACTGCCAACATGAAATCTGTTACGTGACCTTGAACCTACGTCACTACAGCCCTACACTTGCGAATTATTATGCAACCACTACACCGACGCAGTTATCTAATCCAGAACAATACATTTAATTTTTAATTAACACACAAAGAACATTATATTACGATCGAAAACGATTATTTCATTTTATTCAGCTTCATTTCTTTGTAGGTCACAAAACTGTCACTTATATACATATACATACATACATACATACATATATATGATAATAATAATTTACGATTCTTTTCATTCGTTTGCTGTATGTACATACATATTCGATAAACGTTTTCCAAAATGCAATAAAACAATTGAAAAAACAGATATAAATATACCTTACGACTGTTGGCTCAAAAACAAAACTCGTGGTTACACCGGTAACTACATAATATAAATTTACCCAAATAATCATTCTATGTTCTATGGAATGTTCTAGAAATACATTTATAGACGATAACAATAAATCATAAAACATTGTTTCACTTTAATGAAATATATGTATGTATGTATGTATAATTTCACTGCAAACAAATTGCGAACGTCGTTCCCGGAATTAGCAATCCGTTTTCGTCCCGGAAAAGCCAAACATTATTATTATTTTTATTATTATAATTATTATATACCAATATCTAATCGAAGCGTTATCAAAATAGAGTATGTCAAATTGGCGTAATGTTGTTTGTTGGAGAAATGAAAACAGATGAATGTATGTATGTACGGTATAAGAAACCGTTGACCGTCTTAGAATATTTGAAATGAATGTGCTAAAATTAGTACAGAGGTGCTAACCGATCGTCACTTGTCTGCATTATTTGTATTTGTATGGCTGTCTGTTTGTCTGTCTGTGTGCGATGCAAATATGTATGCGTACGATGCGCTTTTTTCTCTCTGCAAATACAAACAATGAAATAAATATTGATTGACGTAACTGTGAATAATATTTTACCCGCGCGTAATATCACTTTTCATCAAATCTCAGATAGTTCAATGAGTTTAAAGCTGAAGTACCAATTCGTTACCAATACGCGCTACCACTAAATAGAAACCACGAAGAAAATATCCCAAACTTATGTCGTTTATTAAATCCCCTATAGTGTTTTATGACTTCATCATAAGCGTAATAATATAAAGTCATAATTATAGTAACAGAAAATAAATTCTGATTCACTTTAAAACCGCAACATAGTGCGCGCATCCTTATACATAGATAAACCGAGAATGGAATTACTACCATTTACATACAGACATACTGGTAAATCGTATCTTGTAGGCGGATGGAGAATGTTTTAAAAACCCCAGGAACTAAATTAGGGAAATTTCTCTAGGCAACCATTACACAGTATGGCGACGGTTAGTATAATTAAGTATCGCATCCGTAATGTATCAAACGGAAGTAGCCAAGTTCAAGGCCAACGATCAAAGTAACTAGTAAAATATTCCTATATGGACATCTCGCTCGTACGCAGCAAAAGCTCTGTATGAAGCTCGTGCCTTCGTCGCACCAATGAGGGCTGGCTGTATGACGTCGCACCCGACAAAGAGCGCCGGCGACGTCATGACGGTGACGTCGCTGGAAGCGTCGCTAAGCAGCCCACTGCGATATACAGTTAAAAACACAGTTACATCGATCCAGCGGGCTTGAGTGTGTATGTGTGCGCCTATGCGAGAGAGACGAGTGAGTGTGACGTCATGGTTTCGCGGTGCGTGACGTCACCGCGCTCTAAAGTGAACGTTTTGTGCACGATTGGCAGGGATATAGTATGGAGACCACGGTGGGTTTGTTGCTAGTATTGTGCTTGCTCCGATTGCGAACACATTGCAGCAGCAGCCGCAGCAGCAGCAGCAGCAGCCGCAACAAAAAGGACTTGCAATTTTATCACAATTATATATATATATATTAGAAACCAAACAGCACCGCCAGCGCTTTCAAAGGACGCGCTACACCGCGCCGCATCGAAACAACCCCTGTTACCAAAATATTTTATTCAAATTTTTTTTGGTTACAACCAACAACAAAAGTGTACAAATATTTCAGTGAATTTGTGTCGTTTATTTCTGTGAAAAATATTATACAAACTGTGGGACATTTTCGTTCATTTTGTGAAACAATTATATATATATCGGTTAAAAGTTTTGTGAAGTTATTGCGGCGCACAAATTCAAATGTGAAACATACAAATGTATTATTTTATAAAAATACAAATTATGGAGAAAAATTGCGTAAAACTTGAACAAAAATATATTTATTAAAAACGCAGAATCTACAAAAAAAAAAAAAAAATGTGTAAACTATTCCTGAAACACAAGCTACCAGAAGTTACCAAACCGTACTAAGAGTGCATAAGTGCGTTTTCCGGAAGAAAGAAAGAAGGAAAGAAAAGAACATTAAAGCGTGCGGTGTATGTCCGAGTAATAAGTTAGACCAGAGGCGAGGTTCTCATGTATGAGAATCTTTGCGTAGTATCTCGGGCTGGCGTCACAACAAACCAAGGAGCGTCTAGAGGGCTCTGCCAGCCCTCCGGCACACCATCTGATCCCCGGATCCGATCCAGGTGATCTAGCTATCTGTTCAGTACATGTGAATGCGTTTATGTTATTGTAATGCTATTGTTTTTATTTGTTCCATATACACACACTTATATGAATCCTGTGTTTTGTATTCCTATGTGTTTATTCAAGAGTGTTACTATTACTTACTATTTAAATATTATGCGCGATCACTCCAAAGTGATCCCAACTAGACTAAAGTGATCCAGGTTTAGAGCTACGCGAGAATGTATCATTACAGGAAAAAACAGAAATTCTATCAGATCTAGAGTGCTTTTCGATAAGCTATATTTCAATCAATTTTGTTAAACTTTAATAAAAGTCAACTGAACTCGGACTGAGAATGAAGCTACGTCATGCGAACAGACACATATCAACTGCAGCAACGACATCTGCTTTCGGTGGACTATATTAGAACAATCAACAACCATCATCAAAACAGCCAGATACAACAAACGGTTGTTACAACCGACACCAACAACAACAGCAACACACAAACTTGTCTATATCGAAATCGAAAGTGTATGTAAAATTATATATCAATTTTTCCGCAACATCTAATGCTTTTATTACCATATTTTTAACTATAAATACTAACTATTCTATAATTAAAAAACCAAAACAATATCATATTAAGAAGTTTACCTTTTTTTAGTCTTGGTCTAAAAACAACTACTTAACTATGAGTAAGGTAGTTTTTACGAAATAAAAAAATAACCAAAAATAAAAGGAAGAATCGAAATATAATTAAGAAATCCAAAAAGTAAATCTGAATACTAAATTCGAAAACGGTATTCATATACACAAACACGCAACATAAAATACACCGTTGTACGAATAACTTTCTTATAACGTGCATCTTAAATTTATGATGCTCAAAAACACCATCATTGAAATTTATGATAGTCTAAGAAATTATTTTGTTTTCAACACCCACCAACTCTATTTTATTCCATCTATCGCTAGTGTGTAATGTCATCTAAACAATAGATTTTTGCAATCGAAATTTATTAATGTTTAGAGAAAGTTTAGTTTTGAATTAACCGAAAAGTCTCCAAACCAAATAAGTTTAGTTTGGAATTGAGGCGCGTCGCAATACGAATAAAAATTCTAAAAATCGATTAAAATCACCGGTTGATCCATGGTCATCGGATGAACGTCTCAATTACCAATCTAATGCAATTTTAAGATTCTTGAATGCAAATATAGTCATTTTTCATTTTCTAATTTATAAAATGTGAAGGTAACTGAAATTAATCTACTAGCGCGTTTGATTTGATTTGTTTTCTGTGAAAAACCTCGAAAGTAATTGTTACACTGTCTTACTAAGGTTACCATTTAAATCATCATTTCTTTTAAAAAATGCAATCAGCAAAAAATACTGACAAACACCTTGGAAACATCGCAACAAAAAATTTTCAATCCAACCATAAAAAATTCGTCTTAACAATTATTTGTTTATTAAATAAATTAAAATTAAAATTGAATTTATTGTAACAATACATCTTAGAATCATAGTGGTAAAAATGTTAATGTATTGTTTAAAAAGTAAATAAATAAAAATCGTGTTACAATTATGTAGTTGTAAATAGAAATTGAAACATATAATGTTTTTTGGTTGCGTCGATTAGTCAAAAATGTGTAATGATGCCAGCTGATTAGAGGTTAGTTAAAGGGGGCGTCGGGGTTGGCGTCGCGTCAGTCACGAGTTCGTCCCGTAGTGTCACGTGCACGCGCTCACGTGTCCTCACGTTACGCGTGATTGATTCGTATATACGCTCTGTCTAACTAGTCCATTCTTTGGACGTTGTTTCAATCAAGCATTCCCCATTTAATATTAGCGCAAACGACTTGATAAAATGTTTATTTTTAATTTGTTTACAATAAATAAAAATAAATCCCGCGTAAAAATATCGAAAATTAATTTAGGAATGAACGTAAATAAATGTGTCTGATTGATCGATTAGATTTGAGGGAATTTTCCTCTAAATACATCGTCTTGCGTACACACGAGTTTGCTCATTTGTTTCACCCTGGTGGTGTGTTTGTGCCGCGTGTATCCATGGCAACAATGAATGAACATCCACGTGTATTTGTGACGGAGATACGCACACAGCATCCGATCCAGTCGCATGCTTTGCTATTGCTCTAATAACGTCACAGCGCGCTCTGTGTATCACCCACACTCACTCGCTAATATATATACATGTACTCTATTCGGGGACTACACGTTTTCTTTTTTTAGGATCGCTTCTCAATTTTTTTTTATCCCAAATTTAAAAAAAAAACTATTTTATATTCTTCATTACATTCATTTTTATACCCATCTATATAAAACGTTTTATTTATACAAAATCATATAAATTAAATAAAAAACAAATTTAGTAATAATAAATAAAATTGTTGTAAGTAATCATGAATTAAAACTAAGAGAATAAAAAGATTTTTGATATTATGAACAAAAATCAAAATTTGCGGCTATTATCTTTAAAACTATAAAATCCCGTTTAAAGCAGATATCGATAAGTAACCTGCCTCAATAAGAGAAAAAGAGACAAATTCCAGTAAGAGAAAGTGAGAGAGCGTCGCGACGGAAAGCGTCCATCTGACAAAGACGCAACATGCGAGTCGCAAACAAGCGAGACTGAAACGGTAATACACGAAGGCGTACCAGCTATTTATAAAGCGCGACGCCGGTGTTGTGACGTCAAACTAGTGACGTCACCCTCACATGCGGCCCGTGACGTCACCAACACCGGCATCGATCTACTACGTCACGGGTGTCGTGTCTTTTTCTGGCTTACAGTGCGCGTTGTCGTTCTTTATTCCTCTAACTAAATTATGATTTCTATCAAATATTTGCTATTGCTAACAAATTTCAATATCCATTTCCTTGTAATTTTTTTTTTTTTTTTTTGTTAAAATAAAATTATGACCAAAGTTTTTTCAAAAATAAAGTTTTCTTGCCCTTAAGATTATAGTTTCTTAGTCAGACAGACGTAATTCTAAAAGTAGTCAAACTCGATTCAGGGAAGGTCAAAAGGTATATTTCGATAAAAATCTCGAGATGAAATAATTTGATGATTACAATATTGATTAGTTCGTATAAGAAAGTAAAACTATAAGTAGTAGACAAGCAATGTTCGATTAGGGAAATAATATAATCTAGTGTCGAAGAGGGCGACGAAAAAATTACCTAGTTGGGTAGAACAATCGATAGAATGACCTCGACGGATTAATCTAATGCTGCTAAACTATTTATAGATCCTAGTACAAGGCCCTATACTCTATATAATTCAGCCCTTGAATCAGGCGACCCTGACCTAGCAATATCCACTCCCAAAATAGCGCATATCACACACTTAGCTTATTGGATAAATCATTTTACAAGTGACCGTCCCGGGAAAGGGGAATGAAAAATCATAATATTCAAAAATACTAACTCCATATGCATATGCATAGTTACAAGAAATAATATTAATTCATGAAGAAACTCATTAAACACTAAAGCAACTATAAATAAACACCCCTCACGCACTCAAATAAAAATCCGCAATCCTCACACTCCATCTTTATTCATCTGAAATCACCAACAGATAACTCTCTCTCCAACCCACCCTTCCATCTCTGTTTCCCACACTTTCACTGCAAACCGTCGCTCTCTCTCACCATTGATCCGAAATGACGTCACACCTCACCGGCGCCCTCGCCAGCCCCCACCGTTGATCCCACCTGCCTACACAGCAACAAGGCTCGGGACGAACGGATATCCGCTTCTGATAAAATATAACGATCCTTGCTAGGACGCGGGGGTATGACGTCGCTTTGACGTCACGGCCGTGACGGCTTCGACGCCGTACAGCTGGTCGATGTGACGCCCCGGAGTAGCGGCGTCGCGACGGAGGCGTCATTGTATGTTCTAGCGCTGGACTGTTGGTGCTGGATTTTCAAATACGCTCGCGATTTTCACACTTTTTCACCGGGTTACTACTGTTTTTGGCGGTCATCATTACTAAAACATCGCGGGATTACTTAAGTACTACGCTTAAGTAGTTGTGATACGTTTTTAACTGATTCATTGCGGTTCAAAGTATTTTTATATATTATTATTATTTTAAAAGTGATACTAAGAGTGATATTAAATACTACTAAATACGATACTTAAATACTGTCGCAAATATAATTACAAATAAAAAGTTGAAATAAATAAATATATATCGAGAGAAGTACTTCAAAATTTAAATAAAATTGGAATTAAGTGCAATAAATCAACGAAATTAAAGTTAAGGTTGATCAATTGGCAATATTTAAATAAATAAAATATGATTTAATATTGTTGAAAATAATAATAAATATATATTTCTGTAAAAGTTATTAATAAATTTGTTAAATAAAATCAAAATAAATTTGTTAGATTCCTTGATATTTTAATAATAATAATAATATAGTAATTATTTGTTGGTGAATAAAGAAGATAATATTAAGTTGGCGAAATAAAATTGTAGTGGAAGGTTAGTTTTGGGATCGCTTTTAAAGTAAAAGTGATCGCGATTAGTAACCCGGAAAATCCACCGTTGAGTCCGGCTGATCGGGACCTTAAAGGTGAGCGGTGCACATTTATTTTGATGGTGCATCTTTAAAATTTTCCTACTCAAATATTTATCTTATATAAAAAATATAATCTAGATATATTATAAACACCTCTCGGAGATTTTACCGTAAAATACATGGACGTGGAATAAGACCGACAAAATATTATAATATATTTGTGTATTTCAAAATAGATATTTTGAAAAAATTTAATTTTTTTTTATTAATTTCTAAGAATTGACGTTTTTCCGCATATTTGACCATGGCTTCGAAATGAGCATAACCAAATCTTCAGGTATATAGCAATAGTTTAGTACCGCGGCAATGAAACACGCGCGCGCCTTCGTCGACAAGCATTGACAAATGCGAGTGCGCATGGCAAAACCGCGACCTAAGCGATGAAAATTATCGAGCAGATACCGCGTTTTTCGCGGTCATGGAAAATTGATTTTTCTAACATGATTATCACTGCTTGAATATTCGCAATCTGCACTCATTCCAAATGTACCCTAAAACAACAACAAACAATCTGAAGTTAATTGCATAAAAAAGACAATAAAAAGAAACGCGTTCTTGACTAGTTGAGTAAATAAATAAGATGTGACATACATTTAAAACAAAATCAAGTTGTCCGCAACACAAAAACTGAACAATTAAAAAAATAAATGAGCATCTCGCCTTCACCTTATTCTGCGCCAGGCAGCAACAGTTGCTCCGTATTAACAATAGAGTACGCGTATAATAGCGAATAAATATCGTTAGCGTTCTTGTGAAATACAACTATGACACTGGTGATCTGATATATATATTTTATAATATTGTGTGTTGCAATCACCATTCTATAGTTAAATTATCTTATAAATTACACTGCTTTGTTGTTCATATTAAATAAAAACTCATACGAAATTCTTATCGCTTATATTATTACTTGGCACATTTTTCATAAACCACCCTTTACAATTAAATATTAGTTTTGCAATATATAATTATAATAAAATGATAATTGAGACTCTATTAAATTCCAATTAATAAAAAACTAGATTTGTTTACTTTATAGCATTCTGTAACTTTAGTATCACTATTAATATTAACCAATGTTTTATGAAACCCAATCAGTGTAACTATAAAATTATTAATTTAAACCGGCTAACCACTAGTTCACTAGCTATTTAATAATTAATTAGAAAATCGATTTAAAATACCTTGCACTAAATCGTCTTATACGTATCTTATTTAGATAAGAGGGATATTGTAATCTGAGATTGAATTAGTTTATGATTAAAATACTTACTTATTACTTCGTATAAGAAAGTAAAAATAGGAGAGTGCGTGTATAAAAATAATAAAAATAATCACTATGAATGGTTGTAATAAGGCACCAACCGACGTGACGCGACGTATTGTACAGAAACCATAAAAATTCAGGTTACTTGGATTGTTTTTTACTTTCGCTCACACGGTCATCGTTAACCAGAGTGACCGGTTCCACAAAATGGTCACACGACACCCAAAATCAAATCTATACGTACATGCATACGAAATGTGCATTGCTACAAAATAATTTATTCAAATTTTATATTTTTCTATATAATTATTATTGATATGTAGAATAAATACCTACACCTTATAGTCAAAGGATAAATCAATAAAAAAATATAAATTACTTAATAATAATTAAACTAGATTATTCAGAATAATTCTTATAAATATGTAATCGTACCACAACAATCTAAGTGCATAAATAAATATAGCAATTTTCACTCTGACAGTTTTAGAAAAATTCTACGGCAAATTAAAATATATATATTTATAGGAATTATAATAAATGATACACATATCACAGCTAAGGCCGTTTGTCATGTTTGTGACAGCAGAAATCGTATAAATATTTCACTTGTTTTGAGGCGCTCCTCACCATATTACTTGATTTTTTTTATTTTATAAAATATATAATAAATAGCTTGTTATACATACAAGGACATTAATATAGGGATTAAAATATTAATCTATATCCTAGTTCAATTATTTAATACACACAAATACGATGGGCTTAAGTCAGTTTATAAATTCTCATAAATTCATATTACCTTATATGTGTAATTTAATAAAGCACATAGTATGTATATTTTCGATTGCTTATTAAATATGTATGACTGATTTCAGAATATCCGCTAATATGAATATGTATAGATAAAAAAAAAAACGCGAATTAAAGTTGTCACCAGTGGCTGGCGTGGCAACCTTGCAAAAACAACGACTTAAACATATGAATTCGTTTCTAAGCCACAGTCTAATAATTCATTCAACTTTATTACATTACTTTAACGAACACGACAAATAGTAGATAGATAAGTTTAATGCACTTAAATTCATTCTTAGATTATCGGTGACCTTTTCTAGAACAATTGATTGTGGATTTTTTTTTTCTAACGAACCGGTAACGATTAAATGCATTCATGCATTTTTCTGCTAGAGTAAACATCATCTCGGGTTTCGAATTCGTTGGAAAAATAATTGGAAAATAATTGAATTCCAAATTCGAAAAGCAGTTATAAAGATGACGTCTAGCTGGACCTAATTAACCTTGTGGTTATGCTAATTTAGTAGCGCACGTTTAGCATAATGTGAGACATGTTACTCGGTTGGTTGGGACGGGCCAAAAGAATCGAATCGACACATTTTGGACTTAAGGAAGTCCTACCGTTTATCTAACAACACAAGAAGAAATTTTTTAATAAAATTGCATAAAAATGTATTTTTGTTTATGACGTTATTGAATAATAAATTTTATTACGAATTTAATGATTTTTCTGTTATTACGGTATTATTTGTAGTTTTTCACTCAGTGTCAGACAATACTCGTACGAGAATATTTAATGCGACTCTATTTATGGGAAACGTAATAACTAGTTAGTAGTATGCATGGTAGGAATTAATTTAAATATGTGCGAAATACGTAGTTATTAGCTTAAAATTAGCAAGCGTATACATATATGTATAAATAGTATAACCCTTTTTTACAACTACTGTAATATTCAAGGACGCCGGTTTTTTACTAGAAAATTCTTGTATTTCATTTCATTTTTTATAGGCAAACGATTAAGTAAATTCTTTCCTATATGCACTTAAATAGAAAAATATTTTATAACCGGTATCCTCTCAACGCATTGTGCCATTAATCATCATACAAGATTAAGTTTATTATAACGTAATCATTATCCGTTATTATCGCCTTTACATTCATTATCATTTTGTCCTGTTTTGGACAAATTTAAACAATGATATGAAAAAGCTTTATTAAACCATATTGTACAATATTTAAAAAAAATAAATAAATAAATGCTTGTGTTGCATTTATCTAAAAATATATATCCGAAATTCCGTGTGTCTGCAATTTTGAAAGTAACAACTTTCTTTTCATTTACGTTCGCGTGTCTGAGGTCACAAATACTAATCGTCGTCCTAAAATCGCGCGGGTTTGAATCCTTGTCGATGCGACAGGTGCATTTGTTTTTTCATATAAAAATAATTAAAATATTTTTTTTTATTGCTGTCCTTCAATGCATGAATATTATTACAATCCGTGGAATTATTTTCATTAATCGTTTATTTAAATTGAATTTGTTTTATGTCTCATTTTACGTTTATAGTTAAAATTTGTATTTTACTGACTATTCGATTAAAATTATTAGTTAATTCAATATGATATGAATATATAAAATCTTGCTAATTTAACTTAGCAATTATTTCATATAGAAACTAAAATATGAAAAAAGTCGATTTGAAGATAATATTTCGAATATGTATAAGAAAGTAATTGCGGATATTTTGGTTTTCGAATTGTCCTTGATTGGTAGATATTTTATTGTTTAGATGTAGAAATTTATTTTGTTGCTCAACTATCAACACATGAACAAGACCTTATCTTCATTAGTTGCTGCTATAAGAGACAAATATGGTTCGACGCTGGCGTTAGACAAAAATATACTGCACATTCCACAGATATACACAGCAATATATTTTAGTAACAGTGTATGTATAGAGAAACGTATTAAACCAAAAAAAAAAAATGACTAGTCAAAAGCGATTGATGCTATTGATTACATCGATAGTAACTAAGGTAGCTCTCGCTATACATAGTTTCGGTAGCTAGATCTATTAGGGAATAAACCATCTTGATCCCAATCGCTGTTCCATTGTTTTACATATATAAGAATCTAATTATCGTTGTATGATTCGTATCTAACACAACCTATCATTACTCGCATTTTATTATCAGCGCTTAATTGATAGCTATTAGAAATATCTGCTCTATTAAAAACACACTCTACACACTTTTTATAAGCAATAATTATTAAAAATCGATTTGTATCTGCATCAAAATTAATGAATAACCTTAATTTAATACAGGACATGTTTTGAATTTTAAATTAAACGTTTAAAAAAAACAAACACATTTTCACTTTATTATTTAACATATTTTATAACAAAGCAAAATCAGTTTATTTAATTGTTCAATTTTACTTATTCTGCCAATCGTTGTAAAATTCGCAAATAAATTCGAGTGTAAATAGATAAAAAATGGATATTGATGTAATATAAATAAAATCGTAATAATTTGATAGATTACTATAGGATAGTAATATTTAGTAGTTGGGTATCATATATACTTTCGTAATACATAAAATTACAATCAGTTTTGTCGTAATATTTATGAAACATCTTCTAACTTTCATTTTCTCTCCAAGTGAATAATTATTAAACTTTAAACAAATGTCCATAATATGTGTCTATAAGATGACTCACACATATGCCCCATATATAATATATAATTTGTATAGTTCCGAGTTAAGTGTTTAATATTAATCTTAGAAACAAACAGTTGACAGTGCAATTATCGTTGACTTTAATAATAATCAGTGCCAGGTTTACCGTACATTTTTAATTGCATACACACAATTTGAAATCAATCAATCAGGAGATGAATGAAGGCTACATATTTGGCCTTTATTGCCGATTTAAGCCAGTATCTGATGCTACCTGAGCCAGGAAAACCTTGGTCATTCTTTACCGTAAACGTGCTGCAACTTTAAGGCATTTTTATAACGACCGAAAAAACTTTATTGTGGTATACAAACTAAACAATACATAAAAACATAATCTAGTTGACGCCACTTGTTTTTTCGTCATTTAATTTTTTACCCAGTCTCGACTATGATGATAGGATCTTTAATGAAATATCAATTTATTTCTAATAGATGTGTATTGGTAAAAAACAATTGAAAATTGTTCGAGTGTAATGAAATTCAAGATAGGTGTGATATGAAATTGTTTTAAGTATTAGGTGCGTGTGCGTTGCAGTCCTTGATGGTTCGAGACAAACTGAACGCACGTATGCATTAATCATGGTTGGGTCAAACGAGTTTTCATCTTTGTTGCCATATATGCGCGTAATGCTTCAAAGATTTTTTTAAATTAATATTATTGATTTTATATCATAAATAGAGAAATATTCGTAAGAGGAAAACCGACAAACGACTTAAAGATATTTACAGTTAACGTATGCAAGTTTAGAATTTTGTTATCAGAAGTGTAAAATCGAAAATCAATTTATTTACTAGTTTTGGATTTGCAAGCCAATTACGATTATAATGAATAACTATATAACCTTGTGACCCCTGCAAGTTGTGGCAGATGTCTAGCTAAGTAAGCTTCAACTTCTAACGTTATGCTAATTATAATGATTTATATATTTTGCAATGACAAACAAATATGCGAAAAATACTAATGAAAAGGATTAGAATCTCAAACTGCAGCGAAATAAATTGAAAGAAAAACATCAAATGTTCTTGGATTTACGCTTAAAATAATTTTTAAAATTTGTAGCACGCGTTTCCTCTAACCTTAAGCTATGCTAATTCTCTATACTTTACTAATCTGATTAAATTGTACTTAATATTAATTTTTTGGGTGCATAATATATAATTTGGTAATAAATATTTAGACAATAAATTTTACAACGTGAATGATTTATTAGACAATGTTAAAATTGCAGTGTGTCACCGGTGCACACCTAAAGAATAACTTATTCCATATTCAAATTTAATAAATTAAATTCAAACTCCAAGGTCACCGACAGGTGCTACACAAATAAATATCATATTAAACATCTAATATTAAAACACGAAAAAAAAAAAACAACAGATAAATGAATATATATGGCATTGTCAATCGCTCAAAATGTTCGTTTAGTTTAAAAGCGTCCTTGAGTGATATTTACGCGTTAGAAACAAAACCGCGGACGTAACTCGAATCGCGAATCAATTACCGTAATCTGAAATATATAAGCATAAGTAGTGTGAAATTTTCTAGAAAACTAATAAAAAACCAACGAAAAACTAGTCGGATTAGCAGTGCGACGGATGGAACAACTTTAAATACAAGCTATTAGCATAATTCCAACACCTCACTAACCACACACTCGACAATTCAAGCACAAGAGAAAAGAACTTGCTACACCACACACACACACAATTTACAGAAATGAGACAACGTTACATGCTTACAACTATTGCGACATCGCTTATAGTCTCTTCGTTTACCAGAAGAAAAAAAAAACATACTAACGACGAGAGCGAAACAAAAAAAAAGCATCAACAAATGAACACCGCATCCGCGTGTGTGTGTGTGTGTGTGTGTATTAAGTCATCATACATATGACTCGGTCCCATATACGCAACATGTTGAGAAACATTGTAATTATTGATGCCTAATAATGATGATGATGATGCCTCCGATGTATGGTATATGGTAAAGAATTGGAACATTTTAAAGCCGCCGGCATCCGCTATGTTATGTTCGATATCTCTAATAGTAAATACGAAAATTATTAAGCGGATGTTTAGAATTACATGCATCTTAATGTTTTTGATTGATGTCAGTACTCTTATCGTTTTGCAATGTTTCATAACTCTATGCATTAGAGTACAATGGTGATATCTCCGTACTATACAATATTTAGTTATTATGGATGCATCTAGACAAATATAGCGCCACAGGCGGAAATAGTTCAATTAAAAAGATTTAGTGTATATTTGGTCAAGTGAAAGATACATGTTGACCATATATAACCATTTCTGTTGGGCGCTAACTAAATCACACTACACAAGCCTATGGCTACTTATGTTTTATAATACTTACATACATCATATCTTTTAATATAAATCACATTTATGGCCCAAGCCAGTTGATTATTTGATATCTTAACAACAAGTCTCTTTTAACTTATATAATAAGATGATGAGTGATAGAGAGCGAGAAAGAGGAGACGGTCTCGTGTTACTCAATGTGTGCAGATCTTTTAATTCGTAATTTTGCACTATGAATCATTTTCCCATACGTTCTAAAAACGTACACAATATGTTACTTTCGGATTTTGATTTGTACATTTATCTCGTTACATTTACTTACACCAGTGGCTAGAAATCAGTGCACTACTCATCCTATGTTCCAAGTGAATTAATCTAGTGCAATAAATGGTTAGGAACCCCTGCTTGTGTATACTTGATGATAAATGATTAATATTTATTTCTGATGACGGGGAAATAATTTACTACACACATATATGAATCAACATACGTAGAGAACGTATATTTCAAAATAATTATTGTAGACTTGGTAAAGCACACATACATGCATACATGTTGAATATCAAAGGCGGCTGCGGTCGGCTTTTCTAAAAACAGATGTATTACTGTTTTAGGCCATACATACAATTTGTTCACAGCATTTTATTAATTGTGAGACTGTACGTCGCTTGTATTACGATATATGGGGCCATACATTTATAGCATACCTCACAAGAACATACCAACATATTCTACCTTAAATAGACTATATAGGAATTGAGTTATAGACATGCATACACTACTAAATCATAACGAATTCTTTTTTTTTTATTCAGATACAAGCTACCATAGATGAGAAACCTTTAGTCAATTTTCACTTATGATTCATGTAAAATTGTACAGTTTGGAATATTTTAGAATTACATACTATATATAAACTTACCGGCGTATGCAATAATAATAGTGCGTAAATGTATGGGTTCCTTTAATGACACAGTGCCGAAATGGCACATTATACAATTAGTGCATGAAACCGGTGTAATTTGTTTTAATTAGTTCGTGCACCAAATGGACAACCTGTTATGTAAATACGCTTTTAGTCGCAAAGTCGTATTGATTTTGTTGATGACTGACATATATTGTGTAGGAGGAAGCTTGATGTTACGTTGAAATCTCTCAATAATTACGACTTGGTGATGTGTTGAAATTTACTTTTTACCAATCATTCTTTGTTTTTATTATACCTATACATTAAACACTTTTAAAGTGGATTCATTTATAAAAAAAAAATACGTTTATGTGTATGTGTGTGTGTTGAGTGTGTGTGTGTGTAAAAAGGATAGTTAATATATATAATATGATCTACTTGACACATAGTAGTTGAGCGTGCACAATTTATTAAGCCTTCCTTGTTGAAGGCCCCCGCTTACTCATTTGCTAGACACTGACGGCGCTAATGTCCTCGAAGTTCATTTTTTGCAAACTTCTTTTTGTGTGTGTGTGTGTGTGTGTGTTAGTATGAGTGGTAAGTTAAGAATGAAAGTTTATGATTGGTGCCTAACAGAGCAAGAAATTAGTCGATTTTTTTCTATGAACTTTAATTGTTTTTACAATTACAGAAGTCTTTGCAAAGCGTCTCTGAATTAATTTTATTATTCGTATAAACGTATAAATGTACTATGAGTAATAAATACTGAAATAATAGAGATAGACATATTTAATTGATATTCAATCGTTGGAAAAAATGTATAAACTAATCTGAGAGTGAACATTAATGTTCTAGTGCGCTGCATAAAAATTATCATAAATATTACAATCGCACCATATAACTTTATAGCTCTATAGGAACAATAACTCTCCCACAGGCCTAGTTTGGTCGCGGTAGGCGTGGATATAAAAACATAGAAACGCCCAAACACAACAATAACACGCGAACCAACGTTTTGCAAATCCAAATCCTTTTTTATTTCAACTACTACACTTAAAGAAATACTAAAAATTAAAAAAAAACCCAATACCTCGCACTGAACTTTCTTGTATTATTTTATAATAACAAAATAATTTTTCACTAAATATATTTGTTAGTAACCAATTTCCGAATTATTTTGTTTTTCTTTTATAAATATATATATTTCGAAAATTTAAGGTGCTACGCCACTGAAAGCTCAATAAAATTTAAAAACCAAATAATCACATGGTTAGCATAAAGCAAACATACATACATATAAGTTCAGGTAGCCGGTGCAGAGTGCGTATGATATAGTCTCTAGAACTGGTAAATATACGTAATGTTTGCTACGGTTCGTTATTTGCGTTTGAGATACAAAATTATGCATGTGTGTGTGTCGGCACTTGTTTTTGCACACAAAGACAACGCACCTGTGAAGTTGGATATCTTCTTAGTATGGACACACCATGCTCACATTTATATGCATAATATGACGCCTATGCGTATTTCTTATACATATATCCATGTATGTGTGTGATGCGTTAAATAATTCTTAACAAGAAAGTTACTACAAACGCACAGTAGTTGTGAATTTATTTGCATAAACATATATTTCAGTGTGAAATATAATGTACGGTATCAGGAAGCACGTTAGAATATTCAAATGTCACTAGAAATTTAGTTTTAATGACGAACCTAAAAATATGAGTGCTATGAATGCGTAGTGAAGCGAGTAACTTGAAGATAGCAACGGTTGGTCGGGTAGGCAACCTAGAGATATGAACGGTCGATCAAGTGCGTAACTTGAACGTGATAACGATTTGTTTAGTGAGAATTATGAATGAATTTAGTTGGTCGGAAAATGTAAATGGATTTCATAAATATGTTCGCTCGTTTGTGGATTTGTTTCCGTGTATCACAATAATTGGAATTCCACTGAAATCGTTTTAAAAGCGGTATCCATATATACGATATATATATATATAAATGCAGGTGTTCACGAATAAGTGACCGTCCGCAACATATAATTCGCATGTACATAGTTAAGATTTCTACCCAGTACTACTTATGGGACATGTACTTAAGATTATATTCCACATTTATTTCCCAGCGCAAAAATGCACCAAGGAATGTTACTGGAAGATATCCATATTATGTATTCCAATTTATGGAACTCGTGGGAAATTATTAACAAATAAATTACATTCATTTTTTAAATCCAATTTCAATTAATTTTATTTAAAACACCACACTTAATTACACCTAATTAACGCTTGTGTTATATATATAAATTATTGATACGTTTTGTGAATGGTTCTAATAAAAAAATTGTGTCAACTGATTTTAATTATAACACGATTGTAAATTAATTTCTTATGATTTGTATGATAGCAAGCTGTGATTAAACACATTTACAACATCTTTTAAATAAATCTATTTACATGCACTAACATACTTATAGGGTAAAAAAATCCGCAATTTTATTTGCACTAAACATATATCTATTTATTTTAATAATTTTTAATATTATTACATAAACCGCAAAAATTACTACTCGAGTGTTCTAGGGATTGGCAATATGTTATATTAACACAATGCTAACACCTTTAGTGATTACAACACACAATTACAAGGTATTACCGACCCACGCATTTACGAAGAGTGCCATGCATGGAACGGCAGCTCCTGATCAGTGTTCAATTCGTTACTGATTTTAAATTGATTCGCGTCAATAGATATGCATATGTGTATATATAAATATACCGTTTTTTAAATCTAAAAAATAAAAACTATAGTACGTATATATTGAGAAATATAGTGTACACAGGTGCTGAAGACAATTGAATACCAAGATCCATAAATCACGATAATGTATGTATAGAAACATGAACATTACAAGAACAGAGTCGCTCTTAGAGCACTGCTTTGAGAGACTAAGGAGTATCTGTAGTTTCGATCGAAATACACGCGCCATGCGAGGCTCGTGGGTCTCTAACATATCCATCCCGCGCGCCCGATTAACCCAACGACTTTTTATTTAACCTACTATTCTCTACATACACGTGATCATAGATACCACATCTATAAACCATAGACGAGATGCTTAATTGAAATTTATACAATAGCTACTTTAAATAAATTTATTATTTCGCAATGCATGGCCTACTAACCAAATATTTATACCATAAGATAGAACACAAATTTGAAATATTTCCTACATGATTGCACTGCACATTGGTGATATTTCTTATTTTGTCATATGTGTAAGCCTCACAATTAATTGTCTATTGCTTACAGTTGCATGATTTATAATAGTTACTTCATTTGCAGTAGTTGGCAGGCGTGTAGGTACTCCATTCTGTGTACTGGTGTCATTTTAAACCTCTGAGTTAATTAAAACTAAGGTCTACGCTTGAGTTAATTCTAACAGCGTAATACAGTAACGTAACTCTATTGAATGTGTGTGTGTGTTTATTAAAAAAATATATGTAAAAGCCGAAGGGTATATCCCTCTATAATTTATTTGACTGTACAAAGGTATAAATTATATTTTATCTGTACGAATATGTTTTATTTTGAAAATAAAAATTCGAAATGTTTCAAAATTGATGGTAATAAAAAATATTTTTACGGTTCATAATTGTCTTTTATGTTCTTGATTTCGGTTTCAACACTAGCCGCACATCTTGTTCGGCTGCGAAACGAAATAAATGAATTGAAATATGCAATCGACGAATGGCAACGCGAAGGGGAAAAATGAAAGTTGTTGTATTTTTCAAAAAAATTACTACAACGAATCGAAAATAAATCAACAATTAATAAATAAAATCATTTGTAAAACGAAATATTTCGTTTACACACTTGAAAATAACAACTGAGACCACAGCCATAAAACATTTCCGTGTAGGAGCGAATTAAACAAGAAACTATTCAACACAAGCATAAGAAAAAGAAAAAAGCATAAAATGTGTCAGGAGGCAACGAAAAACAAATAAATACACATCATTATCATCTTCCCGCATCGTTTGTCAGCGGTTTCAGACAACTGCGGTACCCAAACGGTGTAAACACTCTCTCCTTTTACTCTTATACATATATCAATTGTAGCTTTAAAATAAAACCTATAATCCAATTTGTTGCACACATAATTATTTAAAGCTTACGTTCAAATTTGGTGAATGTTGCATTATAAACAACTGATGTTGAAACATTTTGACAACGAGGGAAAGTTCTTAATTTGTGATGCTTGTAGTTTATCAAAGATGACCATTTAGCACAGGTGCTCACTAGGTTTTGGATTGACAAAAAAAAAACAACTTTTACTAAGAAAAAAATGCGATTCCGCCTTTTAATTTATTAATATATTACAAAAATAACAACAATTACTAAAAAACCTAATCGTATTATTACGTATTTAAGTGTCTTAATTTCGTACATTACTTAAGCTAGAGATAACAACGCGTTTATTATTTATGTTATCCGGTGATTTTAGCGAATCAGAAATTAGAAAAAAAAATTGTTTACCGATTTAATACGAATATAAAATAAATATTCATAAAGTGATTCATGTTAGAGGAGTGCAGAATTAATTAGTAAGTCATAGTACTAATTTTAATTTGCACCAGTTTCTTAACACCTACACTTCTCCACACTATAATAAGTTTGCATCGCTAATTATTTCCGTTATAATTCTATTTTGCGCCTATTTAATTTTTATTTGTTTGTGCGTATGTATGTACATTAATATGTGACACTTGGTCACTAATATATAACACTTTGAGTAATGGCAATATTAATACCAAGTATACATAAATAACCTTAGAGAGAAAATCACAAAAATCTCTGAGAATTTCTTTGTTAACCTTGAGCTAGGTTTAACTCCACCTATTTTATGTATATAAATATACCTAGACACTGGTTTTAAATTTATTCATCAAATATTTCATTCAATATTGATCCGAATCGAACACTAAATACCGAATGTCTTTTTACCCAGACTCGTCTAGTCATTAAATGATCTTAACATTTTTTTTTACTATCTAATTATTATCACGAAAATAATATTAAACGCTTGAAAATGAATATAGTAATAAATGTTTAAATTTTGATATACCTTATAGTTTAATTACGCGTAGGAATGATTGAAATTTAATAATAATAATAATTCAGGTAACACAATTAAATCATAAATAGATCGATAATTTTAGCATGAGATCTATCTAGATTGTCATTATAATAATTATTTCAAGGTAATTTTCACTTTTTCACATTGCCAATGCTTATTCCTCAGAGCATTCTTAGTAATAATAATATAATTAAAATTGAACGAGTAATAATTATTAATTATACAGAATTATAAGAAACGTGCTAGTGTTACTTTGCACAACAAATAAATGAATAGAGCCGTATGCATGTGTGTGTGTATATGCCTATAGTCTATAGCCTACGGTAGAATTATATTTTCGAAAAAAAATTCATACCACAAGTGCATGTTTACTCTAGTCATTTTTTGGTTGGTAAAATTTACTTTAATACCGCTTTGTTAATAATGTTATGCTAGATTGTTAAAAAGCAATCCGAAATATGAAATAAAAAGCGTTTATTTATAAATATAAATAAGTAAAACTATAATATTTACAATGTTCATGTATATTAATAGTTCTGGTTTTTGTGCTTAGTGTCAATAAACATCGACAACAACTAATTTTAACTATCGAGTTTTTCCAACAATCGGCATGATTGGAATGTCTAGTATTTATTGATAAATAATTAACGAACGTGGTAAAATAAGAAATAATATAAATTAACATGTTTTTAGAGTCGCACGTTGTCCATACTCCTCATCGTCCATATCACCTGTGTGTTCTAAGTAGTAGTACGATGAGTGAATGTTTCACTTCATTAACCTTCTATAAAATCATTTACTTTTTAACGAATATTTAGCAGCGATAATATTTAAATTTGTGCTATAAATATCATGAAATTAAAACGACTGTAAATGCATATTAAAATGTTTATAAGAAAACCTGTAATTTGTACATATTAAATGTTAATGATAAAAACTATTATTAAAAACAGTCGAACACGAAGCGAAACATTTAACACGCAGATTTTCTTTTGTTTATGTCGTAACAACAAGAGAAATGAGTTGTTTAATTTTAATTTCGGCCAATTTTTCTATGTCATGACCTTATTGATCCGTTGTACTTTTGCAATCAATCATATTCCATAAATTGTTTTAGAACACAAAATTAGTTGAAATAAGTTGTATAATAATTATTAAACGTTCGTGTTGATGAAGCATGAAATGTGCAATTACAAAAACTAATTAAATCTCATGTTAATTATATTATATTTATAAAAAATATAGGTACTTATATGTATTTTGACACAGTTATGTAAGATTGTTGTTTCATCTTTTGGTCCACTTGAGATTGTTGTTTCGTCATTGAACCGTTTAGATGTCACTGGCTTTGAATTTCGATATTTTTAATTTATTTGTAATTAAATAACTCGCTTGGTGTCGCCGTCTCTTTTTAAGCGATCGCCTTAAGGCTTCGTGTTAACGGCGTATTAATATCTAAGCCTCATGAAATTTTAGATGCATATAATTTTAAATATTAAATGATATTTATTAATTTTGATTTTGAAATCGGCTTCAGTGCACTTATGAATATATTAAGGTGTACCATTTTCGAGTATATGATATAGATATATATATATATTCATAAACGATTAGGCGTTTATTAATTATTTTATATAACACACATTATAACATGCTATATAATTCAATTATCATTTTTACTTTCTTATACGATGTTGTATTAGATTGTTGGTTTTTATTGTTTAATATTTGCAATTTAATTTTGAATGGAAACGATCAATTTGTATCAACGCTTAATGATTTATGAATCAATAGTTTGATTAATGAAAATGATATCCTAGTAGTCGACTAAGCTCATTTCGTATTCAGCGTGTAACAATAGGTCTTCAACAACGAGATATACATAAATTGCATTGGATAAATCGATTTACAATCAATAATAAATATCTTATAAGCGGGGACAAAGGCAACGGTTTAAATGTACCTATATAATACGCAATAATACAGTATGTATGTATAATAGAACGATTGTTTGATTGGGCAACAGCAAGTATTCTTGGATTCCTTCGTTGACACCACAAGGCGAGATCTATAGATCCGTAAGGCGTCGACTTTACAACATAACTGCCGTTCTCTCTCTGTCTGTCTCGTATCAGTAGTTTTGTTAAATTGCAATTGAATTAATGTTGCATATGCATACATACATATGTAGATAACTGTGATGCTGTATGTCTGTCTGTCTGTCTATATGTATGTATGTCTGTATGTTTTTTTAAGTGAATAAATGTAAATTTTCGTCGCAATTATAAATAGCGCACAACAATGTGTCGATGTGGTGCCCTGGAGCAGTATCGCGGGTCGGACGCGGCCGGCCCCACATCAGTGAAAGTGTGCAATGACCCCGTTCTTAGAAGAGCGCTTCAGGTCACCTGGTGCACACAGAGACGTGCACGACGGGGGAGGGACTCCACTTAACGCCTACACTACATACGCACCCCGACATACCTTCACATCTACATACATACATACATACAACAACAACAAAGAGAAATAGACAAATTTTACATCGTTTAATGACGTTATTTACTAAAGCATTATACTAAAATATTACAGTTAGCAAACAGTCTTTCTCTATATCTATGTTATATATGTATATATGTATGTGTGTTGCGATATTTTTGATTTATATACTACGAATCACAACTCAAAACGCGAAACACCAACAATATGATATCATAAGTAGTTTTGTCACTACTATAAACATATCACTAACTAGCAAATTTATCACTATATGATTATAAAATAGCACCTAGTTAACGATGTCATACCACCAACAATAGCACCCCACACACACACACACACACAAACAAATTTATGATTTTCATCCAATATAGTCAACAAATCGCGCACAGATTGAGACATAAATACGCTAGATTAACGAACTACTAGTCCAGAGGCGTAGGCAGTGCTTGCGCATGTCTAGTACTGAGGCCGTAAGTAAATCAAGACCATATATATTTTTATAATTAATTTCGATTTGTTAAGCGCATTCAAACCAATTTCAAATTGTTAGAAACCCATAGAATGTTTATTTATTTATTTTTTATAAAAATTCTATAAACGTAACTACTGTTCGTTTAAAGCACTGTATTCAGAATATTAATTTAAGTTTAGTTAGTGCACAGTTAAAAATGCGTAATGCAACGTGTACTCTAGTTTACTTTAGGTGCGGTTTGTATATTTTATGAATACAAATAAAAATTTGCTCAAATTTGTGTATACATGTGTGTATGTGTGTGTAGGGGATTATATAAGTTATATAGCTGGGTAGAGGCTGGGAAGAGATTGTTGGTTATAATTATTACCGCAAAAGAGCGGAAGAAAGTCTATATAATTTTTGAACATCTAAGAATCGTGTGCATATTAAATTGCAATAAACAACAACAGATTTAGTACAAAGTAAGTATTTTAATTTATCTGTATCTTATTTGAAATTATGTATGTTTAAAATGTATTATGGATGATATCTTAAAGTTGAAGGAAATGTTTTAGAATGAACTTTAACCTAAAACTTGTACTAAATCGTTATCTGTAATTGAAAACCAATAATAAATCAAAATAGAAAATAATAGAATAATTTTAAAAAAATTTTAATACACCATCCATTAAGAAAGCTTAATAGCAAACCAATAATTAAATCATTTATAAATAACCATTCACTATTATATTCCGTAAAATCATTTGCAATTTATGCAAATTTCTCCACACTAGCTGAAAAAAAAAATCCCGATATATTTTATGTGCCAAGTGATTATTGCATAGATCATTAATCCATAGAATCTTATCTTTAATAGAATTCTAAATTGCATATGCGCAATATCTCACATGGAATAAATGCTAAAGCCATTTAGATAAACAGATATTTACTTTTATTGTTCTTGATTTTACGTTCGAGCACTTCAATTGGCTAGGTGCGCCCCGGATACGTCACCATCTTTATATTTAGTCTTAGTTTCATAAAAAACAAATCTATATAGTAGTAAAATATTAAAAATAAAAATGTAAAAAAAAACTTGCTATGTGCGACGGAGGATAAAAATAAAAAAAAGAAAAATAACAAAAGACTCAGCGGCAACTCATAGTAATAATAATAACAACGTTCTGGGCCATAACTCGCGTATCTATACCGAGAAGTGGGCGAGGGGGCTCCAACAGTCGCAGCCCACCGGGTATGAAGAGAGGGTTGTTCTGATTACTGGCACGCTTCAGGGTTGCAAATACCACTGATTTCATAGCCCCATGGGACCTCTATCCATCCTTCCAACATTATATTTAATATACTAGCACTGCATATGCATATAATACAGTATATAAGCGTAGTATATAGTATAAAAGGTGTGACAGTGATAAGCCACGATACATTTCGCAAGTGACGATCGTTAGGGATGTTTAGTTTCTTATTGGGATTATTGTTAAGTGTTTTGTGAATTGTTTTTAATACAATGAATATTCGAAATGATTCGTATTAAGTATGATGTTAACTCATAACTATTCTGGTTTGTGGATTACTACTAATGGTACATTTAAGTCGCTTAAAAACCGTGCTTTAATTGAATAAAAATAGTAATATTTTATGAAACTGTTGAATTTAGTGAATGAGAAGTAAGTAATTTATGTGTGTAATTGCAGGTTCCGTTGTTCAGCAGCATTCGCTCGAACAACAACAGCCCCCGGAACCGGATCAGGCTGCACCGTTGGCGGTGGCCCCGTGTCCGGAACATCCAGACACCGCTCCACAGCCATACAGCAGCCCCCAAGCCGCCCCATCAAGTATGCTACTATTGCAAACACAGGTGATATATACTTATATATAGGTACCTACATATTTTAGAATTGATAATGGAATTAATAAATAACTATTTTCGACAGTGAAAAATAGGGACAATAGTTCGTGTGTTGCGTAACATAATAAAAATGAAATATATCACGGAGTTTAAGTTGTGAACTCATGTTAGTTGTCATTATAACATAGTATCGTTGAATTGATTTGCATAAATTGCCAGTGCGTCGAAATTTATAATATTTTTATAGAAGGCTATTATAAACATAAAAACACTGTGAAGGATATTGGCGCCATCAATATTAAATTTATTTAAATTATACCTACTACTTATACATATACATATAACAACAAGACAATCTAGTCGAATCATCAACGTAATTCACCCTCCCGCCGATTCGCAATGTTATTTCAACAGTACCTACATATCATATTACACGATGTTATCATCTACGGTGATTTATGCCTTCTTCACCCCTAGTTGATACTTTAAACATTTGCAACGGACAATATGTTATTCTAAATATTACAACATACATACAGACATTTGTCATTCCAAATATAGTCAAAATCGTTAAAAACTCAAGATCGAAAACGGAAATGAGAAAAACAATTATAGACCTAAAATATATACGCGAAATAGCTATATATACTTAGAGGTATTCACGAGTGAAGCGAACGAATACCTTCGCAATGAGCTGTCAATCAGTCAATGTGCATAAATACATTCGCCTAGCAATGTACTATACATGTATATATATATATAAAATAAACATAGAAATGTTTCTTTATATGTGTGTGTGTGTGTGTGTGTGATTAAAAGAAAGAAAAAGATAGAAATAAATATAGTAAAAAATGAAAGCCGTGAGAACTAAATCGTGCAAAGCTACAAGCTCCACAACACGTTCTCTCAATACCTACTTGGATTATACGTCCGTCTCATTTCAACACACATATTCACACATAGCACACGGACGGTCTTCTTTTGTTTTTATATTTATTTTCTTTGTCTGATGTAATTGCATGTGGTAATCGCGTACACAAATTATCTTGCAGATCAATGATCCATACCATACCATTACATTACATTACACACAACAGGTGTATATAAAAACATCGAAAATTTTATTTTAAACAAATACTAAAATTTATTTGATTTAAATGATCCAATAGAAATTCGTCATTTGGGAATAAATACGCAAAAAGGATCTATAAATAAGAGGAAACTGGTCAGTACGTTAATGAGTACGCTAACGTAACGATATGGTTATTTTATAAATATAATTAGTTTTAACGAGCGAAACTTGAAGAAAATGATTAATTTAAAATATGGGTACGTAAGAGACCACACAGTAACGTACATACCTACATGGAATATTCTAGACGATACGACAGGGTGGTCACCATTTGAAAATCATTATTTACTATACCTATGTGTGTATCAGATCATAACTATCATAAGTATCATAAAACAAGTAGAATGAATGACATTACTTCTATTTTTAATTAAAACTGCCAATCGCACAAGATTTATGTTCTATAAATAAACTATAGGTAGGTTACTTGAATTGACTTATAAAAGAGACTGTGTGCGGATGGTCACAGGCGACACCGTCAAGCAAGCAAGCAAGCAAGCAAGCAAACAAGCAACTACATAATTCATTTGAATTTAAAGCTGATTTACAAGGAAGGAAAAAATGGAAAAACAAACACCTACAATTACTGTAGCATGAAATTCATCTTTTATTAATTCTGCTTAGTTGTCTACAAAAGACTTCCAATTGCTTAATAAAATACAACATGTTCTCGCCGTTTTATATATGTGTCTTTGTGCGCAATATTAAACTGGACGATTACTTGCGAGTTGACATTTAGATCCCTGTTCGCGACTTGATTAGTTGAACCATCCACCCTCCCCCCCTCTCACTGCCCTAAATAACCCCTTCCTATTATTCTACGGCTATGCATTTTACCCTTGTGTTATATTGTCCATGACATGAACACATATTGTAACAATTTTATGCCAACACTCATATTTTGGGGCTAAAATCAATGTTTCCAAACTAACAAAGAAATCAAACTAAAAATCTATTTGTTGACCGTGAAGAGAAAATCGCAATTACTACATTCCGCAACACAGCCACGGTGCCGCCCCTTTATAAATATATTAATAAGCCTGTAATTATTATTCGATTTAATTATGATAAATTAGACAGATCAATATATATTTCTATTTAATAATAATAATAATAATAATACTCATTGATATATTATCGCTTTTAGACATTATTTTATTTGCTTTCAAAAAACTACTACATATAAAATATCCGCAATGTTAAATATTAAATTATTTAAGTCTATTTTGCTTTTCTGTAAAATAATTCATTTGATACGATTTTTGTAAAAATACATAAAATATGAACTAATTTCAATTTGCTTTTTTCATCATCGATTCAGGGAAGGTCAAAACGTATGTTTTTCATGATTTATAATACGTATTACTATACGTATAAGAAATTTAAAAAAATATATATATATATTTATAGAATATGAATTCTTATATAATATAAAGCTTAATTCCCCTAACCAAGTAACCATAGAGACGACGCATGGCACTTGGGCGTCCACCAATCATGTGACGACGTCAAAAATGAGACGCCTACCGTCTAACCATCCCTACCACACATAACACATTACATGCAATCAAAAGAAATCAGAACTATTGTTGTAAATCGAATGGTCATGCTTACTTGATTTTCTATTGTGATTTCAACTATTTATCAAAGATTGTGAAAAACTATTCACTTCGTTTACGAAACTATTTTAATATGTGGCAAATGTTAAACTTATTTCTAAAGCTCAAATTTTAAATCTTAATATTTAATTTGTTCGAATCATGGAAAATGATGTCTATAAGCGTGAACATTTGTGAAATTTTATCCGTTTAAAAATGTGCTAAAAATGTTAATTTGTGATTTCATAGTAATTTAAGTGCGATTATGTTTGGGGTATATTGGACTAAATATTCTTGTTATATATGCCGAAGCAGGTACTATTTTTTATATCTAATATTAGAGTATAGAAACATAATTTCGCTTAAAAATATTAAATTATTTATGTTAAAATAATTGTGCACAGTAAGACGAAAATAATTTAAATCAAAAAATTGTTTAAAATCAAAATTTTTACTTAATAGCAACGTTTTACCGGGCAAAGATTATTTTGGCGGCAATCGGCGCGTCACTCTCCGCCAGTAATCTTAGCACTCGGGCTCATGTTTTACACCATATTTTGCCATGTAAAAAAAAAACTACTAAAGCTGCTACAGTTGTATATTACACATTTATATTATATGTAACACGTTTAATTTTACTATTATGTTTATTAAAGCTCAAACTTTTTCACTAATAATAATACATTAATTTTCAAACGAGCTATATGGCGCCATCTATGTACATATTACTGAACTAAAAATATTATTTTTAAATTTATAGCAAATTTTTCTGTTTTAAATATATCTGCGTGAGTACGTTATTGCAAAAAAAAAATATATGTAGGTTTTTTGTTGTTCTTTTAAAATGTATATTACGAACCAATTTTCTTGCAAGAAATTTAATATCTTGTGTGCATTTTATTATGTATCAATCTATAATTTCAACCCACATGTCCCTTTGTAACGAGTTGCCCCTGGCTTAAATCGCGCCGATAATATCTTGCGTAACAAACGTCCTACTGCACTGAGATCTATTTATAAAAAAGTAATTCTTGAAGAAATAAATAACCTAATTACACCCAACACCCCACTCCCCCGACGACCCACTCGATACGTACGCCTATGGATCAACAATTACCATAGACACATCTTTGAGTGCGAGATGAAAAATATTTGATTTATGATAGTGATTTTTCAGCAAGATATATAAGCTATAATAAGATTCGTGAATAGAGAAAGTCTCGAACCGCGATTTTTTTTTATATAACTATTTACCTACATTTTGTTCAAATTTTCTCATTATTATAATACAATAGAGTCTCAGGTGTCTAAATCATAAATAGATACATTAGCATATTCAAAGTAACACCATTTCCGGTTACTATTAATACAAAACAATCGATGGTATTGATTTACTCTTTATAATTTAACGCGAAGTGTGTTAATTATTTAATTACACATGCATTTATTCCCAACATCCTGTCTATAATGGATTAAAATGATTTATATTTGAAATAATCAAGGTAATATTTGAGTTTGATATCAATCTTAAACAAACACGATTTTTAATCGATATCCTAATGAAATTATCGTTTATATTTATGTTTTTTTTTTACTGTTTCGAAGCTATAATTTGCTAGATGAGATCAGACGAGTACGAAAATGATTAGAATCAAAAATGAAGTATAATTTCAAAGACATTTATCTCGACAAAAAAATAATTATAGTGCCTGTTTCGATAAATTTCAAACTATTATCTTAAATGGTAAAAGGGAAATATGAATCAAATATATTAGGTCAAAGTTTATATTCTAAAATATTCATTTATTTTTAAGAATTGTATTATTTCTTTTCAGTCCCCCTTCGCTTCAAGCAGCTTCTCCGAACTACTTTCCGCCCCATACCCCGAAGATCCATCGAGCGTTCTTCAAGACGAACTAGGTCCATTCTCTGACGTAGTCCTCCAGACCCAATCTGGCCTATCTGACGTAGCCCATTCCCCCTCATCGTTGTGCACGTCACCGGCACCATTGCCGAGTTTCCAAGAAACATATTCCGTCCGCTACCGACCTGAGCTCGGCTTTAAAATGGACGAAGAATGCTTCAACGTGGCTACCACGTACCATCAACCCGCCCATGTATCCACTCCATCGCACCACTATACAGGAGAGTACCCTCCTCACCATCAATATCCTTCCAGTCCATACTTCCCTCCGCCTCCAACATGTACTGCTGGATTTGACAATGGACACCATATGGTCCCCCAGGATACGTATTCGCTGCCGCCGTTCCCCAGCGCTATCGCAGAGTTACATGTAACAACAGCATTAAGTCCGCGACAGAGGCGAGCCTCGCTACCTTTACAAAGATCAGAATCTACTTCCAGTAGCGAAAGTCCGAAATTGCGAACGAGTACAATGACGACTTGTCAGACAGCGCCTTCTGCATCTTCATCCGCCTCGAGTTCACCGGGAGGTATCGCAGCCGAGCCATCACCTGCATCAACGAGCAGAGGCCCTGCACCTCCAAGTCCCTCCCAATTATGTGCAGTGTGTGGTGATACAGCTGCATGTCAGCATTACGGAGTCCGGACTTGTGAAGGCTGCAAAGGCTTCTTCAAGCGAACAGTCCAGAAAGGCTCGAAGTATGTGTGTTTGGCAGACAAAGCATGTCCTGTTGACAAACGAAGGAGAAATCGATGTCAGTTTTGTCGTTTCCAAAAATGCTTAGCTGTCGGGATGGTCAAAGAAGTCGTGCGAACAGATTCGTTAAAAGGTCGCCGCGGGCGACTTCCTTCCAAACCAAAATCCCCTCAAGAATCTCCTCCTTCCCCACCCGTCAGTTTAATAACAGCACTTGTACGAGCCCATGTTGACACCACCCCAGATCTAGCGAACCTGGATTACTCTCAATACAGAGACCCAAGTCCGGTTGATCCGGCTATCGGTGAAGCAGAAAAGATCCAACAGTTCTACAACTTACTGACAACATCTGTAGATGTCATCAAACATTTCGCGGAAAAGATTCCTGGATTCGCAGAATTGTGTAGGGAAGACCAAGATCTTTTGTTTCAATCCGCGTCGCTGGAGTTGTTTGTGTTAAGGCTAGCGTATAGAATCCGACCGGACGACACAAAATTAACGTTTTGCAATGGCGTCGTTCTGGACAAACAACAATGTCAGCGATCGTTTGGTGATTGGCTGCACGCTATTTTGGATTTCTGTAACAGCCTGCATCAAATGGAGATTGATATTTCGGCGTTTGCTTGTCTTTGCGCCCTGACACTAGTTACCGGTAAGTAAAACATGATTTCTTAACAAATAATGCAAATATATAACAATCTTTAATCATGCATGCATGCAACATTCTTCAATAATAAATTACTTTATAATATTTTAATTGCTTAATAGCAACATGCACAATTTTTAAAAATTAAATCAACCTCGATCAAAAGTGATAATATATCCAAAAAAGAAAAACACGTTCACCGTTATTTGCAAAAAGAATTATAGTAATTTCCAATGTAAATCAATTGTGTGCGTCGTGTTTATACATAAATACGTAATTGCAAAATATTTTAAATATCTTAATAATCTTTACGTAAATATAAAATGCACGAGAAAGTTAATATTATGCTAACTAAAACAGCATCATAACTTAACTTAATTTTTAACAGTAAAATGATGTAATTTAAAGAAACTGCACATTTTCTTATTATTTTTTTAAAATATAATTAAAACTAAGGAGCGGTACCAGAATTATTTTTCGGCAATGAATCACATGTGACAATTTTTTTAATATTTCAAGACCATCTCATTTAATTCTATGACTAATGAAATAGTAAATGAATTAATTTTCATATTAATACACACTATTGATAGACATGTGTCTATCATATATTTAATCTGTCACTAGAATATTTTTTGAATCTCATTTGAATTGGATTGTAATTAATAATATACTCGGACTTGCATATCATGTATTCAATTAGGAAGTTTTTTTTTTTTCAAAAAATAATTAATACATAAACAATAATGGAATTCTGTAGTTAATTGATTTATTTATGTATTATTTTGAAATTGCAGAACGGCATGGTTTGAAAGAGCCTCACAAAGTGGAGCAGCTTCAAATGAAGATAATTAGTTCGCTGCGCGACCATGTAACGTATAACGCAGAAGCACAAAGAAAACATCATTATTTCAGTCGATTACTCGGTAAATTACCGGAATTACGATCGCTAAGTGTACAAGGACTGCAGAGGATCTTCTATTTGAAACTAGAAGACCTAGTACCAGCACCTCCACTCATCGAGAATATGTTCGTTGCGAGTTTACCGTTTTAAATTAGTGTAACAAATGTTTCGTTTTAGAAGATATTTAAAAGAAATTGTGCTGTGTCGACTGGTGTTATATGTTGGAGTTGTTTCTATACACATAAATATTTCTACCGGCTTTGCTAAGTAAATACTTTGTGCTTCAAATCGAAAGTTCTAGGTAATGTGTTATTTTTCGTTAACTGCCACAGATACTATCTGTGATACTGTGCTACTTATATATATATACATATATATGACTAAAAATGAATACTAGTTGGTAGTTAATTTAATAATTTTAAGTTATTTTTTTAAAATTCTTGCCAATTTTATTGTGCGTGTACACATATAAATAGTTAAATGTATAGTTAAGTATGAGCTTAAGTAAAACAAGTTACCATGAATAACAAAGACAAACATTTATATATATATATATATCATATATATTCAGTTGTTCCCTATAGGCCGATGTGATAGCCACATTTCTGAATATTTCAAACATTGCTTTGTATAAAGTAATACATATTTCTCGAATAATACTGATCTGCTACATAGAATCAATATATACGTATGTATGTATGTATTTTACAGTTAGATTCGACGCAAAGTCCTTGAATCAAAATAGAGAAACGCCCTTTTCACTACATGCTTATGCTAATCAGCGCAGATACTCAATTAACATGTAGTTCAAGTAAATTTCTCCCGCAAAAAAAAAAAACACTCTGCATATTTAAAATAAATGTTTTCACAAACCTCAAACTCAAATCAAATATAAAACCACGCTTAGAGTAACATTTAGAAAATATTCTTAAAATTTAGCGAAATATTACAGAGCGCTTAGTGTGGTTTTATATTTGATTTTGAAATAATTCCTCAACCTGCATATTAATTTTCACATCAATCAATAAATGTGTCAACTAAGTTGCATGTTATATGTCTAATTGCATGTACTTTCCCCCCACCCCCCATCCCACCCCCAAAAAAATCTGCACTAGTTTATTGTTTTTGTGGACACTTTTTAAATGTTACACAAATATATCAGAGCGGTGTATTGTAGATGAACAGAGGTGATAATATATTTTAAGATACGTTTCTGTATTATTAAAAAAAAAATCATACAAAAAAAATTGATATGAATAGATATTAAGCAATGTTACCACTACACGAAAATTGTAAAAAAGTGTGAACCTGCAACTGAAATGCGATAAAGACCTAGTCATGGCACACTGTACATAATTTACCGTTTTACCATTATGTTTTTTTTTTTTAATATTATATATTTTTGTTTATTTTATTTTCCACAAACATTTTATTATTGTAAAGAAAATGATATATTTTATAGAGTACGTATTTGAAATAGTTACCTTTATACTGTATTATATACAGTATATAATGCCTTAAGTTACCTAATATACCAATAACTATTATTTTGGGCCGTGAAACAAAATACGCAAATCCAGCAAATAAATCGACGGAATTCAACTACAAATCAACACTTAAAGGGCACAAACGCGTTAGAACAATTGCTGTTGAAATTATTTTTATAACTAAAGCTTTCACGCGCGTCTTGCCCTTTAGTTTGTGATATTTACCTACTTTTGCGACAAAAATGTATTTGTTAATCAAAATTTGTTTTCAACAATAATTGACCATCGAGTTCAAAATATACACAAATTTTCATCGGTTTACAACAATTTGATGACTTCTGTTTATGAAAAGTACCTAAATAATAAATGAATGAACCTTTGACGAGAAGTGCCATTTTTCATATCTACTCCCGTTTCATATCATAATAATAGGAAATTGCCTTTTTGAAATAGTAACAATTGAATGGAGACTGGAATATATTGTATAATAAGGGAAAAGAAATCGGTTTAAATAAAATATAAAATAAGTATTCGTATATTTTTAGACGTGCACAGTAAAATATGAAGCACACACCGTCCACACACCATCTATTCGGTTATCCGAATGTTACCATGTCTATATCTGTATTTAAGCTTGCTATGAAGCCGAATTGTAATTATAAAATGGCCTAAAATTCCAGATACTCTATATTTATTGCGGAAAAAATTACCCATTATTTTTTGCTGTTAAGTTATTTGTACTATTATTATTATATATATATATTGATAATTATTATGCATAATTACATACCTACGTTAGAAGGTCGCTATAAAACATATGAAGGCAAATTCTTTTTCAATTGTCTGATCCTAATACAATTTCGTTCAATATTTTTTATCTGATGTTCCTTGTCATTCATTTTTATTTTCGCTTGTTTTAAAATTGACGGCAAGAATTGACTCTATTTAGAAAAATTGGAATACTGATCTTTGGTTTATAATTATTTTAAATAGAAATTTGATAAAATGTTTTTAATAAAATATAAATAGTCCTTGCCAGTTCAAGTTTTATGATGAAGAATGATTTTGTATCTGTGTCTTGCCATCGATATTGTTTAAATAAAATAAATATTACCTGATGTACAGATTATTAAATGCCATTTTACACAAGAAAATTTGTCATATGCCATGATTTTATAATTTATAAGTTTGTTTAAATATACATAAATATTTTTTCCTGAATTAGTTACAAATTCCTGTATTACGCAACTATTGCAATACGTAGATTTTCGGGACGTAATAAAAAATTAAGTTTATGTGAAGAAAAAAATTGTGATAAGTCAAATTTAATTCATTAGATTGTAGTATCTCCTTTATATTTTTTACCTAAAAATAATTATAATATATACTATATGTGCCTCTTCGAAACTACATTTCAGTTTAATTGTTAAATGTACTAAATTACAACAATGTGTCGCACATGATTGGTCAGCCATTCGATTGTTAAAATAAACAATAACGATGATTCACCAATCGCATTTGTGTATTGTTGTTTTTTTTCCTGATTTAAATGTAATCCTTTTCTACAGTACACATTCAATGAAATAATATTGTACTTTATACCTATAAAATACTCGCATTAGCAGTATATTTACCATAGAATGATTTATTTTTACCATAAATTACATCGAAAACTGTTTTGTTTTTATAATTTATATAATTATGTTTTGTTTTAAAAATAGTTTATTTCTAGCTAACCTACATTTTCTTTTAATCCTAATGCACTTTAACTTCGTAAGATAACTAATTATTATAAATAATATTATTATTATTATTTCGATAGAGAATGGGACATTTAAATCGATTAAAAGTATGTTGATATCAACCATTGAGTGTACAAACTTGTATTATTAATAAAAAATTAAATAAACATCAATATTATATTCCCTCATATTTGCATCCACCAATCAAAAAATTCTAAAAATCTAGATAATATTAGTATACTCAATTCATTGCTATGTGTAAACTTATGACGTCACTGACTATCTAGATAAGTAACAACGCGCGCAGTAGTGAATAGCGGTACTAAGAACACACCATGTTGCGTTCTGAAGCAAAACTACATTTAAAGCCAGCCTTCCCACCTTATTGCAGATTCTCTAAAGCTAGATTAACACTTACTCCATTCTCTCATAGAGAGAATAGAGTATTCAACCATCATTAACCATAGGTGTTAAAAATCATTTTATATATATTTTCGCTAATAAGACGTTTTAAAATGGTTACTAATAATATAAATAAACTTGCCGAGGAGCTCGAGAAGCAAGAGTTAGAAGTAGTTTAGCAATAAAATAATAAATTATGGTTATGAGTTTAATAATAATAATTTCAGGCTACGAATGGCATAGCCACCCCACAAATATACGCGCAGTTATTAGCGATATATTTGTACCAAAATGATTTGTAAGTTTAAATAAACTATTTGGCCTATATATATATTAACAATGGTTTTTGCAGGTGCAACGCTAAGTATTTATGGAAACGTATACCAGCATCGGTAAAGTCGTCTAACGCAGAGCTAACTCAAATTTGGTCGGTAGGGCAACATATGTTTGAGAGAGAAATCCCGGCAGTGTATAAGGCGCTAAATAACGTGACTTGGTCCGAGCAAGTTGCTGATATTATGGTTGCTGTTCAAGGTATATATTTGTATATTGCATTAGTATTTTTATATACATATTTAATTTTATAGAAAATGTTCGAATTCGCGCTGCAGATTTAATAACTCAAGCGTATTCTTCAATTTCCTTGGAAACTGTGGCAGCCATGACAGGTCTTACGACCGAGCAAGCTGTCGCAGCCTGCTTGGATAAGGGATGGATCCTTAAGGCTGATACCAAAATGGTACACCCTATCCCATCCAACCCATCGAATACTGGACATACATCCAGCGAAGATCAACTATATAAACTAACTGAATTTGTCTCATTTCTCGAAAATTAACATGTATATTCTAAGATTTTATAATTAATAAATAGCTTTAATTTAATCGTAATCGTCATTTATTTCTAGCTAGTTGAATTTAAAATACGCGGTATTAATAACCTAAAAGTCAGGTTTCAAGTGCAGCCGCCTGTCAAATGACAGCACAATCTATTTGATGTTTTATAACTTCTTATCAATCTAATTTTATACAAAAATGGTATTATAGTTTATTTTTCATGCATAGACATTATTTAATGTTTTTTTGTTTTAAGCACGGGAGGCTGAAGGTCCGTACGTCTGAGGAACAAAAGCTAATCAAACGTAAAGAAGAACGTCGTAAGCTAGCGTTGTATCAAGGAGGCGTAGCTAAGGTATTCTCGAACCGCAACCCCAATGAATATAATGCAGAAAACTTCGGCCTTACATCGCAACTACTTGCTGTTAATCCTGATATTTATACGATGTGGAATATTAGGAAAGAAACGTTGTTATACTTAGAACAAAATCGGTATTATTTATTTTATGTACTATAACTGATACAAGGTGTATGCTTAATACTGTCTACTGATTGAAGACAGTATGCAGTATTATGCGCATAACTCTAAGCAGTACTCTGCCATGTTTAGGGATGAAGAAGAACTAAGTAATATATTAGATAACGAAGTAAAACTCACTGAACAGTGCCTATTAACTCATCCAAAATCGTACGGGTCATGGTACCATAGATACTGGGTCTTAAAATTGCATCCTAGAGCGGACTGGGCGAAAGAATTAGCTTTGTGTACCAAGTACTTAACCATGGATGATAGAAATTGTAAGATAATTAAAATAAACAACGAAAACACAATTAACACATTCTGTTAATTTAGTTCATTGCTGGGATTATCGTCGACTATTAATATCACATGTAGGGATACCAAAAGCAGACGAGTTGAATTTTTCAACCGAATGCTTAAAAACGAACTTTTCCAACTACTCAGCCTGGCATTACAGAAGCACCTTACTAGACCTGGATGCCGCTGGAATAGATACAGAATTAAAATTAGTGCAGGATGCCACGTTTACAGATCCCGCGGATACAAGTGCATGGTTTTATCTGAATTGGGTCATTAACAATCCAGCTGCTACGAGAGAAGCGCTGGAAAGTCAACTAGATGCTATTGACCAATTAGTTGATTTAGAACCAGATAGCAAATGTAACTTTTTTTATATCAGGTGAAAATGGTGAAATATATGTTATGTATTTTAGGGGCTTTAATGATGCGCTGGGCCTTATTAAGTATCTTAAAAGAAAACAATAGTGACAAGGAAGGAGTATTATGCTTGGAAAAGCTAATAGAACTGGACCCTTTACGAATAGGTAGGTATGGGGACCTAAAGAAACAAATCACAAATTAAAGTGTTCATTTATATATTTATACTACACATTCCTAGTAAAATTTTATTAAATGTTGTCGACGAATTACAAACTAATAAATGCTTATACCTCATTTCGCCAGTTCTATTTGTATCTTCTCGCTTATTTTATTTTCATCAACAGGTATCTAAAACAAATTCGTTCAAATAAATTAAAATATATATGTGTGTGTAGTCGTACTGATTCTTTAAGTTTTATAAATTTCGCATTGTTCTCTTCTTTATCAATCGACTCCAGATATTTCTGCCGCAAATATAAAACAGTATCAACATGTGTTTTATGTTTAACAGCCAAATCTAGGGCATGGCTCCAATGATGCATTTGAATGTTCGTCATTAGAGCTTGATACACTAAACCATTGTGTAACAATATTGTTTCTGCTTCTTGTATTGAACCACCCAGTAAAGCAATCCCAGCTAACTGTTGAGCTTTTTTAGATAAACTCTTAAAACAATCATTACATTTAAATTCTTTTGCGATATTTATGTAAGACTTACTTTTATATGTTGGATATAAGTGACTTTATCTGGGAGATTTATAGCTGCGTAAGCTTCTTCCGCTATATCCAACGCTTCCATTTTAGCTTGAGTGGCAAGGACTGCTAAACACGCCCATAGAGTTGTATCCTACATTCAATCTATTAGTTATAATCATACAATTATATGTTGGATTATTACTTGAATCATTCTGCATAGATTTAGTGCTTCATTCCATTTATTTGACATAATATAATCATGCATTACTATTGTATAACTAGCGATTGGTATGTTAAGTAAACTACCATCCGCTCTTCGGATCAATACAGACGAGCCATTAAAGTGGCTAACTCTAGGTCCGCGCCCCAATTCAGCGTTATCATATTGTAATGAAGACATACGAAGCAATTGCTGGCTGAAGCACCCGGCACCTGGGGTGTACCAAATAATTAAACGCACATCTTGTATGGCTGCTAATATATTGTAATCAGCGTTCCAACATAACGATTGTATTTGACCGCCTTAGAAAATCGTAAATTTATTAAACTGTAGGGGGGTTTTGTTGCGGATTAATCACCTAACTTAGAGAATATTTTATGCGTTCCGCGCACTGGTACCAAAAATAAGTCTTTGTTTTTATCTATTAGTGCCAGTTGTCTATCTAAAGGTTGCCCAACTTGGCTTAACACAATTTGTGTAATTGGTGTAGTGTGTTGTATTGTATTAGCTGATTCTTGCATTGGTCTATTACTACCCAATTCAAATACGAATATATCTAAAATTTAATTGTATTAAACACTGAGACATTTTGATGTTGATTGAACCAACTTTTATGATCAGTTTGGTCACAAACGACTAAAGTATCTGAGCACAATGAAATTTGGAATCGGTTTAAATTTTCTGGATTCATTGAGTGCCATCGAGGAGTTGCTATTATCCGGCCTTGATAGTTATAAATGCTAACACTAGTCCGTTCAACAATGGCTAAATATCTAAATACATTATTTAAATAATTGTTTTATATATCTATATATATATGTTAAGTACTTTTCTGCGAGTAATAAATGATTCACAGTCCCATCTTTCAAATCAAATATAGTTGGTGTATTCCAGTTTGTGGTAGAATAAATATAACACTGCGCTGGTGTAGTAGCAACTAAATAGTTATATGCGATCGCAACTTTAATAACTCGCTCAGAAAAATCTAGTTGTTCCTCAGTTTCAGTTAGACAATCTTTTATGGTCATGGTTTTTTTTTCAGTTATGGTTGCTGTGAAGTTCTGCCATTGATAGTGTCTATTTGGGGGGGAATATGAATGTATTAATTAATATTTAGAATAGAAAATGATTGAACCTTTCAATTAAATGAGCGAATAATACATGTCCAGTTGCACAAGCTGCTGCTAGCTGGGTACCATCATTTGACCAGCCTATATTATACAAGCTTCCAGTGTCTATTTTCTCCAAGCAATGAGACCACTATGTTAAATATATTAATTTAAAAGTATGTAGTCTTTAATTTAAGAAACTTACACCTGCTGAATCACATAAGCGTAGTGTATTATAGGCGCCAATAGCGAATAAGTCGCCTTGTGGCGCCCATGATAGAGATGTGATAGGGTAATCATGATTACCACTAGCGAATAATAGTCGTCCTTGTGGATCCCACACTTTATAACGACAATCTTCTGCGCCAGATATGATTAAGTTAACTGTAGGACTCCAAGCGAGACATAATACTAGACCATCATGAGCTCGCCACTACATATATAAAAATTTTATTATGTGTATATATAGCGACTTTAAGTATTTTACCCGAACTGGTTTAGTATTAGGCGCAAGTTGTTTAATTATTAATATTTTTCCTTGAGTATATAAAATACTTTGAGAATCTGGCGCCCAAGCAGCATTATAGACAGGATTCTCACTAGTGACGACGATAGACCGCAACATTCCACCTCTAGACCAAACCTTAACTAAACCATCCTCACCAGCTGGTAATAAATTTAAATTAATTTCTAATTAATTTTTATCTTAAAATAAATAACCAGTTAATAATCCAGCTCCATCATGGCTCCATCTCCCTACTAGAATCGCTCCTTTATGAGCGTCAACGCTCCTCTCAATTCTCCCATTTCTATTTACGATATGAAAGCGACCGTCTGCGCCTGTTAATAAAATGATATCGTTATGCTTGCCGAAGGAGGGACCTCGAGGTATCCACTGCAAGTCTGTGGGTAGTAATTCGTTGTTGTATTCAGTAATACGAGTCGGTTCATTGTTGGCTACGTTCCAACGGAACAATTGATTATCATCGCTAAACAAATTCAAAATGTTTTATTATTTATAAATGTGTGATTGGATATTGGTATACCCGCACGAGTATACTTCTTCAGTGCTACTCCAACCGATACAAGTAACATGGCCTTTGTGGACTGGTTCATCAAGTAAAGATATTTTGAATTTCATTTCGACTTTTGTTTATGTTTGTATTGAGCGAAATTTTCGTAGTCAAAAATGTTACCTATTTAAGCACCTAGATGGCGTATGCGCTAAGCCTCTAAAACAGTACTCAAAATAAAAACCGGATATAGATGTCGCAAATACAATTATTAATCATTAATTTTGAATTATTTATAACAAAAACGATCTTGTTTACTATTCATAATATTTACATATGATTATTATTAGTTAGAAAACACAAACAGTAATACGTAATATGGTTGTTGGCGCGTTAATTTTTTTACCGCTAAAACTAAGTTTCCGGTTGATGCTTTAAGCGCCATTTTAGCATCAACTAGTCAGAATAACTGTTTGTCTGTTCGAGATCGTGTCCCGGTGTTTAGGTTTTTTAATTTTCTAAAGCTGCTATCAACGTTCTAGGTAATTTAACAATATTCTTATATAATAAACTAACAATATAATCAAATATAAAAGTAGATTAATAATAATTTATCGATTATTGAGTACGTTTTAAGGAAACAGGTTAAGTCTCGTGAAGAAACCGTTAGATTTCCAAATTATAACAACTAGCATTTTCATCATAATTTTAAAAATTTTCTTTCCGTTTTAAGTAAAATGAGCAAAAGAACCAAACAAGATGCTGATCCTCAAGATTCAGAGAGCGAGGAAGAATACTCTGTGGAGAAAATCCTGGACAAAAGAATCAAGGATGGAAAGGTAATCTTCCTGCGTCCATGACAAACTCTTTAATTATTATACAAACATTTATGTTATCAAAATCTCGTAACCTTAGTATTTACTTGGGGTAGAAAATAGTTTTAGAAATGAATAAAAGATGGAGTTACATATTAGGGGTTTATTAATTTTAAGCTATTCAGTACCACAGTACTATAATATGTTAGAGCCATATAGTAACCATATACAAAATTTACATTGTATATATATTGCATATAAATACTGGTTATTTATTTGTGATTAAGGTGGAATATTTCCTGAAATGGAAAGGCTACAGTCACGAAGACAATACATGGGAACCAGAAGATAATCTGGATTGCCCGAATCTAATATCTGCGTTCGAAGAAGCGCGAAAAAAGAAAGAAGAACGCAAGGGAGGTCCATCGTCGTCACGTAAACGAAAGCCGTCAATGTCGGAAGAAGACGTAGAGAAAACATCGAGCAAAGAAGAAAAGAAAAAAGAGCCAGAGAAATCGAAAAAATCTAAAAAAGAAGACAAGCCTGATGAGAAGGCTGAGGAGAAATCAGAGCCTAAGCCTAAGAAAGAAGCAAAAAAGGATAAGAATGAAGACTCGAAGAAGAGCGACAAGAAAAAAGATGAGAAAAAGGTGGAAGGTTTCGATCGTAATTTAGACCCGGAAAGGATAATTGGAGCTTCAGACACTTCGGGACAATTGATGTTCCTTATGAAATGGAAGGGAACTGATGATGCTGATTTGGTGCCCGCTAATGAAGCGAATCGCAAATGTCCGCAAATCGTTATTAAATTCTATGAGGAGAGACTCACTTGGCACACACCAAGCACTGAGGAAAAAGAATAATCATCTTTTGCTGAACTATAATCTGTTAACTTTAATTTAATCATATGACGCGATTTAAAAATATTCTTTTTTGACATGTAGATAATAATTTTAAGTTTAATTGTTTATAAAAATAGTAACCTTATTTTTTATCCAGTACCACCGACGTTATACAGAAACTTTTATTTAATTTTTTTCCTAATTTAAGTTTATTGGTAAGTTCAAAATTTTCACATAAATGACCGTTGGTACAATTGGAAATTTAAATGTTATTGGGATAATATGTAATGCCATTAATCGAAAATAAACTCATTTTTTATATACAAGTATATAGGTATACGTTCCCCCTAGTTCATAAAACACTTATAAAAATACAAACTTATATACATGACATTCACTTATACATTTACGAAATAAAGATGACATTCTACAGAAATAAATGTCTTATATGGTTATTTCTCTCATGATTGATGGCTTCAGTCCTGCAACAAACCAAATTACGAATTTCTATATGTTTATATTTGAATAAAAGTTTCTGGCAATTCGCCCAAATTGCATTTTATTCCCGCACCTGTACCAGACTATTTCATGAATGAATATTACAGAATATTCAATATATATATATATATATACATATATATATACAGTACATCACTTATATTTATAATTTCAAAGTATAGACGAATATAAATATCATTTGGAGATGAAGCTCCTTGTCAACTGTTGAGTAAAGCCAACATATATTAGAGATCCGATTGAGTGAAATATTTTTACAATCCATTATCGTAAATTTGAACCAGTTCCGAAAATAGCCGGTCATAAAATCTAGTGCACTGATATTTGCTAGTACGCTATTAAAATGTTGCATCAATAAAAATTGTGTGAGTGTTTTGCTCAGCAACTTTTTTATATTAGTCTATAATTTATATTAAATTCATTAAATATAATGTACTAAAAGAACAAGACGCAAATATGTATAAACGTTTTGCGGTAAATAAAAACATTTGTTTAAAAGAAATAAACAAGTCCCATAAGTATTGCGCCGAAAATACCGCAAATATAAAAATATTTACGTTTTGCGATCTATAGCGCAGTATGGGTTAATTTTAACTAGCTTTCCAAAATTCCTCCAGTTGCAAAGTTAGACATTGAAATTACATTACAGGCCAATTATATATATATATATATATATAGTTTGTTAAATCGTGTAAAAATATGAAATGTTCGGCTGTAAACCTTTCAGTTTTTGATTTTATTTATAAAGATTCATAAACAGAATCGTAAAGTACCGCCTCTGTAATTTCTCCATGGGCATAACGCCCATTAATGCAATGCAGCACAAATTAACTTTATTTGTTGATCGGCACAGTTTAAAAATAGTCCCATTATGCCGTTTCTACTTACCATTTATTTACCGGACATGGTGTTTTATTAAAAGATGCCCGTGTAGAGTACCCATAACGAAATCAGTAAAAGCACCAGGATGGCATATGTAGTGAAAAGACTAGCGGTTTCAGACATTCCTTTTGACATTTTTGGCAACGAATTGATTGTCTTTTCGCTATAAATTAAACATTCAAAACATGATTTTTAGTGCAATGCATTAAATTCACACTAGACAGATGGTGCACTTAGTAAAATGCATTACTGCTTTAAAATATATGTTATGCAATAAAAACCGATTGTTCGTTTTAAAAATAGCAAATTGTTTCATTTTGAAAGAGTTTATAAATATTTATTCAAATCAAACACGAGATTATAATTTTCTCGTGCCGGCTGTCTGAAAGTCAAACAGCCTTGATGAGTTAGTATAAACATTACATTGACAGCTTTTTCAGGATATGCGTCAATTTATAAATTGAAAAGTCTGTTTTGATTTTGTATATTTTGGCAACCCAGTACCATGTAAATTTAAAATAACAGAGCCCATTTGTTGCTTTATCGAATTGCTATTTAGATTTTTATTTATAAATATTTTTATTAGCCAAATAAGTCGTAATAATTGAAATTTTTTTAAAATAAATATTGATTAAGATATATAGAGCAGGAGGTGATTGAATTTTGAAAATAATTTGGAGATTATTGATATGCATAGTTAAGATTTTATCTCGAATTCTAAGATAAAATATGTTAAGTAACATCATTATCAATCACGTAAATCTTTATAAAAATACTTAATTAAGTACAACAATTTTTTAAATGGCTTGTTATGATAGTTTTTGAAAAACATTAAAAATAAAATAATAACACAAGAAAGCAATTTTAGACTCTAATTAAATAATAAGATTTTATTCAAAAACAAATAAGTTTTATCATCAAGTTTGATTCATAAAACATTTTTAATGATAATTCAACAATTTTTAATTACTAAACTAATAAAATAATGCAGTAATAAATGAAAACGCGTTATCCGCCAAGTGTATTAATATTACACAGAAAACACATATAAATCTGGCACTAATAATAAATTACTTACTTTTGTTTAAATAATTGTATTATTGTAGATTCTAGTTTGTGTTTCAATACAAAAATTGTTCAATTTGGTCTTTTGTTGGGGGCTCTTTTAAAGAACGCGGTTGTCTTCAGAATGACCCAGCAGTGGTCGGTGCGACGCAAGTGACTACTGAAGACGTTGCTACGTCATAGTTTAATTGCGGGTGGAGACGCCCGTCTTAATTTAACTTCAAACATCATACACATTCATGCAAATATAAACTTTTTTGGCCATGAACAGGGACGGTTTTATTTAAATTATATAACGTGTAATTCCAGTAATAGTGGAGCGGGTGCAATTCTAGTTTAGGCGCTACTAAATATCTTAGGGTCGCTGAATGACAAAGTGCGCAACTAGTATTTATTTTTATTATAGTTACAAAAATATGGAATACTACTTATAAATAAGCCATGTCCTATACAACATAAATATGGAGCCAAAGTCTTTTAAGATACAATGACCAGGACGTTTTTAGATAGAAAAATAAACAAACTTAAAAAATATTTTCAAGTGAAATTTATGACAATTTATATCGACTATATTTGATTTTTTTTTCAATTATTGATAACCTACTTTTATATCCTTCAACATAAAAATAATTTTTAATCTGTAGTTTATAAAATTAAATATATAATTAGATTTGATGGCGCTTGGCTAAATATTTTTGTTTTTGAACTTTGTATAGAGCACTTATTTTAAATATTTGTATTTTATACATGTATTTAAATAATTTGTTTTTGTTTATTATCATATCGATTACTGAGTTTATAGAGCGGATAGTGTTAAATATAATCAATATATAAAAGGCTAATACGCTGTTTGAAAGTTATTTTTGTAAAAAATAGATTTTAAGATTTTGTGTACTAGTTTATATTACATATATGTTAGGCCAATTAATAGTTCAGAAGTTAATTGTCTTAATTGGTATGTGCCAATGCGAACATAAACAAATGTGTTCGACATTTGTGGGCAGTTAAAATTAGGCAAACGAGTGGATAGTTTCGTGATATTTGAGTGTTGTAGTAATAAAACGAATATTATTGTGTTTTTATTTGTTGTAAATAATATATATATATATATATATAAGAGTCTAGAATATTTATAGTGATTTATTGCGTGTAAGTTGGTATATGCAAAAATCAATGGTGTAGGGGGAATTCCGGAATCTGGGGGGAATTATACCAAGGGCAATAATATTTGCATTGCGATAGTGCTTGTGAGAAATTCCGTGAGTATTATCGGGAGAAAAAAAAAATAGACACCATAGTAGTAGGAGCTGTTTGTCTATATCATCTTCATGATTATAAATAAGATCATTATGTGTCCAGTGAAGTGTCATACATGCGGTTACGGTGTAAATGAGTTGAGTAAAAAACAGTCTGAACAGCAAAAAACTATGGTGTGTAATTTGTGACATAACCTACGTGTACGTCGATCCTTCTGCCATTACTTAAACGAGGGAATTTCAAAAAATATTCTAAAATCCTATCGGCCCAAACTGTCGCTACTGGCAAACTAAAGATTGATCAAATCTATAAATAAAACCACAAAATCCAATAAACCAATCGAAATTAACTAAATAAATAATATTTATCTCTATGAATTAAATAAAATTGTACCAATTAATAGTGAGATATTTTATAAGCTACACAAACCAAATACTTAATATATATTTAATTTATAAATAATAAAATTGTGGTTTTTTTTTTTTGAACAATTTACTAATTAGAAAAATTAAATTAATGGCCTGTACTACAAGAAGGAATCGATCACGCAGAAGACTGGCAGCCGTAAGTTTTTTATCGAATATTTCACTCGATGGCAGTCATCGAGACACCAAATTTTCATTGCTATCGCGAAACGGTGCGCTCATCAAATACGATGCACCAATCGACGATTGCAAGGAACTCAACCGGGAATCTGAGAGCCCCGATGACTGCTTCAGTGATGTTGAGAACACCACAGCTACCGATAACAATAAAAGTATTTTGAGTACGAAAACGTACAAGTCAAAAAAAGCTTTAAAAGTGTCTATAAACACACAGGGCAAGAGTCCTGATTTACAGTCCCTAAGTTCGGATTCCGAATCTGTTATAACTCCAGTTAGGATTCTAGATGATTCTAGTTCTGGTAAATTACTCTCTAGTAGTTTATTTTCGTCGACTCCATTCAGGGAACGTACACCGACTGGGAGTAATGAGTTTTTCAGTTTTACCGAAAAACGTCTTGGCATTGCTTACCGCAAGAAGGTAAACAATCAACCTTCTTTGTGTAGCGATTTACACTGCAGCAGCAATGAAAGTCTAGGACCAGTACTCGGTAAGAATTCTTCAGATGCATTGTTTATATTTATCGATAACATTATTGTGTGTACCTTATCACGAAAAAAAAAAAACTTATCAATAGGTCAACGTTTTTATTCCAATATAATTAAAAAATAGTTTCGTTGTTTACTACCATTGTCGGAATAGATAAACCATGTTGAAATTTATAATTTATTTTGATAATGATAGCACGGACGAAAACAAGTCCAGCACCTGCCGCCATTCCCGAAGCGATAACTCCCAGACAAGTGCGAGTTTTGCGTCCAACCAAGGATTCCAAATTCCACGATGAGCGAATTGTTATGGTCACCGCAAGAAGAGTACCATTTTTAGTGTGTTCATTTATTCCATATATCCGACAACAGAAAACTTCTAAGTATGTTTATTATCTATTAAAATAAAATCATATACATTACTACCATGTTTTAATAGAACGGAATTTCGTAAAGAAGGCGGTCGAAAACGAAATACTTCAGGTGGGCCAAGGCCTTTATCAGCTATCGGAGATGCGTTGGATCCATTTGATATGCTCGGAGTTGAAAAAGGAAAAGATGGTCAGGTATGTTATCTTAAGTGCTATCTCAAGTATTGTAAATAAAATTGAAGTGAAGGTTCTTTAAATAACAAAGAAAATGGAAAATGCTTTGTTTAGGAAATTTCTTATGGACAATTATTAGTCCCTGCCCGTCAATGGTATCGAGATCGAAGACACAATACAGTGGATGGAGAATCAATGGATGCGGTATATGGGTCTATAACATCTGGAAGGCCGCACCATGTAGTAGCTAGGTCTGTATTGTTATAGTTTTATCAATAAGTACTTCAAATATGATCTTTGAGAACACGAGCATTCCTATTTTTGTAATAGATTATCAACAAATGTATGTTTTGATCTATCAGAACATGTAATCCACTATTTTTTATCATAATGACACTTGAAAGTAATTTTAAATCCTAATATAATTTATGAATATTTGCACTTGAATATAATAAGTCATTGTGAGCAAACAGTGTAGGAATTCATACGTCATTGTTTTCAGCATGTTGATGTGTTTTTGTCTACCCTGATAGATGTATTATGATTTGACATTTTCATAGATCATTTAATTTTGATTCCAGGACAAAAGTGTTAACGTGGCAATCTGACTTCAAATGGTAATAAGATTATTTTTTAAAAATCAAATCCAAATTCGTAGAGCCTGGTTTGGTTTTTTGGGGGAATTTTAATTTAATTCATTACCAGTTGCACTTGTATATAATAATTCAATTATGATTGATCAGCCGCAACAATATTTAGCATGTTTCGTTTCAACTGATTTGCCTAATTATTATTTGTTCATGATTCATTTTCATCATATTCGATAATAAACATAATTGCATTTTATTATTTTAAGTTACAGTTATACATAAAATGCAAATATGTTTTTTTTTTGATAAACGAGACAACAAATATATTATTTTAACTTAATAACCAATTTTATTTTGCATGTTATTTAATAATCTTTTAGCAGCTTGTTAATTATTCTAATGCTAAAATTTATTATCGTAGTTTATCATTCGCAATTTTAACTATAATATATCATTATCTTGACTAATAATCTATTATTCAAAGTAATAAACATTTTGCCGACGTAAAAATCTGATTGTTGTCTATATTGTACAAATGTAATTATTACAGATAATCGAGAATTTCTTGTATTTTTATCAATTCAATTAAAATTACACTCGACTTTTCCTACTTAGATACACATTTTGTATTACATTTTAATGCATATTACTATTCTAAAAACGCAAGGAATTTGTACATTTTGGGTTTTTTTTTAGCTGTAGGTACAATTTTAATTAATATAATTTTTAGGTGTTTTTCATACGACCAAGCAGCCCAAAGAGGTACAGCTCACGTAGTGGCCAGTTCCCCTCCACCTCTCGATTTAAGTAAAGAAGATTCAAATGCGTATAATCCGAATTTATTGGATGATCCAGAACTAATAGCAGGCAAACACCGAACATTACTAACATTCACATCATACATGACATCCGTGATTGATTACGTGCGTCCATCAGATTTGAAAAAAGAATTGAACGACAAATTTAAAGATAAATTTCCTCTAATACAGCTCACATTGAGCAAACTACGAAGGTAGAAAATTACGCCATGTTTTTGTTTGTTTGTTAATGTATATTTGTTGTTTTATAGTTTAAAACGTGAGATGCGTAAAATCGCTAAAACGGAATACGGCATGGATTTGCTGACGGTCGCACAAGCGTATGTTTATTTTGAAAAGTTAATACTCAGGAATTTGATTAATAAACAGAATAGGAAACTATGCGCTGCTGCGTGTTTACTCTTATCTGCTAAGTTGAATGATATCAAAGGAGAAATATTGAAATCTCTTATAGAGGTATGTATTACGTAATGCGATGCAGAATATATTTAAGTTCTCACAATTTATCACGATTAGATAACAATACCATGAATTATTTATTTAGTTGTTGTTTATTATTTCAAATACGTGTTGCATATTTTACAGAGGACGGAATCGGTGTTTCGTTTGAATCGCAAGGAGTTTATGGCAGCTGAGTTTGCGGTTTTGGTCGCACTTGAATTTGGGTTACATGTACCTACATGGGAAGTTTTCCCGCATTACCAACGTTTAATGTACGAATCTTGACCTTTGCTTTTACTGTTCAATCGCATTTTACTGCGAACACATTAACACACGCCACATTGCAAATTTATATAATTCACGCGTCCGGTGGATCATACATAATTGTTTCGTTATCATTTGTTTTTTTTTTTTTTAGTTTTCGTTTATTTGTACCTGCATTTTACACTTTCAAATATTTTATTATTTTGTTTTTTTTTTTTGAAATATTTCTCTATGAGAATTACGTGTTATTTATACCCACTTATATTATATGGTGCTTTATTTTTGAATACTTTTTACAATTCCAGGGTTGTTTTTAGGGTTTGGTGTTGCTTCAAAATCCACTAAGTTCTGTATTTATTGTAGGGTTCGTTTTTATTAAAATTGAAAACACTTATAGTTTTGCGCTGTAAATAATAAATCGAACAAACTTATTGTACGATTGTGTTTATAATGTTAAGAACTTTCATTCTTGCCAATACTTAAAATTTCCGACTGAACAATTACTTACTGGATTTTACTTAAAATTCCTTTGTACTTATATACCCTTGTATTTAAAGTAAAACCGTATTCGTTAACAATTTAAAATTAAGATTGTGTGATAACATTGCTGGTATACGGCAAAACGTTTTTCTAGGATTGTTAGTCTCTATTTTAAATAAATTTTTACTTAAAATACTAGTTTAGAAATGTGTTTGTGTATAGTATTATATTTCATACAATTTGAGAATAAAAACAACGAAAACTACTTCGATTATAGAGTAATGGAAGAGTTTTCATAAAACGCTGTTTTTATTTTAAATTGTACGTCGAGTAGACTAATATTTTACGGTTTATATGTACTTCTTTATATGCACTTATTAATGGAATTTTAATAGAATTATAAATTCTAATGTAAAATTGTACAAAACACCTACTATTATAAAGTTTATTAAACATTTTTGTGATATCCCATTATATGTTTTAATATACGCCGTATGAAAAATGGCGATTGAATTGATTCCCCCTCATCCCTACCACAAAGGGATGATATGTGTTGTTATATTAGCAAGAGAAAAATAGATTTTTTGCCGTATGCATTTTATGATGATGCATACGTATGTGTGCGTAATGTGTGTTGATTCAGTTGGCCATGGTTAAGCACTGCCCTTAAAAGTAATATAAAAGTTGTAGCACGTGGTTTTCGTGAGGTTTTTAGTCAAAATAACATGTTATACAATTGTTAAAAGTGATAATAAAAATGGTTCAGGTAATCTTTTTTAATTTGAACCATACATTTTGGTCGCATGTCCTATATTAACGTAGAATTTCGGATTTTTTTCCAAGTTCGCCCTGAATTTTTTCTTTCGTCCATATTAAAAAATGGCGATTGGTTTGTTATCCAGGGGTGTATCGGGTTTGATTTAAGGGTAGTTGTTTTTGTTTTATTGCAAAATTAATGATTTTTTAACGTGAATACCAGTCAATTGTAATAGGAACTCTATTTATTTCGAAATGTGTTTTGTACATACACACAAATATGACTGAATATTCATTTAAAATGATTATTTATGCAATTATAGGCAACAGAAGAGGCTGCTGTGCGGCCCGATTTACCCCAAGCACTAGTATTACTCGGTGAAATGAATGTAAGTGCTCAAAATGTCGCATCGTTAGTAGACAATATGATTCAACGCGTACACAGAGGCGAAATATCCACGGATCAGGGCTTGAGTTTCTTGGAAATGAAGTACAACATGTTACTTAGCTACCTCATCAATCTCACGTTTATTGTGTTGCGGAAATGTTCCGGCGAGAAGATCGAAGGTGACCCGTGCATAGACAGATTAATAGAAATACGCACAGTGCTAGAGAAAATCAGGCCCATCGATCAGAAACTCAAGTATCAAATCGACAAATTGGTCAAATCAGCCGTGACTGGGACGGCTGAAGATGATCCAAATTCGTACCGTGCGAATCCAGACAACTTGAACGAGGGCAGTGACGAAAGCGACGATAGTGATGCAGGCTCAGAGAAAGGCGTGAAAGTCGAGAAGAAATCATCTGGGGTGTATGTACCGCCGAAATTGTCTGCTGTCCACTATCTGGGTGATGAGACAGCGGGCGATCGTAATAAACGCGCGGAAGAACGAAGCAAGAAGCACGCTTTAAGTTCATCCATCATGCAAGACCTACGCGAAGAGTATCTAGACACACCGGTAGAAGTCACTCAAACTAGTCGGGCTCAACAGATTCTCTCACGTCAACAACAGGAACGTGAAGAATATGAAGAGACTTACTTGACACGGTTACCTATTACGAAAGCCGATAAACACAAGAGAAGACAAGTGACCACACTGGGTACTCTAGGCGATGAGTTGACACGTTTTGAGGGCTCTTCCGGAGGAGCTGGAGGCGGTAATAAACGAAAGCGCCCCAAGACTAAGGGTAAAAAGAACTTTAAGAAAAAACGGTTTCATTGATAGCTTTTGGTCGGTTTTGTAAACCACCACGCACGATGGTGTCTAACCTGCAGATAATGAGCTTGGAACCCCAGTTGCCTATGGTGACCTTAATTATTACTCGTTATTAACTATTATTTTTCTAATTATTCTAATAATTGTATTTATTGATTGAATACAGTGCACCACAATAAAAAAAAACCCCCATTCCCCAATGTTTGTACCGCTTCTTCACTTTCGTATCGTAAGTGCAATTTTAAACGTTTACGAATTGTTTCAGGCGGTTCTTATACTTGTAAATAGTTCAAAAGGTTTCGTTCACTTTGGAAAACTGCGTTCAAAAATTGTTTTAGTTTTGGGGGGGAACAGTCGGGGAGCGTTTGAGATTGCATTTTTGGTATTTAGGTGAGGTGGTACAAGACATGTTCACAACTTTAGTGGATTTGTATCGGTGAATAGCGGTGTGAATAACATGCACAATATAGTTCATCAGTTTACTAGAATCAATACTTTTGATTTCTCCAACTAATCGGGTGACTTACTTACAATCTCACACTACTAACAATCATAAAACAAATAATATTCATATTTTCAAGTGCCAACCAATCACAAATACAGTTTACCATTAAACAATTGAATATTCATATATTTTTTTAAAATAAATCAACTAAACGGTCACCCAAAGAGTTCATTGTTATATACATTCATTTCTCATAAAATGATTAATAATAGACTGATATTTTTGCATTAAATAAAAATGAAATACTGTTACTAAATATTGAGAAACTAAGTGAAGCTTTACTGGAATTTTTACAATTCATTTTTCAACTTGACAGATTCAGTTGTGCTTATCATTGTTGAAATGCAAACAAATTACTGTTGACGTTTGCATATTATTGATAGATTTTCCGTTGTTTTGTTACAATGAAAATATTCATAAAAAACAATACATATTGTTTGATTTTTCATTTTTATTATTCAGGCTTTCAGAACATTTATCGAAAACAATCTCATGAAACACATAATTCATCTTACATTGTTTTCGATTTATTTCCTGTAATCCAATATTATTAAATATAGTTATGTTTTACTTTTATAAAAAAAAAAAAATACTATTTTCTTTATTAGTTTCGCTTACTTACACCAACTGTAAACAGGGACTTAAACTTTCGGCATACCATAACGAACTGTTGCAGTAAAGGTGTAACAGCGAAAAAATATTTATTTGATATTTTTACAACATTGCTCAATGATTGAAAAAAGGTATATTTGTATCTTTTCAAAAACGACAGCTTTAATTTTTTTAAACGCATTATTATTTATTAGCCACTATGATTTCTAGTTAAGAGAAATTAAAAAAAAAAATGTTCGGATTGTCAAAAAAAAAATTAGAATTAAATTTTCTTATGTATCGAAAAACAGTGAAGCTTCGATTTTTTAAATTCAAAAATTATCAAGAAGGTTTCGACTCGGTTTCAAAAATAACTTTTAAAAATTACCTTCTTGATTCCAAAAAAAAAAAAGTAAAAAATTTCGCACGAAATCGGAGCTCAACTGTTTCTATATTACGTGCTTTGTGTAGGGAGAATAATTTCGATGTTCTTTTGTAAATAAATTTCTAAAAGTATTCGGAAGCTCAAAATTAACTATTTGGCTGTACAAGTAAATGTTTTTTGATTATAATTGTAAAAGTTGTGTTGTTTTGTTGTGAAACATTTGTTAAACTAAAAATTATGTATGATTCATCGCTATTTGATATCGTAAAATAACTAGGTTTTATTTTCATTTAGGTTATAATTAAATGTTAATTTTTTTCCATTATTTTGTCTAGATGAATAAATTTTTTATATAATTAATCAAAATGGCCCCTCATCTCTCATATTTCTTATAGTCCATTGGGTAACATGACGGGGGTTTCTCCACGTATTTTGTACCATCTGAATACAGTTTTTTAGTCGGGTCATACGACACTGTTCTAGGACCTTTTATTCTTTGAAGAGTTTTAATTCTCTCTATATACAAATCATCAAAAAATTTCTCATCCGCCAATGTATCTTCTTCCCATTTTAGCTTTCGATTTTTCAAAAACGGTATCGTCTCAACAGTTAACTAAAAATGACTCATATACATTTTCAGCGAACTAGGGGCATTAGGAGACATTTTACCGGTTTTATAACGCAAGGAAACGGCATTGGGTAATTCGCTTGCATTGTAGTGATAAAATCCGGTGCACAATCGCGACAATTTTTCGGTTTTTTTCGCGCTATACAATCATGACTAATAAAATGAAAATAAGTCATGAAAAAAATTACATTGAGTAAAATGACTTGAATTACTGATCGAAGGTGAATAGCGATACAATCTTTTGATTATCGGGTTTATGAAGCATTAATTCTTTTAACTTCACTTGCTCCAGCATCTCTTGAGTAACAGATTTAAAATGATCTGTCTCATCTCCATGGCCCCAGCGGTTATACGTCGAAAGAAACTGATTACCACCGGTGGGACAATATGGATCGTTATCTTTCGGTTCGATTTCAACAGCGCTGTTCCAACCGGGCATTTTGACGCGTTCGCAAAAGCGCGGTTTTGTATAAAAAATCACCGGTATACGCGGACATGCTGCCGCTTTAAACTCAACAAGCTAAAATTATAATTACCGCGTTTTTTTAATCAATTATTAAATGTATAGATAATCTACCTTAAATTCAGGCATTTTGAGTTAAACTTTTATTACAATTTCACTATAAAATACAATGTATGTTATAAAACAATTATTATTAATTTACTGTCAAATTTCAATTCTATTGTTTATACGTGCACTATATTTATTAAAATTATTTCTTTTTTTTCTGTTTTGATTTTTTGCTACTGCTAACTGATTCGTTGTATTTCAATATCTCGAGCTCTATGCGACGTTCTTCCGCGATTCTAGCTTCTTCTGCTTGTCTTTCTCGCTTGCTAAATATTTCTTGAGCGCTCATTAGAATCACTTCGTAAAACTCGAGAAATGTGAGCGGGTATTTCATGTTTATTATATCTTTGCCTTCTATCATGCTCGGGCATAGTTTGTGGAGAAATGCAACTAATGTAGGCGCTCCTAATTCACAAAGGAAATGCAATTTGAAATAATTCACGTCGAATGTTTGGAACTTTTCAGGGGATGGCTCTGTTTGAATATCAGGGATGTCTTCTACAAAAGCAAGGATTTATGGTTGTTTATGTTAGAATTAAATGAACATTTACCTTCTAAATAAATTAAATTTTGTCCAAGGGGTATTGCATTAAGTCCATTAATAATAAAAACATCCTCGATATTAGTATAAGTTGCTTCAGTTTCATTTATATGGCAAATGCTTCTCAAAAATTGCAATGCCGTAACAGGTTCACCAAACGATTTATACCATTGGTAAACATAATCTAAGGGTAGCAAATCTAAATAATCAAAAAGAACACGGCCTAAAATATATGACTCATTTAATTTACTAGTAACTTATTGATGTTTTTGTATTTAAACCTGTATGGTGGCCGTAATTAGGAAAAATGTCATTTTCTAGAAACCGTGTTAGGGCACTACATAAAATACCATCTTCAAAAAATGATAAACATTCACTCCCGTATAAAGTCCAGGATAAACCAACAAAGCTATGCAGAAACTGTGAAAAGTAGATCAATTCAAATGGGTCATGCATGGATTCGAGTTGAGTGTCGAGATTTTCAAATAATAACTCGTCGATTTTCGCAAGTGATAATCCTTTTTCAGGCATTTTACAATCGCGATAGAGTTGCCATAAAAATAGCCTTATTAACTGTGGTTTGAATGGTAAATTTGTTAAGCAACCCACTTTAGCGTATTGGTCATAAATGGAGTGTAATTTATACAAGACTGTACTGATATATTTTCGTAAGCATTTCTCTTCGTTTTTTGCTAATTTAAACCCGGTGAAACTGCATTTGCGTTTTTGTGATACACTGCTATCGCTTACTTTAAACGATATCATCGTTGGACATTGTTTCGGCGAGCTCGTTGACTTTCTACAAAGACATGAAACATCAAACCCAAAAATAGGATGTACCACCCAAATGGTAATACATACGGAGTAAACACTAGTTCTTTATTTTCGGTAATAACTTGCGTTTCTTCAGCATTAGACTCGTTTTCATCGAAAAATTCATAATTTTGCACGACTTTATCAATATAATAAGAAAAACAAATCAAGTCACTTGGGGTTAAAATGGGTATGGAGAGAGATAAAAAATTTGATTTGATATACGGGAATTTCAATTTGCATAGTTCAATATTGGCGAGAACTGATTTATCGAGGTCGACGCTAAAGACGCGCGCTTGTTTCGAGATCATATTATACGTGGATGATAGACCTACGGATTTACTTTTCGTCATTTCTGTTGTGATGCTAATGTCGGAGGTGATTTGAGTGTTTGCTGTGTATTCTTTGTTTCTGGCACCGTCACTAAATTCATCATCGTCCAGGCAAGGCGTTCTGTCTTCTGGTAAACAATTTAACGAGCCACGTTCGGTCAAGTGCACGGGTTTGTCTTTTAGAAACAGCGGGTTTGATTCTATCGACAAAGAGTTTTCACAAATTATGATACCAGCACCATGTTTTAAATTGTTTTGGTAACAGCCAGCGTATCTAGCACCACCATCCATACCAAAAATTGTCAGGCCTAAATAACAAGCGACACATTATTATTGTATATATTCAAGCACTATCTAAATTACCGACTCCATGTCTTATATCATTTTCCCATGCGCCTCGATATCTATTCTCAGACGGAAAGCTAAACGTTTGATTAAAAAAGCTTTTCCATGTATACTCCCCATACCCAGATCGTTTTCCATATTGCGAACTTCCAGTGTAAAACTAGAAAACGACATAAAATACGAGTGAGCGGTACTCATGATTGAAGATGTATAAAAATTAGTCTATATGTATGTATGTGTAATTAAAAATCACATCGCTATTTTTCATAATGACGGAGCCAAACCCATGCCTCAATCCATTATCCCATAAACCATGGTATCTACTGCCACAAGGATACTGCCTCAACCCACAACCATTTGGCAAATCATTCACCCATTTGCCTTCATACCAATTCCCTGGTGCATATAAAATCCAACCATGCCCATGCTTCCGGCCGTGATTCCATGTTCCGTTATAGATTTTCGGCGTATTTGCTATGAGCAATGACCCTTCTCCATGGCGATATCCATTAAAAAATTCTCCCCTATACCAACTATTGTCTGCATAATGCATTGTTCCATAACCTGTTAATAGTCCATCCTTAAAGTCACCCTAGTTAAAAAAACAAATTGTTTAAACGTTTAGAGACTATTTTAGAAGGGTACCACGTATTTAGTTCCATCATTCCATAAAAAAGTTCCTTTCCCATTCATTACTTTTCTAAATATAGGCCCTTGATAAACATTCCCATTTTTAAAATATATTTTAACATATTCCTCAATTGCCTCCACCATCCACGATGTATCTTCAGTTTCAGCTACCGCGCTCTCCGTTGCAACTAAGCTCTTAAATGTAATTTTTAAAAGCTTATAACTCTTTCTTTACTATATAAAAACTTACTACTGATTTGTTAACAACACTTTTAAGCGATTTTTTCGATTTTCGTTTTGGTTTCTGTATCTTTTTAGACAGCCTCGAAGTAGCTACGATTTAATATTCGTTTTGAATTTAAATAAAACGAAATGAAACATCAATGATACCTGAGTGTTCAACGGAAATTTTCTTTACGAAACTAACCGTTGAACCTTCCACCAGACACGGTGTAGATTCGTTCAAATCTTCTTCGCATATTTGTGTATACGATTTGCTCGTTAAGACTTTTTCGCCGGATACAATTGATTCTGGTTCATCACATATATCACGCTCGCATTTATCGACAACAACCTCAAGCATTGCATTGTAAAATGCAAATATTAGTTCATCTTTGTAGTTTATTTTCGGTGGTTCGGGATCAAATGGTATATAGGTTCTTGCACTTAGTGCTACTGAGGCATGTGTATCTAAGTTTGACATTTTTAGTTGATAATTGTTTTCTTTGCGTAATATAACTTTTGTTTTTTCATATTTTTTCACCAGGAAAATTTATCAAAATAAGAAAACACTTCATTTGATAATTATTTTTCTTATTATAATATAATATTAGTATATGTAACTAGGGGATGTTTTTAAGCCAAGGGTTTATATTAATCGTTTAACACTCTAAGGAGTTGCTTGTTGCAGCGCTTACTAATTCTATTATTTAAAAATAAATAAATTACATAATACAGGGTGTAACAGCGAAACGAGCTACCTCGAATAACTTCTAAGTTATTAAAGATACAATAAAATAGTATGAAACAATCTTATACAGGACCAAGGGGGACATCCAATTATGAAAGAAAATATATTTTTTTAAACAGTGGTTCTCAAGCAATAACATAATGTTATATTTTTTCAAATGAGATGCTATATATTTTTTAGGCCCACATCACCAGGTCAACACACAAACCCCTATCGTCCCAAATCGGAACACTACAACAAAACATCCCAACTGGGATGGCAACTCCTCACCTCCAAATGTTTACCTGAGGTCTGGTATCAACCCCCAATCAGAAAACATAATCAGCTTCTGGAGAAATCTATTCCCTGGAGTCCTCCAGGTGCTAGGAGACAATAAGGACCACAAGGAAGATAATAAAAACGTATGTATTACTCAAATAATTTATTACTTTTAAATTCATTTACAATTTAAACAAACACATATTTTAACTAATTGTTTTTATCTATTTGTTTATAGAAAATGCAGCCGATTGAAGACCAAGATCTGCACCCCATACCCCCTTTATATATACATAATTTATTGTACATTATTTTTTAAGTGAATTTATATATTTGAATTTATATAACTGTGCTATATTTAATTAATTTATTATATATTTAATTGTTGTTAGTTGATATTGAAGACCAAGATCTGCACCCCATCTGCACCCCATAATTATATATATAATTTATTGTACATTATTTTTTAAGTGAATTTATATGTTTGAATTAATATAACTGTGCTGTATTTAATTAATTTATTATATATTTAATTGTTGTTAGTTGATATTGTTATAAATAATATATTTGAATTAAATGTATAAATAATTGTACTTGTAAAAATAATTGTTTGTATTTATAACACTTGATTTTAAATAAAAATATTATAAAATATACTTACTGTCTTTACGTTACCTTTTAAAATGGGTACATTTTGTTTTTCAGGTTATTCGTCTAAAAAAAATATCTTAAAAGATCAAAATTTGGGTTAAAAATCATGTAAAAAGGAAAAAAAAATTTTAAACTTATATAAAATTCAATTAAAATTTTGAGGTTAGAATTAACCTAAAAATTTTAATTAAAAATTTTGAGGTTAGATTTAACCTAAAAATTTTAATTAGCGAAATTTCGAATTTTTTTGACCATTTGGTCAAAAAATTCTCGAAAATTGCTAATTAAAATTTTTAGGTTAATTCTAACCTCAAAATTTTTAATTAAAATTTTTAGGTTAATTCTAACCTCAAAATTTTAATTGAATTTTATATAAGTTTAAAATTTTTTTTTCTTTTACATTACATTTTGAGCTAAATGTAATGTATTTTTAGGATGTTTTGAAGGAGTTTTAAGGTAAATTAAAAGAATGTGTGTATCTTTTATGATGTTATTATTTAAAACCAAGTAATATACGTACAAAAATCAGTACAATTATTTAATTCAAATATATCAACCCCTATTTTTAACAATATCAAAATACAACATTTAAATATATGATAAATCAATGATATACAATATACAAGTAATATTTATAACTGTAATAAATTAATTATAATAGAAATATATCATTTGTTTAACAATAAAAGTGTTTCATGCACTAATAACAACTTATAACAATTAAATTTTTGTGATTTTATTGTATGTTTTACGAAAATAAATTTCTACAATTATAAAAGTCTCATATTTACACTTAGATATTGTTTATAAATAGCAATAATAATATTATTGTCTATAATAGTACCTAAAGACAGAAAAAAAAGTGCTTCTAAGAGCACAAAAAATATATTTCAATTCACGTTCATATAAGACGCGCGTTTGTTACATATTCTATTGTTGACTATTTATTAATAAACATATAAATAAAGTATTTAAATAGTATTATTTAAACAAATATAAAAAAATAACCCTTGTTGCATTATTTTAATGTTTAGCTATGGGAAATAATCATTTATAAAGAATGCCTATCATTTGTTCTTCAACAAAAATTGGTCTGCGAAACACATTTTTCACATTTGTATCCGGAATACATAAAGTAGAAAAGAACATTGGAGACAGATATATACTCTCTCTTTCTATACGTTGGATAGACAGAGAAAGAGCGTGTAAAACATTTTGGTTAACTCTGGTTTGTACAGATTAGAAACGCCTATAGTTTGAAACATTAATTAGCTAATGGCCCCTCCTTAAAAATGTGTTGCTCCAATCAAATATAAGAACACTGCGTCTAAAATTTTACCGAAACGTGGGAGTCAACTTTTTGTTTTAAGTTGTAAATCTTGATAGAGCATATACTCTCTCTTTCTATACGTTGGATAGACAGAGAAAGAGCGTGTAAAACATTTTGGTTAACTCTGGTTTGTGCAACTTAGAAACGCCTATAGTTTCAAACATTAATTAGCTAATAGCCCCTCCTTAAAAATATGCTGGTCCAATCAAATATAAGAACACTGCGTCTAAAATTTTACCAAATCTTGATAGAGCATGCTCGATCCTTTTTTAACTTATAGTTTTATATGCTAATTATCGGAATCTTTCAGTCATACTACAGAGAAATTACCAGAAAGTTCGACTATGTAACCCAGTAGATGAATTATATTTCGTATATCGTTCCTTTTCTAACTCGTTTTAAATTGCGAATTGATCAAGAATCTCTCTGTCTTACTACAGTAAAATATTTTTGTGTGCAAATAATTACAATACTGTTACACACTATGTACCCACTAGATCGTCCTCAATGCATGTTTTTATTTGTATATATTATTATTTCATAATTTAATATAATCTACTTCTTCTGAGCCTTTTTTTTCTCTTTTGGTGGCATTTTAAAAGAAATACAAATATAATAATTATAGTGAATTGTTTAATTTAACTAAATGTAATGTTTTTTTGGATGTTTTGAAGGAGTTTTAAGGTAAATTATAAAAGTCTCATATTTACACTTAGATATTATTTATAAATAGCAATAATAATATTATTGTCTATAATTTGTACCTAAAGACAGTAGAAATAATTTGGTATTTAAAAAAAAGTGCTTCTAAGAGCACAAAAAATATATTTCAATTCACGTTCATATAAGACGCGCGTTTGTTACATATTCTATTGTTGCCTATTTATTAATAAACTTATAAATAAAGTATTTAAATAGTATTATTTAAACAAATATAAAAAAATAACCCTTGTTGCATTATTTTAATGTTTAGCTATGGGAAATAATCATTTATAAAGAATGCCTATCATTTGTTCTTCAACAAAAATTGGTCTGCGAAACACATTTTTCACATTTGTATCCGGAATACATAAAGTAGAAAAGAACATTGGAGACAGATATATACTCTCTCTTTCTATACGTTGGATAGACAGAGAAAGAGCGTGTAAAACATTTTGGTTAACTCTGGTTTGTGCAACTTAGAAACGCCTATAGTTTCAAACATTAATTAGCTAATAGCCCCTCCTTAAAAATATGCTGGTCCAATCAAATATAAGAACACTGCGTCTAAAATTTTACCAAATCTTGATAGAGCATGCTCGATCCTTTTTTAACTTATAGTTTTATATGCTAATTATCGGAATCTTTCAGTCATACTACAGAGAAATTACCAGAAAGTTCGACTATGTAACCCAGTAGATGAATTATATTTCGTATATCGTTCCTTTTCTAACTCGTTTTAAATTGCGAATTGATCAAGAATCTCTCTGTCTTACTACAGTAAAATATTTTTGTGTGCAAATAATTACAATACTGTTACACACTATGTACCCACTAGATCGTCCTCAATGCATGTTTTTATTTGTATATATTATTATTTCATAATTTAATATAATCTACTTCTTCTGAGCCTTTTTTTTCTCTTTTGGTGGCATTTTAAAAGAAATACAAATATAATAATTATAGTGAATTGTTTAATTTAACTAAATGTAATGTTTTTTTGGATGTTTTGAAGGAGTTTTAAGGTAAATTATAAAAGTCTCATATTTACACTTAGATATTATTTATAAATAGCAATAATAATATTATTGTCTATAATTTGTACCTAAAGACAGTAGAAATAATTTGGTATTTAAAAAAAAGTGCTTCTAAGAGCACAAAAAATATATTTCAATTCACGTTCATATAAGACGCGCGTTTGTTACATATTCTATTGTTGCCTATTTATTAATAAACTTATAAATAAAGTATTTAAATAGTATTATTTAAACAAATATAAAAAAATAACCCTTGTTGCATTATTTTAATGTTTAGCTATGGGAAATAATCATTTATAAAGAATGCCTATCATTTGTTCTTCAACAAAAATTGGTCTGCGAAACACATTTTTCACATTTGTATCCGGAATACATAAAGTAGAAAAGAACATTGGAGACAGATATATACTCTCTCTTTCTATACGTTGGATAGACAGAGAAAGAGCGTGTAAAACATTTTGGTTAACTCTGGTTTGTACAGATTAGAAACGCCTATAGTTTGAAACATTAATTAGCTAATGGCCCCTCCTTAAAAATGTGTTGCTCCAATCAAATATAAGAACACTGCGTCTAAAATTTTACCAAACGTGGGAGTCAACTATTTGTTTTAAGTTGTAAATCTTGATAGAGCATATACTCTCTCTTTCTATACGTTGGATAGACAGAGAAAGAGCGTGTAAAACATTTTGGTTAACTCTGGTTTGTGCAACTTAGAAACGCCTATAGTTTCAAACATTAATTAGCTAATAGCCCCTCCTTAAAAATATGCTGGTCCAATCAAATATAAGAACACTGCGTCTAAAATTTTACCAAATCTCGATAGAGCATGCTCGATCCTTTTTTAACTTATAGTTTTATATGCTAATTATCGGAATCTTTCAGTCATACTACAGAGAAATTACCAGAAAGTTCGACTATGTAACCCAGTAGATGAATTATATTTCGTATATCGTTCCTTTTCTAACTCGTTTTAAATTGCGAATTGATCAAGAATCTCTCTGTCTTACTACAGTAAAATATTTTTGTGTGCAAATAATTACAATACTGTTACACACTATGTACCCACTAGATCGTCCTCAATGCATGTTTTTATTTGTATATATTATTATTTCATAATTTAATATAATCTACTTCTTCTGAGCCTTTTTTTTCTCTTTTGGTGGCATTTTAAAAGAAATACAAATATAATAATTATAGTGAATTGTTTAATTTAACTAAATGTAATGTTTTTTTGGATGTTTTGAAGGAGTTTTAAGGTAAATTATAAAAGTCTCATATTTACACTTAGATATTATTTATAAATAGCAATAATAATATTATTGTCTATAATTTGTACCTAAAGACAGTAGAAATAATTTGGTATTTAAAAAAAAGTGCTTCTAAGAGCACAAAAAATATATTTCAATTCACGTTCATATAAGACGCGCGTTTGTTACATATTCTATTGTTGCCTATTTATTAATAAACTTATAAATAAAGTATTTAAATAGTATTATTTAAACAAATATAAAAAAATAACCCTTGTTGCATTATTTTAATGTTTAGCTATGGGAAATAATCATTTATAAAGAATGCCTATCATTTGTTCTTCAACAAAAATTGGTCTGCGAAACACATTTTTCACATTTGTATCCGGAATACATAAAGTAGAAAAGAACATTGGAGACAGATATATACTCTCTCTTTCTATACGTTGGATAGACAGAGAAAGAGCGTGTAAAACATTTTGGTTAACTCTGGTTTGTGCAACTTAGAAACGCCTATAGTTTCAAACATTAATTAGCTAATAGCCCCTCCTTAAAAATATGCTGGTCCAATCAAATATAAGAACACTGCGTCTAAAATTTTACCAAATCTTGATAGAGCATGCTCGATCCTTTTTTAACTTATAGTTTTATATGCTAATTATCGGAATCTTTCAGTCATACTACAGAGAAATTACCAGAAAGTTCGACTATGTAACCCAGTAGATGAATTATATTTCGTATATCGTTCCTTTTCTAACTCGTTTTAAATTGCGAATTGATCAAGAATCTCTCTGTCTTACTACAGTAAAATATTTTTGTGTGCAAATAATTACAATACTGTTACACACTATGTACCCACTAGATCGTCCTCAATGCATGTTTTTATTTGTATATATTATTATTTCATAATTTAATATAATCTACTTCTTCTGAGCCTTTTTTTTCTCTTTTGGTGGCATTTTAAAAGAAATACAAATATAATAATTATAGTGAATTGTTTAATTTAACTAAATGTAATGTTTTTTTGGATGTTTTGAAGGAGTTTTAAGGTAAATTATAAAAGTCTCATATTTACACTTAGATATTATTTATAAATAGCAATAATAATATTATTGTCTATAATTTGTACCTAAAGACAGTAGAAATAATTTGGTATTTAAAAAAAAGTGCTTCTAAGAGCACAAAAAATATATTTCAATTCACGTTCATATAAGACGCGCGTTTGTTACATATTCTATTGTTGCCTATTTATTAATAAACTTATAAATAAAGTATTTAAATAGTATTATTTAAACAAATATAAAAAAATAACCCTTGTTGCATTATTTTAATGTTTAGCTATGGGAAATAATCATTTATAAAGAATGCCTATCATTTGTTCTTCAACAAAAATTGGTCTGCGAAACACATTTTTCACATTTGTATCCGGAATACATAAAGTAGAAAAGAACATTGGAGACAGATATATACTCTCTCTTTCTATACGTTGGATAGACAGAGAAAGAGCGTGTAAAACATTTTGGTTAACTCTGGTTTGTACAGATTAGAAACGCCTATAGTTTGAAACATTAATTAGCTAATGGCCCCTCCTTAAAAATGTGTTGCTCCAATCAAATATAAGAACACTGCGTCTAAAATTTTACCAAACGTGGGAGTCAACTATTTGTTTTAAGTTGTAAATCTTGATAGAGCATATACTCTCTCTTTCTATACGTTGGATAGACAGAGAAAGAGCGTGTAAAACATTTTGGTTAACTCTGGTTTGTGCAACTTAGAAACGCCTATAGTTTCAAACATTAATTAGCTAATAGCCCCTCCTTAAAAATATGCTGGTCCAATCAAATATAAGAACACTGCGTCTAAAATTTTACCAAATCTCGATAGAGCATGCTCGATCCTTTTTTAACTTATAGTTTTATATGCTAATTATCGGAATCTTTCAGTCATACTACAGAGAAATTACCAGAAAGTTCGACTATGTAACCCAGTAGATGAATTATATTTCGTATATCGTTCCTTTTCTAACTCGTTTTAAATTGCGAATTGATCAAGAATCTCTCTGTCTTACTACAGTAAAATATTTTTGTGTGCAAATAATTACAATACTGTTACACACTATGTACCCACTAGATCGTCCTCAATGCATGTTTTTATTTGTATATATTATTATTTCATAATTTAATATAATCTACTTCTTCTGAGCCTTTTTTTTCTCTTTTGGTGGCATTTTAAAAGAAATACAAATATAATAATTATAGTGAATTGTTTAATTTAACTAAATGTAATGTTTTTTTGGATGTTTTGAAGGAGTTTTAAGGTAAATTATAAAAGTCTCATATTTACACTTAGATATTATTTATAAATAGCAATAATAATATTATTGTCTATAATTTGTACCTAAAGACAGTAGAAATAATTTGGTATTTAAAAAAAAGTGCTTCTAAGAGCACAAAAAATATATTTCAATTCACGTTCATATAAGACGCGCGTTTGTTACATATTCTATTGTTGCCTATTTATTAATAAACTTATAAATAAAGTATTTAAATAGTATTATTTAAACAAATATAAAAAAATAACCCTTGTTGCATTATTTTAATGTTTAGCTATGGGAAATAATCATTTATAAAGAATGCCTATCATTTGTTCTTCAACAAAAATTGGTCTGCGAAACACATTTTTCACATTTGTATCCGGAATACATAAAGTAGAAAAGAACATTGGAGACAGATATATACTCTCTCTTTCTATACGTTGGATAGACAGAGAAAGAGCGTGTAAAACATTTTGGTTAACTCTGGTTTGTGCAACTTAGAAACGCCTATAGTTTCAAACATTAATTAGCTAATAGCCCCTCCTTAAAAATATGCTGGTCCAATCAAATATAAGAACACTGCGTCTAAAATTTTACCAAATCTTGATAGAGCATGCTCGATCCTTTTTTAACTTATAGTTTTATATGCTAATTATCGGAATCTTTCAGTCATACTACAGAGAAATTACCAGAAAGTTCGACTATGTAACCCAGTAGATGAATTATATTTCGTATATCGTTCCTTTTCTAACTCGTTTTAAATTGCGAATTGATCAAGAATCTCTCTGTCTTACTACAGTAAAATATTTTTGTGTGCAAATAATTACAATACTGTTACACACTATGTACCCACTAGATCGTCCTCAATGCATGTTTTTATTTGTATATATTATTATTTCATAATTTAATATAATCTACTTCTTCTGAGCCTTTTTTTTCTCTTTTGGTGGCATTTTAAAAGAAATACAAATATAATAATTATAGTGAATTGTTTAATTTAACTAAATGTAATGTTTTTTTGGATGTTTTGAAGGAGTTTTAAGGTAAATTATAAAAGTCTCATATTTACACTTAGATATTATTTATAAATAGCAATAATAATATTATTGTCTATAATTTGTACCTAAAGACAGTAGAAATAATTTGGTATTTAAAAAAAAGTGCTTCTAAGAGCACAAAAAATATATTTCAATTCACGTTCATATAAGACGCGCGTTTGTTACATATTCTATTGTTGCCTATTTATTAATAAACTTATAAATAAAGTATTTAAATAGTATTATTTAAACAAATATAAAAAAATAACCCTTGTTGCATTATTTTAATGTTTAGCTATGGGAAATAATCATTTATAAAGAATGCCTATCATTTGTTCTTCAACAAAAATTGGTCTGCGAAACACATTTTTCACATTTGTATCCGGAATACATAAAGTAGAAAAGAACATTGGAGACAGATATATACTCTCTCTTTCTATACGTTGGATAGACAGAGAAAGAGCGTGTAAAACATTTTGGTTAACTCTGGTTTGTACAGATTAGAAACGCCTATAGTTTGAAACATTAATTAGCTAATGGCCCCTCCTTAAAAATGTGTTGCTCCAATCAAATATAAGAACACTGCGTCTAAAATTTTACCAAACGTGGGAGTCAACTATTTGTTTTAAGTTGTAAATCTTGATAGAGCATATACTCTCTCTTTCTATACGTTGGATAGACAGAGAAAGAGCGTGTAAAACATTTTGGTTAACTCTGGTTTGTGCAACTTAGAAACGCCTATAGTTTCAAACATTAATTAGCTAATAGCCCCTCCTTAAAAATATGCTGGTCCAATCAAATATAAGAACACTGCGTCTAAAATTTTACCAAATCTCGATAGAGCATGCTCGATCCTTTTTTAACTTATAGTTTTATATGCTAATTATCGGAATCTTTCAGTCATACTACAGAGAAATTACCAGAAAGTTCGACTATGTAACCCAGTAGATGAATTATATTTCGTATATCGTTCCTTTTCTAACTCGTTTTAAATTGCGAATTGATCAAGAATCTCTCTGTCTTACTACAGTAAAATATTTTTGTGTGCAAATAATTACAATACTGTTACACACTATGTACCCACTAGATCGTCCTCAATGCATGTTTTTATTTGTATATATTATTATTTCATAATTTAATATAATCTACTTCTTCTGAGCCTTTTTTTTCTCTTTTGGTGGCATTTTAAAAGAAATACAAATATAATAATTATAGTGAATTGTTTAATTTAACTAAATGTAATGTTTTTTTGGATGTTTTGAAGGAGTTTTAAGGTAAATTATAAAAGTCTCATATTTACACTTAGATATTGTTTATAAATAGCAATAATAATATTATTGTCTATAATAGTACCTAAAGACAGTAGAAATAATTATTAAATAATTAAATTAAACAATTCACTATAATTATTATATTTGTATTTCTTTTAAAATGCCACCAAAAGAGAAAAAAAGGCTCAGAAGAAGTAGATTATATTAAATTATGAAATAATAATATATACAAATAAAAACATGCATTGAGGACGATCTAGTGGGTACATAGTGTGTAACAGTATTGTAATTATTTGCACACAAAAATATTTTACTGTAGTAAGACAGAGAGATTCTTGATCAATTCGCAATTTAAAACGAGTTAGAAAAGGAACGATATACGAAATATAATTCATCTACTGGGTTACATAGTCGAACTTTCTGGTAATTTCTCTGTAGTATGACTGAAAGATTCCGATAATTAGCATATAAAACTATAAGTTAAAAAAGGATCGAGCATGCTCTATCAAGATTTGGTAAAATTTTAGACGCAGTGTTCTTATATTTGATTGGACCAGCATATTTTTAAGGAGGGGCTATTAGCTAATTAATGTTTGAAACTATAGGCGTTTCTAAGTTGCACAAACCAGAGTTAACCAAAATGTTTTACACGCTCTTTCTCTGTCTATCCAACGTATAGAAAGAGAGAGTATATATCTGTCTCCAATGTTCTTTTCTACTTTATGTATTCCGGATACAAATGTGAAAAATGTGTTTCGCAGACCAATTTTTGTTGAAGAACAAATGATAGGCATTCTTTATAAATGATTATTTCCCATAGCTAAACATTAAAATAATGCAACAAGGGTTATTTTTTTATATTTGTTTAAATAATACTATTTAAATACTTTATTTATAAGTTTATTAATAAATAGGCAACAATAGAATATGTAACAAACGCGCGTCTTATATGAACGTGAATTGAAATATATTTTTTGTGCTCTTAGAAGCACTTTTTTTTAAATACCAAATTATTTCTACTGTCTTTAGGTACAAATTATAGACAATAATATTATTATTGCTATTTATAAATAATATCTAAGTGTAAATATGAGACTTTTATAATTTACCTTAAAACTCCTTCAAAACATCCAAAAAAACATTACATTTAGTTAAATTAAACAATTCACTATAATTATTATATTTGTATTTCTTTTAAAATGCCACCAAAAGAGAAAAAAAAGGCTCAGAAGAAGTAGATTATATTAAATTATGAAATAATAATATATACAAATAAAAACATGCATTGAGGACGATCTAGTGGGTACATAGTGTGTAACAGTATTGTAATTATTTGCACACAAAAATATTTTACTGTAGTAAGACAGAGAGATTCTTGATCAATTCGCAATTTAAAACGAGTTAGAAAAGGAACGATATACGAAATATAATTCATCTACTGGGTTACATAGTCGAACTTTCTGGTAATTTCTCTGTAGTATGACTGAAAGATTCCGATAATTAGCATATAAAACTATAAGTTAAAAAAGGATCGAGCATGCTCTATCAAGATTTGGTAAAATTTTAGACGCAGTGTTCTTATATTTGATTGGACCAGCATATTTTTAAGGAGGGGCTATTAGCTAATTAATGTTTGAAACTATAGGCGTTTCTAAGTTGCACAAACCAGAGTTAACCAAAATGTTTTACACGCTCTTTCTCTGTCTATCCAACGTATAGAAAGAGAGAGTATATATCTGTCTCCAATGTTCTTTTCTACTTTATGTATTCCGGATACAAATGTGAAAAATGTGTTTCGCAGACCAATTTTTGTTGAAGAACAAATGATAGGCATTCTTTATAAATGATTATTTCCCATAGCTAAACATTAAAATAATGCAACAAGGGTTATTTTTTTATATTTGTTTAAATAATACTATTTAAATACTTTATTTATAAGTTTATTAATAAATAGGCAACAATAGAATATGTAACAAACGCGCGTCTTATATGAACGTGAATTGAAATATATTTTTTGTGCTCTTAGAAGCACTTTTTTTTAAATACCAAATTATTTCTACTGTCTTTAGGTACAAATTATAGACAATAATATTATTATTGCTATTTATAAATAATATCTAAGTGTAAATATGAGACTTTTATAATTTACCTTAAAACTCCTTCAAAACATCCAAAAAAACATTACATTTAGTTAAATTAAACAATTCACTATAATTATTATATTTGTATTTCTTTTAAAATGCCACCAAAAGAGAAAAAAAAGGCTCAGAAGAAGTAGATTATATTAAATTATGAAATAATAATATATACAAATAAAAACATGCATTGAGGACGATCTAGTGGGTACATAGTGTGTAACAGTATTGTAATTATTTGCACACAAAAATATTTTACTGTAGTAAGACAGAGAGATTCTTGATCAATTCGCAATTTAAAACGAGTTAGAAAAGGAACGATATACGAAATATAATTCATCTACTGGGTTACATAGTCGAACTTTCTGGTAATTTCTCTGTAGTATGACTGAAAGATTCCGATAATTAGCATATAAAACTATAAGTTAAAAAAGGATCGAGCATGCTCTATCGAGATTTGGTAAAATTTTAGACGCAGTGTTCTTATATTTGATTGGACCAGCATATTTTTAAGGAGGGGCTATTAGCTAATTAATGTTTGAAACTATAGGCGTTTCTAAGTTGCACAAACCAGAGTTAACCAAAATGTTTTACACGCTCTTTCTCTGTCTATCCAACGTATAGAAAGAGAGAGTATATGCTCTATCAAGATTTACAACTTAAAACAAATAGTTGACTCCCACGTTTGGTAAAATTTTAGACGCAGTGTTCTTATATTTGATTGGAGCAACACATTTTTAAGGAGGGGCCATTAGCTAATTAATGTTTCAAACTATAGGCGTTTCTAATCTGTACAAACCAGAGTTAACCAAAATGTTTTACACGCTCTTTCTCTGTCTATCCAACGTATAGAAAGAGAGAGTATATATCTGTCTCCAATGTTCTTTTCTACTTTATGTATTCCGGATACAAATGTGAAAAATGTGTTTCGCAGACCAATTTTTGTTGAAGAACAAATGATAGGCATTCTTTATAAATGATTATTTCCCATAGCTAAACATTAAAATAATGCAACAAGGGTTATTTTTTTATATTTGTTTAAATAATACTATTTAAATACTTTATTTATAAGTTTATTAATAAATAGGCAACAATAGAAAATGTAACAAACGCGCGTCTTATATGAACGTGAATTGAAATATATTTTTTGTGCTCTTAGAAGCACTTTTTTTTAAATACCAAATTATTTCTACTGTCTTTAGGTACAAATTATAGACAATAATATTATTATTGCTATTTATAAATAATATCTAAGTGTAAATATGAGACTTTTATAATTTACCTTAAAACTCCTTCAAAACATCCAAAAAAACATTACATTTAGTTAAATTAAACAATTCACTATAATTATTATATTTGTATTTCTTTTAAAATGCCACCAAAAGAGAAAAAAAAGGCTCAGAAGAAGTAGATTATATTAAATTATGAAATAATAATATATACAAATAAAAACATGCATTGAGGACGATCTAGTGGGTACATAGTGTGTAACAGTATTGTAATTATTTGCACACAAAAATATTTTACTGTAGTAAGACAGAGAGATTCTTGATCAATTCGCAATTTAAAACGAGTTAGAAAAGGAACGATATACGAAATATAATTCATCTACTGGGTTACATAGTCGAACTTTCTGGTAATTTCTCTGTAGTATGACTGAAAGATTCCGATAATTAGCATATAAAACTATAAGTTAAAAAAGGATCGAGCATGCTCTATCAAGATTTGGTAAAATTTTAGACGCAGTGTTCTTATATTTGATTGGACCAGCATATTTTTAAGGAGGGGCTATTAGCTAATTAATGTTTGAAACTATAGGCGTTTCTAAGTTGCACAAACCAGAGTTAACCAAAATGTTTTACACGCTCTTTCTCTGTCTATCCAACGTATAGAAAGAGAGAGTATATATCTGTCTCCAATGTTCTTTTCTACTTTATGTATTCCGGATACAAATGTGAAAAATGTGTTTCGCAGACCAATTTTTGTTGAAGAACAAATGATAGGCATTCTTTATAAATGATTATTTCCCATAGCTAAACATTAAAATAATGCAACAAGGGTTATTTTTTTATATTTGTTTAAATAATACTATTTAAATACTTTATTTATAAGTTTATTAATAAATAGGCAACAATAGAATATGTAACAAACGCGCGTCTTATATGAACGTGAATTGAAATATATTTTTTGTGCTCTTAGAAGCACTTTTTTTTAAATACCAAATTATTTCTACTGTCTTTAGGTACAAATTATAGACAATAATATTATTATTGCTATTTATAAATAATATCTAAGTGTAAATATGAGACTTTTATAATTTACCTTAAAACTCCTTCAAAACATCCAAAAAAACATTACATTTAGTTAAATTAAACAATTCACTATAATTATTATATTTGTATTTCTTTTAAAATGCCACCAAAAGAGAAAAAAAAGGCTCAGAAGAAGTAGATTATATTAAATTATGAAATAATAATATATACAAATAAAAACATGCATTGAGGACGATCTAGTGGGTACATAGTGTGTAACAGTATTGTAATTATTTGCACACAAAAATATTTTACTGTAGTAAGACAGAGAGATTCTTGATCAATTCGCAATTTAAAACGAGTTAGAAAAGGAACGATATACGAAATATAATTCATCTACTGGGTTACATAGTCGAACTTTCTGGTAATTTCTCTGTAGTATGACTGAAAGATTCCGATAATTAGCATATAAAACTATAAGTTAAAAAAGGATCGAGCATGCTCTATCGAGATTTGGTAAAATTTTAGACGCAGTGTTCTTATATTTGATTGGACCAGCATATTTTTAAGGAGGGGCTATTAGCTAATTAATGTTTGAAACTATAGGCGTTTCTAAGTTGCACAAACCAGAGTTAACCAAAATGTTTTACACGCTCTTTCTCTGTCTATCCAACGTATAGAAAGAGAGAGTATATGCTCTATCAAGATTTACAACTTAAAACAAATAGTTGACTCCCACGTTTGGTAAAATTTTAGACGCAGTGTTCTTATATTTGATTGGAGCAACACATTTTTAAGGAGGGGCCATTAGCTAATTAATGTTTCAAACTATAGGCGTTTCTAATCTGTACAAACCAGAGTTAACCAAAATGTTTTACACGCTCTTTCTCTGTCTATCCAACGTATAGAAAGAGAGAGTATATATCTGTCTCCAATGTTCTTTTCTACTTTATGTATTCCGGATACAAATGTGAAAAATGTGTTTCGCAGACCAATTTTTGTTGAAGAACAAATGATAGGCATTCTTTATAAATGATTATTTCCCATAGCTAAACATTAAAATAATGCAACAAGGGTTATTTTTTTATATTTGTTTAAATAATACTATTTAAATACTTTATTTATAAGTTTATTAATAAATAGGCAACAATAGAATATGTAACAAACGCGCGTCTTATATGAACGTGAATTGAAATATATTTTTTGTGCTCTTAGAAGCACTTTTTTTTAAATACCAAATTATTTCTACTGTCTTTAGGTACAAATTATAGACAATAATATTATTATTGCTATTTATAAATAATATCTAAGTGTAAATATGAGACTTTTATAATTTACCTTAAAACTCCTTCAAAACATCCAAAAAAACATTACATTTAGTTAAATTAAACAATTCACTATAATTATTATATTTGTATTTCTTTTAAAATGCCACCAAAAGAGAAAAAAAAGGCTCAGAAGAAGTAGATTATATTAAATTATGAAATAATAATATATACAAATAAAAACATGCATTGAGGACGATCTAGTGGGTACATAGTGTGTAACAGTATTGTAATTATTTGCACACAAAAATATTTTACTGTAGTAAGACAGAGAGATTCTTGATCAATTCGCAATTTAAAACGAGTTAGAAAAGGAACGATATACGAAATATAATTCATCTACTGGGTTACATAGTCGAACTTTCTGGTAATTTCTCTGTAGTATGACTGAAAGATTCCGATAATTAGCATATAAAACTATAAGTTAAAAAAGGATCGAGCATGCTCTATCAAGATTTGGTAAAATTTTAGACGCAGTGTTCTTATATTTGATTGGACCAGCATATTTTTAAGGAGGGGCTATTAGCTAATTAATGTTTGAAACTATAGGCGTTTCTAAGTTGCACAAACCAGAGTTAACCAAAATGTTTTACACGCTCTTTCTCTGTCTATCCAACGTATAGAAAGAGAGAGTATATATCTGTCTCCAATGTTCTTTTCTACTTTATGTATTCCGGATACAAATGTGAAAAATGTGTTTCGCAGACCAATTTTTGTTGAAGAACAAATGATAGGCATTCTTTATAAATGATTATTTCCCATAGCTAAACATTAAAATAATGCAACAAGGGTTATTTTTTTATATTTGTTTAAATAATACTATTTAAATACTTTATTTATAAGTTTATTAATAAATAGGCAACAATAGAATATGTAACAAACGCGCGTCTTATATGAACGTGAATTGAAATATATTTTTTGTGCTCTTAGAAGCACTTTTTTTTAAATACCAAATTATTTCTACTGTCTTTAGGTACAAATTATAGACAATAATATTATTATTGCTATTTATAAATAATATCTAAGTGTAAATATGAGACTTTTATAATTTACCTTAAAACTCCTTCAAAACATCCAAAAAAACATTACATTTAGTTAAATTAAACAATTCACTATAATTATTATATTTGTATTTCTTTTAAAATGCCACCAAAAGAGAAAAAAAAGGCTCAGAAGAAGTAGATTATATTAAATTATGAAATAATAATATATACAAATAAAAACATGCATTGAGGACGATCTAGTGGGTACATAGTGTGTAACAGTATTGTAATTATTTGCACACAAAAATATTTTACTGTAGTAAGACAGAGAGATTCTTGATCAATTCGCAATTTAAAACGAGTTAGAAAAGGAACGATATACGAAATATAATTCATCTACTGGGTTACATAGTCGAACTTTCTGGTAATTTCTCTGTAGTATGACTGAAAGATTCCGATAATTAGCATATAAAACTATAAGTTAAAAAAGGATCGAGCATGCTCTATCAAGATTTGGTAAAATTTTAGACGCAGTGTTCTTATATTTGATTGGACCAGCATATTTTTAAGGAGGGGCTATTAGCTAATTAATGTTTGAAACTATAGGCGTTTCTAAGTTGCACAAACCAGAGTTAACCAAAATGTTTTACACGCTCTTTCTCTGTCTATCCAACGTATAGAAAGAGAGAGTATATATCTGTCTCCAATGTTCTTTTCTACTTTATGTATTCCGGATACAAATGTGAAAAATGTGTTTCGCAGACCAATTTTTGTTGAAGAACAAATGATAGGCATTCTTTATAAATGATTATTTCCCATAGCTAAACATTAAAATAATGCAACAAGGGTTATTTTTTTATATTTGTTTAAATAATACTATTTAAATACTTTATTTATAAGTTTATTAATAAATAGGCAACAATAGAATATGTAACAAACGCGCGTCTTATATGAACGTGAATTGAAATATATTTTTTGTGCTCTTAGAAGCACTTTTTTTTAAATACCAAATTATTTCTACTGTCTTTAGGTACAAATTATAGACAATAATATTATTATTGCTATTTATAAATAATATCTAAGTGTAAATATGAGACTTTTATAATTTACCTTAAAACTCCTTCAAAACATCCAAAAAAACATTACATTTAGTTAAATTAAACAATTCACTATAATTATTATATTTGTATTTCTTTTAAAATGCCACCAAAAGAGAAAAAAAAGGCTCAGAAGAAGTAGATTATATTAAATTATGAAATAATAATATATACAAATAAAAACATGCATTGAGGACGATCTAGTGGGTACATAGTGTGTAACAGTATTGTAATTATTTGCACACAAAAATATTTTACTGTAGTAAGACAGAGAGATTCTTGATCAATTCGCAATTTAAAACGAGTTAGAAAAGGAACGATATACGAAATATAATTCATCTACTGGGTTACATAGTCGAACTTTCTGGTAATTTCTCTGTAGTATGACTGAAAGATTCCGATAATTAGCATATAAAACTATAAGTTAAAAAAGGATCGAGCATGCTCTATCGAGATTTGGTAAAATTTTAGACGCAGTGTTCTTATATTTGATTGGACCAGCATATTTTTAAGGAGGGGCTATTAGCTAATTAATGTTTGAAACTATAGGCGTTTCTAAGTTGCACAAACCAGAGTTAACCAAAATGTTTTACACGCTCTTTCTCTGTCTATCCAACGTATAGAAAGAGAGAGTATATGCTCTATCAAGATTTACAACTTAAAACAAATAGTTGACTCCCACGTTTGGTAAAATTTTAGACGCAGTGTTCTTATATTTGATTGGAGCAACACATTTTTAAGGAGGGGCCATTAGCTAATTAATGTTTCAACCTATAGGCGTTTCTAATCTGTACAAACCAGAGTTAACCAAAATGTTTTACACGCTCTTTCTCTGTCTATCCAACGTATAGAAAGAGAGAGTATATATCTGTCTCCAATGTTCTTTTCTACTTTATGTATTCCGGATACAAATGTGAAAAATGTGTTTCGCAGACCAATTTTTGTTGAAGAACAAATGATAGGCATTCTTTATAAATGATTATTTCCCATAGCTAAACATTAAAATAATGCAACAAGGGTTATTTTTTTATATTTGTTTAAATAATACTATTTAAATACTTTATTTATATGTTTATTAATAAATAGTCAACAATAGAATATGTAACAAACGCGCGTCTTATATGAACGTGAATTGAAATATATTTTTTGTGCTCTTAGAAGCACTTTTTTTTCTGTCTTTAGGTACTATTATAGACAATAATATTATAATTGCTATTTATAAACAATATCTAAGTGTAAATATGAGACTTTTATAATTGTAGAAATTTATTTTCGTAAAACATACAATAAAATCACAAAAATTTAATTGTTATAAGTTGTTATTAGTGCATGAAACACTTTTATTGTTAAACAAATGATATATTTCTTGAAATAATTAATTTATTACAGTTATAAATATTACTTGTATATTGTATATCATTGATTTATCATATATTTAAATGTTGTATTTTGATATTGTTAAAAATAGGGGTTGATATATTTGAATTAAATAATTGTACTGATTTTTGTACGTATATTACTTGGTTTTAAATAAATACATCATAAAAAATACTTATATTATTTTTATTTACCTTAAAACTCCTTCAAAACATCCTAAAAAAACATTACATTTAGTTAAATGTACTGTAAAAAAAATAAAAATTTTGAACTTATATAAAATTCAATTAAAATTTTGAGGTTAGAATTAACCTAAAAATTTTAATTAAAAATTTTGAGGTTAGAATTAACCTAAAAATTTTAATTAGCAATTTTCGAGAATTTTTTGACCAAATGGTCAAAAAAATTCGAAATTTTGCTAATTAAAATTTTTAGGTTAAATCTAACCTCAAAATTTTTAATTAAAATTTTTAGGTTAATTCTAACCTCAAAATTTTAATTGAATTTTATATAAGTTTAAAATTTTTATTTTTTTTTACAGTACATTTTAACTGAAATTTTGATCTTTTAAGATCACCTGAAAAACAAAGAGTACCCATTTTTTTTTTACATTACATTTTAACTAAATATAATGTTTTTTTAGGAGGATTTGTAGGAGTTTTAAGGTAAATTAAAGTAATATATGTATTTTTTATGATGTTTTTATTTAAAACCAAGTAATATACATACAAAAATCAGTACAATTATTTAATACAAATATATCAACCCTTATTTCTAACAATATCAAAATACAACATTTAAATATATGATAAATCAATGATATACGATATAAAAGTAATACTTATAACTGTAATAAATTCATTATAATAGAAATATATCATTTGTTTAACAATAAAAGTGTTTTATGCACTAATAACAACTTATAACAATAAATTAGATTATAAATAAATAATATACCTAACAAAAGAAGACAATAATATAAATTGAAAGTAAAATAATATACGTACAAAAATCAGAACAATTATTTAAAGACTTAATACAAATACATCAACCCTTATTTCTAACAATATCAACATAAAACATTTAAATATATGATAAATCAATGATATACAATATAAAAGTAATACTTATAACTGTAATAAATTCATTATAATAGAAATATATCATTTGTTTAATAATAAAAGTGTTTCATTTACTAATAACAACTTATAACAATTAAATATATTATAAATAACATATATATATTTAACAAAAGATGACAATAATATAATGTATCATATTTGTATTTTATTTGTGTGAAGGGGAAGGGCGTTGGGCGCTGGGCGCTGGGTGCTGGGTGCTGGGCGCTGGGCTTAAGATTTCAGTTTTAATTAATTCCTCAGGGTATTCCATGCAAGGGGATGGGGTTTTGATTTTGGAACTGGTGATGGTCAGCAATGCAGATTCCTCCAGAAGTATCTTCTGATTGAGGAACTGTTCCTTGGCTCCGCTCTTTGAACTGAAATAAGATATCAAAATAAATTAGTTTGATTATTTAAGTTTAAAATGTATACTTATTGACATACGTAATAGATATATAATTTAAACAATACTTACAATTTAATTGTCTTCATTCAATCCTTAGAGGACCTAGAGGACTGTAGAGTGTTGATTCCTCCACAAGTTCATGAAGTGTTCTGATAAGAGGATACGGTACTGATCATTGAACTGTCGGTGGACTGCAATAGACTATCATTTCTGAAATAAGAAAATAAATTCAATTGTTATAACATTATCCGGCATAGGAAAGTTTAAGGGGTGCATATCTAAATATTTTTAAACTCTAACACCGGCAGAAATTAATAACGCTACTTCTGAATCAGTTTTGAAAAGATTTGAATTATGTTTAAAAAGAGACGGAAATCAGACAGAACACTATTTATAAAGTTAATAACAAATAATTTAATGTATTTTGTATGTACTTAGTGAGTTTACCTATCAGGAGTTGTAGGAAGTTGTGGTTCTTCAGGTGGAGGTGGAGGTGGAGGTGTTGTTTCTAGAGAGAAAATTGTGTGTATAATCGTTTAATTTGATTTGAGAATAACATTTATGTTTGTTCTTTCCTGGTTGTCGCAGACATAGAAATATGTACAGCACACATAGACATTGTAAAGGAAGTTCCGTATGTGTGCCATGATATGAAGGACCCGGTGTGAGTATTAATACCACTAGTTGGCCGAGTGTCAAGTCAGTCTTCCCATAGTTCTAATTTTAGCGAATACGCTAGGCCCAAACCGAAAATCCGTGCGCGTCTTCGGCATCAGCAGACGGTAGATTCACCGGTGTACGAACTACGATACTGTGATTCTCCAGCACACTAAACACTGCGAATAATGGTGGCTAAATAACAAACAACTCAGTTTCGTTTAAGTGTTCTCACAATCTATACGAAAATGAATGTAAGTTACTTTTTAAACTAAATTATACACATAGCAATTACTAAATATACTATTTAAGACCTGAGTTATATTTAGGTGTTTGATTCACAATTATATTACTGTTTTCCTTCATATTCACAAATTCCCAAATTTAGATCAAAATTCTAAATTAGTTAATTACATTCTAGAGTTCAAATCAGTTCAAACAAATGATTGTTTATATTGTTAATCATTTGCCAACTATTTATTTCTTGTTATATTCTGATTTTGTACATTTTTTAATGCGGAAATCAATTTAAACTGAGAAACTATTTATATTAAGAGATCTAATTATGTATTGCCCAAGTGTTTTTAATGCGAAATTTAATGAGTAATTAACTATGGTTTACTTGAAACGAGTTGAGATATTTTTATTTCGCGAAAAATTCGGTCAAATTTCTATTAAAAATATACATGAATCATCATATGTTACACAATATTTAGACTAGGAGTAATTTAAGCAAATCTAGTAAAACAAATACGGTACCTGTGAATGAACGTTTTCTTGGATTACAGATTGAAACAAAGCCATTTGTCTTTTGATATTTAAGCAGTGCTTTGTTTTGATTTTTATGTAATTTAATAACAAATTGTATTTTGAATTAAAGTTTTCTATTTTTATTGACGTGTTTAAAATACTGATGTGGTTCTTGAGTGTATTTATATCTTCGGCCAAGACAAGATTTATACTTGTTGAATAAATATATATGTATACAATTCGTTATAGAATGGAAATGGAAAATGGAGGCCGATGGCTATCTCAAATCCATCATCTCGACTCCGAATGACACGAAACATGCCCCAATGGGTGGTAAGTTATCTTAACATCAATCAACAATGGAAAATCATTAGTAAACTGATCCTTAAATATTTACCTAAAAAATCAACACTTACGTGTTTTTATTTAGAACCAAAGCGGTACAAGTGCACCACCTCCTCCACTACCGCGAGACAGCAACAACATGCCATCACACTCTAAACAACAGATGCCTGAGCCAGATTATGAAGTTATTGAGTTTCCGGTTCAGCAACAATATTCCAATGCGCCGCCGCCACGTAAGGCGATGCCTGTTGCAGTTTAGCGCCAATAAATAATTATTTGTTAATTAGTTCAAGCGAAACGTGGCGATGGGCGCCATTGCGATCTGTGCGGATGCTCATCGCCGGCCGTTCGGTGTGAGAAGTGCGCCAATCAGTTTTTTTGTGCGTCCTGTGATGATATGTACCATCGACATCCAAAACGACAAACGCATCTTCGTCGAGTAAGTGCAACAAAATTAAATCATAAATCGCGAAATTTCTATTTACGTTTCAGAAATCGAGAATTTATATATACACACTAAACTAAAAATAACTATGACTTATTATAATTTGATATTTATTTTTGTTTCGTTAAAGTTTACAAATATTCGAAATATTTCTTAACAAAAAATCTATTATAAAACACTGAACGTGGAACGTGAACTGTTTCATGTTTGGTCTAACTGGCGTGCTCTAATAGGCTGTAGAATTAACGGCAGTTCAGCCAATCCGACCACCTTTACCTCCGAAGGGTGAGATGTCATCAGCCCCTGTCCCCCCTCCGCGACGCCATCGACGAGCCGGAAGTGTTAGTCGCTTATCTGGAAGCCCCACTAGTCCAGTACCTGGTAGGCATAATCAGGTATGTATGCGCACTAGAGAATGCACAATATCATAAAAACACAAAATGTGGACACCTCCATCATTTTGCTTTATTGGGTGATTCGATTCTTAAATTATTATAAATGGCAAAACCATTGTTAATTTGTCTAAAAAGCACTTATTCTGTTTGTCTCAATTGAATCAGTTATTGTTATAAATAATATTATGTTTAAATATATTTTATTTTTTGTTGTATGAACAGTGTTTTTTTTATATACCGACTAGGATGTTAAGACAGACATACGCACTTAGTACTGGGGTGAGACATTTATTTTAAAAATTCACTGTAATATACAATGATAATTCCTTACTAATTATTTATATAAATCAAATGAAGAAAATTTGTTAGACAGGTCAATGTGGGGGCGCATCTTGATTCAGTGGGGCGCCCCCTAACACAAACGCCACTGATTATCTTCAGGAGCCGAAACTTTATACATTTGCTTTTAGTGTAAGGCGATAATTGAAATGTATTGCACTAGGTCCCAATGTTACCACGCAAAGAACTGACTTCTTCGCTCTCATTGAAGGACAAAACAGGCAGCTTACGCCGGCTGTCTATGGGCCAGCGCCCGTTACCCCCGACTCCAAATCAATCTTGTAAGCAAATGAGTGATGATTGATTTGTTTTTAATAGCTTACATACTTCACCTAATTGCTGTCCGGGTTTCATACTATAAAGACCCGATCACTGGCTTCTCATTTTCATGGCGTGGTCGAAAATTATTGTCTATCACATAATTAATTTACTATTTACTTATTAGCGGCCCTGTCCGAATTTTCCGGCAGTCCACCCTTATCACCCACTTCCGTGTCGGTGTCCGACCGTATGCGGACTCTTGATCGCCCCATGCCAAGTGCAAACTTACAACAACGTTACCGACAATATCAGATGAATATGAGAGGAACCACTCCTAATATTCCATTATCAGTGGGTGATATGTCCGATCAGGTACTTAGGAAACGCAATTTACAATTCAAATACCGCTTAAGATATTTTGCTTTAATTACATGTAAATCAAAATATTTAAAATTTTTTAATAAATATGTATATATGTTACAAATTTAGTTGTTAATTGGAGGTATTTTTGTAGCCTCCAAGTCGTGATAGTGGATATCCAGACTGGGAGACTGAGCACTGGATGGCAAATAATCGACTTCGCTCTGGAAGTATATCTGGTTCTTCTGTAGATAACTCTCAAAGCAGAACTTTACAGAGAAAACTCAGTAATGTATCATCCCCACCTCCATTGACCCGCAACATGACCCATAGTGCATCTGTGTTTGATTTAAACAACCCAAATAGCCATCAAACCCACAATAATTTTGGCCCTATGCAACAGGTACTAGAGAAACGTTTGTGGTTATCCAAAATATATCTAAAACTCCTCTCTATAGGCTCAATCAATGGCACAATTAAACTGTCCAACTTGTTACCATGGCAATGTGTGGATGGACCAATGGGGTAACATGTGCCAAGATCCGCAACGCACCGGTAGTAATATGAGTCTAAATATGTCGCAAGGAGGCGGCTCACAGACAGGATATCCGGGTATGCCCGGCATGTGGATGAACCCTATGGGCACTTGGCACGGGCCACCACCCTCAATGGGCATGTACCCCTACCCCATGGGAATGCCAGTGGTGCCCATGACACCTGAATCATCTAGAATTCAAAGTCGTGCACAATCACCCGTGCCTAGTATGAAATCCCGGAAGTCACAAGTATCACGGCGGAAGTATAAAGACGATACAGACGATGAGAACGAGCGCCGGTCCGTGTTTAGCTATGCAGATAAGAGTGAGCGGAAATCGGTTAGGGAGCGAGCAGAAAGAGCACGTGCGCAAAGAGAGAGGACTTCTGCTACGCGAGAAGTGAAACCAGAAGTGAAGCCAGTGGAAAAACGACCAGAAAAAGTCGATAAAGTTGCACGGAGCAAAGGTGCTAGAGTAGCTTCAAGTGAATCGGATATTGAAGATGATTCTGATCACAAAGAAAGTGGAGCCTTAGAAGATATTGCAAATGAGCCAGACTATGATCAATTACCGGAAGATTTTATAAAAGAAGAAGATATCATCGAAGAGAAGACAGAGTTACCTTCGATTCCTCTGCAAGATTGGGAGTGTGAACATTGTACTTACGTCAATTCAGCTGGGACAAGAGTTTGTGCGGTTTGCTGCAAAACACCGACATCTGCAACTATAAAATTCGTTAAGGGTAATACGCAAAACGAATCAACACTTAAGAGAAACGCACTAGGACTAGATTACAATCAACGCCAAATTGAATTAGAACAAAAAATTCAGAAACCTAAGACAGACTATAACAAACGGCAAACTAATTCGGTGACGTTGAACCAAAGGAAAAGTATGCTAAATGATTACACCCGGCGACCAGATGTAATTGATTCTGATCTAAAACAAAGTGCGTTTATTGTTAAAGATAGAACCGATTACGCGAAACGCCAAAGTGATTTGTTAAATTCAGATCAAAAGAGAAGCGCGCTAGCAAAAGATTACATGAAACCGGTAGATAGTACCAAACGCCAAAATGGCATGGTAGATTCAGACACGAGCCTAATGACAAAATTCGGCAAGCATATGAAAATAACCGATACAAAACCTACTCCAATCGACACCATCGATCGGAAGAAAGGTAATAGGAAAATCTCATTTTGGCCTGGGACGAAATTCTCGCCATTTCACAACAAATAAACAACCGCGCGAAGACACACTTATTTACTCCAGTTATTTATGTTAACATGTTTTGCATTTACCATAGTTTTAATTGTGTGTGCTTTGTTTATTTCAAGTGTTTTTTATTGCAATGTAACCATATGTATTTGTAGGAGAGATTAATAAAGAAGACTCCCGAACATCGCCAGACTTTTTCCACGACAACCCGGAGGATAATTTCTTCTTTGATAATAAATCTGATACAGCAATTAAATCTAACAACCAAAAAAGTGTTGCAGACAATCAGCCGATTTACACCGCTCCCACGAGCGCAACAAAGAAACAAAAAGTGTCGACCGCCGTCGGTTGTTCACCACCTCCTCAAAAAAGTGTTACTAAAAGTGATGGTGCAGTGCAAACTTATGATACAATTCAAGTGAAAAATGGTTCAATACGCAAACAAATGTCCACCGGTACTTCACCGCCACCTCAAAATATGTCCACGCAGGTAACTGCCCTACTTCTTTACTATGTGTGCATTTTATCATAATCTTCTTCTTATAGACTTACGACACTATTCAACCTCCATCAAGAGTATCGCGGGGACGATCCATGAGCGTCAGCGGGAGATCTAGTAAAACTCTGTCCAGGTCACACTCTTTACAAACTCACAATTTGGATAAAGATCCATGGAGTAGAGACCAATCAATGAGTCGCCAATCATTTTCAAGTGATTCACAAGTATGGACTTAATTGATTCCTTCGAACTTCTCATATTCCTCACACATAGTTAGTGCTGCAACCGATGATTTTATTGTTGTAGAGTTTACCTGGTTCTCCAGACCAACTTCGACCATCAAGCCGATACGATTACGAAGACCAAATGTACCAGGGTCGTTCAATGTCTAGAAGCGAAATTCGATCACCGTACCCGGTTCGAACACAAAGTATTATGGATTTGCGACGACCTGAACTTTATAACTTACCTCGCAGACCGTCTATGATGGATTTAGGATACCAAAGGGTGTGCAGACATTCATTCTTAATTGATGTTTTTGATTGGTTTTGATTTGATTGAGACAACAGATGTGTTTTTTTTATCACGCTTATTTTTGTTTGCCCATCATGCACATACCGCCAATTTACACATGTGTTTTATTTGCTTTAAGAATGGACATCGTAGCAAGAATGATAGCTTCGCGAATGAGTATCATCCGAACCAGCACGGTAGGCATGATTCTATGAAGGCTCAAGGATTGGAAATCGTAAAATTATTACGAGTATGTATTATCTACTATGTTGCGCTAAATATTATGACTCTATAAATCTGTTATATTTTTATTTGTTTTATTAGGAAGCTGAGCATTATAAGTTTAATGCAGATGATGTCCAAGCGGCGTTAGTTCAGTGCGGTAATCAAGACCCGATTGAGTGGCTGCGGGCAAATTGGGACACTATGGTCATCAGTGTCCAAACATTCACCACTAAATATGGGCTTGAGTGTCCTGAAAACCGAATCGGTAATGTGTCAGTTGGAGAAGCTAAAGAGACATTGCGAAATCATAAAGGAAATGTTTGGGCCGCAGTCACTGAATGCGTCGAACAACGACAGAAAAAAGTACTCTATTTGATGTCGACATTTTGTATGGTCTTTATTATTAATAATATATTTGTAGTACGCTGAACTAAACGGCCGTGGTAACTTCACTCGTGAAGACATTCTGACTGTGCTTACTGCGAACCATGGCGATACAGAAGCGGCTTACCATGAATTGAATAAAACGCAACTGAAGCCGTTTCTTATGCGCATTTGGGGCCCGCCTGCCGGCACTGATAATGAGGCAGGCAATGAGGGGGGCACTTTACAACGTATCAGGGGTGATGGTAAGCTACCTATCGTTTTATTTCACTTATTTATAATTCTCAAAACCGCATAACTTCCGCATATCCTATTTGGCACACCGATAACATTTTATGGTGCTCACTATTTATTTATTTACCCATCCTAAATATAGACCACATGTATATTTAAACTGTTCCAGATGTCGCCCAAACATCTAGTAAATCCTCTGACGACACAATGCTTGAGTTGGCGCGCGCGGTGAGTTCTTTATCTAATCTTAATTTGAGTTCGGAATTACGGGAACGCTTAGGCCTTCCTGCTCAGGTATCATCAAGTGACAAAAAAAAAACCTCGATCGCTTCACAGTCCCCAATTCACAGTGACTTGAAAATTAATAATAATAGCTTAGCCGCGAATGTTTTAAACCTTTTAACCCCTGATGCTACAAGTAGGACCTCCTTAGATAACTTAAGCATTGATGACCCCGAAATTGGTACTAGTTCACCGATTATATCAAACGATGGTTTTAAATCAAACGAGAATTTATCAGAATATTCGTTTCCCGAATTGAAATTCAGTGAATTGTCTTCATCTAGAGATGAGATAATCACGCAACATTCATCGCCAGAACACACAAATTATATAAATAATCTAAATAGAAATTCTCCTGTAAATAAATCTAAAAATCGTACTAGTACACCTGCACCTTTAAGTATAACAGATAGCTGTACAACTCCAGTACATATGAAATCTGCAACTACACCTAGAACTAGTACCAAACCACCCGTCGAATCCCATCAACAGATTTCTAGTAGCCCTATAGTTATAAAACAAACAAACATACATGATACCAAAAGTCATTCCAAAACCACAGACAGCGAATCCGATGATGATGCACCTAATTGGCAAAGTCTAACTTCAGATGATCTTGATTCTTCGATAGAACAAATAAAATCTTCAAAGACTCAAGAGTCTGAAGAGGAAACTAGTGAGGAATCTGAAGAGTCTGAAGAAGAGACAAGCGACTCAGAAGATGAAATATTAAGTGATTCTAATTTCCCAAAGAGTCCAGTTCCTAAAGATAAGCGTATAAAAACTCCACCAGTTTTACATACATCTGAAATCGAATATGTTACATTTGAAAGTGAACATGAGGATTTGTTAGAAACGGAACAACAAAACAGTGAGATTCTTAGTTGGGAAATAGTTGATACGTTCATTACAGAAATGGTTCAAAGTGTGAATCAACCTGAACCACTTATACATGTGGCTAAACATAAAGAAATACCGAGTATTTCAAATGTTACAATTGAATCTGAAACCAAAATAAAAAAGACGAAAAGCCCTAGAATAAAACGGAAAAAGAAATTGAGTAAATCGCAGAAAAATGATACACACGATAAAGTTGAAATTGAGCAAATTGTTGATGTTTCGAAAGAAGTGTTGAAAGAAAATCCACAAATCATTCAAGAAACTGTACTAATTAATGATTTCGTAAATGACAAAGTAATTACAGTAGAAAATGTAACAGATTTTGTACCAAAAGTACAAGAAAATATTCCAAGCGTACAAAATGAACTAGAAGTTAGAATTGAACCAGAATTACTTATAACTGAATTAGAATCTGTACAACCTGTTCAAGAATTTATAGAAAATAACGAAACAATAATAAACGCACCAATAATTGAACCGGAAACAAAACTTCCAAATGAAATAAGCAATACAGAATTAGTAGTAATTGCAGAAAATACCCCAAGTTCATCAACTGCTAAGCAATCCACTGCAACCAGCATCGTTGGATATATTGTAGAAAATATTCTAAACATTGTCAAAACGAAAGACGACAGTAAAAATCGTAAAATAAGCACAGATATTGAAGAGTATTATGAAGTACCAGAACAACCAGCAGATACAACAAACATAGAAAATGATAATATTTTTGAAGAACACATACAAAATGATACACATGAAACCAACAACGAACAACAGTTAGACATAACTGATGAAGTAATTGAAGAAAACACTATTAATAATGAAAGTATTTGGGATACTATTGAAGCATCACCTTCCATAAATACAAATACAGAACAACTTCATGAAACATCCAATATTACCAATAAAATACAAACAGAAACAGTCAATGATATTACTACTGATACTTCAATTGCAGAAGCACCTGAATTAGTATCAGAAAATTTTGAAATACTGGCAGAAAATCTTGAAGTCATATTAGATACACATGAATTAGTAACAGAAAACCTTGAATTAGTATCAGACACATCTGAATTAATAACAGAAACACCTGAATTAGTAACAGAAACACCTGAATTAGTAACAGAAGCACCTGAATTACTAACAGAAACATCTGAATTAGTATCAGAAGCACCTGAACTAGTAATAGAAAATGTTGAACTAATATTAGAAGTAGCTGAATTAGTACCAGAAAATCTCGAATTAGCAATGGAACCTCATGTCGTAGATGTAGAAAATCTTAATTTAAACGCACCAGAACAAATCGAACAAATAGTGGATCAAATTGAAAATATAGTAGACGAAATTTCAGAAATTGTTTTAGTAGAAACATTGCAACAAAATGAAGATTTACCAGAGCAGTTAGACATTGTGCAGTCAAAAAGTAATGATAGTATCACACAAGAACCTAGGAAACATGCAAAATTTACTCGCGATAAGAATAAAGTTATTAAACGTAAAGCAGTCAAAAAAGTTTCTGCAAATATAATTGAAGCAGAAGTACTAAACACTGTTGATTCTGCAAAGTTAGATGATGAAACTGTTTCAAATATAGAAATAAATGAAGATATTAAAGAAGAAATTAATTTAGCTGATGATAAGATTAACACAGCTACCTCTTCTGTTGTTCAAAATAAAAAAGTTCTACCTAAAATAGTTAAAAAGGAAAAGTCGTTTACTCAAGAAAAACCTATTATAAAATCGCACAGTGGTAGTAAAATAGGTAAAGTTGCAATACCAGCTAGATATGTAGAGGCAACAAAATCTACACCAGAGCCTAAAAAAGTTCAATCAAGTAGTCTCGAATCGAAAAAAGCCGCGACTCAAAAAGCTTCATCCAGTAGTCTTGATACCAAAAAAGCAACATCGAAAATTGCAGATACTAAAATACCAAGTCTTAAAAACATTCCGGAATCTATTAATAAAGAATCATCTCTTAAATCAAAATCAAAAATACCAGTTGTACTCCGCAAATTAAACAGCAAATCAGAATCTGATCAAAAATCTACAATCACTAGTAAAATACCAGTTAAATTTGGTTCACTAAAAAACCTCACGAAAGAAAACAAGAAAAAATCTTCAGCAAAGCAAAAGAAAGATTCAACGTCACAAGATGAATTATACAGTGGTACAGACTCAGAATCCGAAATCAAAGACACTAAAAATAGGAAAAGGGCTGAAAACATAGCACAAGAAATGACTAAATCAGTAACTGCGGTTCTAGAACTAAACCGGCAAATAAATGCTCAAAAACAATTTTCTAAACAGCCTCAATCGCGAGGCTCTACTGCACCTAATTCTCGTCAACTATCCCTACAATCTTATAGATCCTCAACAGACTTTGCCTCAGGCGATGAATCAAATTCCTCTGTGTCTGAGAGTAACATTGATGAGTTATTGAGTACAAGCGGAGACGAATTGAGCAGTTATGATGATTTTGATGAGGCACAAGAGGATGATTACGAGGATCTAGAAGAGGAAGCACCAGACATTGAAGGACCACACAGTTCTTCTAAACAATCCGCAATTGCATCAACACAGAATGGAATTAAAGCTATTAGTAAAAAGGGTAGTGATACGAAAGAAGAGTTTAAGAAAAAGTCTAGTTACATCGAAGAAACTTGTGAGTCTGAGTATCATACGGATTCATCCGAGCATGCTTCAAATAATAAAACAACGGTTATTATACAAAATTCTAAATTACCTGAACCAGAAGCAGAATTGACTGAATTAGAATTAATGGAGGTATGTTAATAATCGTAAAAATCATTTCTCATTTATGTGCTTTTTTAGGATGTTTAGTTTTAATAATTTTTTTTTTTGCAGTATATGTTTTATCTTGTACTCTCATTTGTAATCAATAAATTATCATTTCATATTTATTATTTTTATAGTTTATTCAATATAAAGTATTATCATTTTATTAATAAATATAAATTTAAACCCCTATTGTACTCATAACGATAATTATTCATTTAATGTAAAAAGTTTCAATTTTTTTTTTATATAAAACAATTTTGAATTTAATTAAAAACCGAATTTATAATATAGAGACAGGCCAGGCGTTTCTTAGCAGAAGGACAGTGCGAAACGTACCAACAAGCCGAGCTTGCGGTGAGCTTAATGGCGATTAAGTTCTCTACTGAAGAAGCTTTAGCAGCGGTACAAGATTGCAATACCTTAGACACGGCAGTTGCATATTTGCAGCAGGAATGCGAATTATGCGCAGGAAAATATCCTATGACTCAAGTAATACACCCTCCCTATAGTTATATACTCGTCTTATATATTATTTTTGAAAATATTCAAGATGATTTCAATGTTAAAATGTGTACACCGTTGCTGTCGTGATTGCGCTAAGTATTATTTCACGATCCAAATCACTGACCGGAATATTGCCGATTGTACTTGCCCGTTTTGTAAAATTCCTGAATTAAATGATGCTGAAATTACTGAGGATGATATTCTCGATTATTTCTCCAATTTGGATATATTGTTGAAAGGTATTTTAGAGATGGAAGTTCATGAACTATTTCAAAGGAAATTAAGGGATAGGACCTTAATGCAAGATCCTAATTTCAAGTGGTGTGCTCAGGTACATAAGAATGAAGGAAAATTAAAAAATAATATATATATTTAATGAATTATTTTAGTGCTCATCTGGATTTATAGCCAATCCTCGCCAGAAAAGACTAATTTGTCCAGATTGCAAATCTGTTACTTGCGCTAACTGTAGACGTCCTGTAAGTTTAATTACTCTATTTTTTATATTTTATAAATTACTCGTAAATAGTGGTTTATTTGTATATGTTATTGATTGTTTAGTGGGAAAGGCAACATGAAGGTTTAACTTGTGATGCATTCGGCGAATGGAAAGACGCAAACGACCCAGACCTCCAACACCAACACTTAGAAAAACATCTAAAAGATAATGGAATCGCGTGTCCCAAATGCAAGTTCCGCTACTCCTTAGCCAGAGGCGGATGTATGCATTTCACATGCACCCAATGCAAACACGAATTCTGTTACGGGTGCGGTAAAACCTTTATGATGGGCGCTAAATGTGGAGTGAGCGAATATTGTGCGAAACTCGGTTTGCACGCTCACCACCCTAGAAACTGTCTATTCTATCTCCGCGATAAAGAACCTGGTGAACTACAACATCTATTGAAAGAAAATGATATTAAATTTGATACGGATCCACCTACGGGACCTGGGGAGGATAACGCCTCAGAAAAGATGATCTGCCCGGTGCAGATGCAAAAGGAGACACCGGAAGGTTTACTTGATAGTGTATGCAACAATGACGTCAGTCCCGGATATGCTGGATTATGTCGGTAAGATTCTTTAGTTAGTCAAAAAAAAAAATTTTTTTTCAACCGTTTATTAAATATAAAACTTGCGCAATGTTTCTAGCCCTTGTAAGGTGCCGACATTTTACTTAAATAATAATTTTGCATCAGTAATTGAGTGATTAATTCGCCGTTTCAGAAACCATTATATAGAGTATTTATGCAGTCTGATACGTAAACATGATCTAGACACGTTGCCAATTTTAAACGCCGACGATTTGGAAACGGTAGTGCGTCGAGCGGCAAAGCGGTTACCGCCAAACGCGTTTGGTACCCCCAGGGAAATGTACCGACGTCGTCTAAGTCAGGTGTGCCATATTCATTTGTCTGTAGTGTGTGTATGTTTGTGTGTGCAGGGTGCATTACATCGAGTATTTAGTTGGGCTGATTAGCAGACATAAGATCGATCCCGTATCGATTTTGGATCTGATCGAGGTCATTCAGGAATTGCGCAGACGGGGCATGCCGCTGCCTGATCGGCCACAAAACTTCAGTGAATATCAGTACAGAAAAATGATCGGCCAGGTAGTTTATTGCATATGATCTTTATGAATTATTGTGTCTGTCAGGTTGCCCAGCTTTATACTCTGCATATATTAATGCTTTTTGTTTTACTAATTTGAGGATTTACACCTAATGCTAGTTTTTATTCACCTTGGGTCATTCTTATTTATTACTATATTGGTTACATGGGTATAACTTACTATTGCACTACATCTGACCACAACCGAATATAACAACTATGAATTGAAATAATATCTTATGTTATACAAGTTGCATACGTTAATTCTCTTATGTGAGCTTTGCCACAGATAAACATACATATGTATGTATAAGCATACAAAAGTATGCTTACTTGTGGATTTGTAGATGTGGGTACTAAAAATGCATAGTGTTTAGATTACTGTGTTTTTATAGTGTTTTACTAATCAGTGATTAGTTATTGCACCTAAAAGGTAAATAAGTGTTTGATTGGCTGTTATTTGCATGAATTAACTAATATATGGAATATAAAATAAATAATGCTTTCTGTTATTTTTAGATTGTGATAGATCAAATTCCATTAGAATGAAGTTAAAACAAAAGAGGATTGTTTCGTATTTAGTCTTTGCTGCCAAATACCAGAAGAATATTCATTATATATATTTTAGATATTTAGCCAAATGATAACTATATCAAATTGTTTACTTAAAACTAAAATAATATTTATTTACATTGCAGAAAATTACTCAATATATTTTCTACTTAAATAATAATACGTTTTGCAACAATAATTAGTGATTGTCTTCCTGTTTTGTTCATTTGTTACTTTATGTATGTTTGTTTGTTTTTATATAAATGTGTGTTAATTTTACCCTGTATTACAAGAAAATAAAATATTTGCAGTGTCTTGCACTGATGTTTCTTATACGTATTTTGTTTAGATAGGAATACAAAATTTTAATTATTCCAAATACATTAAATTTGTGTCGAAATCTAGAGATCTAATTATTCAAATATGTCGTGAAATTACTCACGAATAAAGGTCATTTTTAAAAATATAAACAAAGTTATATATAAAAATTTCTAAAAATATTTTTTTTCTTAAAAAATAATTACAAGTTACAATTGAAAATACAATATTATTCAAAATATTTCATACATCACATTAAATAATTATTTCTTATTTCTGGAGTATAATTTGTAGGGTCAAATTTATTTGACTTTTTTTTTGTTTTTTTGCTTACTTTTGGGGTATCAAGTATTATGACACTATCATTACTCATTTTTGGAGTATCATCAATGATAATACAATCATCATCAGTGTTTAAACTAAGATAATTTGGCGATTCTGAATCGGCAAAACTGGCATTATTTTTATTAGCTTTCTTGTTTAATTTTTGTTGTATTTTTGCTGCATTAACCGCACATTTCTTCAAACCTGCTAATTTTGTCTTACCCTTTTTGTTTTTTTTAGGTTTCGGTGCAACCTCACTCAATACAACATCCAATTTCGGTGGTATAATTTTAGTTTTTAAAAATGGTTTAATATATCGTTTCGAACATCTTTGACATACAGTTATCTATAATATATTAAAATTAATACCATGTTGATGAAATTCATTCCTATAAGTACCAGTCGCTGATGGTGTATGTTACTTCTTAGAAATTTTTTATTATACGTCACTTGATATTTAGTGCGGTGCTGATTCTTCTGCAAATTTCGTTTTGCGAATCTGGAGATTGCGTGAGCGGGTCCAATTTTTACAAATGGTAAAATTTCATTGAAATCGACCCCACATGCAATGCATCTCGCGACATTTGTTAAGCTTTCTTTCGCTCTATAATATAATTTCACCCTTAAAAGAGACAGTAATGAGTTAGTTTTTATTGTATTTTATTGCTTTTGTGTTGAAATTACATCATGTGGCTGCGTATTGCGTCGAATTGCGCATCATTAGGTAATGCTGCGATTGACTTGGACAGAAATTTTGTTGTCTTTTGCTCAGTCATGCTCGTAAGAAAATTATGTTATACCTTAAACGACAATTCCCTGGATTACAAAAACACGTGGGACAGATGACTTGAAGTAACGTTTATGTTAATATGGACGACTAAATGGAGTACTACATTACCGACGCGGAAATAGCAAAATATTCAATGCTGAGAAATAAACGAAAATGTAAAGATGTACTATGTAGTTAGCAAATATGTCAGTAGATGGCGACACTGATGACTTGAAGTGTCTGGTGGTGCTGCTGCCTTTTGGATACTTTAAAAATGATGGGAATTTAAATATATATATATAAATATATTAAAAAAAAATTTTTTTAAAATAAATTATATTTTTAAATTGTAATAGTATGTAATGGATGAATGGGAAAATATTGGAATTTATCCCAATATGGAGTTATAGGCAAATGCCCGACTATTGATCCGACGTCCATAGGCAACTGGTGACGTAGACATCACGCCACATATCCCTCCCATTCACGAGAGGTTTCCCATTGGTCGTTGAGTTCTCGTCCAAAAATATGTCACATTTATCCCGCCTGGATACGCGTACTTTGTATTCAGCGTGTTCTCATTAGTTTCCCGTAATTCTTATGTAAAAATCAAGTAAATATATGTGTATTAATGTCTTGTGTTAATTAACCTGTTCCAAGTGTAAAAGACACCCAATTTTAATTTACCACCACGGCATTTGTGTACCAATTCCCAAAAACGGTGAGTGTCTATTCATATTCCTCTAACTGAAACTAAGGCACCGTATTTGTTTAGATGAGGAGCGTTAAGGAACAAATTTCTATGAGATAAACAAGCAGATTTTTTTTTTGACTTTGCATATGACATACATCCCAAACATATGATCCATTGCACTAGGTTAGGTTACATTTGATATGATGACCGGTCCATTTAATCTTCTTACGCCAGCATCCACACCTCAATTCATTACGCCAGGCTACACGTGGTTTTACTACAATCATTTGACACTACTAACAATCCAATTGACTAAAAAGTACTCATTCGTAACATACGCGTCATACAGTGCGCAATATACATTTTTTTTTTATATATATATATATATATATATATATATATATATATAAATCAATTTTTAATAACAAACCGGTTTTAATCATATATTTAACTTTAATACAAAATTAAATAAATCTCATTTATAAATTAACCACTAGTTAACAGGGTAAAAAATAACACTGCTCTCCTCTCTCTAACAATAAGAGTACATGTGTTCTACTATAATAGCGTCTGGATTAATTAAATTTTTTATGTTTAATTCAAACAGTTTTTTTTTAAACTTGTTGCATTTCAATTGTCTTAATTTTATAATTTGTGTGTAAATTTTAATAAAATAATATCGCTGCAGTATAGCGGTTTCTTAGCTACATAGGTAAATGACCGTTCGTTGCAGACTATAGTGTCCTTGACCTTGACAATTTCTTCCGATTGGAAACTAACTTAAAATTCGAATTGACTTATATTTTCTTATAAGCCAAATCACCTCATGTTTTCCTACAGTATCTATAAATAGTGTTAATGCAGGAATTTATGATTAAAATAATCGCGGTACTATTTTTAAACAATAATGACTAAACGATTTAGATATTTAAGAATTCATTATTATAAATCATTGAACATTGCTATTTTTTATTGAACTAATAACAAATGCCCTAGTCTTTTGTTGTTTTAAGTTAAAAACCACGTCATTTATAGCAGTTTGTATGTTAGTCATATGGAAACTTATTTTTATAACACGCAGTGGTTTTTACGTCGAATACATTAAATTTCTTACAATTTTTTTGTGCTTCCACCAAGACTTTGACCTATGGTATTTGTTATCGTTTTTATAAACTGATAACAGTTTACACCTAAATGGTTTAGGGCGCAATTGAAAATAGACATGTTCGGTAAAAAAAAAACAATTAAAAAATTTGTAGTTTATTAATAATTTATGACGATTATTTTGATTGAGAACATGTGTATAATTAATGTGAGAACATGTTTTAGCTTTTTAATATGCGTATACGCTAAAAACAATAGATATGCTTATTAAGGCATTTCGTATTTACTAATAGTAGTACACTGCTTTTATACTTTCTTATACGCAGATTTTAACGAAAATATATCTTTTGACCTTCTCTGAATCGAGTCTGACTATTTTTAGGAAATGGCTATTGAAATTTGTTCATATATTATTTATTTTACATATATCGTATCAATCGTTTCTGTTCAACATAAAAATCAAATAGGACTAAATTTTTTCAAAATTTAGAAAATTTTCTAAATATACCGATCTATCCAAAATGCGTATAAGAAAGTTCAGTGTTAAACATGCCAGATATGTCTATTAGATGTCAGCGAATTAATATACTCTCAATCGGTGATATCCTATATGTGTGTATTTTTGTATGCGACTAAAATGACCTGCGCTAGTCTTGGACTTTGAATTTGGATTTTGTTGTCTCTGTTCGTGTGACGTAATTTGCAATAATCAACTTGGCAAGGTCTCCCTCAGTTGTTTCTCTTTCTTCTCGAGTATTTCGTGTAAAAAGATGAGCAAATTCGGTAAAATTCCGTGTAGAGGAACAATGTCTACAAGTTGCACTTTACAGATCTATAGACTACCATGTCGAATAATAATTATAAAACAAATTACAACTCAAAGACTAAAATCATAAAATAACCATATCACTATTGTATAACAACAGAATGATTGTTTTGAGTTTGTAATGATTTTTAATTAGTATTTTAGCCATCTATTACTATGATGCCAGTTGTTTATTTTCTAATTGTTATTTACTATTCAATTGTTCGTGACAGGTAGTTGATTCTTCTAAATTGATTCCATCACGGAAGAAATGTCATTTATTATGCACAATACCAAAAAAAAATCTCGTTTTGCATTTATAAAATTTGAAATTTATTAATTTTAATTTAATTACACTTGGACCAAAAAAATGGTTTTTTAGTACTAGTAAAATATTTTGAAACGATTTTATTTTTTGTCAATATTGATTGCAAAGTACAATTAGTTATCTTTTCAAATTTATTTATTACATACACGAATAAAAATTTAAAAAAAAAAATAGTTTTCTGGAAATTTATGTTAGCGTTTTCCTACTTGAAAATGAAATGATTAATGTTTTATGTAACTTTTGAAATGTATACTAATTTGAAAGTGTAGTCGCTAGAAAATGATGCGTGCTTTAGTAATTAGGATGTGACAATAAATAAACAAATTATCGAGCGACTCTCCTTTGCCCTGGTTTATCGCGACTAACTCATGCTGGCGTGAAGTTCAAAAATATCAGTCGATGTAGTCAAAGTTCGAGGTTTTATATTTGTGATATATATATATGCATATAGAGATACTGTATCTTGTCGTTTTTATCAGTTAAGAAAAAAGGTAGATAACTTGTAATAAAGCAACTATAAATATTGTTGGAGAATTGCAAAACAACATCAATATATTGTTGATATTTTAAGAGAGTTAATTGTGCTTATATAGTAAATAAAACAGATGAAAACAGAAGAATAGGATATGTATAGATATGGGTGGATTAGTCTTCCAGACATTTTCTGTTCGAAGCTCGACTGTGGTTGTATATTAACGGAAGTTCGTCATTAATTTATTTGAGGTCCCTAGTTGTCTTTGCATACAGATTGTTTTACTGCTTGTCGCATAGTTCACGACTTCCGCTTAACTACTTGTTTCATTTCGGTGGGCAGCAAATTTCCTACTTTTCTATGTTTATAAAACAAATTCGTATTTTTACAACAGCGTAAAATTGGCAATAGAACGCAACTTACTCACCGCTTCAACTCAAGTTCAAATCAAGGGAACTCTAAGGTCAATTCATGACCCATATATCATTAATTAACTAAAATATATTTCTAATAAAAACAGAACAATCAAATGAAAATTATTTTATTTTTACCACCATTGTTATCTAGAGCTTTGTATATATTTAATTGATTTAAAATTTATCAAATTCATAAATAATTTTTTAAACTCGACGAAACGCAATGTCGCTTGAATTGATTTAAAATATATTTTAACTATGGCTTAAGTAACAAATATTGTTAGTATTGAATTTGCAGTCGGCTATCTGAGATTTATGTAATAGACTTCGCACTTTGGTAACACAAAAATGTTCGATCACTATGCTTGAAGCTGTTGCAGATCTGCTTATCACGAACTAAATTACTTTTTTCTGCTGTAATCTAAATGTGTAATGCTATCATAGAATAATTGTTTTTACTTCTTCATTGAATTTTTTTTCTGCAATATGCTAAACATAGTTACGTTCTCTAACCTTCGTATGTCCTTAGCGACTTTTTACTTACTCTTATTTACTCCTATATTGCTATATAATTATTACATTTTAATGTTGAAATATGCATAAATGAGACTGATAGCGAGATGGGTCGCATTGATCTATCGTCCGGTCACTAAATTTGAATTATTACTACCAAGGACAAAATTGTATACAATTATATTTAGTTTCGAAATATATTAAACTTTTTTTTATAAAAGTTACACCTATCTCTAAATATAGGTAATAAGGAATAAAAAGTTGGGTAAATCCTGTCCTTCGCTCCACCCTACATTTTATGTGTTCTTCATGCGCATATTCAAATCACACTTTGATCGAATGCTCTGAATTTTCCCGTCACTTTTACCACACGTTTAGATACATTTAGTTGTGCAGACATATTTATTGCAAATATTAACACTACTGTGGTTCTTTAGTTAAAGTGTATTTTAGGTCCTATTGAAGGATTTATTTGTATACAAATAAAAAGATCGACATTTAAAGGTATTTTATAATTTCACGTGGTGAGAAACCTAAATTAATAAATTTTACTATAAAAATACTTGCACACTTAATTATCTCTACATTGAATCTAAGAATAAATGATGCTTATAAACTAGTATACTTGGCAATCACATCCGATGTAATTAATATTGTACCTTGATTATTGACCTGCGTTCCGATCACGTGACATCGGAACACTATTTAGCACTGTAACATAATCTGGACTAGTACTTGTTTTTTTTTTTGGTACACCAACACAGTGTGCTCCCGCTCTACGATACTACGGTCCATCATATCTGTCCGCGGTTTTTATTTGCCAAGTCGTGCGTGTTCGTCTTGTTTTAGTGTCCTTTTGGTTGTTTGGTTCTCAAGATTGTTTTCTTTATTTTGAAGATTCGGGGATTTTTTTGACGGAGAACAATGCTGCATCTAAGGTTTGAGAGAGTTGCGCGTGATTTTTTATGTGGTTTTTCGAAAATACTAAATTGAGTTTTGTTTGAGCCTAATATGGTGCTTTAGGTTTTTTGTCAAGACACGTTATATAAAACGTTGACAATGTGTGTATTGTTTTTTTTTTTTGCGATTTATTGTATTATTAACTAACAACTGTAGAAGTTGTGTTCTTATAGGATCTATATGCGTTATAGGGAAATTAGGAATTCTTGAAAAATAGAATTTTGTGAAAATGAAAAGTAAAAGCGACGATTTTAATATTAAGAATTCAATGTTATCTTATCATTGAATTAATTTCTACTTGGACTTTAAAACTTATAAAGTTATAAACAATTTATAGTTAAATAATTTTAATAATTTCCATGTTTGGATGATTTAGCGTTGTTAATCTTTCCGGGACAAAGTGTATAGTAACAATATACATCATACGATTTGTGTCCTTCATATGCAGGAATTAAATAACATGAAATATGTTTATTATTTATATACATATTTCGCACGTGTCAAAAACCAATTTGTCAAAATTTAAACTCGGTCGTAAATTCAGCACATAAAATGTCACTCAATATTCACCTTGACGACACTTGACCAATAAGATTCGATCGACGATATAAAAAAGAAAAAAATACATAAATCTTGCTCACATGTACGAAAAATATGTTTTATCTCAAATTTGTGGACCAGATTTAAAATCCGATAAACAAGCAATAATAATACATTTCATCATAACAACAATTATCTCATACACTCAATATTAACAATACATACTTTTAAACAGAAATAATCTGATTGCGATAAGGTAAAACAGTTTCGCTCATAAATCAAAAGTCATTGATTTTTTATTTGCTAATTATTGTTGTGTATATTTTGTTTATACATTCATTCATAATACCTCATTTACATATATATGTGTTTTGTATAGTTGCAGAAAACATTTGAAACAGACAGTTCACCATGTTTGTAGATGACAAACCGTGAGTACATTCATGCATTCCATACATATATATGCATCTTTATTTTCGAACTCTATATTTTTTTATTATTATCTGTTGCATTTTGTCGTTGAATGTGAATGTATATCAAATTATCTATTGCACGAAATACTCAATTAGCATGTGTAACTTACAAATCTATAAATTATTTCTGATTGAATCATTCAAAAATTTCTAATTTATTTTTCGATATATTTTGTTATATATTTTATATCAACATTTTTCATGGAAGTGTAAAATTATCTTATCAATATTTATTTCATCCACATATAATTATTTCGTGATATCGATCTACGTAGATATGTATTTTATCACCCAAATTAAATTTGAATGGAAAAGTTATATGCTTGAGTACTATTCTATCCTATCTACAATTACTTCTATTCGATACTATATCTAGACGCATGGTTGAAATCTTCGATTGTTTTACTATTTTTCTGAATAGTAAATCATTTATTTACATTATTTTACTATTTTTCGGAAGAGTAATTTATTTACATTATATTAAAACTTTCTATGCCAAAGAATTTCTAAGTTGGCTTAGAATATGAGGTACAAAGTTTTGACGTGTACTAAAATTATACGTTGATTTTTTTGAACTTGAAAATAAATATCATTTGACTACAAACATATCCTAACTAAGTTAGCTTTACACTAGTCTTTTTTCAATAAGTTCTCACATAATATGCATATTTCCTGATATTCTAAACAGTGCGAATTAGATTTATGAATAATACATATAATTTATTTGGTTTCTTTGGCCTTCGGCCTTCAGCACTCGATTGTCATATTACGTTATAATTCTATGACGAAACTTATATAGGGTCAAGTTCAACATTGGTTGTCAAAAGGCCACGATCATCAATTGATGTATTTGTAAATACAACAATGAGACATAACAACTATGCATTAATTTGTTATATAAATAACAGTACAAAACCCTAAACGGAATCTATTTAAAATAAACTAGCAATATTATTAAGATTTTTTTTTAAATTATCTAATACAAATTGTTATTATTTTAAATAAAATATGGATTGTCTAGACAACAATTGTATAATTAATCAAATATAAATTTACAAAGCAAATATTGTTTTGTGTAAGTAATTGGTTAATACCAATTAATTAAAGCTCCAATAAATAATATCTAGTTATTAGATTGGGGACCAATCTGCGTTAATTAACAAGTATCTGATTTAATTACTAGCCTTAACAAATTTCAAGGTCGTAATTATATTGCAACCCTTAACTAATCGACGACCTGGATTTAGTAAGTATTACGACAGCGAATCGTTATACATTGTCGAGTTAAATTTGAGAAAAAACGTAATATCAAAGTGCGCAATGTTGAAATCGATTGAACTTGACAACCTCTACAAAGTCGTTATTCGAGTGTAAGATAATGCGAGATCTAAGTTACATCCTAACACTCTAGGTCAAAGAAGACAAAATATTTTAAATAAATCTACCCGGATATTAAATGTTTTATTAAATTTATAACGTAAATAAATATTTAAAACAATGTTTAGTTTTTTGGTAACATATTAACCCATATGAGTGTGGGGTAATTTTTAACATTTGTGTTACCAATAATTGATCTACACATGCACAGGTGTTCAATAATAAATTACATTATTTGATTGGTTCTTGTTTTATTGAAAGTACGTTATATAATGACCTCCATTTGTAACATTCTCTCAATCGCTCAGATATTCCTGGAATATCTCCGCGATAATTTTTCCTTCGATCACTTTAAAGTTGTTTTTGTTTAATAATTTATAAAGTATTTCCAAACACCTTAGTTGAGATGATAAGACTATGAAGTGCTGTAATAATAATTGTTCTTTGGACATTAGTTATACAAAAACGTACGTTATCTTAGTGTACTATGAACCACCGCCATACTTAACTTAATAGCGCAATCTTTTTAACTCGAGTTTTGCTAATCTAAAGTTAGTTGTGATTTAATACACCACAAGTATAGTGCTAGTTGTGCTACTTGGATTTTTTGGAGGCAATTAACAATTTATTGTAAGTTGAGTTTTAATAAATATTCCAGGATGAAAATAATTTATTTAACAATAAAATTAAAAAACGTTCTGGTTTTAACTACAATAAATTATTGTACTGTTATAACTATTATGTTTATATTTTTGTTTTCTAATGTAAAAATAATCAGTTTTTTTATTCGGTGGTAAATTTGCTTGAATCGCGTAATTATGGGAATGTTTTGCGGTGTGGGATTTATTTTGAAAATATTTGTTTATGTTGTCGCTAGCAGCAGCACTATTTGTAGTTTAATTAAAAAATGCAGGTCGAACAAATTCAAATCCACACTCGTTAACATTCCGTGTTCACCAGTTAGAAGAAGTACAGTTCTTCAAACCACGTGTTTTAATTGTAAAAATTTTAATTTATTTTTTTTAAAATGTTGGATATTCTTAAATATTGTAATAATTTGGTCAGTACGAGGTATGTAATTTAAATCGTATAACTAAATATTAAGATATATATAATTGTATAATTTTACAGACTATGTTGAGTCTGCAAAAATATTTATATCTAATCATAATCTTAAGACAAGATTGAAGATAATTATCAATTTATAGTACAAAGTCGAAAAACCTTGAATAAGTATGATTTAAAATAAAAATAGACTAAAAAAAATTGTTGCATTTTGATTGATTTGCGTACGCATTCATATCTTAAAATATATTCGCGTTTTACCTCGTATGAAAATTTAATGGTTCATTTCAAATCTTTTTATTTAAGAGACAAATAAATGAACAATAAAATATAAAAAACCTTGAAAAAATAATATTGTTCTTTTTGTGTTGAGTTTTTCAAAGTAACAAAATTGAAAAAAAAAAACGTTTTATAATTACGTGTTTATGTAAGGTGTGCGTGTATTTATATGTTTACATATGTAAAATTAGAAGTTTAAATTTAAACAAATTACTTACAAATAAACCGTATTTAATTTATTTACTGAAACAAGTATGGAAAATATAAATGGGTATTTATTTTAAATTAGTTGCCACTGTAATAGAAGACATACAAATCAAACATTTGTTGGTCTTCCGCAGCGAATAAGGTGTAGATAATCTGTATAAAGAACAAAATAAGGAAATACTTGGTCCATACAGATACACTCTAAATGAATTACTATAAAGCATGTTTGCAAGTCTAGTATGGTGCTTGATTCGCAATTTTTATAAAATAATAAAAAACAAAATTATGATATTATGAATGTTTTTTTTTTTTTGTAGCAATATGGATGGAGTCGGTGTGAATTTGGCGATTGGCGCCCTAAAAGCGATCGCTTTCGTATGCGATATCATCACGTTCCCGGTGTATGCGGTGCTCCAGAAACCCTGGAAACGACGGGAACAGTCCAGGAGAATCAAGGTCAGTAGGGTATATAGACACAGTTTGAAATGTAGAAATTGCTACTCAAGGCATGAGTTACTTTTTATATTACTGTAATATTATAGTTTCGTACGGTACTTAAACATAACTATGTTTGCAATGGTTAGCTATTTTAGTTTAAAACTTTAGACAAGCTATAATTTTCGTCAGTAGAATTATTTTAAACTTTGCTAACTTTTATATATATTAAAAAAAAGTTTAGAAGTAAGATAAGAATTTATATTATATTTTATATGTAAATAAATACCCCATTTAGACATGATGACATAAAAATGATTTATTTCGACGAGTCTTGTCACTTTTTCGTTGTATTGAGTCCTGCTTATACTGCACGCTTTTAAACTAAAATCGCTTGTGTTTACCACTGTTTGAAATACCTTTGTCACTTTGTGTTTTTGGGACGGGGGACCTAAATCTACTTGCTTATTTCTTGGTAAGTGTTTGTGTTGTGTTTATTCTCCAGTAATTCAATCGTTTGCATTTCAATAGTCAGCGAGGTTCAACAATTATATATATATATTTGTCAAATGGAATTGTTTTAATTTTAAGTTTTTTGGCTTTATATAATATTGTAATTTAATTCAAAAAAATGATTAGGTGATCGCAAGCCCGCGTGAAGGAGGTGGTATATATTCATTTGGTTCAATCATTATTGCATACATTTTCATTATTTAAATTGACACATTCATGACGATTCAAATTGAATTATGATGATTTATTTCATTGTGATTTAATGTGATGCCAATAGGTCGAGTGGTGTTTGAGAAGAATATTTTAAAGGAGTCATGAATGGGTTTTTCGGTTGTGGCGTAGACAGTGTTTCTTAAAATCGATATTTGATTAGAATTGAGAAACACTAGTAGCAATTGCATGATGGAATCATTTAGCTGCTATCAAAACAGTATACTAAAAATGGTGATCGTCAAAGTCGACAAAGACTCGACCAGATTTCTATTGTTTTGATTTGATTTGTTTTGTGTGTGAGGGGTGTACTGTCATCTATTTCACTTTCTGCGGAGATTAGATTTTAGTTTTGTTTTTTTTACTTTATACTACTGGTGGGTGAGAATGCGTATGCTGAATGATGACCATATGTGTTCAATGTTCCCTTCATATAGGCGAGCGTGGTAGATGTTACTCGGAGTCAATCCCGGGCAGATGTTAGCGTTGATATGTCGGAACCAAATAACATTCATAACAGTGACCAAGCCGTTCTTACTGCGAATGTCCAGGTAGAACAACCCTCAACTACTTCTTTCATATACCAAATACCAAATCACACACATCACACTATCTATTGTTTTTAACAAAATTTTTATGAGTGTTATCATGTTGAAGATTGATGCAATAGAACTATATATTCTTTTATAGAAGCTAACACTACATTTCAATAATAATTAAAATGATTTTTATTTCCAATAAACTACAATTAAATTTTTACCTTTCTTGTTTACTGTGAAGTAAAAAGAAATCAATTGTAAAACAAGGTCATAAAATTATATCATTATATAAACTAGATATATTTACGAGAAATTGCTACATATATATAATATTAATTTTTATGAAATTTGAATCTTCATATTAATATATTTTTTAATTTTATATTTTATAAACTATTTACAGTACATAGGAAATTAATAAAGAAATTAGATTATCATGCGGAAATCTACGCATTACGACTGCAAATATTGATTTGATTACGTCCTTCGAATTTTTTAAAAATAGCGATAAAATAGGAAAACAAAAGCAAGCGTTACTATTGAAAATAATTTGATAAAATAAAATTATGTTTTTACATTTTTTATATATATTGACATAAAATAAAATGATTTAATGCATCAATCTTCAATAATCATATATGTTTGTCTGTGCAATGGCTTCTAGCAATTTCTTGTTCTGCTTTTATAGAAACTGTTATTTTATTAAGGAAAATTATCTGAACATGTACTTCCTATACTTACACAAAAAACACCAATATATAATATGTTATATATAATAAAAGGTACGTAGTAAAAGAATGCTTCAAAAAAGAAGCATTTCCCATTTATTAAATAATTGTATTTTAAAAAGCATGATCTGTTGAATTGGCTGATATAAATCGCATCCTGATTCCAAATTTTGTTGTTTATACATTGATACTTGGCAGTGTATTCAAAATTTTGATAATGTATTGACTATATGGTGTGATTTCTAAATAGGGCGAAGCTATCAATAATGTCACGCCAGGTACAAACAGCATCACATTCCGATCACTAGATAAACCCGGTCATGTGCACGTGGATTTGATCCGAAACAAAGTCGACACTGTCGAGAAAATGTTCGTTTATGTCAGCAAAGTACATGGCAACAAAAAATGTCTAGGTACCCGGCAGATTCTCGGTGAAGAGGATGAGATGCAACCGAACGGAAGAGTATTCAAAAAGGTACAAACATATTTTACAGCGTATTTGATTAGCTTTCAAGTGATACTTAACTAGATTGTAAGTTGTATTGGAATTGAAATATTTCCAGATGACACACTACGCCAATCAATTTTATTGAAAATTGCATATAATAAAATAAAATAAAAATTTGATTTCATCACCATTATTATTAAATTATCTACAACATATAAACAATATATATTTGGATTACTTCATAGTTCTGTTCTAGCTAAATAATGATTATTATTCTTTTGCATACAGAGGCTCTGATTTTTCTACGAACAGAACATTCTTTCCGTATTAGTTAACAAGTTTAATTAATCGTTATCAACGTACTGTTGATAACAATTGATTAAATGTGTTTAATATACTAAACATATTTCAATATTAAAACACTATGTTTATTTTGTTTTGTTTTTTATAACAAATTAATCAATATTTTTCCATGATTCAAATATATTGCATAACTGAACTAATAATAAAAATTATTAGACTACATGGCAAGAGTTGTAATTCAATTTTAAATAAATCTAGGTTTATAAATTAAATAAGTAATTTACCTGCTTAATAACATTACTTTTGATGAGTTAATAGGCGTACAAGAATTTAATTAAAATAATTTATTTATAGTACAATATGGGTGAATATAAATGGAAGACGTTTAGTGAGGTAAATGAACTGGCCACACATTTCGGTCGGGGATTGCGTGAACTTGGGCAACAACCTAAACATAATATGGTCATCTTCGCCGAGACCAGAGCCGAATGGATGGTGGCTGCACATGGTTTATTCAAACAGAACATTCCAGGTAGAGCTTAACACAACATTTAAAATCAACGGTGGACTTTACATTTGTCGCTTTACAGTTGTAACAATTTACGCAACACTTGGAGATGACGCAATTGCGCATGGCATTAATGAAACTGAAGTAACAACCGTAATCACTAGTCATGAACTATTACCGAAATTTAAAAATATCTTACGTTTGACACCACGCGTTAACACTCTTATATACATGGAAGACCAGCTCAAGACGACTGAAATAGACGGATTCAAGGATGGCATGAAAATTGTTCCGTTCCAGGAAGTTATTTCTATGGGAGCCAAATCAAAAATTGGTACAGAATTTTTGTAAAATTTAACATATTTAGAAAACTTTTACAATAGTTACAATTTAATTTCTAGAAACTGTACAACCAGTCCCTAAAGATGTAGCAATAATAATGTATACAAGTGGCTCAACTGGGGTACCAAAGGGCGTTATTCTTTCTCACGCAAACGTGATAGCTGCATTGAAAGCATTCGCAGACGCTGTAACGATATACGAAGACGACATCCTCATCGGTTTCCTTCCTTTGGCTCACGTCTTTGAATTGCTAGCCGAAAGCGTCTGCTTACTAACAGGTGTACCAATCGGCTACTCAACTCCGCTTACCATGATTGATACTTCGAGTAAAATAAAGAAAGGAACTAAAGGAGACGCCACTGTTTTACATCCAACATGCATGACTGCTGTACCTGTACGTTTACTATTTTTTAAGTGATTATTTGTATTTATTAGAGCTTTTTTTTGTAGCTTATTTTGGACAGGATATCAAAAGGTATTCAAGAAAAAGTTAGTAAAGGTAGTGCTGTTGCTAGAGTTCTGTTCAAATTCGCATATGATTACAAAATGTCTTGGATGAAACGTGGATACAATACACCTCTACTGAACAAGTACGATTATTTAATTTCTGCTATTGATGAATTTTATGATTAATTTAAATTTGTTGTTTGCAGAATTATTTTTAGCAAAGCTGGTAAACTCTTAGGTGGTAAAATGCGATTGATTCTCTCTGGAGGTGCTCCCCTAGCGCCGGACACTCACGAACAAATTAAAGCTTGTCTATGCGCAAATGTGATTCAGGGTTACGGTTTAACAGAAACAACATCTTGTGCCACTGTTATGGATGGTACGTTATAGATAATATGGATTTGGTTTTTTTAAATAAAATTACGTTTTTGGTTTCTAGAACATGATATAATTGTTGGTCGAGTTGGGGCTCCTACTACAGCTTGTGATATTAGATTGATTGATTGGGAAGAAGGAAATTATCGCATCACAGATAAGCCAAATCCACGAGGTGAAGTTGTTCTTGGAGGCGATAATATCAGTGAGGGTTATTACAAATTGCCAACTAAGACCAATGAGGAATTCTTTGAAGAAGACGGCAAGCGGTGGTTCAGAACTGGAGATATTGGTGAAATTTATAGTGATGGTGTACTGAAAATTATCGGTGAGTTTTTTATTCAAATGCATGCAGCTATTTATTAAATTTGGAATGTATTTTGATTTTAGATCGTAAGAAGGATTTGGTGAAACTCCAAGCTGGAGAGTATGTATCTTTAGGTAAAGTAGAAGCGGAACTAAAGACATGTCCTGTGGTAGAAAATATTTGTGTATACGGTGATTCGAGTAAACATTTCACGGTTGCTCTGGTTTGCCCGAACCAAGCTCAATTGGAGGATATTGCACATAAACAAGGAGTGACAAATAGTACGTTTGAAGAACTGTGTACTAGTCCTGCCGTTGAGAAAGCCGTCATTAAGGAATTAGCTGAACATGCTAAGAAATGTAAGATATCTCGTAGATAATTAATTGGTGAATAAATTAACAATTTTTTGATGTTGAGCAGGTAGGTTAGAGAAATTCGAAGTCCCAGCTGCTGTAACCCTATGCACGGAAGTATGGTCGCCGGATATGGGTTTGGTGACGGCTGCGTTCAAATTGAAGCGAAAAGACATTCAGGAACGTTACCAACATGAGATTAACCGCATGTATGCTTCCTGAAAGCAACCTGAATGGCGCTAGCATCGCCATCCGCATAATAATCATTTTCCAAACAAAATTAAACTACTAGAAAAAACTCTGTGAATACTATGTGCGTGTGAATCATGTGAAGAAATCAAATAATCCCAAAATGCATTCGCCGGTTCTGGTAACAGGTGAATAAGGACATTTTATCAATCCAATTTAACTATTCCCAACTCCCTTCCCTTACGCCCTTACCGTGAAATGATAAAGAGCTGCTATACCAAATAGGGCGTTGTTAAACTGAATGCCCTTTTGCGGCAACAAGAAATAAATTAGTTAATTTATTTATGTGTAAAAAATGTATATAGTAACACTTTGATATATTTTCCCCCCTTCGAGATTTTAATAATAATAATATCTTGCTTACAGAATCGCATAGGCTGTCATTTTGTAATTTTAATTATTATTAATTTCTTTTTTGTTATGCGAGTACTGATTGCATCAGTATGTTTGTATATTTTGCGCGTTATAAATAAATATGAAAGAATCACATCTAATTTATAGATTAGGCAACAGTTTCTATTGCTCAATAGGGTTGCAGCATTATGTTTTAATTGGTTTAAAACCGTCATTATTTCTTCCATTTTTCGAAGAAACGTTAAATGTACAAGTACTTACATTAACCGAAATCACATGTCCAGTGTCTAACTAGAATCGTGCAATATCTGAGCTAGTACACTCTATTTTCGAAAACACATTCATAATATATCTCAAACGTAAATTACACTGATTGTGTTTATCCTAAACTTAAATTTAGCCCTAGTCAACAATATACCTAAACTACTTTGCTTTTCCTATCGTTAAGGGCAAAATTACGTCTAATTTATGTTTCTGTTATATAATAAATAATATTGCGAACGTATTAAGGTGATATGTGTTTATTCAAAATAAGGAATTGTTCAGCTCTGTAGATTAATTCGTTTTAATTAAAAAGTAATCCACCCAGATTTGTAAATTTGTGGACTGATGATAGTGAATATTTTGATTGTTTTTAAAGATACTGTACATACTAGGTGAAGAATCGACCACAACTATCAAAAATGTTGATTCAAATGGTTGAATATTTTGTACGATACTCAATATTTATTTTAAAAGAAATATATTTACCTTTGGGTATGTGGTGCTCTGTAGTCAGTTATTTTAAATAAGACTAGCTAGTTTTTTAGATTACCCTTTTTGTCTGTTATATTAAATGCAAATTGTATTTTCTTTTTTTCGATTAAACATCACATTTTTAAATATGCCTCCAGTTGCGTTTATTCTTCACTGTTCACTACGAATATAAGCAGTATTATACAAATATTCGTCACAATTGTGTATTCTGTTCCTAATATTGAGCAATTTTTTTTTCGGAATCATTTAAATAGTCCCGAAACAATTCTAGTGCGTTTTCGAATAGTTTAATATTTTGCAATACATTTTTGAAATATTTACAACAGTCTGAAAGCGATGTTAAGAAATTGTACAGTTGTTTGTATGTGCAATATAAAATAATTTAATTTAAATCTGTTTTAATATTCCTCTATTTATGAATTTAAATATCCTTTACTACTAATATATATTTATAGTTTTCGTAGACTGTTAATAAATGTTGAATGAAATATCGTATAAAATATTTAATGAAGAGTTATATGCAAATAATTTTATTTCCCTTCAAAATAAATAAAAACTCAACAATTATAAAATACGAGAATATTGTATTTTATAGTTATTAGACACATTGTTGTTGATGTTGTTACATTGGATTTATAACGTATATAAAATGTAAATAATAAAGTCCCCATAATATGAATGATGCATATTTAAATGCGTTTTGGTTAGATATTAAATTTGTAATGATGAATTCGTTTTGTTGAATGTGAGCAGGGTTGTGAATGGCTGGAATGGTCTCACACTTGATGAGAATGAAGACATCAAGTTCGCTAGTCTTCAGGAACGTGTATACTTGCCCCAAATGTGAAGCATAAACACGGATGCAATGAAAAGCAGGGACATTACTAACACTGGTACTGGACCACTAAAAGAAACAAAATTATCAATATTATATTATGACTTAAAATTGTAATTAACTAAAATTCCAGATGTATAAATCATTTCGAAATTGTCTATTGCGATTTAATATGCATAATACACTTACACTTTGATTCCGGGGGAGTCATCGGTGTAGAATCTCCACATGCCACCACTGCTGGTTCCAGTATTGCGATTTCTTGCAGATGTAGCAGTGGTTGTTTTCCGTTGCCTTACCGTGCCTCCGCTGGAGCTTCTTGGAGCCACAGCTTTGGAAGGCGAACGGCTGGCCGAGCCAACAGATGTTGAGCTTGGTGGAGCGGGCTAAAAAGTATAAATAACAATTAAAATCATTAATGAAACTTGACTACTATTAATTAATACTTTATTATTTATTAATAAACTTACCATTTTGTGTGTTGTGTGCGAAACTGTAAGCAAGAGTAATGAGTACGGAACTTCTTATGACGGACACTAATATATTGAGGACGACGACTGATTCGTGTTTTTCACTCCACGTCCACAAATATAGCGCTGCTTTTTGACACGTTGGTCACTACGTCACAACTAAACTAATAGTCAGAGAGTAGGGGGAGTTCGAAGTCCCATAGCCACCAATGGATTGAGTTTATGGCAGTAATCTTTAAAACTTTTTAAATGACGCACTAACTACGAGATGTCGTGGTATTCGATAAAATAGTAAAAATTTGAAAGGATTAAATGTTATATATATATTTAATATATTTGCTTGCTATTTATCTAATCAAATTAAATTTTGATGATTTTAAACTGTATATTTAAAAAAAATTATTTTTTTTAGTATGTGTTTCGGAATCCATTTTGCATTGCAAAATTTAGGAATATACCATAAATAAAAGATAAACCACAGCCACTAGAGTCTAGAAATGTATAGCACGTTTATGTAGGCATTCAAATGGTTTAAAACTACTTTCTAGTTCCTTAATACATAAATAAGACGAGAAAAACATTCAATAGTGATTTTCCATTAATGTCTATCAATTTTATCGTAACTATTTACTGCAATTGCAACTGTTTCGATGATATTGTAAACTGAAAGAGTAAACCAGCGCTTTCGGTTCATAAGTAAGACTGGATTTGGAGTTCAATATTTAATCACGGGATTGATTTGCAAATTATGAGTTAAATTTATGGCAACAATAAGCAACTGATGATCTAAACACTAATTACGCATCGATTTTCAGTCAGGTACTACATGCGTACAAGCGTGTATAATGTCATCATCAAATCTGAATGCGTAACTAGCGTTTAAAATCGTATTTTTTATAAAAAATTAATTTTTTTTATTAAGCATATTGAGTATTTGAAATGAATTTATTTTATTTATAATGGTGTTGGATTATCTAAATAGAAACCGATATAAAAAGCGTGCTTTTAATTATTATCTTATTCATCTTTTAATTTCGTATTATATAAGAACGTTAATTAATTAATAATTTAACCGGAAGCTAAGGGTGCACCGATGCCTAAGGAGTTGTTAGTTGCAGCGCTCACTATTCCTATTATTTTCTAAGATGACTAAAATTGTTATATATTTAAATTGAAAAATTAAACTTAATAAATTAGGTTAGTGAGGGCTGCTTAAGCCCCACCACCACGTCAAGGTAACTCCACGGTGGGGCCGCCTAAGTTTCCCAACGAGAGGGACCCTACCTATCAAAGTGACCAGCTAAGCGGAGTTGTGCGCACAACTTCGAACCATTATTTACATACATATAACTTTTATTTTTCACAGAATACAAAGTTTTATTTTCATAAAATACAAATTTTGATTTTTACATGATACAATTTGACAAAATATTTATCTCGTACGTGATTATATTACGTGCAAACGGAATCAGATCTGACTATAATACGTGACTTTTATTATGAAGTTAGAATATTTATATCGCTGAAAATAAAAGTATATGCTGAAAAAGAAATATATGCTGAAAAAGAAATATATGCTGAGTAAAACATGAAAAAAATATAAACGCTAACAAAAAATTTTGCGATTGAAGAATACTCTAAACAAGCTGTTGCATGGAATCTGGAACATAAAACATTAGTGTAACATTAATTTCATTTAAAATTAAAAGACCCTTTGTCAAAATAAATATTAAACACTTCCTTGATCCTTTTCCCCCTTCGGCGTTGGCAGCGGTAGATACAGCTTGCCCAGACTATCGCTCTCCCGCGAAATGCATGTTCAATTATGGAGATCCTCTATAGCAAAACCCTCCGCACCTAGCCACTTCACAACGACGCTTATGCTTACTGGGCATGCATAGGGTCTTTTCCATCAAAACGCAACATCATAGACGACAAACCGACGCCCTGCATCAAAAGAAAGCTCGGACGGATTACCGATAAATGAAGCTAATCTGCTGGCCCTCGTTAAGACAGGATAGTCTATGTAGCACTTCGGCAAAATTGCAATTGCAAAATAAACTAGGGGAAGCATTTTGAAATTTTGGACCCTGCACCATAAATTTGCAAACATTAGCGCGATTGAAGAATACGCCAAACAAGCTGTTTCATGGAATCTAGAACATAAAACATTAGTGCAACATCAATTTCATATATAATTACCGTCAAAAACACTTTAGTCACAATAAATATTAAACACTTATTCACTTTATTAGGCACTTCACGTAGTAGACAATTCCTTGATCCTTCTGCCTTCGGAGTTGGTAGCGCTAGAAACAGATTGTCCAGATTACTGATCTCCCGCGAAATGTATGTTCACCTATGGCGGTTTCCTCTATAGCAAAACCCTCCGCACCTAGCCACTTCACAACGACGCTTATGCTTACTGGGCGTGCATAGGGTCTTTTCCATCAAAACGCAACATCATAGACGACAAACCGACGCCCTGCATCAAAAGAAAGCTCGGACGGATTACCGATAACTGAAGCTAATCTGCTGGCCCTCGTTAAGACAGATTAGTCTATGTAGCACTTCGGCAAAATTGCAATTGCAAAATAAACTAGGGGAAGCATTTTGAAATTTTGGATCCTGTACCATAAATTTGCAAACATTTGCGCGGTTGAAAAATGCTCCAAACAACCTGTTTCATGGAATCTAGAACATAAAACATTAGTGCAACATTAACTTCATATATAATTACCGTCAAAGACACTTTAGTCACTTCACTGTTTTATTAATCACTTCACTTTATTTATTAGACTTGCTTCCTTCAGCACAGCACAGCTTCTACAACAAAGAAAAAATTAAGTGCTATATTGGCATATAAGAACATCACCTTTGTTTCCACGATGGACTACGCCGGCAGAATTGTAACCCCTAACAGCAGGGTGGACATTGACGTCAACAGACATGGTTCATTTGCGGAGATCCCTAAATATTAGAAAACAAATTACATGTTGTTTATGGAAGGAGTACGGTGACAGCAATGTAAACCACAACCCGCAAGATACAGGTGAATTCTTATCGAGAAGAACCATACGTCTTCCTTGTATTCCAATTATTAGGTACCTAAAATAGAAAGAAGAATGACCGCGCATACGTTTCCCAACGAGAGGGAAGATACATTCATAACCAATACAATTCCTGAAAGAAAAATTTGATAAAAATTACTTTCGGATCGGGAGTCAGTCGTACTCGCAAGGCGACGTTGAATTCTTATCGAGAAGAGGCATTTATTAACTGCTGAAGTTCATAATCCATATTGGCACTGCGAAATGATAATCGGAAGCGCCAAGTCTCTGGTAGGTAAAACACATCTTATAAGTCTAAGTTATAAATATTTATATGAAATTAAATTACTTGGTGTTTGTGGAAGGAGTACGGCGAGAGCATTGTAACCCCTTCTCGCAAGGTACGGGTGGATTCTTAACGAAAAGAACCATGTGTCCTCTGCGATTTTCTTGTTGATCCATTGACCAATGTACTGCAATTAGCTCTGAATACTTCATAAGGATCTACGTACTGTACTTCAGAATAAGATGTACGAATTTAGTGTTACGTTGACGAATGATAAGATCTAATCATCATATCTTCTTTCACGATGGGCTACGGTGGAATAATTGTGACCTCTAACCGCTGGGTGGACGTGGCCATCAACAGACCTAAGGTACCGAGCCTTTAGAAGTTGGATTATAATGCAATAATTATTAATCAAATTAATACTCAAAGTGTTGAAAAAAAAACCCTAGTTGGATATGGCCATTCTGTCATATTATAATTATTATTATCAAAATATTAATCCGAGTTCTGAAAAAAAAAAAACGCTAGTTGAATATGGCCATTCCGTTATTTTACAATAATAATTTATGACAATAATACTCCGAGTGCCGAAAAATAAAAACCCTAATTGAATCTGACCAACTGATAACAAAACTATTATCTATTATTTGTTTAAAAACTGTGCGACAGAACAGATCCCATTAATAAGTAAAATACATTTAACAAAATCAATAATAATCTATGAAATTAAAACCTAACATAAATAATTAAATTCTATGCCAATTTATAGTTCGGTATGCCCACAAATCTGAAAGAAAAACCTAACTGAATTGAACGATTCTTTATGTCGCAGATTCATTCGTACTCTTCCCAAACGGTTTGGGGTTTTTATCATGTTTATTTGTTTGTTTAAGCAAATCTATTTCACACTGGAGATGGCCATCTCTCTTTCACACTCCCCCGGGGGCACACACATACCGGCGGCATAGAGAACCATATATCGGCGAAGATTTAACTCTAAAATGCTATTAAACAAGATAAAATATTATGATAACTATACTGCCGCACTTTACAAATAATTTACAAGCTTACAACTATTTTGATTCGACAATCATTTAATTTTAAGTCTGAATTTAATCTAAATTAATGATCAAGTATCTGCTGACATTTTCATTTACCTATTTCCGAAGATGAACGATATGTCCACCGTGAATTCCTGGCTCATCCATGGGTATATCAATGTAGCATTATCGGCAATTCAACTCTGGTACATCTATTATGAGGTTTACAATAAATTTTTATTAACTATGCATGTTAACTAAAACAGAAAGCAGAATCACCGCGCCTAGGTTTTCCACTGAAAGAAAACTAAAATTCTTATCGAGAAGAGCCATACGTCTTCCGTGTATTCCTATTATTAGGTACCTAAAACAGAAAGAAGAATGACCGCGCAAAAGTTTCCCAACGAGAGGGAAGATACATTCAATAGCAATATAATCCCTGAAAGAAATAGAAACGCGCCTAAGTTTTCCAACGGAAGGAACCCTACCTAGTCAAAGTGACCAGCTAATTAGTTATCACTGAAAAAAAAAACATATAAATAAATTACAATATAATCCCTGAAAAAAATAGAAACGCGCCTAAGTTTTCCAACGGAAGGAACCCTGCCTATTAAGTGGCCAGCTAAGTGTTTAGCCCCTTATGGACTAAACACTAATTAGTTCTACCTTATTTTGCCTCTTTTTCGTGTTTTAGTTGTTTTCTTCCTGGAAAGAGAAAACGTATTAAACCCCAAAAGAGGGGGTGGTCCTTATGACCCATGCATGACGAAATTGCTTTAAAAGGGTGGCCGCCCAGTGATCAGTACTGGAACGAACCGAACGAAGAGTTAAATGACCTGAAAATGTGTGAAAGTACAGTTAGTAAATGCGAGCACCACCAATTTTGGGTGGGCTCTACGAGATTCTACGGCCAACGGAGGCCCAATTAGCCAAAAGTGCGATACCGTTCCGACAGACAAGCAGCTTCTCCAAGCAAGGCCATGATTTATCTGATCTAACATGACCGAGACATTGAACAGAGACTTGAACTGCCAGCACCATCTCCCCCGTACCGCCAGGTATTACCAGAACAACTTTGGCGTAATAGACGAATCAACAACACCGCGGTGAGCTTCGAACAACCGACGTAACGAGTTTATGACTATCGTAAAGCGTTAGTTGGCTAATTATATTCAAGATTTTATTCAATTTATTCATTTAATCGCGCTCCCACACAACCGACTAAATCCCATATCAAAAAAACGTATATATATATGTAATTCAAAATAACGATATAGCACGCGGGCTCGCGATTTTAAATATGTGTATGTATGTAAGCGTATTTTATCATCCTTCAGGTGGGAGAAGTTCTCTAGCAGATCTTGTAGTTGAAGTCCAGCTCCAGCGGCGTAACAGGAACACATCGAAGTCTCCTTCGTTTATGCAACGGTCAAAGAGCAACATACATCGATGTTCTTTTGCTGGTTGCATAAACAAAGTCTTCGGGTATCCAACGGTGGTAGGTAGAGCACCCATCATGGTGGTCTTCTTGCCGTCTTCTTTTTGTGTTATTGTATACGCGATTTTTACTTTATTAACGAGTATGTGTGTGTGTGTGTGTGTGTGTATACATGTGTGCATATATATATATATATATATATATATATATATATATTGAACTTGTTCAAAAAATGGACATACGTTTGCAACCACAGCGCGCATTCCAAACATATGTATGTGTAATAGAAATTTTTTTATTACTATTCAACGAAAATCACTTTAATTTACATGCTAAGAATAATTTAAGCTGTTATGTATGTGTGTTTGTATGAATCTAAGAAAATTAATCCTCCAGCAGCAAGCAGAAGCACCAATAAAAGAAAACAGATCAAGGAGATTTTGAACAAGTTGGAAGTATGTACTTTTTTTTAATATTTGAGGCAATTTAATTTAAAATATCTATTTAGTGCAAACAAACATATATTGGGGTAAATGTGTACATATATATCTTTTGGTGTATGTATCATTTTCGAAATTAACTCTTTTTATAATTGACTACAAATTTACTTGTGCAAGTAAATATAAGTGATGAAAGAAAAGCTATAGTTATTTTTCGCTCTGTATGTTTTTTTCCTCTGCTAAACTGATTTCAGCATCGCGCAAATGCGTAAAAACAGTTTATAAGCTCAGCTAAGAAAACAGTTGCTGCTCAAGCAAGGCTTTAGGCGGATTATTGAAATGAAATCATATGATTTTTTTTTTTAATTTTAATAGATATGATTTAAGGATAAACATTATTACTATATTTAACGAATTGGTTAACTGCTTAAAATTATTCTTTTTTATATATTCTTTTTAATAGATATGATTTATGCAAAGCCTTAGCAACCTTAACATGCGCAGCTATGTTCGCCGAACTGTGCTTCCCCATAGGACAGAAAAGATCTTTATTTCTCTCCCAGGGCATGTCAGTGATATTCGTACATATTTCTGAACTTTATCATCAACAACAACAACAACAAACAAGAATACCGAACGCCATGTTAATGTACAGTCATAGATATCGCCTTTAAGACATTGTTCACTGCATTACCGAATCTCCGGGATTATTTTCGTATTTTTTGCATTTCCAGAATCAAATCCTTTTTTTATATCGATATGATTTGAACGTGCAAGAAAATGAGAATAAAACTTTCAAAACAGTAAATTGGCGACCAACAATCTTAAAACCAAGATCACAAATTGTACATTCTCGCCGAACAGAAGACATACAAAGATGATACATACGGGCAAATTAAAAATGACTCACTGCGAATACAATCAATTGGTACTGCTATAGAACAGGAACACTGGAACTCAGCTACGCAGGAACTCAGCTACGCAGGAACTCAGCTACGCAGGAACTCAGCAACGCAGGAACTCAGCTACGCAGGAACTCAGCAACGCAGGAACTCAGCAACGCAGGAACTCAGCTACGCAGCAACTCAGGAAATCCACATCTGTTTCATATGATTGAAGAAAGACATTGGTATTGAATACTTTTCTTTCAATGCTGGAATGAAAACAATCTCAAGTTAGATTTCATATGCTTTAAAGAAATAACTCGCTAGGATATGTGTGCAGAGAGAGGACATACATATAAATTCGTACATAATTATTTTAAAAACACTTACTCGGTCCAACTTCTGGAAACTGCGTCCCTCATGGTCCACTCCCCTTTGATTCTGTATATATTTACCAGCTATAGCTATATAATGCTTATATATAAGCATTATTTCAACTTGAGAATAATGTTTAAACAAGTTGATTGTGTGTGACTTGTCAATATCTGGGTCGGGAAGAACGCTACGGCCTTCTTGAAAAATGTCGAATTTTTCGCGTTAAAATCGCGTACTGGGTTTAAATTTTACTCGCAACTGTTCAATTGATTGATTATTGATCGATGTTTAACAGTATTTTCGCGTTTGAATGATTTAAATTGATGAAAACCACGGAGGCGATATATACGCGACCACTCTGTTCGACGGCCAGGGATAGAATAACTGGACACATCATGATATTCTCTTATTGGCCGAGCCGTACTATGCTACTCTCTGATTGGCCGGTCTCAAGGATAACTTCGATTTACATGAATATATCACGCATAAGAAACTTCGATGCACGGTCTGTGCGCGTTTTCCTATATAGAACCCAAATTTAATCCACGTGTTTCTCGTTTTTACATGCAAACTAAATAAAAATTGTACGACAAAGTATAGCATTACTTCGATTTTCACTGGTAAAATTCAATACATTGTGCAAAATAATGTAAGGTGATATAGAATCTTTTTTAAATTTTAGGGCCGTCATTCTAATTGTTAAATTATATATTATATCAGTTGTTTTTTTATTTAAAGGCAATTATTACAAGGGTACAAGCGCAGAATCCTGAAGGTCAATTCGCGAGCATCACTAAATTATTTGGTGAGAATATTTGAATACTTATACCTATAAAATTTTTTTTTTTTATTTGATCTATTTGTTTGGTACACATAAACAATTTATTTATATAGTAATAGCAACAATAGCATTTATTTTATCAGAGCAAAAATATTTTTTATTAAAATTTCGTCATATTTCCAATTATTTTTACAGTTAAATATTATAAACTATTACTATATACATTATATTTTCAAACTATTGCTACTTGCCAATTTCAATGTATAAGTTATTTTGAACATCGACACACCACTAATTTTTCGTGCTTGGCCCGGTTCGTTATCAAATATTTCGATAAAATCCTATCATTTTACTACTGTGTGATTTATATTGATATTTTCTGTATGTTTTTTATTACGAAAATGTAAAAAAAATGCAATATATGATGTATGTAAGTATAAATAATTATAAAATGTTTAATACTATTAATAAAAGAGTTGCACGCGTCAATACGTCACATTTTGCTAAAACTTAATTGATAGAAAACGGGTGAAATAACGCGATACTAATACGTTTTTTAGTGTTAAAAGTTGATTATTATATTCATAATTGATATTCAATAACATTTACAGTACGGGCTGACTGATTAAATTAGTTTTTCGCGAAAATATGAAACATCTATTGAGTGCTTGGCACGGTTTGGTCATGGCATTCTTAGATGCATTTTGCTTGTAAAAATTGTTGATTGATTTTATGTTTTTATTTATTTTCGTTAACTTTGGTGATCAAATTTAATAAATATTTATTAAAAAAAAATCGTGTTTTAAAAAATGTTTAATTAGTGACGCTGATTTCTAATGTATTTGCCAATGTTTTAGGGCCCCACTACACTACCCTTCGCCCTTGGACCCTTGGAATAAGTAAGTGATTTTTTAAATTATTTCACATGTCCCATTTTTATATTTCCTAGTTTCTCCTTTCTGTATTTATTATTTTTTATATATAAATTATACCATGCGATTTGTAAATATTTTCGGGTTTTTTTTTTGTGAAATAACTACGCAAAATTTCTTTGTTGCTCGGTTATTCTAAACAATTACTTTATTTTGACATTATTGCTGTCATTATAAGCTGATCCTCCAATTTCTAAAATGGAGGCATTTGGAGGTTGGATCTAACAAGGAGGCGGTGCGATTTAATGGGCGTAAAGTCTATATACATTTGGGTTATATAGCAGTAGTTTTATCGCGATATTTGGACGCTATTTTTAGTCTAAAAGTTTAATACATTTTTAATGATGCGAATTTTTATTGATACACCCGCTTTTATGTATTTTATTGTTTGCCAATAAAGTCACTCATTTTGAATCTACATGTATTCAAAATGCGTTATATTAAGACTATAAATTCCCAATACTTCACTGCATTAATATTCAAAACAGAATATTATTTAAGCATATATATTTAACTACAACTACTATTTATTCAATTGTTTTATCTGATAATCAACAAACAATCAGCCTACTGAGTTATTATGAAATGAAATTTATTTATTGCAAATGTAATAAGTAGTGTCATCTACCGTCTTACCTAGTTAACTATCAACTATATCACAAGGTCGTTCATATGACTGTCAGCCCCCTGGTGTTCATTATTTACTTTCCGTGCGTAATTTTGAATTCGAGGATGTCTAGTTCGTGTTAAGAGTAACAGGTGGCGGAGAGGTGCTGCTTAGATGTGACGATAAAAAGGGCAAACATTTATAAAAATTTCATAATTTGGTGTTTACGAGTGCTATTTTTATTTATAGATAACATTTTTATTTATGGATCGATTCGGTATAATTGATTGGCCGTAAATCGTAAATTATTTAGAGGCTGGGTGAAAAGAGGTTATAATTTGTACTTTTGGCAGTACTCCAGGATGGAATCAGGAAATGTTGTCGGGGCTACTGCCGGACCCAGGACCACTAGGTTTATGATGGAAGGAGTTGGGGCTCGTGTTATTCGGGGCCCGGACTGGAAATGGGGCAAACAGGTTTGTTGACATGTAACAATAATCATAACAATCATTTCCTATATATAAGCTTATAAATAAAGTATAAATACCATATAAGTTATCTTCGACCTGGATTGTGCTAATGGATGTTGAATTGTTGTTTCAGGATGGAGGAGAGGGTCATGTGGGTACAGTACGTAATTTTGAATCCCCAGAAGAAGTGGTTGTTGTTTGGGATAATGGTACTGCCGCCAACTATCGTTGTTCTGGTGCTTTCGATTTACGTATCTTAGACTCCGCTCCAACGGGTGTTAAACATGATGGTACCATGTGCGATACATGTCGCCAACAACCCATCTTTGGTATCCGTTGGAAGTGCGCTGAATGCGGCAACTATGACCTCTGTTCGATATGCTATCATGGCGATAAACATCATTTGAGGCATCGTTTCTATCGAATAACTACGCCCGGCAGCGAGCGAGTGTTACTTGAGCCGCGTCGTAAAAGTAAAAAAATCGCAATCCGCGGTATTTTCCCAAGTGCTCGGGTAGTGCGCGGCGTGGACTGGCAATGGGAAGACCAAGACGGCGGGAATGGTCGACGGGGTAAAGTTAACGAAATCCAAGATTGGTCAGCGGCAAGTCCGCGGTCGGCGGCGTACGTCATCTGGGATAATGGCGCCAAAAATCTCTACCGCGTCGGTTTTGAGGGGATGGCGGATCTTAAAGTGGTAAATGACGCGAAAGGACAAACTGTTTATCGAGATCATTTGCCTCTTCTAGGTGAACAGGGTCCAGGTCGTACTGGACCGCATGGCTTGAACATCGGGGATCAAGTTAATGTTGATTTAGAGTTGGAGATTGTCCAATCTCTCCAACATGGGCATGGAGGCTGGACTGATGGAATGTTCGAGTGCTTGGGCTCAACAGGGACTGTGGTGGGCATTGACGAAGATCACGATATTGTTGTTTCATATACAAGTGGTAACAGATGGACATTCAATCCAGCGGTGTTGACAAAAGTTGCAACCTCTGCACCAGCTACTTCTGCAGACGCTCCACAACTACAATTCACTGTTGGAGATGTGGTGCAGATCTGTAGTGACTTAGAGAGGATTAAGATACTACAAAGAGGACATGGCGAATGGGCCGAAGGGATGGCACCTGTAAGTTTATTATAATTTTTAAATATAAATTATTTAAAATCACAAAATATAATAAATCTTATAAATATTATTAATTAATGTTTTTGTTTAATTACAGACCCTTGGTAAAATCGGTCGAGTGCAACAAATCTACCACGACAACGATTTAAAAGTAGAAGTCTGCTCTACCACCTGGACTTACAACCCTCTAGCAGTAACAAAAGTAGCAAGTTCAGATGGTACAATGCCTGGTACCTCATCAGGCGAACGCCTAAGTGCCTTACTAAAAAAACTCTTCGAAACCCATGTTTCAGGCGATGTAAACGAAGAACTAGTAAAAACGGCCGCAAATGGCGATTCACAAAAGTGTGAAGAAGCTCTAAAACAAAGTAACACTGGCATCCCAGTGAATGGCGCCGACGTCAACGGCGTCTTCGCCGGCCATACCGCCCTTCAGGCCGCTAGCCAGAACGGCCACTTGGAAGTGATTAAAGTACTGTTGAGATATAAAGCAGATGTTGAGATTGAGGACAAGGATGGCGACAGGGCAGTACACCATGCAGCGTTCGGGGACGAGCCCGGCGTGATGGAGTTGTTGGCACACGCAGGTGCTGATTTGAATGCGAGAAATAAGAGGCGACAAACTGCGTTGCACATTGCTGTCAATAAAGGGCATGTTGGAGTTGTTAAGACTCTCCTAGAGCTTGGTTGTCATCCCAGTTTACAGGTATGTTTTTTTAAATTTTTTAATAAACACCTAACCAATTTTTTGAATTTATTCATCTCTTATCTATATTTCACTCATATGTGAATTAATTGTAATTAAGAATTACGTTTGTAAATTATATTATTATTATTACAGAATTACAGATAAAATATTAGTTATATAGGTCATATATATTTTGACCAACAATTATAGAAATGAATGGAAAATAAACTAAAATCAATAATACTTAAAATGTAAATCTAATAACATTATAATCACTAGTAATAATAGAAACGTGCATAACTAGACTAATAAAACATTAGTGCAGAGAAATCCATTTGAATTTGTGTAGTAAATTAAATTTGTAATTGAAATGCCGGCGTATTGTAGGGCGCATGGATTATGTGCATTAGTAATTATTAGATCATTAACGGCAATAAACTAATCAAATGGTCATCCGAAAGACAATTTAGCCACGGCTCTAATTATTCCCTGATACGTGATACCATATATAATTGCATATACGAATCGCATTATTAATATATGTACATCGTGAGCAATATAATACGTGTAGTAGAATATTATTATATTTTCCGATATAATTCCCACCTACAATAGGTCGCACATTTGTGAGATCTTGTGTGCGTATGACATAAATAGCATCAACAATAACAAGCGCAACTTTAACCTATTACAATCGCGAACGAATCACACAGTCAGTAATGAGACGGAGAATCTGTGTCCGTTGTTGCGAACTGAGGGTAGTTAGTCGCTTGTGTAATACAGGGTGTGTATAAATCTTCATAACGCCCCACGTGCCCTTATCTGACCCAATTATCAGCGACGGTTCGCGTGTCCTGACCTCTTCCGACAATTTTTCTCTTCTATTTCGCTCGCTGTTTAATAGATCAACACCCACTCCTATACCTAACATCTGATAATATTACCGTGATATTTATAAACACGAAATTTCTCCCATCATTTTTTTTTTCTACTAAATCCATAATATTACAAATTGATTAAAACTAATTGATGCTTCAATGTGTAATAAGCCTTCAATGTTAATCGTTCGTATGTACATTCTGAACCTTACGGTTCGTAGTCGGATATTTCTCCTCCTGTAGTACAGTACAGTACATCGTAAACGGTAATGATGGAACGTAAACGTGTTCTTTTTTAATTAATTGCTGTTCGTGAAGTACCCCCATTCTGTTTTTCCAACCACAGACAACCTATAGACTGGATTTACCAACTCATTTCCTATTTTTCCTACTATTTTTCCTACTAGTATAAATAAACAAACTAATAAAAAATGTTTAAGTAATTTTTCTGAGCACAAATTGTGCTCTATTTATGTGTTTTAAGTGCATTTTTAAGTGTTGTTGTTTACTGTAAATCCTCCAGTGTTTTAGGAGTTCTGTTAAGGGTGGTAGCGCTCATCAAATACAAGAGCGCTGCACCTCTATCAGGCGCCCTCTAGTAGAGGTAATTACCATTATGCGGACCTTTCGTCCGGCACCCGGGCTTTCTTAACAACCTCTAGCATCAGTAACGTGGAATGAGCGTAACAGAAATCCGCATCCTGTGTTGTTGCTTCTCTTTCTTAATAGCGCGCATCACTGTTTTTTTTCTTTCGTTTTGTTTTATTTGCCCTCTGTGTGTTTATTAAATTTCGGAACGTGTCTTTCTGTCGGCACAAATTTGCGATATGCCGAGTAAATGATGACACTGTTGATTTTAATTTCATTTTATTTCATTGTTTTTCTCTTCTTTGTTCGTCAAAGGTTAAGGTGATTTATTTCGATTTCAAACAAAAGTATGCAATTAATACCGTCGAAAGATATTTATATACATGTCACTTAAAGATATTTCGTCGTGAAATTTTTGGATTGTTATTCCACAAAATTAACTGATTTTCCTGACTTGGTACAAGGTGCAAAAACTATACATGGTAGAGTTTGTGCTTAGTGGTAAATCTAACAGTGGTATAGTCTGCCTGTGCAGATAGATTGCCGTTTTATAAAATGTCTGCTTCGGTGTACGTCTTCGAGAAACACAAACTAGTGTGCCCCTATCTTGGTACGTTGGGCTTGAGCAAATTTATTGTCATCACGTTGCCAACGAAGAACGTTCACACTCAAGCCCGGGATTAAAAGTTTTACCTAAGAATAATATATCTTATAGATAAATTACTTTAAATATATTTAGTTTCCTTATCAAACTCATGTTAGGATTAAACTCGTGAAGCTCAAATGGTATTTAAGAACAGGAATTAATTAATATGTCTAAAATATATGTACAACAAAAGGATATTTTGTAAATTTATTTCATATAAATATGTCCTTTTGTAGTTTTACGAAAAACAATAGATTTACATAGAATTAAAAACAATTAGACAACAAAGGCAACGCGCGTAAATTTATACAAAAGCTAACGAAACCGAATCGAAATCATATAGGCGACTATAGGATGTTGACAAAGCCCTAGGTGGTCCAGTTAATTTCACCTTTACACCCGTGATTCTATTGTTCCACGTTATCCAATAGTAGCATATCTGGTGTGTGCGTGGGTATAGTTCTAACGCAATAATGCAGAAGCGTCCGTGGTAGGGGATGGATTTGGGTGGAAGTGTGAAGTGTATTGTCTTGCAGATATGTAATGACCGCCACATGAAGCCTAATTACCCAGTGTTACCGCCACGGGTGTCATGATGGCGTATATTATATTACACTGATCTTATACTGTTTTGTTTGTAAATCTACCGGTCAGTTAAGCAACTATTGTCTAGAATACAGGTAAACTTTAGCGTGTGTATTCATAGGGGAAATAAATACGAAAGTGTTTGAAAATGTATTTTAAGCATTTCTGTAAAAGTAGCAGTGACAGTAACTGATCGAGAGGTATTAAAAAATGACGACGTCCCAAAATGCGTAGTTCGCGTTATATATGGTGAAGCCGTGTAATGTATAGCGATTTATATTAAAATTCGCATGCAATTATCAATCAAAATGTCACCGGTTGTGAAGCTAAACACACACACCAGAAAGGTTTTTTTTTTTGTATTTTGTACAAAGTGAACATGTTTCGGTGTTTTTAAAACACATTTTTACAATTATAAATTATTAATTAATATTCCTTTGTCCTATAATAAAGTTTGTGCCTGATGGCACAAATAAATACATTCTGATTTTTATCAAAAAAAACAACAACGAAACTTTACCGAAAACTTATCAGTCCTTTCAGGACATTTTAATCGCATTTGTTTACGAGCGATAGAACAATGAAATAGCACGACATTTTTCATGGAGACATCCTCGAAAAAAATTCGTGACTCTTATCATCGAACAACGAAAATTCAGATACCACTTAAATATTTAACCATGATTTATTTTGAAACCAAGGTGTTTTATTTATGTTTGTCTAAATTTGTCTAAAATATAAAAAAAAAACAACAGTACACACTATAGTGTGAATGTTTCTACAAGAAATTCAATTTAATTTTTTCAACCAGAGTTCCACATTTGGACTTTAGTCAGCGCCACTGGACACGTATATACCATGATTACAAACTACTATAAGGATTGTATTCTTAAGATTCTTGCTCTACCCGAATGAAATCCAATTTTTTTTTTGTTAACATACATACATACGTATATACATACATACTGATGTTATAGATTTTTAATCGTGAGTGCCGCCACTCAATCGTATTTTTTTTTTGTAGGTGTTTTTGAATTTTGTATTAGATTAGTATATGTGGTCGCCGGATTGTTATTTTTGTGTTAGAGTTTTGAGTCCGGATCTGGTGGGCAGGTGCAATGGCGCTTGGTGGTGGAAACGAACGAACCAATGCACTAGTAAACTTTATTACAACCGTCCAAATGAAACAGCCCACTAGAGAGTATTGTACATACGGAGCAGAGAAACCACGGTCGTTGTATGTATATAACCATGAGGTATAATACAACAACAACAGCGAAGTATATATTGCACAAGTACAAGACGACCAACAATATAATAAACATACACATGGACGTACCAAATGTGCAATGGTAGTGAAAACGCGATGCTAACAGCTATTTAACCCTTCATAAAACGCCGGAAATGATCGTGTGCGCGCTCCACATCCGCCATTGCCATCTGGTAGACAATTAAGGAAACCGCTTCTTACTAAAACCTTAAACATTACCCACACATCCACTGCTTTTATTCCTACTCAGAGTTCTCGAAAAATAACCCAGAAATTAGAACCCAGTTAAACGAAACCCTATCCGATATTTATATTTTTATTAATGTGCTCATCAAAAATCACAGTTACAGTTGCTTAATTTTGGTAAAATATTCGTTTTTGAATTACGCGCAGGGACGAGATATCTTCGTAAAGTTTAATAGTAGTAGCTGGTACGGCTTGAAAAACAGCGTTCTCATCTTTCATGTTATAAATCTGTGTCCAGTTGAATAGATGCAAACATAAAATCAGCCTGTCTCACTTTATCACATAACTTTTCGGGGGGGTATTTTCACTCTGTCTCGCGCATATATATGGGTGATGCTTGCACGGGGCACATAACAGAGATTGTTCATAAATCACTCAAACTCATGAAAGTTTTTATAGCAAAGTTGGTCGCGATCACTCTGTCTGTCTGTCTGTCTGTGCATTTTTAATATATTGTACTTCTTTTATCTGCTCGTTTTAGTCTATTCGTCATTTGCATAGACATTGGATAACATTGTTATTTTCCTTTTCCCTCATAGTACAATATTTATTGCCTATGCATACGTATGTCGCCAGATAATATAGTAACATAATTTTATTTCTTTCAACATATTTTTCTCCAATAAATATATTTTTCATATAATAACGAATACTTAAGCACCCCAACACGAAAGTGTTTACAAGTGTGTTTAAAATTGTATTTATTGCGTCCCAAAAATAAAAGTGTAGATAGTTAACAAATGTGTATCAAAAAATTCAACATGACTGACAAGTTATTATTATATGGCAGACGTTTTTAGATTCAAATCTGGGGCAGTTAGTCAAACGACCAAATTAAAAATGATTACAGAGTGCCACGCGATGTTCGGTACGTTGCATGCCGGGTAATAACGGACGTTTAATATCCTGTAATATTGGCGAGATCAGTTTTAATATCGATATCAGATTTTTCTTTCGCTTCCTTCTACGATGAAGAAATTTCATTTGTATTAGATCGAACGTCATCAAAACCAGACACATATGGCCGGGTTGTTAATAATATCAATACTGCGATTGATTCAGAAAAGAAATTAGATATTTGTAATGTAATGTAATAATATTTGTCGAAAATATAAATGGTTATTTATGAGAGCGATGTTAGGGTTCATATAATATGGCATCATAGTCAGCAGAAAGTCGTGTGTAAGAAGAAGCAGTAGGTGTGTTAAAGGTGAGACGGAAAATGCTGAATAAACGCCTACTCATGAAATGGTGGGTCTTGATACGTTTTCTTTCTCGATGCGAGCGGACGAGATGGTTTGTAAATTTGACATGTGCAGCCACTGGAAACCATTCGACATCGCTCATAAATTCGATGGCCAAACACTTGACAATCTGACGAAGCTCACTCGAAGAAAACCCTATATAAACTCGCCGGCTCCATGTGTTTATTTGCCCACCAGCGTCCCTCAAACAATGCAACGAACACTTTAATTTTCAATCGAATAAAGTAAATGTAACCTGGGCGTTATATGTTGCAAAACGTACATTCATAGAAAGAAACAAAAACGTATCAGGAAATACGGTCGCTTTTTTTTTTGTTCGTCTGTGTTGTCTTGGTATTTTTGAAATAAAAACGTTTGAGACAATAAAATGCACGAAAAATTCTCCACATTGTTACGCTACTCGAAACCGGACGTGACAAGGACAGCGAATACAATTCAAAGCGGGAAGCTTACAAAAAAAAAAATACATGAGTCTGCTTTTGCGAAAATTGTCTTTATAAAATACTTTTATTTATATTCCTCGAAATCATTGTTTCAACAAACATAAATATTTTACTTCCATTTAAATGTGTTTCTTTACAAACAAAAAGCATTATTAATATTTGGGTAAAAAACGTCGCTTAATCCAGTCCTGGTATAGTTTTTCGTCTCTCGTTTTTATCCTTGGTATATATGTTATATTTTGAACACGTAAATGTCTGCAATACTAAGAGAAATATGTCTTGTCGATATTAGTTGTTTGTGTGCGCCATATGGTTGCTTTTTGGTCAGTTCAATCTCACCCCATTTCTCTGCAGACTCCAAAGAATGGTGGCAGGCTGTGTTGATAGTTGTACTTAAGTTTTATTTTATTGTCGAAAAATCGCTATAGGATATCCATTAAATTTTTAATAAACTAGAAATACGTAATTTATTACACGAAAATTTAGAATAAATCCAAGCGTCTCCACCAAATAACGCAAGGCGATTTATGGTTCGATATGAAGTACGCAATACTGTGCGCAACTCTTTAAAATTCCAAACGTTTCCATATTACCAACACAAGAAGAAGCACAAAAAAAATACTAGCAACGAAATAACTTCCCTGCGAAATAAAAGCGGAATAATAAAAAAAAAAAAGTTAAACTACAAAACCACATATACAACAGAAGAATAAGAATGGGAGAGCGAATGGAATAAGAAAAGTATGGACCGAACACAGAGCGAAATACCCGAACTGGTCGAACCGGAACCGGTCAGAATCCGGTCAACAGTGAATGATTCAGTTTACACACTATAGTCCGTCACTCTTTGTCACTCATTTCGAATACGGCGCTGCCGTGCATTGAAGTGCGATGGCCAAACCAATCTAAGACCTGGGCGCATGTTTGGAATTACAATTGGGCTGGATGGACATTGTTCGCGGGCCATATCCAGCATTATTGGCAGCCCTTCGGCAGTAAGGGCTCAGGGGGCTGGATGATTTCGTTTCCGTCGAGACAATCCGAGGCACGTAGTCAAATAATGATTGGAATATTGCCGATGCATAACACGAACACTGTACAACTATACAACCATACAACCATACAACCAAACAACCATAACACACTACCGGATACTACTTCGTCAAAACTGCAATGCACTAATGACGTGCAACTAATACTTTTTCGATTTGGCGTGAAGAGTTTTTCAATTTACGAATAACACACACGCTTTCCACCATATACTAACAAAAAAAAAACTAATAACATCGCTAAAGGAAAAGATATCGTTTCGTTTTCGAGCTCAAGAATAATAACAAAAAACTAACCAATAACGAGCTACACTTAATACACTTGCCCTCGGAAACTCCAAACACACAACTCACAATGGATACTACAGAAAAGACGCCAATTCGATTCAGACATTCACAAAAAAAAAATTTTATTTGTTCCGCACTTAGCATCGAAATTAAATATATCGCACATACACACCACAACAATCATTATTTCTTATACTTCTTTCATACATTTACTAACGCATTTATTTTTTTAGGCAGAATACAAAATTAACAACTTTAAGCGTTACAGAATTTAAAAATTGAGAATCCAAAATGACAACTTTAAGTATCGTGGAATTCAAATTAAGGATTTTAAACGTCGCGCAATTCTAATTAGCGACTTTAAATGTCGCGGAATTTAAATTGATAATTTTGGGTTTCTGTATCAAAATTGAGAATTTTGACGAGTTGACAGTGCAGCCTTTCTCAACCTGTTGCGGTGGTAATTTTATCAAATTCATTTGTTTGTATGGTGATAAAATTTAGTCGACTTTTAGTAATTGCTCGTTACGTTGTAATTAAATGAAATTTAATTCAATTATATACACAAACGAAATTTAATTTCAAGAGCTAGTCTTGCTCTTACTACGTCTAACTTTGTCTTTGCGTCGTAAAACAAAACACTAAAAAACAAATAATGCACTAGTGAAACACGAATGAAAGAACTGAAATAAAATATATCTGAAATGGCTTGCACTAACGTTTCTTATACGTATTTTGTTTCAAATACAAATTTTGAATATTTCTAAAATAAACTAAAAATATATCGCATCTTTTTTTTTGTTATTTATTATTTTATGAAGATAGGTCTCGTAGGTTTTTATCACTTGCCGCAAAATGGCGAACGTGATAATGGATAAGGAAGAGAAGTCATAAGTACGGCTGTCGCCGTTTGTTCTAGTTAACGTCTTTCTATATCTCCATTTACAGAAATGTTAGCAAAACTATATACTCGCATATACATCAAGTGTCTTACTTAACGATAATGTTTGCATTAAGTTGGATGTTATTCTGCTTTAAAATCTAGCGAATTTATCGCGTAAAATAAACCGCAATAAAGTTAGGAAATGATAAGAAATATCGTCAGGTCGAAATGGAAATTCTTTGAAAAGTAATTTGAAATTAACTGAAATTGGTGCTGCGATGTTCAGTCATTCTACAATAGCAATTTAAAAACTTGGATGTTCCAGTGAGTGACAAAGACAAAACGGTTTCAAATACGCCGGACGAGGACAAGCATCGTTATACTAGTTCCACGATGGCCCGCCACCGGCGCTCTGCGCGCCACCATCGTAACATTCCAAATTAAGCCAAATGACTTGTATCTTTAGCTCTCGGCGCTAAACTTTTCTACATAAGTTACATTTTTATTTATTATTCGACAACAAAATTTAAACAAACTTCTCGTCTCGCAAAAATTGATAAACTTTCAACAGTAACGTTCGAGTCGCGATATACATTTCGAAAACAACCCTATTCTATTTCTGGAAGAATGTTAATACGTATCCCTGGTAATCCAAAGGAACGAACATTAAATGGCCCGTAAAAGAAACGACAAACGTGCACCCCAGAAACTAGAACGCGAAGATGCGAGATAATACCGCCCATCCCATAACGCTTATACGTTTCTAACGTAAAGTTAAATAACGCAATGATTACGCATCGCTTCACACGAATTTATTTCATTTGTTCCAACATTTAAATCATACGTACACGGTATAAAGCTTTTTTTAAATAAACAGTAATATTTATCTAGAAATAATGTTGAATGTAAACATTAAATCCTAAACATCTGATTGCGTTAACGTTAATTATATCTAGCTGTGTTGGCGTGTGTGATAGTTTCGCCTATACGAGCAATTCTCACTTAACTGTCCCATATATCATAACCAGACCATCTGTCACCTCGTTTCTTAATTAATATCAACAATTACGCCAGTAATGACATGCCATTCTCATGATTGGCTCTAATTGTTTTCATATCCACCTATAACTACCCTGTACTATAGCAAATTGTTGCTAAAATGTACTAAATGCAAGTGTAATTTACGCTAATTAATTATTAATTACAGCAAATCTGAATTGAATATTTTTGTTTGTAAATTTAAAACAAATGGTTTTTATGTTGTAATGTAGAGACAAATGTAATAGATTTCGCGAGCGCCCGTTTGTGAATGTTTTTTTTTTTTTGCGGAAAAAACTTTAAGCATTAAAAGTTATACAAAGTGCATCTGCATAACAAAGGACGCCACGGGCACTGGCACGGGTACGGGTACGGGCACGGACTCTCTAGTCTACACTCATAAGTCACTTGGTCGGCGACGTGCTCGCGTTTCCGGGGCGAACGTGAACGAGCACACCCGGAGCTCACGAGCATCCGGAGCGTGCCCGGACCCGGACCTAGCCCGGACCGTTTCAACCAATGCTACATCCAATCCTAAACACACCTTTAATCATAAACCTAAACCAAATGTGTACACAATTCATACAAACACTTCCAAATATATATTTTTTAATAAATCACCCATATTTTAACAAATACGCATAAATTTATAAATTTATGATAACATTTCTATATCAAGTAAATATATGATTCAAGTCACATGATTGCAAACCTTCGTACGAGTACATATAATATCTAAATCAGAATTAAATATATACATATACAATTGCAAGTTCTGCTTTTGTATACGTTTGTCTGTTTGTTTCAACTAATGATTCTACAAGTATGATTGCGATATAGTTGGGTTGGTATGTCTTTCCAACTTTCGCAAGAAGCAATTATCATCCGCCTTTGTCAGTGTCCTGTATATATGTATGTATCTATACGTGTGTGTGTGTGTTTGAGTGTGTTGTACACCCATCGCAAGGAAGAGAACGCAGAACAGAGCAGACTATTTCCACAAAGTTATATCGTGATTTTCCGCACCAAAACGTGCTGCAAAACAATTCACGTTCCCATTAAGTACGTGACGTTTCTAATCCACAGACATAACTTACACAAATAATATCATCAACGGCAAAGGTACCACATGACCTCTAGACTCATTCAACATTATCTGATTTAAGTACAACTAAAAGCATATTTCTAAACGAGTTTCCATTTCTTAAAAATAAATTTAAAAAAAACCATCTTTGGCGCTTATTACACCGTTATCCGTAGTTTCCGGCAATTGGTCGATTTCGACTCGAAGTAACTTAGTAGTTGTTTCCTTATCCATTTGCGAGTCGCTGAATACAATAATCGTCGAATGTCTATTTAATGTTTGCTTTCACTGGATTCGGAGGTTGTTTAAACCACTAGTACAGATTTCCTGGAAAACTATTTGTAAATTAGAAAAAAAAAACTGTTTTATCAATTAGAAATCATGGTATTTAAGTTTGTTTTAATTGTTTAGACGGGCTTTATAATCCGTTGATTTATAATGCATGTTTTCTCAGACACGACTTTGTTCCACACGTAGTTGTTTGTGTGTATGCTTTCGCATGGTGAATGCTGTTTGGAAGTATTAGTGCCAGGATTCTGTGTGTGACACTCGTGCTGAGATATTATGTGCATCTCTCCATGGAATTGTCTCTGCAGAGTTATGCTCCAAGCACAAGAACGTGTTTGCCAAGTTACAAGTACCAACCAACCACCACATCAGCCATCACTATCATAACCGTTTGCGTGTTTTTGTTTCACCAACGCCGATTCTTCTTCTTCTCCCATGCACTTTTCTCACGACACCACAAACAGACGGATATAATAAACCCTCATCTTTAGCAGACTCTGAACACGTTCGAGACTACTTGGCAGCTTTAAGTAAGATGATACCACAATTACATTCGTTTTTTTGTTTGGTTTGTTAATTCAATGCGAATGTGTTTGCAAATTTAATTAAAATTGAATGATGTATCACCTGTAATATGAAAAGGTATGTATAAGATGTTCGTGTGTCAGGGGTAAGAATAATAGTGAAATAAAATGGATGTTTTTAGAGGAGAACGTCACCAAAAAAATTTTCATCATGGATACAACGGGAGCGCTATGAGCGGCGGAATGAAAAATACACTCGCATTTATTAAAATAAAATGGAAATGAGACAATCAGAGCACGGTGCGTCGACTGGATTTTGAAGTATGACTGTGTAGTTAGACGGTTGTTTATAAGAATAGGTGGAATACTGAAAATGTTTGATATATATATATATATATATATATATATGGAACGTTACTGCTCGAGCGCAACGTATAATAATAAAACGTGGAGAAATGAGAAAATGAACCGGAATAGGCAACGGCATGAGATCTATATATTGACGGTTGAGTCTCAGTTCCATAACGTAGTAGTCTTCATATCTAAATGGGGGTTGTTCTCTGTCTATTACCCAACCGGAAGTGATACAGTACCCGAAAACATCTTCACTTACTACTCATCCTGACAATCCATACCATTTCCTACGATAATAATTGGCATATTATTTTCAAAAATAAAAGGTTTCCTTACCAAGCATACAAATCTTATGTTTATAGTTTTATTATTTTACTTTCAATCACACAAGAAAAAAAAACACACACACACACACATAGAGGCGTTATTTGAAAAATAATCAGACTCGATTCAGGGAAGGTCAAAAAGTGAAAATCTCGCGATCTAATTTTTCCATGATTGTAATATTAGTAGGTATAAGAAAGTAAAAAGTAGTTTAAGATCTGTTGTAGTGTGTGTAATAAATCTAGATAGACATTTTGTTAGGTGAGGTAGACATGTATTGTGTCACACTGAGACACGAGTTTAAAATTGCAAATGAGAGTTAGAGTTCATGAGATTGGAAACGAAAATATGCGGGTAATAGATTGTGATTGATGTTACTGGTGCAGTGGTTGTAGGTGTGCCTGGCTTGGCTAGTGGGACGGTGGCGTTGCCAGCACGCGATATGGGGAATAAATAATCACTTCACCCCCCACTCTTTCGAAATTATGATATCGCTAGCGAAAGCTTTTTAAAGTGGGATTTGCGTTTTAGAAGAGTTATAGTATTTCAAGGATTTACGATACATTCGGGTTGAAATTGTTATTTTATGTAAATCGGACGGCCTTGAATTGAAAACACAACTTAATCACTATCGCTTCGCTTGCATTGTCATCACTCATACAGCATCCGACGAATACCTTCTAAACTAAAATAATCATCATTTATTTTTCTAAAATATAAATCATCAACGTTTGTGACACACTATCCATGCTTTAACACCCTTTTGTAATTAAATCAAATTATTTATTTTGCGTTCGGTGTAAATGAGAACGTGTAATACAAGATAAATAGCGTTAGTTGATACTCCTTCTTTTTTTTTGTAATTAACGAACGCTATAATTTTATCTTTGATATTCGAGAATTTTTACTCTAATAAATTTGATGTGGACGGGTTTTATTGCCTTTATTTGTTTTGCTTTTTTTGCACTGAAAATATCAGTTATTTCAGTATTTGTACTGAAATGGCGAACGAATACACTTTATTTAATAATTGATCAACGGACAGGATCTTAGGATCTCTAGGGAGAAAAACTCTGAAACGAAAGCTCGACTTGATATTTAAGCAACGGCTAAATATTTGACGACATTAATGAAATGTTTCGTTTTTTGACTGGCCAGTCGCACTCTAGTATACAATGTGAATGAAATGTATATTGCGTGATGTTGTTATGGATGAGGATAAAAATAAATGGTTGAGGCTCGTTGAGTGACTGAGGACTGGTTTAAGACCTCAGGGCTGGAAGAAATGGTGTCACGTCTCATATTCTTACAAGCTGACGCAATGTCCATTTTTCACACTTATTTTCTTCTTTCGTCTGACCTTCTTACATCATTACTTTTATCAAATATCCGTCCTAACTCAATTGTTCGATTCTCTACCCATATAGATATATTTGCAATGCTTATTAATTTATATTTATACTAATGCATAAAAGATTCTCAACTTTTAATGAGAAAACAAAGCAGTGTGTTTCACGATAAGAAATCATGTCTTTCATGTCGTAAATAGGGTGTATTATTCGTTTTATTTTCTATGAAATTTGTTTCACAAGTGTTTTAATAATATAGAGTTTTATATTCCCTGGAGCAGTGACATTAAAAAGCGATCGTTTGCACTGGTGTAAAACTCGTGTAAGATGCGAACACACACTATGCTAGAACGCTGCTGTCGTGCATACATAAACGTATATTTAATAATAGTTGTTCTACACCGAGTGCACACCGAGAACTGCACCTTATGTTGGACAATTCTCACGTGACACATTATATTATACATACGTGTGTACACATATTCTAATTATAAGCATTTGTTTCAAACACAATGGTTAAAGATTTCATTTACTTTTTTAAATTTTAAATTTATTCATATATTAAAGCTTATTTTTCAAATAAAATTTCAATCTTTTTTACCCACATAGAAAAATAGTCAGAATCGGTTCAGGGAAGGTTAAAAGGTATATCTCAAAATTGAAAGTTTTTATGATTACAATATTTACTTATTACTGCGTATAAGAAAGAAAAACTAGTACTAACACCCATAAATGAATTTAATATAAAATATTTAAGCGATTGATTATGCGTGATTGATAATATTGGGGTTTTCGAGTAGCGGAGACTCAATTCAATTAAGTGACAAGAAACACAAGTACTTGATCCGTTTATCGTAACCATAACACAATTCAATTACAGTTATTGATACTATAGGGAGGAATGCGTCGATATTTTTATCTGCTTCACTCAAGCCTTGAATTGCCGAAAGGCTGGATGTTTGAAATTGGAATTGAAAATAATAATAAAAAAATAAAACTGTATTTCAATTGGTGAAAATGTTTTGAGAAATATTCTCTTGACCATAGAAAAATATTGGGCGATACTCGAATGAGGCATGAGCCATTAATGACGAGAATAGTAGATTTGGGGAATAGTATCGATTTGTTATTTGGATTCCATAGCAGCGACGCAATGGGGAATGATGTTATGTATGTATTCAGTGTATATTTTATTTTCATCTTGAGTTTCTTGTATAGCATTTCTCGGTTAGCGATGCGAATAGTGAGTAGGTAAGACAGGTGACTGTCACATCGTTCGTAGGTTCCTACAGCTAGACATCCAATAATTTTGCTACCTGTGAGCAATTTTAATCTACCAACCGCTAGGCAAAAGACCTAATATCCCTATCCCTTGCGCCCTGACACATGTCTACAATTTAGACAGTTTTACTTAGCCCAGAGGCGCACTAAGATAACATGTTCATCATAGATATTCATGCTTAAATTTCATTTAATACAGATACGACTAAAGATAAGTAATATAAAACTAATTGCGTTATTCGTACGGCAATATGAGTAGGAACACTAAAAAGAGACCAAGCTATAACGATGTCGGCACCGTGGTGACGTCATGGTTGACAAATGATCACCGCGTATTGTCTTGAGTTACGGTTTCATCTGTGACTTACGACCAATTTTGACCGTTTCACAGTGTAATAATTCTCTAGCACTAACGCAGGTCTGGTCCTCATCCTCGTTCTCGTTCTCGTGCACAACGAGTCCTCTAAAAACTTAGTGCCACCAGCGCTCGTTCATTTCCAGTGGCGCCACACTAGTTTCCATTTAAAAATTACACACTCATACAAAGTCGTTTGCAGCGGACAAATGACATGTATGTCATCAGCACCACTATCGTTACCACGCTTTTTCTGTCTTGACGTTTTTACCTTTTTGTGCAAACGACTAAGATAGATTTGATTCTAACTGACAAATTTATTACGTTAATATTTCTGTCATTCTAATTCTAAACAATATTTTTCTACTGTAAATCTCAAATATTCCCATCATTAATCAACTTCATATGTACCTATTCCCATCAAATTCGGTGGCAGAGAACCTTATTACATACATTTCATGTAGATTCATTAGACGTTTTTTCTTTAAAAAGTAATATAACTGTGATTAATCAACAGTGTATAGTTTTTAAATAGATTAATTTCGCGTCCAATTTCCTTTTACGTTTTTTTTTTTTGTTCATAGTCACCGAGTGTATATCGGTCATAGTTTGCATAACTTAGTTGAGAAAAACATGGTTTCCGATTTCAATGGCTAACAAAAACGTGACCACTTTTTACTGGGATAAATTAGCGTTGTTTTACAAGCGGTAAAACCAATAACTGGTGGTTAAAATGTTTCAAAAACCTGCTATAGTTTCCGGCACAAAAAAACCAAATATATCACATTGTGATATATCCCAAAGTGTCTCCACGAAAGGGTTATAGATAATTTACTGAATAAAATACATATGAGTTACCGTTGTGCCCAAACATTTCTGTGCGATGAAATGCGTAACAAAGTAGGGAATTATTAAAAATAAAAGACTCATAAAATGAAAATAAACGTCCCATATCTTTGTTATGGATATAGCATTTATATATCCCAGGAGTTGCATGCCCCTAGTATCGTACGTGCTCTCTATAGCAGCTACAGGAATGAGTAGCTATCATATTGTCCTTTACGAGTCTTAAAACCATAAAATACTAAAAAAAAAAAAAACGCGCGAATTCTATACGTCGACGGCTTTCAAGCCATAGGGAAACAAATAAAATTTTTATGCACTTAATTTGTCGAATTTGTCATGTGGTTTACCTTGTCTATTCGCGAAGACTTTCAAATCATAATATTCCAACATACACAGTCCAACTTTTTTTTAAAACTGGAACTGCATTATTTTTACTGTCAATATTAAATCTCTCTCCCTCTCTCTCTCTCACTCACACACACACACACACACAGAGATAGATGGACATAATGCCAAAAATAGTTAGACTTGATACAGGGAAGGTTAAAAGGTATATTTCGGTTAAAATCTCGAGGTCGATTTTTTTTTGATGATTTTAATACTTACTTATTTCTTTGTATAAGAAAGTAAAAAAAATACAAAAAGTGTCGGCATGTCGCAAAGCAGTTATCCTTTATATCACTAACAATAAATTCGAGCAAGTTTAAAATCAGTTCGAATACGTTTTGTATAACCCATTACAGATGAATTATAGAAAAAGTTTCAAATCAAATATATTTTCTGTGATTTTCGTTCGTTTTGCGTGGCGAACTTTTCGATATATCACGGTGGCCGTGACCGAAATACATTTGAAATGCGCTAGCATTTTGTGAATAGAATTTTTAGTGCCTATTTAACGGTGCCTACCTACGAGGAGGATATGTTTAACAAAACTATGACGGAGAGGAATCGTGCGCCTAGGATTCACCGCAAATATGATAGATCGCTTTTTGTGGGCTTACACCCGTGAAAAATCACCACCACACATATATATTTAAATTGTATCATTTTAGATTTATTTTACATTTAATTCGCACTTTGCACATTTTTGCGAACGCCTCAGGGTGTGTACGTGAGTGAATAATTCATTGAATGGTTGTTTTGACAGTTTTAAGTTGGAAATCGAGGAAAGTAAATTTGGAGAAAAGTTCGAAGCGGTAGTGTTATTGTCAGACGGAATCAATACCAGAACTAGCGTTACCATAAATCTTTAGCCAAAGTTTCAGCGCGTTAGTTGACTAAAAGCGAGTTAAAAATATCGGAAATTTCGTGGTCACATTGCGCCCATAATGACATTGTGATTTATTCACTCATTCTACATAAAAATTGGAATTTATTTTATTACTACCACCGCCAATAAATTCGTTCTACTATACGCTATTATTATTCTTAATAAGGCAGAATGCATTTCTGTATTCATATCTCATTTAACGAACAAGCGCAACCATATATGAGATGGAGCTTTTAAATCCATCTACGAGAATATAAAAGTCATACGTAGTTTCTTGAATTCTAAGAAGACAATATAAGAAACGTTTCGAAACCAATTTTGTGCAAACAATAGAACGCGCGTTGCCAAGACAACGTCTACGCCGTAAACAAATATTAAACGTATAATATATTCGTGTTTAGCGCCGGGAGCTTGCGTACACGTGTGCGTTGATATATTCTTTGGTCTATGGCCTTTGCCAGTAAACATTAATCACAAAATTCTGTTAGTTTTGATGTAGAACAAACATACAGAGAGACAGACGGGTCGCTTCGCTCTCGGTGCCCTCAGGCACTCATTGTACAGGATCCGGATGATGATCCTACTACAACCGTGGCCATATTGTTTTCAGAAGTGCATGCGCGCTCGAGTTCCCCATCTATTAACAGTAAACGGTACCATCTGCCGCTGTGTGGATGCCTTAAGAAGGAGAAGAAAAGACAGAGTGAATAGTGCTTACTTAATTATTATATGCGCCTCCTTTGCTCCAGCGGCTTCAATCAAAGATGATTATTTCGTTAATTACACGCGCGCATCAAATCTTTTCTCTCCGGCAATTGTTTTATTGCTAAAGCGTTTCACGTAGGCTTCCTCGATCTATCGATTGTTCCCATTTCGTTACATATATTTTCAGAGATTAGTTTAGAGGGTTTCCTCCTTTCAATAAGCCCTGCTAATTTTATTGTTCGTATATATCGTAAATAATTCAATATCAAGCATCTTTACATGGACTTCCGGTCTGCAAATTGAATTGAACCCGTACTAAAGACCAAGAATGGATAGATTTCTGTTTACCTAGCGCAGCGCGCGATAGTGAGTGGTAAAAAAGACATCATTCGAGTGTGTACGGCTAGAGTACCACTTGATTCCACACCATTGGATCTAGTTTAAAACGACACGGTGTCCATTAAGGGATAACATTGCTGTTCTTACTTACACCGAGTGGCCGCTGGATGGCGCTGAAGTGCTCAGATGAAGAGCAACGCCCGGGGCGAAGGGAAACAGTTTGAAATACTAACAGTGTGAATTGTGAACTGTACACAACGAAAAAGAAGCAAATAATGCAAAACAAATGACCGCTAGGTTTTTAAGACAACCCAAACACAGTGGCGTACCACTACTATAAAATTTCAACACACACAAGGCATACAATTTTTTTTTCAAAAATTAGGATTTCTTGTCAAATACAAATACAGAGTTTAAAGTTTCATAACTTTATCTTCAATCGCTTTGACTATAGAGCGCATGCATACAAACACACACAAACATAGACTCAATTCAGGGAAGGTTAAAGGATATATTTCCGTTAAAATCTCGAAATAGAATTGTTTTAATGAGTAAAAATGTATTAACTTAATGTTTGATAAAATAAATATTTGAATAGATAATATTTAAAAATAGTGTCTAATTAAATGAAATGAGTACGCTCATGAATTTTGTATGGAAAAAAGTTTGAATAACGTCGACTCGGATTTCTTGTTTTATTTATAAACTTTGGAAAGTGCATTTCTCCGGACACAGGCTGTGCCGGCTTCAGCTTCCGGGCGGAATGCACTCTTAAGTTTTGCAACAAATTTATATTTCCATCAACGAACAGAAGCGTAACCGCAGCAATAGGCACTGGAAAACGAAAACGTTCCAGTCAGCGAACGAGCCAAAATAAACAACTCGCAACACCATCGATACGTCTGCGGGTCGTTTTTCGTTATGAATAAATGATTTGTATTACAACCGTGCTTGTCCACATATATCTGCAGTTGTTAACAAAACATGACCTGACGCTACATAAGCACCAAAAAAAAAAATTGCAATTCGTCGTTTTTATACCCATGTCTCCAAATAAAACACAACTACAAGGATGACTACTAATTAATCGGAACAGAAACACTATTATCTTAGACAAGCAGAAATCCCTTCAGGATATATGTACGGTGTGGAGCATTGCGAAAATTGCATCATTCATCCCATTTTCCTGAAACGATTTACATAGATGTGCGAATGTTTTGCTTGTGCAGAGCATAGCAGACACATATTGAATTAGAAGAACACTTTTACCAATTCAAATGAATTAGCTTAACGCTTGTAGCCGCGGCAGTGCGCGTTGGCAGCACCTGCACCGAAGTGCCTTGTACTATTTTCTCTCCTAATTAAGTCTGCATTCGTTACCCTCCCGAGGCTACGAGTATATAAAGACTACAACAGAATAATATATGCTTTTGCCTAGTTTTATTACGCGACGCTTCCGAATCAATGTCCATGACGCAAAATACTTTTTAATAATTCATCACTAACTTTTCATTCTAAGTTTATTTCTTTAGTATCTCAACTCTTCTACCTATAGTGCTACTCTGGAGATGTTTATATATAAAAGATAGTTACTGTTCAAACTTAATTTAAATGTTAGTTTTAGATCGATTCACTCTATATTCTCATCATTATTTAATGCACTTAAAAGATGACAATTGTCTTTGTTCTACTCGTATACAAATATCAGGAAATGTCGGTAGATTTATGCTAAGAACTACCTAAACTTGCTACATTTACAATTTGCTATGTTCTATATATTGTTTTGAGATATATTCTCTCTCGTTTGCGTCTCTATCCCTATTATTCGTATTCTACTCTATTTCTCTTACATACACACATTTGTAGTGTTCACGCATTTACTTAAATGGATCTAAGTTTTGATTTTCGCATTTAAATGTATTGTATGATAGTTCTAAATGCGATAAGGTTATTTGTCCAATTTACTAAAACGTAACTTGTAATTTGTGTTAATCTAACTAAGGAAAAATTCTATCAAATTAAATTTGAAATAAAATGACACTGTCTCCAAGCTAACTTTTCTAACGAGATTAAGAATTCATTCGGTGTGAAAGTCGAAAGGCGCACAGTAGCGTCACGAGGGCGGGAATAAAAGTGTTATTAAAATGCCTTCGGGCTCAATTTATGCAAACCCATGGATGGCCAATGCCGACGAAGAAGTAGTCATTGTGGAGTAGCGTCTGACAATAAAATAGAATTATGCGATTCAATATGACTTATGATGGCAGTTTGAGTTTAATGGCTTGACGCATCACACCAAGATTTAGAATTATCTGGCGTACCTTCACCGCAGCACGACCGCCCTAGATGACGGAATTTATTCGGTTTACTCAACATATACAAAAATTGCCTTTTTTAAATTGACTCACAAAAACTGTCAGTTTTATTTAACATTTATAAGCTTTCGTCTTGTGTCTATTCGCACGTTTCCCTATTATGGAATGAACATGTGTCGCAAATATTTTGCCACAGTTTGGAACATTCGTACATTTTGATAACGGTCTACCAAGTTATTTTGCTCATTTTTGCTGCTTAATAAAACTTTACCCGGATTCGCCACCACTGTCTGTCATCGTTGCAACACTCGTACGTACCCGGACCCGGACCCAAGTTTTAATTGACATGGGTTCACAGCGCCACCAGATCGTGCTGTGGCGACGCCCGGAATTAAAAACAAAAAGTAGATTACGTCAGTGTTACACTAAATATTCCTAACTGCCATTGCATATTTCACACTAACCATAGGCGACCATACATTTATATACATACTCCTACCATAAAATGGGGTGGCAGAAAACCCTGTACACTTATAGACTATAAATATGTTTTTGAGGATTGAATAGAACTTTTTGACCATATTTATATGATTAGACCGATTAACACGCCTTAACATTTACCGTGGCCATGAAATCAATTGATTTATCGTAAAACTAGGTAACATAAAGCGTTGCGTTGGATTACGCTGGAATAGTAAAGTTAAGTTTATTTAGCCAATTTATTTAACAACTTTACAAAGCTCGTACATAAGTTTAACTAGCGACTTTACGACGTCTACTGGTTCACTTTTACAATTTCAACATTCGTTTCCTCGACAAATCCAAATACCAGCTATAAATACAACTAGTAAACGTACTTTACTTCATGTTTTTTAAATTGTCTGCTCACTACAATACTAAAGATTACTTGCAACCATAAACAATAACATATATTTAAATATTAAGAACGAATTCTGTACACCATATTGTTGTACAAAAAAAAACCCGTGATAATTTATGAATTTTCTCTCTATGGATGTTTATGTGCTATTTTACGATATATCGTAAAATAATATTAATAGATCTCAATTTTTATAGTAGTGTATTATTTTTAAGAACGATCGCATAATTTTATGTTTTGTGAGAAAATCTCACATTTATATTATTGCAAAAATTTAAATGTATTTATTCAATGGCGAAAATGAATACGTATTTCGATTCACTAATAAAATAACATTTTACAAATTCTAGCGGGTGGCATGCGTTTCCAAATATTTTATAATTAAATGATTGCTCTATAAATTATACCGGTAAAATAATTGAACATATTTATAGGTATCGGTTAATATGCGTATCGAATTTTAAATATTTGACATTAATATGGTTGGACGAGCTGCGTAATTTGTTGTATAAATATGTAAAAAAAAAAACAAATATAAATGTTTATTTCAATTTTATTCAAAAAAACAAATACAAATTTCTACATTCATTAATCTACTAACTAAGAGATTTACTTAAAAAGTAGAGTAGATGAGTAGATTTGTTTTTTTTTTGTGGATAGACTATTTTTTTGGTGCTGGTAAGAAAATCGCAGAGTAATCTGTTAAGATCAAGCATACAGATCTAATAGATTTCCGCATGCACTTTTTTTCCATTTGTATCGATACATTACTAAATCACCTTTTCAATCTGTTCCCGTTGAACTTTGAGCCCGGAAACTAAGCACGAAGACTAAAAGAAACACAAGTGAGTATAGAGGATAAAACGAAGTAAGGGAGATAGAGCAAACACATACACACAAGATGAGTTAAGAATCCGAAGGAACTAAACTAACCCCAATTGGTATAATCCCCTATGGGAAACGTTGCAGCATCAGCTGAATTTTCTGTCTCAAAGAGAACGTGCTTCGTTAAACTACCAGTGCTCTGGCTTCGAGTTCTTGCCAAGCAAACAGTGACGTACTACTTGGGCAGTTTCTATTCGTTTCAACATTCTTTTGTGCCGGCATTTCTTCAAGTTATATAGAAAAACAGTAGTCGCATAGTTTTTCATTAACATTTTGTCTACGAAATATTTGTTCACCATATGTACAAATGTACTGTTTGTGATGTACAATTGTATGTAGTTGTTAAGTTTTTATGTACTTTACGCACTTCAACAATCGAGTCCTCGAGGGACTAGTGGATGAAAAGGACTGGATAGCACCGTGGGTGGAAGAGAAGAGTGAAGTTCCCAGCGGCCGTAAAATGCACCTGCGACTTTCACTCGGATACTCGCTTATTTCGTCCACGTTCGCGAAAAACTGAACGAACGTCATTTTAAACGTAAAACCGTTTCCTTTTCGCGAAACTTTTCATTTGCGCCTGTTTTTCTTGACGTCTTCCACTTCTTTTGGGGCTTAAAACTCCAGTTATTATTTATTGTTTTATAATCTTCTCAACATTTTGTTTTGCTACATCTACAGTAAAAACTAATCAAATATTATTCTTAATCGATGCCAGACACACATACAAAAAAAAACACACACACACGGGTAACCAATTTTTTTAAAGGTGTTGTAGTGTGTCTCGGCGACAAAGTCAGTAATCATAGTGTTTCCGTCTGGTTCAACTTGTCTTTGACTACCTAGGTTTCATGTGACAAGTGGCAGAGTTAGGTAGGTGTGATTGCCAGGCAGGCAGCCAGGCTCGGTAAGACAACGAGGACGACGGCAACCGTAACGCTCTCACGTCGCGGCGCTATCCCTGTCATAAAGGCGCCCGCCATAAAGCGGATCCGTGCCCCGCGGTTGGTAATCTGAGTTATACCCTACCCCACTCGACACAGACACACGAAAACTACATTATCTAGCAGATGAGCGAAACCCCTCACGCGTCACATCGCGATGTGGACCAGTGCCCACGAAAATGCCAATACGAAAGCTTATCTACATCACTCATTTTCTTAACCACTGTTTGAGCTCCATTGTTACTCAGATGCTGATTACACAATTTAATAATGCTGATAACATCTTTTTGGATGGTGATCGCTTCGGGCGGTCTATAAACAACCCGCCTCCCCCATAATGAACAAGCTACTTAACTATGATCAGAATATTATCTACGAGGTCTATCTTGAATTATATCTAAAATTTCTCATATCAATTGAATAGAAGAGTGTAAACTTAAATAAAAAGCTGTTTTACGAAGCAAATTTGCAAAGTATATAAGTGACTAGAATTGGCGCGATGAGCGAGCTACCTCGCGTACATAATATTAGTTTTGAAACATCTTTCATTAAATCTGAACAAACAAACTATCGCAACATCGAGGGCTCTTAACGCAGAGAAAAGGAGGAAAAGTTTGCGCATGTATAAACTATCATTAAATCTGTTTATTCCAAAGGACAGGCTAAGATGATGATCAAGATGGAAAAGAAAAGAGTATGCGTCAACGTTAGCACAGTGCAAACACAGGGCTAGTGTAAGCAAGCAAACAAACAAACAGTAAAGACATAATGATGAATAATGAGATCAGCGATACGCGCACAACGATACTTCTTAGTGTAACTCTCAGCAAGGACCTGCTCTATTTCATCTCGCGCATATTTTCACAAACTGCCACCGATGCGTTCCACATGTAATGAGAATCTCGCCGAGCGGCGGTTCATACATTTTTTATTAGGTGGTAGTGTTCCTCTTCACCACCGTACATAGATATATGTCTCCAATAAATACGCCAGAAAAAAAAAAAAATAGCGTATAAGAAAGGTCGGTGCATGACACTGCATATTTTTTTGTTTGGTATTTAAATTTGACAGGTCTGATTTTTAACGTTCATAGGCGGCGACTATGCTACACTAAGACGGGCAGTACTTTCCTGATATAATTTTTGAAGAGCATTCTTAATTTTCGTCATTTTCTTCTTACCCTAATTGATAAGGAACACTCTCTAAATTTTCACATTATTGGTAAATCACACTTTGCAATTGACACCTCAACAATTTAAATATAAAAGAGAAGTCGTTGTATAGGTTACAATTAAGATTTTCCCGCCCAAGTTATGTAGTATAGAGAACGCCCATGGAATTTTAGTAGCAACTTTTGCCACTTTCACTAAAATGGTGCGCGAAGTAATGCTGACAGTTCATTTATAGCTGCATATTGTGTTGATATTTGAGTTGAAAACCACATAAAAAAGGGCTTTCACGCCCTAAATTATTGTTTTTAAGCAAAGTAAAACATTAATATAACATTTTCAGATTAAATTGATTTTCCAGTGAGTCCTATGATCGGCACTCTATCCCATAAAAATGTTCATTTGCTTAAAATATTCACTTAAAAGTACTAGTACTGAATTATCGATTCACAACGTTACTAGTACAAAATATGAACTACAATTAATTTTGATTAGCTGTAAAATTCAGAATCTTGCATATTTATTGATCTACTTTTGCAGATGACGGGTGAGTGAAATATCTTGTTACTTTTTTACAATTGACTGTAAACACTAATTTTTAACATAATAACCCAAATAGTTTTTTAAACACAACTATTTATGTCTACAATTTGTTATTTATTTTTACATACATATCACACATTTTATTAACTGATAACTTATAGCGAACAGTCGTTTATGACTCTCACAGTTTGCTTATAAATTTTCCGTATGTTTTATGTATGTATCAATAATAGATATTTTATGAATATGCATTGGAGCGCAAAGGTGATATATGCGAAGTATTTTTGTAATGCAAAGTGTATCTTAATGTATTTAGAATTTTGAAACACGATTTCCTGCACAGCGTTTATTCGGTTAATTACCAGATAGCTTGAGCTTTATCAGTAACCATTCGCGTCCTCTTTGTTCCCGCTGAAACTTTATTCGTTGTGTTATCTGCGTTTGTATGTGTGTATTTGCGCAACGTAATTCGACAACAGTCGTAAACTTTAGTGGCTATTAAAGCCATGGTGATTTTCGTTTGGTGATAATATTTTATATAATATTAATTTTATTGTAAAGACTCTGCTATCTTCGCGCTGCCAGGACCTCCAAGTTGACCTTGTTCAACAAGCGAGCAGTTCTTGTTGTCGCGTATAACAATTGCTATATTGTCTTGGTTGGTGTAAGTTATGATGTCAGTTTTATGATTGTTATTATGAATAGAAATGTCGTTGTTTTGTTACCCAACGGGGCCTATTTGCGTTGAATTATTACCTTTGGGTACCGCGATTTGTGTTTCTGAATCGCGGTGTGCAACTTTTGTAAACCACATAAGATGCAAACGAAAGCAACAAATACCGAATTTATATGTGGAGGCTAGGCCAGCCAATGCATACATATTGCAGATAAGATTCCGTGATCAGATTCGATGGTGACCAATTTTATTCGAGCTAGTCTCAGCATTTTTAGTACATTCACCTTTAGGACTTACAGCTACGTCATGTGTATATGTTTCAAACAATTAAAAAATAATTCTAGTTTATTAGAAATATGAACATTTATAGATAAAACTCCGAAAAAAAAAACAGAAAAGGGGAACAATCAGTGTATAAAGATATAAGTTATAACCTTTGTTTAGTACAATATAAACCCAGCCAGCCTACGATTGAACAAACAAAACGAGAAACGAAAAAAAGTTGAATCGACCCCACACAAAAAAAAGGAACGCAACCAATCATCAATACACCGTCGCGGCGCGACCCACAAACAAAAGCCGACAAAATACATAAATCATAGTTACACACACACACACACAGCTTTGAATAATATCACGTTGTGCTGCTGCATTGTGTTAGATGAAATGGAATGAAAAAATGGACAAAAGCACGACACACCAACTGGGACACCAGCTAGAATTGCATCAAAATGAGAAAAAGAAGAAAATAAATTGGAAACAAGATGGCGCTAAATTAATAGTTATATTCATTGAAACTTTAACCATCACACAGTACAATCGATTTTGAAACATGAAATATTACTCGCGGATAAAAACAACTGGACTTCTTTATAACCATAGAGTAGTACTTCTTTAGAATATTACATACATACGTACGAGATTAATTTCGAGGGAGCATTTTATAGATGCTCTTGCATGCGTGGCTGTTAAGCAATTCGGTCTGACGGTAAACAAAGAAAAACATATGACTTATATATGTGCAGAACTTGGCTGGATTGGTTGGGTCTTCTCTATGCTTTTGTCAACAGGTGTAACACACACACCTATCACTCACAAATAAAACATCGCAGTCGGCGACGCTGAAAGCACCTGAAAGACACGTCAAAAGAAGAATACCAGCCCTATATATGTCGTCACATATCATATGCATTTGACTAATACGAATGATCCCGTGTTTATAAATACAAAAAAAAATACTCGAGCTAGACACTCATTGTTCATAAAAAATGGAATATTATCCTGTTGCGGTGCACATAATTATAAAACATTTATACGCGTTTACAATCTACATCGTAATGACAATAGACCTAGATTTTATTTAGAGTAATTAATCTTTTCGTGAATTACATTAATAATAACCCAAAAGGGCGAATTTCCCTAAGTAAAAGCACCATATAATCCGACCACAAATCCTGCAGACGTAAAGCAGCGCCAGTGCGGCCAAAGCGGGCGTTTCCCAACACACTCATCACACGTGTATTCCGTGCCAGATAAAAAGGTCATCCACAAGACCAAAACAAAGACACACATATGTTCCGCCCTAAGCGAGAAAAAGATAGGGGGTGTAGATGTGGACATAAAAGTGTCCAGTTGTCTATGTACATATATATCCTTCAACCGTCCCTTTTTATTACGAACTAAATGCATTTGTCCTAATCTACGGTTTTGGGCCGTTTCAGACGCTTTTAATGCAACCATTCAGGCTTGCCTACTTTTTTACGCGACCTTATATTTTGAGTTGCTTTTGAAGACCTGATTTACACGGCTAGGAAGATACAGTCCAAGTCCAAAGAATAAATAAACGATAAACTAGGCAAAAGGGCGTATCCACTTTAACGTAACAGTCACAAAACACAGGATAAATAGGATATTTATTTGTACTCTCAACCTTCTATATATGTATGCGGCTCTCCAGCTATCGCGAAAACTGGCTAGGAAATATAGCCACACATTTATACGTGGAAATCGAACTGCATTTCTAGAAATCCCGATTTTTATTTACTTCTGTCATAAAAAAAAAAATCTATATCGCATTTATACAATATTTTTAGTAGCAAATAAAATTTTATCGGGAGCATATAAAGATTATCTAGTGCCGAATATTCTTTATAGGTGCGTTACTAGATTTTACTAAATCCTAAAGATATAGCCTACCCAGATTTATATTGATACTAAAGTAAAAATTATCGCTATCCAGAAAATATTAAATATTACTTCCATTTCTGGAGCTTCTAAAAACTTACGGTTGCAAAATAATATTCGCAATGGTTTGCATTGGCTATAGAGTACTCTCTCTCTTTCTCTCACACACACACTCACACAGAGAGAGACTAAAAATCGATTCAGGGAAGGTCAAAAGATATATTTCGAGACTGTTTTTGATTCATGATTACAATTTCGTATAAGAAAGTAAAAATATCTTCACGCAATGGTTTTTGCAAGCACAGTATGCATGCATTTAATTAAATGGACATACAATATTTTATGCTGTGGCGGGCGGGAAGTGCTAGCGAAGCAAAAGAAGATAGGAAATTGTAATGGTCGTATTTTCACTTGTCATAAATTATGTTGTAATGTTGTTTGTGGTTCCCCCTTATATAGCATCATATCTCTTATTCTCTTTCGATCCACGCCCATCGGAAACTTTTGCCGATTGTTCTTAGGCCCAAAGCACAAAGTCACTACCCAACACGCATTTCATTTGCCGCAAAAGAAAAAAAAAAAAATTAAATATGTTCACAAAATATCGTACTATTATAAATATGAAAATACTATATCAATTATGCTGTATTTGATCTGACAACATTATAGAGCCTGTGTCAGATTTATGATAGTCAATAAAACCGTAAAATTTAATGTTCTATTGTAGTGATTGAATAACAAAACTATAATAATTTAAATTTAAATCAATAAGTTGAAATAGCTAAACGTTTATTGCCATAAATTATTTGGATTGAAAAAAGCGCCATGATAAATGGAAACGCAAACCATATAACGTCAGTCTACATTAAATAGTGCTATGCATTGACATTATGACGCACAATGAGCTTGTTTGGTGTTTCTATCAGTATTTATTGCTCACGTTTTCATAATCGCCATTCCCTGCTAATATTTGCACATTATACTCTATAACTAGGCTATACTAAACATATTGCAATCAATAGTTAGAAAAACTTTACACCTACGAGATTTTTAACTATTAACTGCAATTTTGAGTATTCCTAATTTTTAACGCAAATAATTAATTTTCGACAAGAAAAATGAATTGTTTTAAGAGGATTCTATCACTTTATAGATCATTCGTTATCAGATTCAGGATTGAATTATGACAAGAAAATAATGCCAGGTCATAAAACTGATATAATGTCCTCGTAAAAAGTTGACGACCACCTCATTGACTGCTTGTATATTACTATAACGTTTGTTTAACAACTGCCCCGGCGAAGTGTTTGAGAACGCCACTGAAATATGCTCCCCATGCTCGTTATTGTCTTTTGAGTAAGGTGAGATCTTTATTGGTATACTGTTGAAACCTACCAAGGCGGTTACGTTAATAATTTATGTGTAAACGAAGTAAATATTGCGTCACTTAGGGAGTCCGAAACCAGGGTAGTTTTTTTGCGATAGTTTCGTTTCGAAATATGTAAAGATAGTTAAATAAAAGTGTATAAATCTCGGCAATCTGTGGAATTTCCATAATATGTTTTATTGCACATTCGCATATCTCTCGTTCTATACACGGCTCGCATTCATGTATTTATATATATCAGTCTTCTTTTTGGTTGGATTACCTTAACGATCGTTTTCAATATCCCGAAAACCGATCTTACCGCAATAGCGCGACCGCAAACCATTCTATAACTCAAATTGATGCATTTATCGCGTAGAATAGAAGATGAAACGAATGAAAAAGTCGGTACCCCCAACACTTTTGTTCGCTGATAACACACGCCAACCGCCGGGAATTCGCGTAAAAAGTGACATAGTGAAATTTAGGATACTAACGCGCTGAGAAAAATGGTGTTATACCGTTAGATAAAACAATTCTACATTTTTTCCCTTGTGGCTTCCCTAGCGGGGACTTTTTCTTGTATTACCCCATTCTTCAGGCCGTAATGGAACAATTTTTCCTATTTTCAGGAGACAGTAGAAATTACCAAATTTTAGACCAAAAAAAAAGAGGAGTTTATTTTCTCTATAAATACAATTTCTATTATTTTTAATTTCGTGTCTATGTGTTTTAGGATTCTGAAGGAGATACACCTTTGCATGATGCAATTTCGAAGAAGCGGGATGATATGTTAACGCTTTTATTAGACCATGTTGCTGATATAACACTAACGAATAACAATGGTTTCAATGCGTTACACCATGCAGCTCTTCGTGGGAACCCAAGGTATGAATCAAATTACTTTTTTATTTGTAAAGTTAGTAATTATATTAAAAATCCTTTTAAACCGTCACCTTACAACTAATATTGTGTTGAGTAGTTTATGAATTAAGACAAGTATATCCGACCATAGCTTTTGTCGGCGATGTAAAGTTTACATTGTGGCGCTAAGGTTTTGTGTGAAGGCCACAGGCAACAGGATTTCCTGTTGCGAGTGACTTCCGCTTGTCTTAAGGAGTTTCTTTCTTATAAACATTATACTGCAGACAATTTCTCAATTGTTTTTCAGTAAAAAGTGATATTCTTATTTTTGATATGAAATTTACAAGCATTTTATGATTTAATTCATACTTGTATTTCTTAGCAGTCGCGTATATATCTCTGAAATATAGAGGAGGATGGAAGGAGTTAAGTAACTCATGATTATCTGTTTCACACCATTTAATAATTCATGTAGTGGAAACAGTTCGCGTGATTCTACTTATGGATCTAAAACCGCGCGATGATGTCTCGTTACGCGATGCGGATTAAATATAATCATTTTTTCGTGCGGATGAGAAAATGAACATATTTGTGAATAATTGAATAGACAAATGTACATTAGATTGCAGTGTAAGATTACTGATGTCGTTTTGTTTGTTGTGTTTGTGTTGTATGATTGTCTCTCGAGTGCTGCTTTAGTTAGTGCATCGATTCGCTAATAATTTGGTACAGATAGGAACGAAATGGGGATACGTTTTGTAGCGGATGAGTTGCGCATACCTGGTACTTTGCGAGGTGATATTGAGGATGCTGCAATAAAGATAAGATCCTGCTTTCTGAGGCAGACGAGCTTCGGTGATCGTGTTGAAGGAAGTTGTTGATGAGATACTGCCATAGATGGTGCTATTTCTGACGTTATTACGTATTGAGGTTGCTCGACTAAAAATGGCACATGTCAATCATTTTTTTGCCTTGTTGCTGAATTTATAGTTATTGCGACAACATATAGGGGATATTGTGAAATAAAACTCTTTTTTTAAACTTTCTTATACATTGAAAAGAAATGACTAATTTTTGGTTTCCGATCTTCATGTAAATTTGTTTCCGTTTTTTTTTTAACTTTTGACCATGGATATGAAAGTATGATTGAATCGAGATTACGACATATTTTGGTATGAATTTAATTGTAGATGTATGAATATTATTTATTTAGCGTGAGATATATTTGATGTATTTCTAACGTCGGAACTAAGAGTGGATTAATATTTCATTCGTATAGAAAATCCACGTAATTGTTCGTATCAAACACACATACATAGACAGCAGATGTACAACATAAGCACCAGCCGTGTTTTGTTCATTAAACAAATCACTAACGCGTATAATTTGTCCGAGAGTTGTAATCTGATACTGTTATCCCTTGCATCGCTCTCCCTGCGCGCCACAAACCCAGCATCATCAGAGTAAACTAACACACGTATATATATATGGGTGAATCGCTAATCTTAACAAACTGCACGCGTACAACAAGTTGAGCGAGATAAATAACCAGTAATTTACCGGTAATCCTGTTATCCTCGCGTTACAATGGTTTACAATCGCCATATTAACAATGTGCGCCTGACTCATCAACAGCTTTTACTCGGAAATAATTGTTGGATATTTATTTTGCTAAATTTTAAAATCTATACTAAACATGTTGGGTACCAAAGTCAAACGCTACAATCCTGTGATGGTTAAACCGCTTTGATCGTCCTTGCTACAGCAAACAATTTTCTCTTCATTTACATAGACAATTAACTAAGATTCTAAATACGAGTTCGGTGTTTATATGTTAGTTTGTACCTACATATAACCGGGCACCATCTATAACATGATTTTCGGTATTTTTCTCGTAAGAGATATTTAGAGGATCTTATGCATTTAGCGGAAAGGATTAGGGTTGTTCATATGTTAAAAATGTTTAAGCAGGAATATATAATTTTAGATGTTGAATATTTTTAATATTTGGTAGACTGTTAATAAATGTGGATTGCGTGTTACATATTTATGTGCGTTTGAAATTCGTATATGACCACATATTTCCTGATACGTTCCTGATAGTCTAGGGTCCCAAAAGAGCAGGATGTAGGTGTGTGGGTGGGGTAACTAGCTGGATTACCTCGCGGCGAGTACCCAAGGGGCCATTTAGGAACATTCGCACACACACACACACACACACACACATATATATATAGACACGTAGAAGCAAAGATAGAACGTGTGTAACAAAGACATGGTTACACTGTTATAGTAAAAGGGCTGCTTTAGTGTTTCTAATATATATCGTGGCGTGCGTCCGGCTGTGGTCGCATAGGAAATTGTGCAACCACCGAAGTATATATTAATAACATCACTAAATAAGATTGGATGACGCCTCTCTGCCACAAGATTTGCATGCGCTGAATGGAACACTGTAAGGAGTATCCATTTTCTCAGGGCGACATAAAATATATTGGATATAAATAACACTAGTAACTGCTTATAGATGGTAAATAAGGATTGGAAATTCTATGCTTTGCATAGAATATTATCGCTTACAATATTTCATACATTTTTAAATCTTTCTACTTAAACAAATTTAAATTTCGTTACACTACATACATACAAAGATATTATAATGCAGATTCGTATAACAGAATTTATTAAAATAATAAATAATCTATATTTGCAAATCTGCTATATAGTTGAAAATCTGTTACAAAAAAATATCCAATAATAAGCTCTTCCCTTTACCCTATATAATATATCATTCGTAAAGCCAGTTGTGCTCACATTGAAGTAAATTTTTTGTTGGTTTGGAATAATACCACGGGGACTGTTTAAAGTTCGTTTCGTATACAAATTTCCTTTACTTATTTATGATAACGAAATTACCTGGGTGTGTGTGTGTGTGGAGAGATGCTGTGTAACGGTGTGCGGCGTACGGCATGGAATGAGAGATTCAAATGTTCGACGGGTTTCGAGCACTCGTAACGAGCGCGCACCCTTCTTTGTAATATAATTTCGCATTGTGGTTCTGAATGTGCGCGAATTGCATGTGAATTTAGTCGTGTGACAGGAATAAGAAATACACCAGTCGATTCAATTCGTTAATCTGTATTTTAAAATAAAAAATACTTTCCACCCCATAATGATACAAATAAAAGACGTCAAAACTGTACGACAGTTACAGAAGTGACGATGCAACGACGGAAAGGAAAAGTGTGTGAGTGGGTGGTGTTTCGCATGTGGAGTGTTATAGAATGGAAGGTTGAATGCATGGAGTAATGCGTCGGTGATATCGGACAGGCGGATCACGTCATTCTTCAAAAGCAGGAGAAGGAACCGACAAACACCCGGTTCCTTTGTAACTCCGTCTGTATATATACCCTGCCTGTCTGTTTCTCTATATACCCACTTTCCACAAATGCGTTCAATCTTAAATGTCGCAGGCACTATTTGCGTGTGGTGAACATGAACCCTAGCTTCGACAAGGCTTCTTGACTTCCATCACCCACGAGTAGTGCTCTTGTATTCAAATTGTTACTCTAAACACAGCTCATTGTATGTCTTTTCAAATGTGAAAGAAATAATAAATGTTAAACAAACAGGAATCCTAGTAGAGGATGAGTTATGCTGTGGAAGGTAGGTAGGTGGGTGCTGGGATGAGACCGGAATAAGAGGTGAAAGGGAGCGCCTATCTTTTTACGAATGATGCATGTGGTGCCCATTAACCTATCTGGAAACGTGCGCCTCAGGCTCGACGGTCACGCGCTATACACGTGGGGGAACTAGAACGAATTATTCGATGAAATCGATCACCTAGCATAAGTGTGTGACTCGGTTTATAAATGAACTGACTCGTACGCGAATTACACAAAATGACAAATGGCACACAGTGGAAAAGAATTTCAGGATTGTTTCTATACTGTTATATATTTTACACCAGCGTATACCTGTCACAAAAAAATAACGAAATTATCACTGGACCCGACATTTTTATTAAACGTGCACTTTACATCTTCTAGAAATCATTCAATATAATTTGTTTATTAATTTAATATATAAAAAAAAAAATCGTCTTGAATTTATTATTTCATATATAAATTAAATATTTAAAAATATCTCGTTGGAGTTTTAATATATAAAATATCACATATTTTTGGACGCTGGACACATATCAGTAACCTCATCCCAGAACGCCATCCTGTCATGGTCGGGATTCGATCCGACCGTTAACGTCTCCCCTATATCCAAATAGAAATGCTCTCGTTGTTTGGCTGGTTTCCATATGACGTCAATAACCGGGTCATCTTGTTGCGGATTTGGGTTACCGGTTCTCGCGAAATTCGTCCATAACTTCACCATTCTTTCAACTAAAATATCTTCCGGACTACCCTCTTTAAAATTCGGCATAAATGATGTCTTAAACAACGCTCCTAATTCATCTAAATGAGCTGCACCTATTAATAAAACATATACACTAAAATATAAACGCTAAATTACGGGTAATATGCCGTACCTGGGCTAGTAATTTTTCCGAATTTTTTACTCCAATTCAACTCGTTATCAGCTGAATATCTATAGAAGTAGACTGGATGCTCAGCGTGTTTTAAATGTTGAGTTAAAGTGGCGTAAATACCTCGATATGCCATTAAATCAGTATCTAACTGTTAAATAATATTATATTTATACTTAAATTATTGTCAACGTAAGGGGTTTTCTGCCACCCCATTGTAAAGAATATGGTATGTATGTATGTAAATAACCTGGTAGAGGGAATCAATGTTTTGCACCGTTGGATTAGCGTTGTCAAAATAGAATTCTTTGATTTTTTGCGCGATGCGCTTAGATAAATCACTTCCTTTCGGTATTTGAAAATATGCAGGTATTTTAGTCTCGAAATCTTTAAATATCGTAAAAGCTCCTGACGCCATTCGTTCTTCTATCTCTGAAAACATGCCTTCTCTATCTGTGTACCCTATAAGCAGCGGAATTTTCATATACTCCCCTGAAACCATCACGTTTCTGGGATCCTCAGTGAGTAGATTTGGTTCGTCACACGGGACTTCAACAACGAAACCATGAGGTCGAATATAATCAACTGCCGAACTCTATAATAAATATGTTAGTGTCATTTAACTAAAAAATTCAATTTGTTATACATCAGGAATCTGGTCTTGCACTTCTAAAAATTTCGTTTCATCCACAGTCTTTAACATCTCTAAGATATCTTGTTCTGTATCACACTCGAAACTCATTAGTTTAGCTATGGTTTTCGCGCAGTGGCTTCCGTAAACCCATGGGTTTAACGCGCAACCACTCTGCAAAATACCTCTATGGAAAAGGCCTAAAATTGTATATTAATTTATAAATTTCCGCTGGTTTATTCTACAAAATGTACCATTAGCCATTGGTGACAACATAAGTAAATGCACTGCAGCACCCCCTGCGCTGTTACCAAACAAAGTGACGTTACCAGCGTCTCCATTAAAGTGATGGATGTTTTTCTGGACCCAGTTGAGAGCCTGGACAATGTCTTTCAGTCCATTGTTTCCAGGAACGTTCAATGATGGATCTTCTAGACTTAAAAATCCTACAAATACCATTTTGTATCAAATATATCTCCATTATTGATCATAAAATACCTAGTATTCCTAATCGATAGTTAATGGTTACTAACACTACATCACCAGTCATTAAATAATCAGGACCGTATACATCAGTTTTACTAGAGCCTACCACGAATCCTCCACCATGCACCCACACCATAACAGGTTTTAATTTGTTTTCATGACTAGGTAACTTGAAATAAATAAATTAAAATATATAGTTTAATATATTTTTAAACATACCTGTGGTGTAAAAATATTTAAATATAAACAATACTCGGAACCAATTTCAAATTGATAAATCATGTGTCTGGAAAGACTCTCGCTTGCTTCTTGGGTACAATCTCGTATCCCTACCCATGGTTCAGGTTGTTTTGGGGCCTTAAGGTAACGCAATATCAATATATTTGGATTTGAATAAAATGTGTGTGTACTTACTTTAAATCTGAGTTGACCTACTGGTGGTTTAGCGTACGGTATACCTTGAAATTTATAATATTGCTTGCCCTTATAGTCGAAGGCTGTTTTGCCTCTCAATTTACCTTGCTCAATTTCAACAACCACCGGTTCCATCGTGCACTGTGTTTGAGAATCAAAAACAGACGCAATGTTTATTTTATACCTGTTATCATTTCATTATCAGTTTAGCCTTGTCCATTAACTAAATGTTTTTATCATTATCAGGTATATTATTTAGTTGACTCAGTATGCATTTATCACATCTAATCGCGATCATTACTAAGGCGGAAAGAAATAAAAAAACAAACAATTTTAGGTGTTTTACGTATTTTATTTTAAAAAAATAACTAAGGAAGTTTGTGATAAAATTCATTAGTTGTAACTTTTACTAATATTTACTTTAAATAACAATAATATTTTCTTTTATGTTTAAAGCTATGCAGTACATATGCTAAATAAAGTACAGAACAAGAAGAAACAACGTCGGAAAAGAAATATAATATTTCTTGGCGAACCGGCATCTAATAAAAATGTTTTCGCAGGTATTATAAATTGTTTTATTTTTTTCTTCGTAACGGTCCCGTTTTCTGTAAATGATCACTCGAGTTTTGTGTGTGTGTGTGTGTGTTCGTGGCGGAGCCACGAAAAATCCTGTGTCAGTATAAATTAGATTTAACAATGCCATAAAGATGTTTCTGCAACATTAGTTCAAAATTATCGTAGTTAAAGAAGCATAGATAGTAAAGCCAGGAGTATTTGTGTCGCAATTGCAGTTTGAAGAAAAATTCCGCCGGCAAAAACCTAGTCCGATATGTTACCTGTCACTTTTTACCACTTTGTTATGCAAATTTATCAAAACTAGCTTGAAATCCTCGCAAATATATTCTAGAAGTAACGTTTTAATAGAACATTTCAAACTTGAGACTAATGGTTTGGAATATTACGTGCGGTTTTTATGTTTAGTTTTATTACAAAATTATTTTTTATAGAAAAATCATATTCGTTTTACACATTTTGTTTGTTATTAAAGTCGAATAATTTTTTTAAGCGAGTTTTTCCGCGCAAATCTTTACCGGTATTTACCGTTACACACTCATTAATTAGTGTTAATTTGCAGAAAATAATGGTAGTAAAAGTTAGTCAAGTGTATGAATTGCAACTTCTAGCAATTTCGTCCCCAAAAAAGCAATCGATTCACCGTCTACGTGCAATCTCTTTCCTCATATACACAAACCCAAAATTCTATACCCTCAAAGATCAAAACGGTTCATGTGAACTATTGTTCGTCAAGGACTTATTGGAAACAAAAGCCCCCTCACCCCCACCCAGCGCGTCTAGTACTCGCTTCGAAATAGAAAAGAAATCACAAGAGAACCGACAACGGGGTAAGATGAAAACTTTCAAGTATGGTAGGGCAAAGGAGATACCATGGAGCAATCAACGATATATATATATATATAACAGTATAGGCGACTCTTGGGGGCTCATAGGGTGGGTGAGGAGGTGAGTTCTTTGTCGGTGCCCTCTTGTTTGTTAAGCCCGCACACATTTATAATTTTCTCCGTGAGCCAAGTTAGTCATGGCCTAGTTTGCAAATAACTATAAAGACAAATGTACAATTTTCGCTCGAAGAGTTTCGCGATTCTATTACGTTATTTGGCTGGGAAAACGTAAAAAGAGAGTTCTTAGTCAAATATACGAATTGTTCAATTCGTAAATCGTTTGATTGAATTGATTGTGTGATTTGGGAATCTGTATGCGATTGGTGTGCGTGTGATGTGTTGCCGTGTTTGTCGGTTGTTAAATATTCATTTTGAAGTATAAGTAGCGAAAATAATTGTCGGTATTCTTTTCGTGTTTATTTTGTGTTTGGTGCACTGTACGTTCGCGTAGGGTGTATCGCATGAGCTAAGCTATTCATCCAGCGCTGATAAGATATTGGGAACGGAAGTCTAGGTATTTCTTCACGCTGGTGAATTATCTATCTTCTTTCGCCTGTAGCTTTTCATCCATTTGTTTCGGTGAATGTTATCCTTGTTTATTACGCGAACGTTTTCCCTTTTTTCGTTTTATTTATTCTTGTCGACTCGATTCGCGCTGGGATTTGTTTATATTTTAATAAATTATCTCGCCATTTTTGTCGGTTGTTTGCCTTTATATATATATATTGAGCGTATGTAAATTGGAGACTATATCAGAAATGCGCCTACGGATTTAGTTATAAATGTTTTCTACGATGGCATCTTTATATATCCGGGTTGCGCTCGCTTTTATCAAAAACGTATTAAGGCGAGATTGGTTTTTCTTAAGAATTGCTTACCACAAATGTATTTCTTGCAATCATAAATCAGGAAAATGATATCATATTTATTGACGCAAGAAACATTATTCTATATATATATATGTATAAACAATATTGATGTTAGTGAATTTTTTTTTATTTAAATGTCACCAACAATCTTGATTGTATTACCATGCGAAACGTAGGGTCACTTAAGCGGTCCCCTTCTGGGTATAGCGGTTCTTGTATTAATCCGGTGATCAGCCTGAAAGTTTGGTCTTGAAGACGAGGACGACGAAGTCGACGTGTGTCTGTACAGTGCAGGTCACACGGTGACGTGGGCTGCGGTGGGGATGGAACGAGGCTTTGGCCTCGTGTTTCCAGGTCACTGATCTGCAAACTCCTGCTGCTGGTGCTGCTGCTGCTGCTGCTCGGTACCCTTGCTCTTCCTGTCTTTTGTCCGGAAATTGGATAGTTGTTGCTTTATGGGCCACTTGCGCAACGATGCAATTTACTTTTTCTACCCGCGTTTCTTTATCGCTGTTTGTGTATTTTATGTGTGTGTGTGTTGTTCTCCCTGTTGACGCTCTTCACTTACGTCCTTTTTTTATTGGGTTCATTTTTGTTCTGGTTATGCATCTTCATCTTGTATTCTTTTCTGGTGTTTGTAGTTTTGGAAAAGAATTAGAATGGGTGTGTAACAGTGTCGCGGTAGGTGTTTTACACTTGAGTTAAGCAACACGTGAACCCTTTGCGAACTTCATAGATTGGATGGAAGTTCGAAAGTTACAGTTGCATCCTCCAGTGATTTTCAGTCGGCCGTGGTTTAACTTTGACAACAACGCCAAACATTAGCCGACCAACCCTAAAGTCAAAACAAATAACTGTGGCATAACTTCAGAGCGGCATATGTGTCTGGCTTAGCATGGTTAAGGTGAAGACCAACGCTTATTACAATAAATCACCAGCTTAAGCTAAGGCTTACGTGGAACGTATACTTAGTTTTTAAGTCCTAGAATTATTACTACCACAGTTGCGGTGTGTGGGTTTCCAGCTCGGTAAAGGTGCTATTAAACTTACACCGCGCACAAATATATATAGGAATTCATAAAATACTCTCAGAATTACTCATAAACCGAAGATATCCTGACAAACATACTCTAAAATAGTACACAAATTCTTATACAATCAGCAATAAAAATATTTTCTAAACAAATTTCGAGGTTTTATCAATTATATATTTCGTATAGTCTCAAAATTAAATTCCGTGCATCCCTATCGTTCGTCTGATTCACGTCATTAAATCCGTCATGCACGGAAGCGAACTTTACGTTTCATAGAAAGCAATGTAACGTAAAACTAATTTTGTTCATTATTTCAGTGGCCGCAGAAAAAGATAAGATTCTACGGTTCAGAAATGAACATTTACGTCCACATAAAAGCATTCGGCTTTTACACGAAAACTCAAACATACATCTTCTACAATTTATTTCACAATTCTAAACTAATTTTTTCAAAGACTTTTTTATATACCTATATATCGATTCGCGAAAGTAAATAGTGACATGGTGATCTGAACAAGGAAACATGATTGCAATGCAACTCTTATTACATTATGAAGCTATATATGCAATGAAGACATCGGGCTGCATTTAGCATTGGAGCCCGTTTGTTCCGCAGTCGTCTGTATAACGTTTAAAGCGCTTAAAATTAAGTGCTAATGGAACGATAAAATAACAGTCACTAGCGAGAGAGAGAGAGAGAGAGATGTCGAGCGTTCAAAGGATTATTCGGTGCGCGCAGCGAGGACATAAATATTCCTTTCGCGCTCTCGCGAAAAGTTTTCTTTCGCGGAGAAAGAATTGCGCCTTAGAATGATGGGGATCTTCTTCTGTTACTTGGCGAATTCCGAACCGTAGTTTTTTGTTTACGATGGACAGTTTTACAAATGACTTTCAACTTTGGGAAACAAATTAAGTTTCTAGTAGAATTAACGCATCTTCGCTAACCTTTTCGTTCAACTGAGCATGTATACGCATTGACGTACACTTTCCGCCACACATGTATACGAAGAAAGCAATCTTCAAATATTTCTTAACGACATAGTATTTATCACTCGCTTTCAGCTCGAGATCACTTCTCATTACCAGTAAATCATTAGCGTCGGACTAGACTACATTCCACGTTTACGGAATTAAACAGACCAAAATTTTTTTTTGTGTTGTATTCCTGATTGCTTAAAAGCTTCCAACTCTTATATTTCTCACTGTTTGATAAATGTTGCATATGTTTGTTTGTCATAAAATAATTGAGTCGTATTTGATGTGACCCGACAAATTTTCCAATTTCGGATTGTTGTGATGTGTTGTGAGATAACCAGATTCGACAGTCGTTTGCGCGGGTTTTACCCACAACACGACCACGACACGAAAGTTATCAAGAAACTTTTTCACCAACGTCACAAAGTTGAGAAGCGTTTGCCCGCTTTTCCGATTGAACGTCGCGTAATTGAGAAGCGTGAAACGAACCGAACATCCCAACGCTAACACCTCCTCCAAACCAGAAATTCGTATATCTGTCAGTTAGACCACTAACTTTCTATAACGAACAAACACGCTACTCTCTAAATACCAATTACCAAACATTACATTTTTACCAATTCTGATTTTAATACATTTCATATCGCATTTAAGATCCTTTTCATTCCTAAACTCCCTTTATATCCCTATTGAAGTATATAACGACAAAAGCGCCTATTTCCAAAACATATTCACTTCCAAAATAAACTACAATGGGTTACGATCCTTGACACAAATTTAAATGCGTTAAAACAAAGGGTTGCTTTTCATTTAAAATCATCTAATTTGAAACGCAAGCAGATTTAAATGCTCAAAATTCGGCAATTGCTCATTTCAAATGAGCTTTGTTTCATTTGTATTGGTTTCAATTGCAACTTAGTTAAGCCAATAAACGAAATGGAGGGTAGGACTCACATATTCTTTATTAATTTTTTTGTTGGTGTAAAAGAAAATGATAAAAGCGAAGAATAGAGGCGTGGTGAGGGTTTAGTTCAGTACGTGACCGTAGCTCTTAAAGCTTTTAATTTGGGAGAAGCTTATTTATTGGTTTGAATTGATACGTAATTTAAATAATATTTTGGGTGTGCTATGGTTTGTAATTATTTAACTAATAAAAGCTTCGCCCTATAATTATACTTTGATGTATATGCGATAAAAATATAGTTAATGTATTTAGGGGCGGGGGAGGAGGAAGCGCCAAGCATGTAGATAATAAATAATAGTAATTATTCAAGTTTCATTGTAGCACGTAATTAACTTCCTTGTTCATTTGAATTTCAAATAATATACACTTGGTTGTGCTGCTGGAAAATCGACCGATTGTTGGTTGCACAGCACCTGTGTCCATGTCTTGTGAACACTTACCATCCAACAAATATTTATCTAACCGGCCGGAACTCACCCAAGCACTATACAAATATGTCTCCCGCTTCCATAAATTTACACTTCAACATGTTTAACTTACAAAATTACTTTTATTTAATACATTATCGTCATTTCTCCCTCTGCAAGAGATGTATTTTTTTTTAAAGATAGTTTAACTTGGTGGAAATGCAATACGTGGAAGTTGTGTTAGTAGTTTGAATGTATAATCTATGTCGTCGTTTTAAACTATATAAGCTGTCAACGCCATGCACCCATTGCAGTGTGCACGACCGGGAATCGAACCGCGAATAGGCGGAGTTTGAACTTGCATTGAATAGAGGCGAGCGAATTGATATGAATCGATATGCGACTCGCTATCACTATCAACATTGCATTTCATACTCATTTCGCGCATTTCATTATAAACAATAACCATACGTTTAAATTGGCTGGTTGGGAAATAACTTTATTGTTTCGTGTATTAATTAATTTCCCTATTCGTCCGAGCCTTATTTGATTTTTTTTATTAATTCAATAGCTCCAATAGTTGATTTTCATATATATTGCTTTATTCATAGACAAATTGTAATTTCTGTATAATTTACGTCGAAAATATTAAACGCTTCATCGTGTATTAAATAATATTGCGTAGATTTTCTGAAGAAAAGCGTCGTTTTTTGTTATTGTATTTTCGTATTGTGAGCATGGAATAGTTTTGCTAACTTAAAAAGCGATTGAAAAGTTTCCGTACGAGTGAAAGACTGCATTGCGACAAGACGAAAGGATATAAAAATTATAATAAAAACGCTTGTATTGGAAAAACAAATAAATCTATTTATTTGGAACGGATATAGCCATTTTGTTGCGTCTCGTATTCTATGAAAGTTTTGCTAGATTCGTTTATTGTTCGATTTCTGCACTAACATGTTTTGCACTGTTACCGCCGCGACAGTTTTGTTTGACGATTATATCGGCAAAAAATTACGAAATACCAGACGATGCTGAAATCGTACACCACACAGTGGCGCACTTGTATAAATTCAGGGGATGTTATATTAACAGTTTCAATTTCCTCTGGTGATAGAGAGTGATGAAATTTTGGGGCTTATAGGGATGAATTGTACGAAATTCGTAGTGTCGTTACAGGGGGTGTCATATTTCTTCGACTGTGCACCAAGTGTGTGAATAACACGAGGACGTTGCACAAGTCAAAAACACCACCGGTAAATCATGGAGACACCAGCGCCACGATAGTGGCACTGTGCCAACCAGAACAACACACCAATCTCGAAAATAAAGTCTTCCAAAAATGAGGACATTCCACATTATATGCCACTAGCTAGAAGTACATACAATCATCCGCAATGATATATCATTTCAGTGACTGGAAAACGTATTTAATTAATCAAATCACGCGTACTTGGAATTAAAACCGTTCAACTGAAATATGTTATTCGATACGCACACATTTCGGAAACTAGTTGAAATACAGAAAATAAAGTGTAGAAACCACGAAACTTAACACGCGAACTTTATTAATTAAAATCATCTCTGGCGTGGTATGTTCGTTTGTTTGTTCGTACGTTTTTCCCTTATTATTCCATTTCTTTTCCTTGCACTGGCTGGCAATTTGAAACCGTCGTAATGACTTTAATATACGCCGTAATGGCCTTAGAAATAATATATGCTAATGTTTCTTTGCAACGTCTTAATCTGCATCTATTGACGTAATTGCTATCTGGGAATATTTACGATTGCAATTTAACTAGCCACGAACTTAACGATCTATTTATTACGATATTTTCTAGCAATCAAAAGTTTACAATTCATTTGAATTTTAATGATAGAATATATTCTAGGACCGATTCAAAATTGCATCACGTATGAGAAACAAAAGAAAAATGACAAACCATGTAGAACGAACAATCATAGTTGCTCGGGGTACATGTATGATGCATTTATTACACCTGGAAGATATGTTGGCATACAATATGTAAATCTCTCGTCATTTCCATGCAATCTGGCCTGAGTGTCTCCTTACAGTTCCCTATAGAGTGCTAGACACCGCACACAACTCAAATAAAATCGTTTTGTTCTGGTCCGATTGCATACCCGTCACACCCCCTAGGAGACACTCATATTACGAAATGTGTTGATGTCTCATCGCTGGACAATAAAACTATACATGTAAATCGTCGCTGTAAGTGAGATTGAACGAAAAGTACTTATTTTGAATGAAATGTGTTTGTATAATGATGTCAAAGATGTGGTGTAAAATGAGTGGTTGGTGAATGAGATAGAATAGTTGAGTATTCGTCTTCGGTGGGCAGGCGACACCACGGGCATAGATCACAATGTTCATATTCGCAACGGAACTAAGATTTATGTAGGTGTTATTACGAGGTCTGGCGTTTTTCTAGCTGCCGCGTTGAAGCGAGCGCACGCCAGGCAATTTCGAGTTTGCGGCCGTCGAGACGCCGAGATAAAGCATCGCACATATTTATTCATGGGCCAGGTGCGCCACCGCCGTCCGGGTGGCGTACTAGTTACCACATAAAAATAATACGGGCTTCTGTCGCGTGTGTGGTTGGCAACGTACCGCTACTGTATCTCCTAGGGACGCGTGTCCTATAGCAAGTATCTGTAACAGTCTTGAGTTCGAGTCAGGTACGCGGACAGGTCGCTATGTCATGTCAGCAACTGGAACAAGTGACTGCTGATATTGGATGTTTAAATATATGAGACCAGGTTAAATATCCTTACCTTACTCTCCACTGACATCCTATTCAATTATTCTTTTATTTTTCTCACTCTCAAATCTAAAATATTCAACAAATCCCGCCTTTTTATTTTCTTATGAAATTGTTTCACTTATTGGTAATTTTAAATTAAATAAGTACACGTGCGTCGAAGTATCAAAGAGCAAACATAATTTCAATTTATATAATATTGTCAGTATTGCATTTCGATTGGTTTTTCAAATCTTTTCAATATATATATAAAAAGAAAAACAGTGGCGTAACCACAAGAAGTCTCAATCTCTCAAAGCAACTGTTTCCCGAACACTAAATTTAGTTGCTACTAAATTATCCTGGAGTTATATCTTATTTTGTAATTTAATTTCGTGGTCTTTCATGTTTTTGCACAAGCTCTTATACCTAGACAGTTGAAGATGAATGTAAATGCGCTGCGCAGAATTGAATATTTTCTTTTGTTTTTGATTTAGTTTCGCAGTTTATTCTCCGACCAATGTTGCTTTAACAGTTTCAAATGGTGTTGTCGTGAAATGATTCAAGTTGCATTTTTCTACGTATCGGTACTCTTGTGTTTATTTTACCGTCGATATTCGCTCGATGTTGACTTAGCGTTACTATACCACTTGAAAATGTATATACAATGTTTTTATCGTAGAGAAAATTCTATATTGAATTACCTTTCTCCGCTATATATCACCAATAAAAAATATTGACGTCAGATAATTTTAAATCTTTTACTAGTTTGCGACTTATACACTTTTAAATCCATTTATTCAATCGAATCATATTTCACACATCTCAGACTTTCGATAATATTTCACCGTATATACATATATATATATATAAAGGAGTGAAAGTAACGCTTTTCATTCTTGAGTGTGTGAACGATTCATCCATTTTTTATAAATTTTTATCTATACAATCTGGCACAAGGTAATGGACAAAGCTAACTATATAGTAGCATTGCAGATAGTATCTTGTATATGTAAACTGAAATTTAAAATTGGCCAGGCTTGTCGAAATTAAAATTCCACTCGCGAAATTGCATGTCCTATATATTTTTCATAATAAAAAAAAAAAAACAAACGCAATAGTGTCCCCTTTGCTTTTGATGGGACATTTTTATCTTTCATTACTGCCCTGCTCTAGATACATAACATTGTTTTTAAATTGCGTATTATATACATCACATTCCTCAACTTTAAGTCTATTTGTGATATAAAGTAGCTTAATCAATCTATAGTTAATCTGTATTCTATTGAGGGATTGTTGATCTACGTATAAAACCGTGAGCGATTGAAAGCTCCCTAGCACATTATAGAAATGACCAATCGTTACCGTAATTCTTTCTAGTACTTTTACGTACTACATTCCCGGTTCGTCGATTCTTCCAGTTAATCTCCAGCGTACGATGGATGTGATTTAAAAAGTATTACGAGTAGTATTTACGTACTAACTAGTCCGTTTATTTATTCAATCCATCATTTCCCTTTAATTGATACATTTTATTTGACTTAGTTATTGGCTTATGTAATTAAGAATTTTCTTTTATGATTTAATAAATATTTAATTGGTGAAAAAGTTTTGTGTAGGGTGCAACCGTTTACCGATACAAATGCTTCGTTAATAAATACTGTCTTATTAGTAAAGTTTGAGTGATAAAAAAAAAAATATATTGGTGAAAAGTTAAACACTTTGGTAATTAGTCTTGCAACACTTGTTAATTATAAGTTCATCACTTCAAACTAATTAACTTTTTACAAGCAAAACAGAAAAGTTGCTCTTGTTCGAAAGTCATTACTTAAATTTTGGCTTTTTCACACTTAAAGAATAGAACACTCACAAATACTATAGATATTTAAAGCACTTTAAATCAAATTATGTGCATATTACGTAAACAAAATTCTCATAAATATTTATGAATTATTTTTATTTTATTATATTTCGCCATATTTATTGAACTGTGGACTAAATATAATTTATTTCTCATACACGCATTCCGTTTTTAAAACATACAGATATAAAAGAGTTCCGATTTATAATAGCGGAACAACAAATGTCCCTATGTGGTGTTTTAGCCGACGGAATATGCCATCAACAGTATTTTTTCATAATTATTAACTGGTTGTTTACGAACTTGGTTACATTGTCAAATACAAACAGATTTTTAGTTTAATATAAATATGTTATTTCTGGCTGCGTAAACATATATAATTTAACAAAACTGTCATAAAAATAATAAATTTATCATATATGTAGAATAGAAATATTAAACTGAAAATCGTATAGTATTTTCTTGTTGGCTTCTAATAATCGCATGCTTACATTCTTAAATCCGTTTTCTTCTAAATCCCATTCCTATTCTGGTAGGGCAGTCGCTTCGTCTGGAATTGAAGCTCCTTGCAGGCGCAAGTCGGTTGAATCGTAAAGTGAGATTTATAAAATAGTTTTGCGAACTCAAGCATACACTTTTTGTTCGGGCTTACGGGAAGTTTTCTATTGTTTTCTATTTTTTTAAAGCTGCAGTTATACCAACGTTAACTGTTGTTTTATTTGTAAGTAAAGCTTGGCTCTTCTGAATATAAAGTTAAAATTTCAATAAATGTGCCTTATTTAAGGAATATTATATACGTTTTGGTGCTTTTTGGTTTATTGGTAAGCAGTAATATATAAAAGTTTCCATCTTGTGTAGTAAGAAAATTAAAAATGTATGATGTATTTTGAGAATCGCGAGTATCAAATGGTAAAAGTGTATGTAATAAATTTGATCTGTTGATCTGTGTATATGTATAAATTGCGGATGTAAAGTGAGTGCACGTGGCGGCTGCTTACATTACTGCAAACGGGCATCGAGTCGAGTAGAGTAGAGCTCGTATAACTTTTATTATCATAATAAGCCCGGTTTATGGTGGAAAATTAGAGAGGCGTGTACCCTGTTACCGCGCCATACCATTCATTGCGAGACTTTATCCCACAAAGATCAATTCCACAATATTTCAAATTTAAATTTTTTCATATCTGTATATATTTCTCACACGACCTCATTCACATCTCATATCTCATCCATCCCGATGGAATATACCACAAGCAACGTGGAAAATATCGTACATACATACATACGTATGTTAACCTGGCATCCACCATTTCCGTTTAGATTGAATTGCAAGCCAAGATAGCGTATAAGATCCGCACCCCAACACGTATCTCATCTATAAATGCATCGGTGACTGCTCGCTCGTTCCTTTGCCATGCTTATATACATTTTACATTACGCTTTTTGTGCTATTCGCCACTAGATTATGGCCGCAGAATTAATTACTTTGTGCATTATACCATTTTTATTGCCTCTCTATACAACGAACGCTCCTACCCCACATTCCTTTGTACTTTAAGCATCATTACCTTAAACTCCATATTTCATTGAATATAAACTGTATGATTTTTTACTTTCTTATACAAAGTAATACGTAAGTACTTCAATCCTGGAAAAATTCGATCTCAAGATTTTAATGGAAATATACCTTTTAAAGTTTATTCGAATTTTTACTTATACGAACTAATAATCATGAATCATACCTTTTGACCTTCCCTGAATCGAGTCTGTAGTATGTTGTGGGTATTTTGATAAATGTATGAATACAGTCCTGCTTTCGAACCAATTACTAAATGAACGATAAATCAAATGGTTTGAGACACAAAAAGTTGAAACAATGAGCTTACGCAGCAGAAATCTCAACCTTTCGAAATATTCAACTGTCAAAAACGTTGTGCGTACCCTTGTCCTTAAAAGGGCAATAAACCTATATTCGAAATGCCGTTCCCAAAATCAACAAACAAGAGAAGAGTGTCCCTTGTTTCCCACAGCCATGAACATTCCAATCCTTCTACTCATTCCATCCGGACTCGGTCGAGGGGCGTTTAGGGATGGGATGCGAAAACACGCTGTTGAAGTCTGACGAAGAACGCTGAAGAATCGACGATGAAAACAGAGAAAAAGCAAGAAGAAGCAGAACAAGTTTTGTTATCTGAAACATCTTGTCCGTGGACCGAGGATTACTGTTATTCCGAAATTTATTTTCGTTAGAACAGCAACTGACATGCGACTATTAACTGTATTTATATATAGTTAGAAAACATTCGTAAACCTACTCATTAAATATAGTCATACATTTCCAAATACTTTATTTATTTATACCCCAATCATCTAACATACAATTGAGATTCTTTGAACCAAAACGACGTTACATATTTCTTTCTCAAGATTGCGCAAACGTCGCCGTTAGCCAGAACGACGTTGCATCCATTTTTCGGCATTGCATTTGTTGACGTTAATGTCCGTTTATAGAAGACGTGAATGTGTCGTTTGATACGATTCAGAAAATGGTGAAAAGCCGTCATGGTCAGTGCAGTGTCGCACATTGGGCCGCAGAATGGAGATTGCATCTTGGTGCTCATTCTTTTCAAATGGCCGACGTTTTATTTCACCGCATGCAGTTTTCCAAACCACTCAACCCTTAAATAGCACAAAGCCCACCTTCAGTCGTCAACAGAAATAATCGACAGTCAAATTCATTAAAATTCGATATTCTGTAATGGAATCCAGCGTCCTTGTATCGTGAATATTTTATGGGATATGGAGATCTATATATTTGGTATCCATGCTACGGTTGAGCGAGCAGTTACCCATAATGCACTTTGATTGCAATGAAGAGATTGTGCTTGCTTAGGTGGAATCGAACGATCTGATTATGTCTCTGAGATTTCGTTTCCGCTTGTTGCGGTCTTCGGAGCGGTTCTATTCATGACCTGTTTAAAGGGCTCTATTGAAACATGCTGTACGTTTTTTTTTCCTATACGTATCAACCTTTAATCTCAAACGTATCTTTGTTTGCATCCACAATAACCGACTTTAATTAAATGTAACTTGTACATATTTAACATATACACCTATCGGTGTACCTAAAGTGGTCCCTTAGGTAAGGTTTTCTAACACCCGGTCGACTCCTTTACTAACATAGTACTCCGCATCGTAACACACTAAACATTTGATCAACGTAAATTATTTAGAAACTAATTTATTTTGACCTACTACACATATTTAATTTGCATAACAAAGCTACTATTAAGTCGAAAATAAGAATGTTTAAAAACTAACTACAGATTATTTATCTTGAATGCTTTTATTTTTTAATTAATAAATTATTTATTATTACAAATTTTTGGAATTATCAATTTTTGATATAAATTCGGATCAATTTTCGATCAAGTATGTAAACCAGATTGTGTATATTTTCTTTCGTGTCGCGAAAATCGTTAGTAAGTGAATTTTGGTATCGCGTAAAAGTGACGAAAATTTATTTATTTACACCCAAGTCTATTTATTTCCGTTAAATCATTCGACAGTTGCGAGATCCATTGTAAGTGTGGGGGGTGCTAGTACCACGTGGCAATGTAATTTACGTAAATAATGTATACCTTTTAAAGCTAAATCCTGCCAACGCTACGAACAATATGTTAGATTTGTTTCTCTGTCGTCGTCCGCATAGAATTCGGGAGTGAGCGAAAAGGAATGTCTATTTTTAGTTCCATTGTTTGCGTGATACTTTACTCCGCGATTTTTCAACCCTCATTTCAAGTGTGAAGTTAAATCGTTTTAAGTTGACGCGATGTTAGTTATAAAACACTCTGACACAATCTTATATTACGCGAGACAATCTTAATAATATCGAAATAGATTTTCCTTTCCACCTCCACGGTGGATGGTGTACACGACACACCGGATTACGATCCTATGACAATCTATTGGTCCACTTGTACCCGGCTTAAGCGGGATTCAAACCCGGAAATGATACTTTGTTTTACGTCGGCATTGAAGACGATTGCGTGAGTCTCGATTTACTACAAGGTTTATCCTCCATTGCTCGCAATTGAGGTGCGGTTCTAATGGTTTTAACTCGTTGTTCTATTGTGATATCAACATGATTTAATACAATTTAAGCAGCGTCTGCTTCCACGGTTACACATCTCGGGACTTAGACGTGTCGCTCGTTTTTGTACATTGTGCAATTATTTTTGTGACGTATAATTATTATTCAAACTATGCAGTTTGTCAACAAATGTTGAATAGGCACTACTATACATAGTAGCCAGTGGCGTTCGTCTTCCATAGCATATAATCTCTTTGTCTCATTAGCGCCAGGAACGCTGTGCGAGACATGACCGTCAGACGAATCGCTAACTACCCTGGATATATTGCAACCCTCAGCTAACTTCACATTTCTCATGATTCAGCTTCAAACACACACACACACACACACGTTCGTCGATATTAACGGAAACCGGTGCACTCTTCTTGACAGTCTTCTTCTTACTGTCACTGATCAAATAAAAATTGAAACGTCTTCGATTTGCGAACTTTGCTCGCCTTTCATTCTTTTATTTTCCTCTTGAATTTCCATTTTGATTAAATTTGAAGCTTATACCCATTTTTATTTAAAAATGCAATATATTCAGTATCAAATACGAGTACATACTTTCCGCACACTAATGTCGATTTTAGTTGCTAATAATCTCGATATTACCACTAAAACACTTCGACAGTGTAATGCACTATCGAGATCTTGTTCGCGTACACCGTACATTAATTCGTACATGAGATTATTTGCGTATATATGTGTGTGTGTATAAATCAATAATGCGAATTATTTTTAAATAATACATGAAATGTCTATACTATGTCCAATTAGGAGAATGGTATATAAGACATGCGCGTATTTGAATATGGTGGTAAAAGAGTAAAAAATTCATCGTTAAAAAAACAGATTGGACATTCTTGTTAACTGATGATAAAAATGTCGTATCACGCATCGCTGAAGCACGGCGTCAAAACGGTTTGAGTACTGCTGAGTTAATGAGAGTCGACGAACGCTATGGTGGAGCTGGGCCGGCCAGGACGACAGTCTGACTTTTAATTGAAACAAATGCGCGCCGTGAAACTAGATGCTTTTTAACGACGAACTTATACAAACTTTATTAATATTATAAATTTAGACCTCATAAAACGGCTCTTTAATTACTCGTCTCCGAATTATAAAAAAGAAACGAAGCCGCGTTTCGGTGAACCACATCAAGTCGCGCGCGCGGCTTGCTTTATGACGCGCATTTTGTTGGCTTTTTTATCCGTCGTTTTCATTCTTATTCTCCAGCTACTCTTTTTATGACTTTAGCGTTAAAGAACTTAAAACAAAAAAGATTTAACTCAAGTATTTGGTAACACAATTTGTTTTGATTGCTCAACTAAAATATTTAAATTTTAATCAATTTGAGTTAAATATTTCGTAAATATTAAATTTAATATATTTAAGGATGTTTTGGTGTGCGTAGCGATTAAAATCAAATTAAAAACCATGTGTGAATTTATTGGAACAACTTTGGCACGTCAATGTATTAAATAAAAAACAAGGGGGATCTCTCACTCAAAAGCGATTAATTACGGGCCTGATTGCTATACATAGAAGCGTGTAACGTTACATAGACGTCGCACTTGTCGAATTTGAACGATGCAAAAAGTTAAAACGCAGCCGCGGCAAAAATCGCATTATTTCGGTCAAGTGGTTAAAGGGATACTGTGAGTATTTTTTTTTCTGAATTCCATCATGTATTATTTTAAATCCATTACATAATAAAAATATTGAGAAAATGCGATTGAAAGTTAAATAAATTTTATTTTTATCGTTATTTTTCAGTAGGCTATGAAAAACAATTGAGCTTAAATATAACGAAACATAAATTAAATACATAAAAAAAAAAAAAAATTAAAAAACAGGGATGGCAACTCCTCACCTCCAGATGTTTACCTGAGGTTTGGTATCAACTCCCAATCAGAAAACATCATCAGCTTCTGGAGAAATCTATTCCCTGGAGTCCTCTAGGTGCTAGGAGACAATAAGGACCACAAGGAAGATAATAAAAACGTAATTATGTATTGCTCAAATAATGTATTACTTTTAACTTCATTTATAATTTAAACAAACACATATTTTAACTAATTGATTTTATATATTTGTTTATAGAAAATGCAGCCGATTGAAGACCAAGATCTGCACCCCATACCCTCCTTTATAAATATATTTTATTGTACATTATTTTTTAAGTGAATTTATATATTTGAATTAATATAACTGTGCTGAATTTAATTAATTTATTATATATTTAATTATTGTAAGTTGAAATTGTTATAAATAATATATGTGAATTTAATGTATAAATAATTGTACTTGTAAAAATGATTTTTGTATTTATAACACTTGATTTTAAATAAAAATATTATAAAATATACTTACAGTCTTAACTTTACCATTTAAAATGGGTACTTTTTGTTTTTCAGGTTATCTGTAAAAAAAAATGTTCGAGAAAAAATATCTTAAAAGTCAGGTAAAAAAAAAAAAAATTTAAACTTATATAAGTTTCAATTAAAAATTAATTAAAATTTTGAGGTTAGAATTAACCTAAAAATTTTAATTAAAAATTTTGAGGTTAGATTTAACCTAAAAATTTTAATTAGCAATTTCGAAATTTTTTTGACCATTTGGTGACCACTTTGTCAAAAAAATCTCGGAAAATGCTAATTAAAATTTTGAGGTTAATTCTAACCTCAAAATTTTTTGAGGTTAGAATTAACCTAAAAATTTTAATTAGCAATTTTCGAAATTTTTTTGACAAAATTTTCACAAAATGGTCAAAAAAATTTCAAAATCACTAATTAAAATTTTTAGGTTAATTCTAACCTCAAAAAAAATTTGAGGTTAGAATTAACCTAAAAATTTTAATTAGCAATTTCCGAGATTTTTTTGACAAAATGGTCAAAAAAATTTCAAAATCACTAATTAAAATTTTTAGGTTAATTCTAACCTCAAAATTTTTAATTAAAATTTTTAGGTTAATTCTAACCTCAAAATTTTAATTAATTTTTAATTGAAATTTATATAAGTTTAAAATTTTTTATTTTTTTTTGACTTTTAACCCAAATTTTGATCTTTTAAGATATTTTTTTCTATTTTTAACGGATAACCTGAAAAACAAAAACTACCCTTTTTAAAAGGTAAAGTAAAGACTGTAAGTATATTTTATAATATTTTTATTTAAAATCAAGTATTATAAATACAAAAAATCATTTTTACAAGTACAATTATTTATACATTTAATTCAAATATATTATTTATAACAATATCAACTTACAACAATTAAATATATAATAAATTAATTAAATACATCACAGTTATATTAATTCAAATATATAAATTCACTTTAAAAAAAAGTACAATAAATTATATATATAAAGGGGGGTATGGGGTGCAGATCTTGGTCTTCAATATCAACTAACAAAAATTAAATATATAATAAATTAATTAAATATAGCACAGTTATATTAATTCAAATATATAAATTCACTTAAAAAATAATGTACAATAAATTATATATATAAAGGGGGGTATGGGGTGCAGATCTTGGTCTTCAATATCAACTAACAACAATTTAATATATAATAAATTAATTAAATATGGCACAGTTATATTAATTCAAATATATAAATTCATTTAAAAAATAATGTACAATAAATTATAAATATAAAGGGGGGTATGGGGTGCAGATCTTGGTTTTCAATATCAACTAACAACAATTAAATATATAATAAATTAATTAAATATAGCACAGTTATATTAATTCAAATATATAAATTCACTTAAAAAATAATGTACAATAAATTATATTTATAAAGGGGGGTATGGGGTGCAGATCTTGGTCTTCAATCGGCTGCATTTTCTATAAACAAATATATAAAATCAATTAGTTAAAATATGTGTTTGTTTAAATTGTAAATTAAGTTAAAAGTAATAAATTATTTGAGGAATACATACGTTTTTATTATCTTCCTTGTGGTCCTTATGGTCTCCTAGCACCTAGAGGACTCCAGGGAATAGATTTCTCCAGAAGCTGATGATGTTTTCCGATTGGGGGTTACACCCTGTATAGCTTTTTCGGTGACATCACCGCAAACACAAACGAAAATAGTTTTACGCTAAATTGTACACAAAAGAATTGTTTTAATTATAAATATCCACAATTTCTTTCTTGCTACATATAAGAAATCTCGCTGTTGTTAATAGCCAAGTCTTGTAAACATTTTCCGATAAGTTTGGGTAAACTTCACGGTCAAAACAAGAGCTAAAATAAACCAAAGGGTTTGTGCATCACGCCTATATACAAAAGCAACGAAGAATGGTAGAAAAAGAACAAAGATACTTGAAAGAGGAAACGATAAAGACGGAAATATCTTGCGAGAGGGCAGGAAGATGTTGGGAAGAAGTTTTCTAACGCAGTACAGGAAACACTCGCTGGAGGAGCGTCGGTGGGAGTGAGTAGGTGGATGGAGGTCGAGGGTAGACACATAGAATGCAATTTATATAAAGTGTGAGAGAGATGGATTGCACATGAAAAGTGGAGAAGTATGTGATTTATTATATTCTTAGTAAAAGTTTCAAATTGTTGGCTATTTGAGTGTAACATTACAAAATGTATGCATGTGTGTGTGTGTGTGTGTGTGTATTCAAAGTGAATGAACAGAAGGCATTTTATCATGTTAAAATGGCTGACGTTAAACTATCGAGTAGCACAATGAGACAATTCGAAAACAGATCATTTTAAAATTACTCGTCGATCGTGGAAGAAATAACAATGTTCGATTTGGATCGGTAACCGAAGAGTAAACGGACAAGATTGTAAATATTTGACAAATTACATGGAATCCGGCCGACACAAGAACCTACTTGAAGCACTGGTGTTCATCAATAAAAAGATTCACTTCTCCTTTTTTCGTCCTTAACGACGTTTCTAGCGATGTTCACTAGAGGGCTACAGGGGTTTAATGAACATTAAGAAAATTACAGCAAAAGATATTTACATTTGCGAATCTCCATCTCCCGACCCGACCGGCTCCCGGTAATTTGCATAATCAATAAGGCCATTAGATATAAGAACGAAATACCGTTTGGACCGGTAAGCCAAACGAAATTACCGCTTCTCTTCTTCCTGTTTGCAGCGAACGACAAACGGCGAAAAAATAACCGTTAACGAGTTTTAATTCATTCTACGGCTGCTGCAGTTTTAATTTATAAGTGAACCTTAGACTATTACAAATATATTCATTCCTGTTAATCGCTTCTGAATTGTTGGTAACAATATATTAAACGTATTGCATATCTGATTGTGGCCCCAATCCAAATATTCAGACCACGTTAGACCAATCTATTTATCAGCAAACGTGAACCCTGGATTAAAATCGGAAATCGCTGAAGAAGAGATCCGTTTGAGCAAAACAAAGATGGAGCGCAAGTGATCTTCCATTGATGGGCTTGAAGGAGAAGCTTATTGATCTATATCTGGATGATGCGGTATTGTTCCTAAGAGGCACGGGCATATATGCATACAAGTACGTTGCGAATAAATTACCTTCGCGCAGATCCGGGCTCCCTTGTTTTTCCTACCATCATCGTCCCAGCGGGCGGCTCGAAAATTCGTATTTTTATTATACTGCCATCTAACCAATCCCTCAGGACACTAACGCAACTTACAACACACACACACACACACACACACACCTTTAATATAAATTTTTAAATGTGCCTCACACTTTTTCATACATCGCAAGGATGCACAATTTTTTTTTTTGCTTAAAAAAGATAATCTTATGTAGTTATACATGCATTAAAAGAGGATGGAAATTTAGTATTATTTTAGTATAGGTTTTCGTTATAAATACACACATTAAAACTTGACTGAAATTTAGAGAAACAAATGATTGAAATATTACAAAAGCAATATGATTATTTCGTAGCTAATTTCCAAGTAGATAAGATGTTTTTGGTGGAGTTTTGTTCAGCCTTTACAGAATTTTGTTTGCTGCCTGTTATATTATATGCGAAAGCTCGTAAAAGCAAAGCAGTCTTGGTGTTGGTAAAGTCTTGACACAAAAAGGACGACAGAGAAACGCGCCGAGGAAAAGTAGAAGCAACGGTTATGACACCGGTACCGGTAGATTCTGCTTTTAATGTTTCGGTATTTCGTATTATCTTTAACGACAATCATGGTTATTAGCCACTCAGATGGCGTTCTATTATTTCTCGTATTTCTGTGTCGAAAAATGCTCTAAAATTTCTATACCCTGCACAATTGGCGATAGGATGAAACGCGTTTGCAATTTATTTAATGTTGTGAGTTTTAACTCAAAGTAAAACTATATGAAGTTATAGTAAGATGGGTCGTTATCTGGAATCTAGATATAAATAAAATATAAGGAAACACAAGGAGGAAAAGTTTTTATGCTGCTATAGGAAAAGATGTAAGAAGGAACACGAATTGCCTATATGTACGTCGTCATAAAAACTTATCAAGATTGTTGTTTTGTTGACGGAAAGTAGATAGTTTACTCGATACTGAAAATAATATCAACAGGAACTAAAAACAAACAAGACTCGCGATTGCTTCCTGTAAAAATTGATGATTTAGTATCTTGTTTTATCGGATGAGTTTTCTATTTGAACCAGTTCTAAGTGAATCTGTTTAACGTTTCTCGGCATTGTTTGGATGTGTGGCTTAGTGCAAAAGGGCTTTTGAACTAGTATGTTTGTATGACGTTATTACGCACCACGCACCATATTCTTCTCATTACTGTGTCGTCTCTAAAACGAGCCGAGGTTCACTCGCTCCTTGTCTCTCGTATTGTCACTGGTGTCATCTTTGTCGCATTATGTCTTGTTACTCCCAGAGTTCCGGAGCTTTGTGTGTATGTGCCGGCAACGTGCGCCACGGCCTCAAATTTAATTAAACTTGAATCGTTGACAGTGGCTGCATAATCAACATTTTATACGACGTCGATCCAACACTACCTACAGACGCTCTTCTATATATACATATATGTGCGTAACGCAGAAATGTGGATGCGTCCTTTGCTTTTAATATGTCCTTAAACGGTAACTTTTGTTACAGCTATCGGATAACAAGGATTATAGAAATAATACTTGCAAAGTTTTTAATTTTTTTTTACTTTCTTATACGAAATAATAACAAGAAAAATGTTATTGAAATTTGTAAGAAATATATTTAGTGGAAAAGTTTTTGTAAAATATTATATTTAGTAAATTTTAATGAGTTTCTGATGATCTAGGAAAGCAGGAGCGAAACATTTAAATCTAACTGTGTATCGCGTTCACCTGACACATATTAATAAAACGAGAATGAAATGTGTAAGCTACAACCAGAATACGTTTTTCGTTTATTATTTCTCATTTTGTCCCCCGTGACACTACTACGTGTCTACGTGTGTTTGATTTGTTGATGAGAAACACACAGCTTTTAAAGAGAAAGCCAGAATTAATGACATCATACTATTGTTGCGTTCTACTCTACCGTGTATACGTTTTTAAACAAGATTATAACACACCAGGACCAAAATAATAACACACTTTTGTTTAAAAGTATAACGGCGAAGAGATTCATTCCAGAATCTCTAGTTGTTTCTAACCACTACCACATACACATCACCTTAAGCGTATTGAAACAACATGAATATTAATCACTTATGTAGATAACACACATCTATATTCCACTAATACAATTGTCTACACCGAAATCCATTGTGTTTGTATGCAGTTAAGTCTTCTATACACATACCTGCCAGCCAAACAAACATATAGACCCAACAAAGATAGACCTACATGTGTGACATTAAACCCATGACGAAATGGGACAGACAAACATACATAATATAGAGGTGTGTAGATCACGACCAGAACAGTTATAAGCTAAATGTCGGTAACAAATTTCTGAGTTGACAGTTCGATTGTAATAACTCGCTTGGAGCTCCAAATTATTGCGCCACCGAACATATAAACCAGCAGCTCTTCTAAATAATCTAAATAAATTTCGTTCTTAACATTATTTATTTAATTATTACAAATAATATTTTGGGTTGGTCACTTGGGTACTGCATTTTCCTGAAATTCTGGGTGGCGTGGTCTCGATGGCATGATATGTCTTAGGCTATTTATAAAAAGTCACGAAAGTTAAAATGAGTTTACAAGTGATAAATTTGAATTTCCCAAATAACTTTGAATTTGTTCTTCTATTTCGCGTACAAACCACATCGAATCCGACAAGAAAGTCCTTGGTAACATTTTGTATAGTGTGGGTTGTGGGTTGACTGTATATTTGCAGCAACCAACCGACCAACCAACCAGGCAAATGCGAGTGTTATTTATGCTTAACAATGCCATAAATCAGTCCAATGTTGCCAAGTGTCTGTTGTTGTCCACTGGCCGTTACCGCGAAATGCATTCCGCTGCCACTACAGTACCCATGCTAAACTTCCCTCACTCGCATATTCGTATAGAGGACTGCGTTTATTGTTAAAACGACACTAGCGCTCCAGCGTCCATTCAATTCACCGTTTTTCTATAGCATATTTTTCAGTTGTATCGTTCTGGGATATATTCTCGATTATACTGAATCCATTTTGGTTAGACTGCTTTTTATCCGATCAATAGATGTGAAGTCAGTTACTCCTAACTTATCTAATATATCAACATATATTCTTACGAACCTTAGTTCAGCTACTTATTTCACCGAAACGTATATTGCAGTAAACATTATATATATGGCGTCTTATACGTTATATATTTAAAAAAAAAATAAATCGCCTTTTCCAACATATATAAATCAATATAGGTGTAGTTTGTATTATAAAACACATTCGCGATAAAATATGGTAATATGGTTGGTCTCGTTTTTAATATATATTGTTTTCGCTCATAAAACATTATTTGTATTCTGGTTGACTGATTATTTTTAGTATATTGCTAATATGTTCAATCCATAAATTTATTTAATTAAATTGCGACTTTTTATTTGCTTGAATTTCGTTTTGAATACCTTCCCGGATTGGCTTGTCTGTTTTAGGTTCAGTGTAATATATAGGAGTATCAGTTCCGATAATCAGTTTAGAAATTCGGATCACAACCTTACACAATACGACAAACGCAAACAGTGTTTGGTCATTTGTTGTTATTAAGCATGAGTGCAGAGAAACGCCGCCGTAGCTCCGGGAGGGGCGGCAAATTTATCAAGGAAGATGATACTTGTGTTTGGTGTAATCTACCTAGGGGCCTCGAACCCGAAACTAATCCGACCGTGTCATGTTAATTTGAAATTATTCGGACGTGGGTGTCCATCTCCATTTTCATTAGACAATCGGAAGTGATGATAGCAGGAATACTAAATACTAGAAAGCCACTAAAAATTACGATTCTACCTCCTGGAAAATGGTAGCACCACATGGCTTTTAGAGTCAACGAAGTTCATAGAGTCTTGTTCGCAATAAACAGAAAACAGATGTACGAAAACAAATTTCATATCCTGCTCTAAATACGTACAAGTATGTCTAAATGGCTCATTGACTATTTAATGTAAATTAAAAAATAAATTTGATTAATAGTTGCTCACTATTAAAACTTTAGATCATTATGCGTAATTAGTTATTAAACTTGAACGCGATGCACGAAATGGTTCATATGAAACTATATTCAGCATACTGTTCACCCGTGTATGGAAAAGAGGTCGTTGTCAATGCTGGAGTGTTGTGTGCGGCGGAAGGTACATATAGCTAAGATTAAACAAGTTTTACGCGTATAAAGTTTGTGCTTACAAGATGTTAAAACTCTTAAAATATTGATGGAATGTCTCAACAGTGCACATCGTCATACGAAAATGGTAAATTCCCCGAAAACTTTACGTCTTCCATAAATAAAAGTTAATCCGATCCGAAAATATCACTGATATTTATTAGCGAAAAGGTCAAAAATCAATCAACTTCAAAAGCAAGCAAAAAGAAAAACTTCACTGAAAACCTCGAATAAAAACCAGGGAACACGGAAAATTGTCAAAGTGGCAAAACAAATTTGAAGTGTCGCAATTTAATCCATTTGAAAACATTCAAAACAAATCCAGATCGATCGGCGAGCAAAAAGAACTAGACGTGTTATTCTGAAGGGTTTTTATATATAATTGTCAACTGGTTCCATGTAATCCTTTTCTAAAATGTGTCCCATTGGGAATACTAGGTTTGTCCGGGCACATAGTCAGGATCGTACTAAATTTTTTTTTTAATCTCCAAATAAATATCTTTATTTAAATACATTGCTAAATAAAGCTTTCACACATAATTATATAGTGAATTTTATTTATAATTCTCTTCATTTTTAAACCTGGAAGTATTTTGAGCGTGAGTCTACCAATATTTTGTTACAGTCCTGAAATCACCAACATCCTTGCGCGCCTGCATACTCTGGACCACGGATAAAGGGGAGAAAATTTACGACATTTGGCCGACTGGTGTAATGCCGCTTTGGCCATACAGGACGACTGGCCAAAAGCTCACCGTTCCTAACCGGTTATTGCTACAAACATATCAGACCCACACACAGACTTATAATGGCAACGTATGACAACACATGCGTAGGTGTATTGACGTCAAGCCTCCTGCACAAGGGGTCACCATTTCACCCTTTCAAAACAACGCTGAATAGCATGTCTCATTTAACGCGAATCATACGGACGTATACAGCACTCCTCAATTTATAGCTCACTAAATGAGACTTGTATTTAACTAAAAACACCTCAACATTTCATTTACTACTCCAGGCACACCCGGCGCATTGAATATAGATTTTTAAAAAAAATCTAATTCCTGGTTCATAATTCTCGACGCCTAGTTTGAAAAACTGTGGAAAATGCAGTTGTGACAGGCGCCCGACGTGGCGCTACTAACTTGAAACACAAGCGAAAATTTTATGGTCACATTTGGCGTGGTAGAAAAACTTTAATAAAATTCTTGTCCCACACCATCTACGCGCGCGTATATTTTTACTGTATTACCAAGAGTTGCGAACTGTGTTTATATGCACATTTTTTCCACTGTTCATTCTTCTTCTCTTTCATCCACACCTCTGGCTCATGCATCACAACACACGTGTGCTTTTCGTTGCTTCAACACCATTTGTGTATTATATCTTCATATATATTTTTCGCGTGAAACATGCCCCAAATAACATTGAATGTCGTAAACGAGCTGCTCTATATGATGTATTAAACTATATTACCGTCCCTATATTTGCTTTTATCTATCTCATACCCAATTCTCATATGGAATAATAAGATTTTAAGAATATGAGATACTAATTCGGGTGAAACATATAAATAACGCATCATCAAAACTAAATCCCCGGGGTTCGTAATTTGAATATAATTCTGAATTATAACCAACCCAATTTGCAACATCCGCTCTCAGCCGCTTTTTAAACAATAATAAAAATAAAGGCATATACAGAAAAAAAAAAATGTGGACCATTCATTAAATTTAATTGAAATAATGTTGTTGTAATTATCTTTCGTTCGTAAATTTTATTGCATTATTCCGTGTTTAATTACACTTACAATAAAACGGAAGAACCGCAATAAAAATGCACACTGTGGTTGTGCTTGAAAAAAAATAAAATTTTGCTGTTATATTTCATAATAAAACCGTCCTCCCCTATCGCTATTGCCAATTGTAAATTAGTTTATTTTATTTCTGCATGAGTTATATATCATATCCGACGAGTTGTAAAATTATAATTTCATTCTCCGGATTTTGATGAGATACCTAAATTGGACTATTTTAAAAGTTTTATTCCTCCACATTTATTCATGCTATTAAAACTTAACAACGCTTTTAATTTATTATTTTCATCTTTTTACAATTTTATACGATCTAATAAGTAAGTCATCATGAAAACAATCGTTTTCGAGATTTTAACGGAAATATACCTTTTGACCTTCCCTGAATCGATTCCAACTATTTTTGAAACATCTCTGTATGTGTGTGTGTGTGTGTGTTTATTTATTAGTTTGTCTATCTATATGTATGTATGTATGTGTGTGAGAGAGAGAGAGATATTTGAATATTCATCTTCTCAAAATCCGTATAAGAAAATTTAATGCAAGCAATTATGAATATTAGAATAGAAATGATGTGGTTTATTAACAGTGTAGGTATATCTGTATGCATAGCTTTTATGTATATTTGGTGGCGTATGTATGAGATTTACAAAAAAAAAAAATGAATGTCACAATTCGATTGTGTTCCAAAATGATAATCTGGTTGTTTGACATTTCGCGTGGTATTATGGATGTTCGTTGCGACACATATAAATGTATGTGCGTATATATGTCTATATGTGATGAATGTACGAATCATTTTTATTTTCAAACGATCGCGTTGCCTGTAGCCAAATGAAAAACAAATAGCACCCCCATTCATCCATTCGCCCGGACCGGTTGATCGGGGGGGGGTGATAAGTGGATACTACATTTAGGTCGTTTTCGAAATTGAGAGTTTAATAAACATATACAGCTCATACACATTTATATCTATTTTTTATACTTAATTTAATTAATTAATTTTACGAAGTGCGAATCCATATTCATTTTTAACGTGTTGAAAAATTTAATAAAAATATTATGTTTTTATTAAGATTTTATGTTTTAGACTTATTCTCAACTATGGCTAATTTAATATATTATATTTTATTTTGAAGATGAAAACTTGGGTACTGTACTAACTTATCTAAGAGTTCAGCAGTAACTTCTCTTGACTTTTAATTAGGTAAATCTATCTAGGGACTAACGCTAAAATATGCAAATGCCACCATAGTAAAACTTAAATTCGCCTGAAACATTATAGCCAGCGTTATATTAACTATACGATTTTTCGGAATTAATCCCAAAACAAGCTAGAATTTTGTTGTGTTTACCCAGGAAAATGCTGACTGCGTATCATTTCAAACCACAGGAATAATTTAAAGCGAAGGAAATCGCGAGTGTACGAAACTTTCGGTCAACCTAGATTAAACGTAACTTTTCTGTACACTTGTATTCGTTCGCTCCGTATCTTATTTGGTGTTCGTTTCGCTTCGTCTTGCAAGAATCCAAAACGTGCCAACGAATAATCGCCCTCCAAACGGAAGGAAGCGAAATTCTATTAAATTAGTTACATCAAATTCAATGAACCTTAACGGGGCTAAGTTATTTCGAAAATTATTTATATGAACCATCTTCACAATTTATTTAATTATTATTACAATAAATTTTCTTTTTTAATTTCATATATAATATATATTTAGTTTTTTGAGGATTTATTTATATTTTCTCTAATATGGTTTCGTTGATATAATGCAGGAAGTCCCCTTCAGGGTATAACAGCACCTGGTGAACTTTTGCGTAATTAAATTACTTGGACACCATTGAATCTGTGTGCGAGTGAGACACTCATAACGCGCATTCTAAAATGTATTTAGTGTCATGATGACCTGTTTCGTATATCCTATCCTTTTCGCTGAGGATATTTCAATTGAAAACACTGCCTTTTGTGAACGGGTGCTGGTAATCCACCTCCGTTTTAACCCTGCGGTGGTACACTCCTTTTTGCTACCCCAGTTTCACCGATCCACCAGTTATTCTCACTTCAAATAAATTTTATTAATTCGGAACAATGAAATGTTGTTCTCCCCAAAATTTTAATACAAAATTACTCACAGTAGACAATTGTTCAGAAATTTTTTTTTTTAAATATTAATTCATAAAATATAAGGTTTTCTCTTTTGGTTCGTTTCATCTTTTCTATGGAACCTACCATAGAGTGTATATTTATTAGATAGCCGATGATAAATAACGCTTTTAAAAGCACTTTTTCGCTGTTCCGGGCGCAATTCTTTGTATGTACAGAGTAGTGTACTCGTTAATGGCCCCGAAATTGACCATGCGTTTTTATGAGCCAACGCTAAATGAGCCGTTTATAGCCGTTTATGAATTCGATATACGTTATTTTCCGAACCAACATGGTCCGGCTGTTTTGTTTGCGAAACGATTACCCAGTGGCGTACACGCAAAAAATTACGCAAAAACAAACAGAATTTATTGCTAGCCAACCCGTGATCGTAATAGCTTTGTTTTGATACAATGGCGTGAAAAATTTTTGGGAATTAAAACAAGTTTTACTACAACCAATATTTATACATTGTTTATTACGACAGCTTAGTAGAGCTATCCTTAATACTTTTTACTCAAATTGAATCATTTAAATGTAGGAAGCTTTTAATTATTATTTGTACAGTGGTATACATCATAAAATAAAACATTTTGTTACACTAGTAAAGTATTTGAATCATAATACAAGATCGCCAACGTTGTAACTGTCTGGTCTCGGCAATTAAGTTGCCAAGCTTTGTAAATTAATTTCTGTATATTATTCGTTTGCAGTTTCCTCAATTGCGCTCATAAATTTACAATTTTTCAATTAAAACCATTTTTCTTCTATGTGCGATCTCATTTTGTTAGCACTGCAATTATGATTTTGTATCTAATATTTTATGATAGCAAGAAATTTTAACATTCTATTATTAAAATTAATTATGAACTATACGATATTTTCGATTGAATAAAATAAGCCAGGACTATAAATATTTTTATACGCAGTTATAAAAACGTACAGCCGATATAAATTACAAAGGACCATATTTTATTTAATATTTTGTTAAAAGTTTAAAAACAAATCCCTGCATATTTCGGTACACTTGAAATTATTTTTATAGGATAAAAAAAGCCATTACGGCTTCATAAAAATTTGCGAAAAACTCGTTAACAATTTAACAGTCCAATAAAAAAAAAACAGTCTAATTAGATACGTTGCTGAAATATTCACTAATAAAACAAAGACTCTATAAATATTATTTATTTTCATGGATGCATAAAATTAAATAAAATAAGCTACTTTGTGCGTAATTATTTTTTTTACTCATATATTCTAAAGCTTTTATTGGTTTTAGAATTTTATGGTCCAGTTGTGCAAACTATTTTTTTTAGTTAAAAAAAAATAAATATTGACACAAAAACACGTGTATGCATGAACGCGTTTGGCATTATGGCCGTCCCCCCATCAATCAATATATCAATCATTTAATTTGGTCTCAGTGCAGTGGGTCGATTACAAAAATTAAAAAGCGACCAAAAAACACTGAGTGTGCGAGAAAACGGTGACGGATTGAAAAATGTTTTTATTGTTTCGAGAATATTTAACGGTACAATATATTAAAAATTTGCAAAACGAAATTGAGGTAAAAAATAATAGCGCTGGTGGAGCGTGTAAATTATTAACGTAATTAGTACGATACTTTCCCGTAATCCCGTGCAGTTTTTCAATAAAAAAAAAAAATATCAACTGGAGCCGAGCGAAAGCGCGCTAGATTGAACCAATTTTCGTTCAAACAAATTCAATAATGTTTGAGTTATTATTTTAATTAAGCGCTAATCGGTGAAGTTCCTTGTACAGTTACCTCACTAACTAGTGCATAAATTTAGCAAACGATTTTATATACCGTGGCGCAGCGCTAAGATGAGACCGATTAACGAATTATTGTATAAATTCTCATTACGGTAATAATGATCTAATGCCATTTTGCTCGTTCAACAAAATTAGATTAATTTATAATTTCATTAAAATTTTCTTTACGAATCACTTAATTCATTTCTCTACTCCATATTGCAAATTTATCTTATTCCATTCATTTCTAACGTAATTAATTTTATATATATATATATATATATATATATATATATATATATATATATATATATATATATATATATATATATATATAAATAAATAAAATATAGACAGATATGAACACCTGGCATCACATAGACATGGATGTATGAGCAATATTTACATATGTAAGCGTGCGTGTGTAGCCCCTTCAGCGATGTTACACTAAAATGCAAATTATTCCTCACATATCCGCCATTGTATTCGTGAGTGAGTGTATGATCATGTGCAAATTACCCTCACATATATAGGTATATATGCACATATACAGTCACCTAATAATAACGCTATTATAATATGATGTCGACCACTTCACGGACTTGAGTTATGCATATGTGTTAATCTGATATAATATGCAAAAATTTACGTTATATGCACGAATTATACAATATATTATGCAACAACTATTTCATATTTGTTGTTTTTATTTTCAAAAATCGAACTAATACAACAAATGTGGATATTACAAATTCAAATAATATAATTATAGTAATAATTAAATTGAGCTTTTATTATTTTAATTGTAAAAAATACAATAATTTTTATAATTTCGAAGATTTTGAGTTCATCTCGAGTATGTTACTGATTCTTCAGAATGTAACATTTATTTTCTTTGTATGTTCGTACGAATTGTTTTCTTGTCTGTTCGTTATTTAAAAGAATTTGCAAGTGACATATTGTAAAATGCATCCACGCGATTTTACATTTTCATTACTGTAGTACGTAGCCTTCGAACGCGTTTCTGGATTAGAATTTCAATTCGCGTGTTACTAATCAACGAGTCGCGTTCCGCCACGGGTCGTACAGGTCGTATGGCGGGGTGCATTAGGGCTGGCAGATAATTTGTACACGTGTATACATATAATCTGCACCTTTCTAACATTACGCTAGAATATTTATTATATTTCGCGAAATCAAATTAGCAAATAATGAACCAAAATATATTATGTTTTTATTATGCATAGAGGATTTAAATATGTGAAAACGGATGTAAATATTTGTTAGAAGTAAGATAAAATTGATTGCCAGCAGGAGAATTATTAATGCTGATGGTTATTTTTATTCAACAATTTAATATTTGTTACTCTAATATTCATCAAAAGAAAATACAATTACTTGAATCATAAAGCAACGAACCACAAAACCAGGAAGAACGTAATAAATAAGTAAAACAAAACGTAAAAATATGAAAACAGAAAAATGTGTATTTTATTTTTCTAAAATGAGAGGAATTCTGCGGCAATTGCATTCATATAAATGACGCTATTACAGTCTTCATTTTCCATGACAATTCTCATAAGTAACGCAGATGAGTTTTTCGTCCAATGAACACAAAATTACCCCTCTATGCCTCCTTAATACAAGCCTGACAGACGTCTGTTTCGTTTACTCGACAGACGATCAACAAACTAAAAGGTACAAGAGTTTTTCCGTTTTCTTTTTTTAACTTTCCTGTTGCGTTTGCGAGATTAAAGACGCAATATAAACTAACCAGAGGTGTAATTCTTTTTATTTTGACTCACACCTACACCACATAATCCAATCAATTTTTGACTACATATACTGTTTTATTTATATAAATAGTATTTTGAAAACCAATTACCAAGTTAGTCCGGCCCTGGTTGAATAAATATACGGTCGTGTCGTCGCGTCGGTCCAAATGACTGCTATTTCGGTTATACCATTGTGCATCGAAATGGCACAACACAAATTGCATTTTACATGATCGATTCACCGAATCCTCGGATATACGTACGCCTCGCCGGTTTCTACGAGATCTAATTCGAGGAGAAATCCGGAACATACCACACGCTAAGATTTGATGCTTATTTTAATTTTTTTTTCCGTATATGTATGTTTGCTAAAACCATCAATTGGAATTGTGTATTTTGGTGTTACGTTAGTTTGTAAATTGGAATATAAAATTTGTAAAGGAAAATGGAATTAAAGTAGTTGGGAATCAAAGTGAAGTGTATGATAATAACAGTTGCGCGAAATCATTGAAACTGGAAACTATGTATATGTATAAGGCAATTTCGGATAGAAAATACCGCCATTACTGGCCTGGATCACGTACTAGAAACAAGTAGAAGCATCCACAAAATGAATGGCAAAAGTCATCTATAGTGGCTGGTGCTCGGTGTGTGTTACGCCATGTTTAATTATACCACAGTGTAATTTATAAATATTACCGCATTAGCATTTATAGCACGAAATTTTGGGTGATATTTCGTTTTATGCAGCCACCGCGACGGCGGCCACTTGGAACCGCCCCCACATTTATGTAAAGCACACTACGCTCGTACTGTCCTCTACATCGGACACTCTTACCACCACATACAACCCCGACATGGATATATTCAAATCATTTAAATTTAATGATTTTTACTTTCTTATACGTTCGTATTATAATCATAAACGATAATCTATCGCGAAATACATTTTAACCTTCCCTGAATCGATACTATTTTTGGAATAACGTCTACTTGTGTGTGTGTGTGTGTTTACTGCGAAACTTTAAATTTTGATTGGTAAATGTAATATTTGAAATTTCGATATTTTGAATCGGGTGCCGGATATTGAGCCTAGGATCTTTAGATTTACGCTCTCAGGGTACCGCTTGAGCTATGTCATCTTTTGCAAGCAATATGAAATGTTTAACATATATGCGTATTTAGAGTATTAAATAAGGGAAATAAATAATGTAAATATGTTTAGAAATGAAATTTTTAATTCAGGAATAGAGGTACAAATAAATAATGATAGTTCGATTCAGTTTAGTTCGAAATAGTGGTTTTGTAATTCAGTGAGCAGCGTTTATGTATAGTGCTCAGTTTGTTATGGTGCATAATATAAATGCATGTATTTGATTTGTAAACGGGTGTATAGGTATTTCTACTTATACGTGTATATTTGAATATCGAAACGTGAATTGGTCGTTTGATGAGACTGTGTATGTGAGTGTATGTGAAGCGTGGTAGTCGCGTGAGTATGTGCGTGTTTCGTATTTTAATTGGGCTGATTGGTGAACGTGATGCGAATATGACAATCTCACATGCGCTGATTACAATGACACAAACGTTAATTATATGATTACGTTTAATTGACCGGGTGCGAGAGACACACATGTGAATGGTCTTTTATGGTTCATCGAAATAATAAAATTTCATTAGGTATTATTTTTGACGCGGCGAATTGTAATGGCCTTTGTTTGAGCAGCGTAATGGTTTTGCAAGTATCGCCTCATGCACGATATGTGCGCCTCGTTGCAATAGCATTGTAAGTTTTGTGTTTTGAGTGTGCTTGAGTAAGTCGCTGCTATTGTCGGAACAAAGAGCAAAGTTCTACCGACATTTCACCAACCGTCGATTATGTTTTCGAACTATTCCTCTACACGTTTACGTGTACTACACTTTACGCACACTGATTTTATAGTTATTGTTATTTGATTGTTTTGTTAAGTGCTTCACTTGCAAATTATTACGATTGACGATTCTATTACGAATACATGTCAAACAGTTCAATATTTTCTTCTAACCTCAAACTATTTTCTATTTCACACGAAAAGACACACACACACAGCTATAGAATAGTATCTTGAATTATTCAAGTACGTGTAAAAAAAACCGCGAATTTGTCGTGGTTGTTGTTATAATTAAGCACTAGTACGGTGATTTATTATAGAAACTCGTGTAATGTCTATATATTACATTGAGTGAAAAGTTCGTTGGAAAAGTAACATTTTGGGAAATTTTTTTTTTAATTTTAACGGAGCGAAAAATTCAACATAAATACGAATGCTACAGGCTTGGATGGTTGCTTGATTGACGCACCCTTTTTTGGGAGCTCTTGTTATATATGTGTTGTGTGTTCATGTGTTTAAACAAAATGTACGCTAGCTCCATTTTTCCTACCCTTATTTTGTAATCCGAGTTTTTACACTGATTTTACATTACGAGAATTTTGTATTAATTAATGTTCCATTTATATATTATTAAAAAACTATTTTTCAATTTTCTGATTCATTTTGTTTTTATCAACCAAATTAAAACACAAAAGTCAAATAATTCATTATTTAATCTAAACCTACTAAATTATTCAACAAACTCCCAATCCGATCTTAATACCATACTGTGTCTCGCGTTGCTGTTTAATCCGTAATCAGTACCGTACCAGTGATATTTCATTCACTCACACACCTATATTTATTTATAGGTTGCTTATATATTGAGCTCAGAGAGGATTTCGGTAAAAATTTATTGCGATGAAAACAGAGTTAATTGTATGCCATTTTGAATGTTTGGGGTTTTGTCCAACCGTGGCTTGATTTTAGAAAATAAAAAAAAAATACGCAACGTTATTTCAACAGAGTTTAGCCGTTAATCCGGTCCACGCGTGAAATTAATCTTTTTTCAATACTCGACTCGTAAAGAATCAATAAGCTAAATATAACTGTTAGTCCATCCCTGTTGTTCGTAAGTTATCTTAACACAAACCACAACACTAAAGATTACACCAATATCCGTATTACCAATTTATGCAATCCAATTTTCGAAAGTTATGATTACGAATCCGAATTACCAAATCAGACGAAAACCAGATCATACCTAAAGTACGGTGCAATTTCCAAACGCGCTTTTCAATAGTATCCAGATGCCACCTCTGGTCTGGTCTTACTTATTTCATTTTCGATTAAAATATATGTCATATTACACAGTATATTTTACGTTATCGATCCTAAATCGACATTTATACCATGAATCACATCCACGCTTAATAGTTTTACTTTTTATACAAAATAAACTCAAATATTTTGGCTTTTAATGATTATTGTAAACAATATATTTAGTGAAAAAATAAAAAATCTTTCCACAAATTACGTATAAGAAAGTTTAGTACGGATATTTGGATTGAATTCCAAAAAACCACCTTAACGCGTTTAGATTTTGATGCCTAGAAAATTGGTTATCTAACGAGGTCAAATATTATTGATGACTTTTATTTTAGTATTTTTTAACGTAATTTTATGACTGATGATACCATAATGATTTTTGCAAATGTGGTCTAGCGGCTGGTTGATATATCTGAAACTAATAGGTGGGTTATAGTGATTGATTAATTGGGATATGGTGCCGGTAGTTGTCATTCATTGGTTTTCGGCATAGTGTGCGGGAATTAGTTTTCTATGATTCGGCAATGGTTATAATTAAATTCAGTCAATTGCCTGTGTTACAATTACGGCTGATTCAATGTTTATTTAAAATTAACTAGGTTTAAATTTGCATTTATTACTGATACAGTATGTTAAGGGAGTTTTCCATTCGGGAATTAACCAAAAAAAAAAAAAAACCTTACGGTTAGCGATAACATATTACCAAACTTACAATAGTTATTTTAAATTTTAACGCAAATATTAATTGGAACCCAACTGTGCTTGTATTTAACACAGTAGAGTTAGTTATAACAGTCGATCGTATAAATGCATTGTACGAATACAGTATTATCTAAATTAAATCTAAATTAAAATGTCCAGATTGTGTAATGGAAGCCTTGGAAAAAAAAAGATGGAATGAAATACTCGCATTGTCTGCCTCTTTTCAACTCGTACTAATTCAACAATATTCGCACATTTACACAAAGAAATATATCGCATAACTTATCACAGATTAACTTAGTTTACACCCTAAACTAGAATGTTAGACTAAACGAATAATGATAAAAATCCAAAAATGCCATATAAGTTTTTTGAGCAAACGATTAAATCAGCGTATCATAAAATGTTAAGCTGTTCACACAGCCGAATTTACGCTTGCGAGATAAAAGCACGTTTACGCCATAGTTTTATACTGTTATATTATTCATGATACCAAGTAGTCGATATTAGTTTTTTCCAAAAAATTTATATATTAAAATGTGAAATATATATATTTATATTGAGATTGCCTAAAAATTGGTTCTTTTGTGGTCGTGTTTTGAGGGTTATCAAGAAATTGTTGGACCTGTTCGTTCTAAGTGCGGATATATTGGCTTCAATCGAAGAGAGATTAAAATGATAAAGTGTCGGTTTGCAGATGGCTCTGTAAACAGCAGCCGAACAATTTGGAACTACTATACAATCCAGAACGCAAACAGACAATTCATCTTGTGACCGCAACATTTACAAAACGTATCAAATGAAAAATGATACGAGATTTGTTAGAACAAAAACCATGCCACGACCATGACTGACGGACCATTCTAGTCTATATGCATATAAGTTCTACGTTTGTTGCTACAAAGCTCCACCATTCACTTTTATACATCTATTTAGTCAAATCATTTTCTTTGTTTGGGATTACGATTGTTTCTAACTGTTTTACAACTGATACAAAAGTATCAAAGGACGAATAGAAATATATCATTACTCTTTTCCGAAGACTTTAAAATATATTTTTATATAAGTTTTTTTTTTAATATTGTTAGAGTTTCTTTAAATTAATAATGAGAAATAATGGAGTAACTAGCAAAGAGATACAATTTGACTCTGTAAAATGAGTTGAAAAATTGAATAGAATAAAAAAAAAAGTGTAAACGCATTTGATTTGAATAAACAACAAACAGTACTCGTTGTAAATAGTAAAGAGATTTGGTTCTTTGGTCGCGCGCTGAGAGATGCACAGTAGTCGAGCCGAGAGAACCGGGGGCTCTACATTATTGATCGCGGCGGCGGCGGAGGTCCTTTTCTGCGTGCCCGAGACCCGGATTAAGGGGGAGGGAGTAACGCAACACGCATATATGTAACACCAGAGCCTCCCTACCACTACAAAAAGAATTGAGTGATTCGAGCGAATGTGTACTGGATTTCCAGCGCGACAACGAATTCGATTTAGAACTCGACGCTCGTTATTTCGCAATTTTATTTATCTATAAAAATAACCACTAGCTTTTCCACTAATACTAAATTTACTCAAACATATACATATTTATAAATCGCATCCCAACGCAAAATATATTAATAAACGCGAAATAACCAACGCAATTGAATACAATTTAAATATCCATAGTTGCAAACTCAACCAACTATAAATATTTTTTTCTGCCTCAGCAAAACTATAACGTGATATATTTGCGGTAATAATTCACTGTAACTATTCTCGACATACGTTATCACGGCGCCGACATGTAATTCAGAAAACTTTTGTAACGAATCTATATTGTGCTAGGTATAGCACAAAAATAATAAATCATATTAAATGTTAAATAATTACATCAAAAGTTGGAGTTGGGAGTTGAATATGAAAAAAAAAATAAAATAGAAAAAACAGCCAACATATAACTTATAGGTCGTGTGCTGAATACGTTACAGCCGTAACTTCGTTATATCTACGCTTCAATGTTTTGTTTTAATCTCATTGCTTTTGTTCAATGTTTTATGGTCTAATTGTGTTTCAAAAACGAACACAAAATAACTTATATTGAAAAAGTACACGGATAAACTTGATTAGCCACCGTTGCATTTTTCTTAAATTATTCTCTAAAAATTCATTTCATAATATATTTTCTGTATGATAGTTTTTTTGAGTAAATAAATAACATTACCCAAACACATAAAATTGCTCAACTAGGCATCCCTTGCATATCACTCATAAAAACTTTTAGTATAAAAAAAGTGTCATGCTTAAAACTTTTTCGTTGATTATAAAATATGTTTTGTTTAATTTTCGCAAACACCCGGGATAGTAATAGTTCAAAGTGTAAATTAATTATGAATAATTTCTAAATGAAAATTACTTTTAAACTAACATCTATCTGTATGATAATATACGTCAAACAGAGAAATAACGTAAATGTAAATTGTGCTAAATTCCTAAACAGTAATCATACAACGTTACCTTACATACTCGAGAGAGAGAGGCACTAACATATTTAAACATTGTAATGTAATTACTGATTGAGAAAGACAGGAAACTAATAGGAAACACTGAAATGAGATTTAGATACATATGTACATATTCACACTATATGTATATATATACGCAGATACATACAAATCATCTTTTACATATTTCTTTTATATTTATTACGTAACATAGAAAATGTATAGTTAGTATAATTTTGTTGTGACATACATTTGGTGCAGTGTATAAATGGATATGGTGGTCGCATCCGGTGATTTATGCCATTTCGTAAATAATGCGAAAAAGATGTGACAGTGACATGAATGAGATGCACGCAATGGCACGCGTCACGCGAAAATATAAAACAGACTGCTCAATCAACCGTTTTAGACAAGCTCTCGATATTGAATATATGGTGCGATTTTTTTTTTTTTTTTACACAATCATGCATTTATCTATGAACCATCGCTGCGTTTTGTTTATTTTCCCGAGAGTCTTTTAAAAAAAAAACACCCCATTCCCGAATAGATTTATTTGTCATTTCACGGAATTCATTTCGCGTAAATACATTTAACATAAATTTATCGAAATAACCACATTTTACTAAACAAAAAGTGTTAGTATTCCACAATTTTTAACTTTATTTTACCAAAATTACTATTATTATTAAATAAATTTTTTTTTATTAAAAAATTCGAGTGGTACATTTTGATTTAAATAAGTTGTTTGCTAGTTTATTGTTTCCTATTTTCTTTCAATCTATAAATCATAGTACGGATGGGTCATCACAATTTGTAGACATGTGCAATGAAGTTGTATCTCCACCTACATTCACATATATCTAGGACTAGTAGGAAGTTGTTCATGAATAGTGTATATAACATATATGCATTATTTATCGTCCGCAAAATAACACACAATACGAGACCACGAAGCGTAATTATTTGCTCTCGTAGACGGGGTGAAAAATTTATGGACATTTTAATACACATTTTATCCAGCCTAGTTCCAAACACGAAAATAACGAATCAACCCACAACTCTCCTATTCTATCTTTTAACAACTATACATTTCAATATTTTTTAAATATGAACTACAATTGTTATTTTAATTATAAAACACGTTTTGGAAAAAATCCTAAAAAGTTCGCTTTCGTATTGTCCATTTATTTCTGTATAATATATATCGATTACAGGAGTGGCTAAACTAAACTACAAATACAGTTTGAACTAGATATCCGAAAAATGTTGCGTGTTTTTCGTTTAAAGTTGCAAGAAACACGCGATTGTATATACGGCTCCAAATATAAACCACAACGCTGCATTTTATAAGCCAAAGCGGGAGATGGTTATTCTGTGATATTATTAAGTGATTATCATCAAATATTATGAAAGATACGTCACTCTTCATTCTTTCGCATTTCAACTCATAAATATCTGTCAGCAATTTTATTTTGTTTTTCCTGACTCATATATATTTTTGATTCAAACTTAAAACGTTCTTTAATCGGAAAATAATTATTTATTGGATTGACATTTTCATTAATATATTTCATTATTGATATGATATATGTAAGGAAAGTACATTATACTTCCCTAATGCTGCTTGAATTCTCCCGCACAATAGTCGGTAAACCAGATCCCAAAATGTGCAATGGTGAAAGAGTTTATGCTGTCAAGAAGTAAAGCATGTGTTTTGTTTAAATAATTGTGTTTGTTGTGAATAATAAACATTGAGTGTTGTTTCTTTGTTTACAGGTATATAGAATAGTTAGAATAAATATTAGTTTGTAATTTCTAAATAAATGAAAGCTCACTTTGTTTACAGGGAAACAAATCAGCTTATAACCTATAACCCTTCCTAATTTTTACTTTTTACATTACATATATATATATATATATATATATATATATATATATATATATATATATATATATATATATATATATATATATAAATAGGATGCAGGAATGTTACGTAGTATTTGAAATGTTTGGTGTATTATTGTTACCGTAAGTAAATTCATTAATTAAAATACACGTGCATGTCAACATTTTGTAGATTCCTATTGACAAGCTAGCTTAAAATTACTCTATTATCACTGTGACGGTTTCCAAATATTTTGTGAATAGCCAATTTTCTCCATTTGAATTATGATCGGTATTGAAAAGCAACATTTTCTGAATCAACCCTACGTTGGCTTGTGGACCTTGTGTACGGATATAAATCAATACGAACCATAACTCGTACATATATATATATTTTCACAGATTTGTTAACGTTGCTAACGCGATATATGAATATATATAGAAAATCAAATTCAATCTTCCATTGCGTTATATATATTTACATATTATAAAAACAAATCATTCATCTTCGTATTCGTTCTAAAATACATCGGAAATGTTTCCTTTTAAAGTTGTGTACAATTTGTTAGTTTACATTTTTGAGTATATTTGAACTTATACGTAACCGAGTGAAACACACAATTTTCTTGGTTTGTTTAATTACCATACCATACACACACAAACACACACACACACACACACACACACACACACACACAAATATAGATCGTTGATAGAATTTATTATGTGAAACAGTTTTGTTTTATTTGGTATTAGTTAGAGAAATGGTGGAAAATATGAATAAATCAAAACAAAATGCTGAACGGTAACATTTATTTCCCCGTGCACAATGCAATTACTATCGGTCTGTTGAAACAACACAGTATTTGCGTGAATATGTACGTACGTAATACTAACACCATCTCCATGCATATGAATGATATTTGTTCGTTGTGGAATTCGAACACGTAATAATTCTACGCACAACAATAGAAGCTATCAATTCGAAATTGTTCGGCCGATTGTCATCTGTTTTTGAAAGTGATTGAAACACGCTCTCTTTGCGCCTATAATTTTTTTTTTTTGATACCAACCACCCGATTTATGTGCGCTGCACTATTGTTTTCCGTTTTATTGTACATGTGCTGGCCTTTGTGTACCAATAAAAATTCCGCTGAGTTCACGTTAATCAAATAAGTTTACATTGAAAGCTAAAGTTTGGTATTTTTCCGCCATCCGCGATACGCCTGCACGTTACAAATTCAACGCGCGTGAAAGCGCTCCCAGAGAGCGTGATAAGCAGCATTCGCTGTGTTCTAGGTGCAGGAGATGAGCTCTGTGATAGCGAGCAGCTCCTTTAAAATAGGGACGTGGTAAGGACGGGGGCAAGAGTAACTTCTAGATATTCTCGAATTGGACCCCAGAGGGCAGTTATGCAGAACTGACTACTATGTGTCTCCCTTGTACCAAACTACAGTTATTATGATTAGAGCGAGATGGAGGAGCAAAGAGAGTTGTAAAGTCAAACATCACACACATACTGGAGGAGAATGAGAATTGTTTGAACTATTTCATACGCTTATGTCTATTTAGGAATATTGGTGAGAACTATTCACTACATGAGGCTTCGTAATAGAAAAGCTTTAGAACTAAAATTGTTTTTTAACACTCAGAAAAGATCGTGATGGAAATGAAAGAACATAGCGTTGAGGATTTAAACCGTGTATGTTAGGAGAAAAAAAACGTGGGCAAAATATTATTTTTCAATTTTGGCCAAGTGAAGATCATAAATCAGTGCGGTGGGAGAACGTGTCGACAGAGCAGCGGGGCAGTGCACGGCAGGCACAGCTAATATCCTTTCATACAAGAAGCAACGAAAATTCTCGAGAGAAATTAAAAATTCGTCACTTCCCGTCTAACAATATCAACCAGGACATGCGGTCTTATGGTGATAACATTCAAAACGTAGGACACTGCATAAATAATATTGGATGCATCTAACCGCTCGATAATGAGATTCTTTTAACGTATTAAGCCACTCATAAACAGACCCTAAGAAAGCTACTCGAAATGTTCATTTATCACCTCATAAACGACTCTCAAATTAATTAATATTCACCATCAAAAATGTTGATGTGCGTTGACCAAGGCCAGCTTTAATAACACCCTAATCACGTTGGATGAAGAAAAAAATAGGGAAGAACTCTGACAACTTTGATAAATGACCGTATGTTTTCCTGACGACTGCTATTTCTTCCATAATTAATACAGACACTTTTGACTGGTCGAAATAATCGTTTTGCATGACCTGGCATACTATAATAAAAACAAAAACTCCCAGTTACAACTATTTTAATATATTCGAATCGTTTATTTTCGCATATAACATTCTGTTTTTCACAATCGTATTACCTATAAATCAATAACGCAATTGTATTCAATATTGTTTTTTTAACAATAGCTACCATTGTTTATACATTTTAATACAGGACTAATTGGATTTCATATTCATGTAATTTGGCACAAATAACTGTTTTTGTATGTGTAATAAATGCGTTGAGAGAATGATTGGATTTAGTGTTTGTTGACTTGCATATATGTGGAAAAGCGCTATGTGAACTCGAGTGGTACGATTCTTAATTATCTGTCGTACTGGACCATCGGACACACTTTTTGCCGTCGGTTTTTCTACCTCCTTAAGCCAGCCCCAATCGGCTATCGTTCAAATACACGAACATAAACCAGCCGGATAACCATTGGCTTGTATGGGACAACCATAAATTATCAACACACATCCCTTGCTGGCTGCAGAAGTTCATGGCGCAAGCCCTCCCCAATCCCACAATGATAGCTTATCTTCGGTAGCGTACGTCACTGGTTTCTTGCCGAATTATATATCGAATTCGATTCGGCGGACCGGTAATTGCTATCCTAGTTTTAATAATCCCCACTACTGATCTGGCCATCCTAGATGTCTTATCCGAAGATTGACTGTATTGCTATTGAGAATATCACCTTATTTTTTCGCAGTCTTTAAAACTATTGAAGTTTGTACTTTGTTTATTAAAACAGTGTGTGTGATCTAATACAGCTGGAGGTGTAGGTGATGGGGCGTTGTCGAACGGAAAATCTAGTTAATCATAGGGGGGGAAGTGTATGAGCTACCCCTTAGGCGATATTATTCTCAACGGGACGTACGAACAAACGTCACAGAAAAAAAAAAAATACGAAAGAATAGGCGATTTAGTAAATTATGAAAGAACAAATTTTCACACTTAACGCTTCTCGCATTTTATTTTATCCCGACCGTCGTCGTGTGAACAACCATGCTTCACCATCTTTCGACAAACAATCATAACTTGTTCATATATACGGCACAAAATATTACTAAAGTTTTTCGAATTTCATTTAGCTTCTAGACAATTTCATCACAAGTTGTTTATTTGTAATTGATTTATTGGCAAATATACCACGTACAAATAAAGTTTCTTTTTTACAAAATAAGCACACAACAATTTTACTATAAAATATTTATTTATTAATAATTTGTACAATAATAAATCAGTACATATATTTCTAAGAATTGGTGAATTGTCGTAAATTGACTCTCAATAAACAACTTTGCTTTTAAAAACAATGCAAGAAAAATATTGCCAGAGGCACCACCATAAGAACAGAATAGAACAACAAAAGAACTCAAAAAGCTGTGAAACAGCGAGAAAAGAATTGTTGTGGTTGTGTGAGACCACCGCACATTATTTACATGTACAGTTTGTTTCCGGAGTTTACGATGAGGCCTACACACACACGTAGAGGACAATTTACTTTGCCGCTGTATAATTTGCAAACGGCGGTACTTTTTGCCCAGCGGTTCCTTTTTCCTGTGTGTTTTTTTTTTGCTTGTGGTAGCTGTACAATACCGGAAGAGAAGGCCAACACACACACATGGGGGAAGAAGAAAGAAAAAGGATGCCAACTAGTGCGGGTGAGGACATCACATATAGGTGAAGACTAGAAGGCATACGAGGCAGACTCTCGGAATTCGAAATGTGAACGTGAAAAGACTCAAGAATTCGCGGTTAAATTACGTTACTTTTGATGGTTACTTGCTTTGCACATTCTACACGTACTCTATACTCATCCACATCCTCCTTTTTACCTACCTACATATTGCGTACCGCGAAATTTTATTACTTTTGTGTTTTTTCCACATTTCAATCAAAATTACCCGAGGATATCCCAAAAGACATCTTCATTATTTTTCGCAAAAAAAAAAACCGATTTTTAGAGAACGTATTTTAAAAAATTTAATTTCCTGCCTCACATACACGAATATCTTATTTCAACTGCATACATTTTCGTATTCTTTGAATCAAGTTTTGCTCTATTCGAAACAGATAAATTTGGAAAGAAAGAAAAAAATCCGAGCGATTCAAAAAAGAATCCACGAAATTGTATCCGTACGCAAACAACTAGTGCATATTTATTGAAATAGAAAACTATAAAGCACGATTTTAAAATGCCCCCACAGGAACGGAAAAAGGGCAAGGATATATATCCACTTTAAAAGCTTCGGCTAGGCTATGCCAGGTCCAGCAGTGGAAAAAATATATGTTGTGGCGATCGAATGGTGTTCGGACCGAATGTGTATTACACTTGACTAACCTGTAACGTTTACATGTGACCGTAAATCGAGCGCACGAAACCGCCACACAATTAACGTCACTTGCGAAACGGATTACATCAGCCCAACGGTCGAGGTGTTTTGTTTCTGATATGATAGTCGACGATCGGTTTAAGCGAGCGTACGGCAAACCTCTGACCCGCCACGCAAAATCGGTTTATATTCGACCCTCACACCATTTCCAGAAGTCACAGATTTTCTCAGTGGTCTCCAAACATATCTCTACCACAACTCTTCTATTATATATTTACCAATAAAACTCATTTCTAATTACGTTCTAATATTCTTTATTTAATTGACTACACAATTTTTTTTTATTAATTTTTACATAAAAAAAAGCTTAGAGATAATATGAGCAAAAGCACTCTTAGGAGTAGATGTTTAGGTGTACGTAATTCGTGATTGAGAGTATGTTTGAGTATTCCTGGTGTAGTTGGTAAGAACGAACCATGATCCCAATAACTGTCCCTTGGTGACCGGGATTACTGTCACGATCGCAACGCTGGCGAAGCCACCGCGCGTAACGGTTAACTTATAAGACTCTGCGGTCCACCTAGGACCAAATCCCTATACGTACGATGTTTCCCTGGCTATCATTCACGACTAGCCTTTAGGCGTTAGCTATACACACGTTTCTGGTCGTCAGAACAACAATCCACTACCTCTATTACAATCACGACTAAATCTATTACATAGCTTAGAATATGTGCCAAATAGCCAGAAAGCAAATTAGTTTATACATTTTATTAGTACGGTGCAGAGACATTACCATAATGAATATAACTAGTAAAAAAAAATGTTGACCACGAATATATACATAAAAGAAGAGTGGAAGAATGAGGGAAAAACAAATGGTGCTTTATATATATATGGTAAAAACGGAGAGCAATTTAAAATGTAAATCTGGTTAGAAGTTTTTCGATCCTAAAAACGAAAAGTCGCGAATATTTCCGTATTTTTGTGGGCACGCATTTACATTAATTAAGTCCACCCGGTCTGGTCGCGCACTAAACTTTATTCCAACCAAATTTATGTCGAATCGATACGCGCGAGAAACTTACTTCTTGCTAAAAACCAAATGGACGAACGACACAGCACAAAAAAAAATCGTTAAGTACTAGTGCTACTACCACCAGACGATTTTTCTTTTATTCTTCTGCTGAAAGATTATAGGGCTTGGCCACAAATCAGGGCAGGAATCAGATTTTTATAACTTTTGTATCTACAATCTTCAAACTAACTCAACTTTTAAGTCAATTTATTTCGTTCACTTCCAGTTTTATTTAGTATAAACATTTAATCAATTTATAGAGCAATCCTAAATTTCCATCTTCTATGTTACGACTAGACTTTAATTGAAGACGGCTTATTATGGTGTGGTAATTATTTATTAAAAAAAAAATTTATTAATTCTAACGTCATGTTAAAATCTCTTGAGGGAAAGCCATTTTGCTTTGAAAGAGATTTCGTGGCTATATGGTTAAATGCGTCAGTAGAACGAATATTACATAGAACGAGCGAACGGTGAAATTCTTCGCACACCATTTTCTTCGTCTTCTTTGCCGCGGTTATGTTAAGTAGAAATAAAAACATGACACACATACACACGTGCAAGGATAACTTTAAGGGGAAATACCGTGTGTTCGGCCAAACGTAAAAAAGCGAACACGCAAAGTGAAGCAGAATACCTGCAGCGTTTTCTACGTTCCAACTACTAACCAAAACGAATATACATTGATGGAAATTTTATATATTCAGTGAACAATTCTTATAAACTTTCAGTTGTATGACCATATATAAAATTTATTGTTGCGAATCTTTGTTCCTATCGTTCTCCTGCAGGGAAAACGCTATCAATTGAATTCAACCGGTAAATATCAAACATGTATGTTTTAAAGTACGAAATGTGGTCGAGTGATGATAAAAAACGTATTAGTAAATTCAGTCTTTGTTGGTGATTTGTTGCGGTTGCCACTATATGTATTTTATGTATGTGTATAGTTTAGTAGTAAATTTGGCATTATTGATGGTGATGTGAGAAGCAAAGTGACTGATCACGGGTAATAAACACACGGCTAATTAATTCTCAAACAATCTGTCACTGTCGTATGTTTCATGTAGCGCTCGTGTTTTGTTGGGATTGTAATCGAGAAGTTCAGAGGAAAACTCGTGGAAAACGCACGGTTTCCGGACTGAATGTTTTGGAAGAATCAAAAGTACTAATTACTACTGGAAAGACAACAGTTACATTGGGGCACGAATTTGCATTTTTAGATTGTATCATTCGTATTTCAAATCACCAAATAAATTACCCTACATATACCGTTTACAGTTACTGCGATCAACATTTATTCTCTTTATTTATACTTTTTTTACACTTTTATACGAAGTATTCTAATCATGAACAAAATCAATCTCGGAATTTTTAATGCGAATATACCTTTTGACTTTCCCTGAATCTGTTTGTTTGTCTGTGTGTTATGATACTTTAAACTTAAGATTTGTATATGCCTGGCAAGAAAATGTCCTATTTTTGAAAAAAAAATCAACAAAAAAAATACGTATAAGTAATTGTTTTAATTGGTTAGAAAGGTATATAAAGTAATATGTTGAAGATATAGTAGAATTTTTGGGTCAAACCAACTGTTTGGTAATAGATCATTACCATCACATACATGGAGTTTCAGAAGCACCATATAGAGGGGCGGTGCTGTGCTGAAAGATAGACGATGAATCGTTCCATTAGACAACAATAGCTTTGTTTTCTTCTCGTTCTACTTTAGGAATCACGTCGCCGTTGTCCATGGTTATTAACGGTCTACCATATTTCTTTCTTTGTCTCTTATCCTATTTGCCCACTTTACCCTATCGTTACGTCTTTGTTCTTATACGAACAAAAATTTTATTAAAATATTAACCATTTTATATATTGACGGGCTAAGTATCAATAAAGAAATCTTATTAAATCGCTAAGGGTGTTTGGATAATATTTCCAATTTATTTCCACCACCCAAGAATCTAATATATTTTTTAATATCAACCATGTGATGGAAATATCTTTTTCGTTGAGTAAATTGCCTGAATAGTATTTCATATAATTTTAATTCATACAAAGTTGGAGTTGGTGGCGTGGTGCTTTTGCCTGTAAGTGTGACTGGTCGACCGAAATCTGTGCGCTTTCGGGTTTGCGTGTTTACACTTCTGCACGATTGGGGGCTAAGTTCGGCGTACAGCGGTCAGAGAGAGAGAGACAGAGAGGCTTTAGCACGCTACTTCCTGTCCTGGGGCATAAGTCAATATTCCACTGGGTACTACACCAAGTGCCAGTGCCCCATTGAGCTACATAAAACACCCCAAATCGACGCCTATGGCTTATTTTAGATAGGACTTGAAATTTGCATCTACTATCTAAACATTTATTACATATTCCATATTATAATAGCGTGCTCCGGTAAATAGTATCTAGTAAACGGAATTATTTTTAAACAAATATTAGTTAAGTAATTCAGTCAATTATTATTAATATTTATTTTTCAATTGTAGTAAATTAAATACGTTTTGTTTTCTGAAGAAGATGAATTATTTTCCAAATAAGAATAAAAATTAACTCGACGAACGTAAGACGCAAGTAATAGATAAAAAAATTAAAAATTTTCTTTGTTTTCTTGGCGCTCTAAAAAAAATCATCAATCATTAATTCATTAAAAATTTTCCTCTCAACTTTTGTCTGCGCTTTTCAATTTGCTCCGTTTTTTTTTTCTACTGAAAAGAAAACATATTTTATAAACTTAATTAAATTCAAAGCCTTCATTACACTCGCACATAATAGGAAATGCATGAACACGACGCACGCCTAGTTAAAAGGGCGCATTCAAATCGCCGTAGAAAGCAAAATAGGTTTTGTTTGTCAATGCTAAGAAATCTTTACAAAGCGACATTTTCTAAAAATGTTTTGTACTTAAATCAAACAGAAATTTCATTTAATCAGCGACTTTTTTTTGCGTTTGCAAACCTCAAAGAATATTAAACGATTTTTCTTTATTTACCAAAATCTCGCATGGTTTTCGTTGAAACATTGAATGGTTCACTTTCAATTTGGCATCTATGCAGCACGGTGCATTTTTGGTTTTTCTCTCAACCTGCGGATAGAGAGCTTCACGGAATAAGGCAAGTGAAACGACGAACGTAATATGCTTCTTCCGTTTGCAAGTCCCGTGAAATAATCTTGTTTGATTCGTACTTCCGGTTGAATTATCCCTTTGTGTTTACTCAACCAATCGCCGTTCAGCGTTTGTAATCCAATGTTGCCCGGGTATTACTCGTTACTGTTCACTGTGTCCATCTATTGTTTGCCAAACATAACAAACCATGGCGATTTAACGCTAACAAAAATATTTTATAACTAAATCAAAATTATCAAAATTAAATCTTTTTTTCATATATTTATATACATATATATAGAGATAGATATCTAGAGCCCTTCCGGCAACGAATTATAGGGTGCACTTCTCATTTTCTGGAATACAATCTCGCTCTTTTAAAACTTTTCTTATCGTTTGGAAAACAGATCCTAAAGTCATTTAGTACGAAAAACTCAGTTCTTGCGTTGATCCTGCTTAAGTTTTAACCTTTTTAGAACGAGATTTCCACTTGACCTGCCCGGATTAAATCTGTAATGACGCCTCCCTTTTTTAACGTTCCCTCTGCTATCAAATGTGTGCAGATTACTTCTCTCCCAGGGGTTTTCTCTGCAATCGACAGCAATCGAACATAGCCACGCGTTTCTTTCTTAATGAAAAGATTTTACGAGTTTAGATTGAATATGGGTGTAATTTGAAAATCTTATCGTTCCATAATTTTATTATATTTTTTTCCTATTTATTTATTGTTTATATGGTGAAACAATTTGAATTTGGTAATTTTGATGTTTTGTTTATCACGCACTGTTCACATCTTGTTTGTATTTGGCGCGCGTAAGTTCCTCAGCGCGCCACGTGCGGGCAGCAGCATTAGTCATGTCTGTATCTGTCATGTCAGTGGTGTAATAGTTTTGATTTTCTTACGCACAACGTGCAATAATAAGGTTTACATACAAAAGGCACACAAAGAGTTTTCTCTTTCTCAAAACCTACTATATCCAAGAAGTGCAATGATGAATTGAAAACGGTTGGTTGCAAAGACGTCAATTTCGATACAGCGTCTACCATCAACAAATTTCGCGTACTCGGATGACTTTTTGCTGGTAATTATGAACGATCTGGTCTGGTTGTGTGCTTTAATTCAAGCCCTATTTATGGCACTGCGGTTGCTCATAAATCTGGTCTCATTATTTTTCGCCTTCTTTTTATGCCTGCCCCGGCCATACTTTGATTTATATTTCTAGAACGATAATTGTGAAAATGGAAATCTGGTAAGATTTCATCTTTTAATCTTAGACTTTTGTTATATATGCAATTTTTTCATCCATAAGCTATAAATACTATCAATTGTCAATTTTCTTTCGTTTTATTTCTTTGACTAGAAACTCATTTTTCATTAAATATTTATAATAATAAATGCTTGTATGTAATAAAAATAAAATTGTTGTACTAAACATATCACGTAGACGTGTAGACTAATAATTTTCGAGTGAATTATTAATTCCGCTCTAAGCCTTTGATACTGGAGCTGGTGAAAGCTATGAAGGAAAATATTTAGCGAATTAATTTTCTATATTATTACTCGACATAAATCTCGTTCGTACATTCGTTAAATTCAACAACCACCAGAGATGACGCAGTTAAGATAGGTACACACACACATATGATGCAAAAATCACCTGTGCATATATATTTAAACATAGTTCAACAAGGATTTATTAGTTCGCAAGGATTAGCTAGGATTTGCCCTGACGTAGGTGTCTGTTAAACGTAGTGTGTAATCTATTTACCTGTAAAGAAACCATAGCGCGTAATGAATAACGAATGGACATGGAATTTACTATGTATTTAATATTCGATTACCAAATCACAAGTTTCACAAAACAATATATTAGCAAACATAGAATTCCGATAACACTTTAGTGGTTCACGCAGATTCTGAATGTGTGCCTATATAATACAACAAAGGTAATCCATTTAGTAACATGGTTGCTCGGTGCAGCTATCTCTTGATCTTAGTTCAAGCTGACAGGACCGGTGTAAGGAAGGGCATTGCTTGGATTGTTAGAGGCTATGCATATAGAGGAGCCTCGGGAATTGAAGGAACGTGGTAATAGTGTTAAGGTCCCCCGGTTACCGGTACCATCAAACACCAACCATTCCAGTATTTTGGCCAACTTGCATAAATCTTCCAACCGTTCAAAAACCATTCTGTTTAATTTTTAATTTCTTATTCTAAATAATTAATACATATTGTACATAATAAACAAAATCGTATTATACATTTTAACCTTTCCTGAATCGAACTATTTTTGTTTGCATTTACAATAAAATTGGTGTTTTGTGCGGAAATATGTAGGAACAGAGTATAGTTGTGTAGTAAATCCAAAAAGATTTATTTGCTCTTATCAGTACAATACAAGTTTCAGTTTTAAGTATAAACCAGGATTAGTCGCATATATCTCGCTATGCGCGGCACTGCACACTGTGTATTTTATGTGTGAGATGACTTTACTTTCGGGTCCCCTGACGGCTCACCTGCCCGCGGCTACCCTCTTTCAACACAAGCCAAATGAATATGCATGAGTGTTATTATTTAATTTTGCCTGGAAAATTCTGGCCTGATGTACAATTACGTTCTGCGTGTTGCTCCCGCACACAAACACCCACATATTTCACCAGCTAATATGTGCAATATATATTTGTGAATGTGCACTCCTGTTCTACACTGTTAAAACATTACACTCCCTGGAGGGACACTTTTTGTAAACATTTCACTGTGTTAGATTGCTTGTGGACTTCTTCATCATATAAGCGCTAGATACCATGTAACTATATCAAATTCTGAAAAAAGAACTGCTCGTGCATATTTTAATAAATGTAACATTTTTTCTAAACCGACTCGAAACTAACATTGTAATATAAGCGTCCGTTAGTCGTTAATTGTATTTATTAAAAGCCTCTTGAACTCGAGTGCCCAATCGATGCTTGAATTGAATTAATGAAAATTTGAACGCCTCCTATTTGTTATAAAGGTATCAATGCAGAACTAGAAATGTAATTGATCGGGAATCGAACAGGACTACACGATGCAACATAATATACAAGTACATACTCAAATCCAGTTGAACGATGCTATAAATCATATGTTAGTTAACTGTTGATGACAACGTATCATATTTGATGTATGACTAATAAAACCATTTAGTCTCACCTACTATAAAGCCCTTAGAAATTAATAAATTTTTGAGGTTTATTGGGTACTAAGAATTGTTTATAAATATAATTCATAGAAGTTGGGATTTTATAGATAATTGATATAGCCAATTATCCACGATTAGAATCAAATTTAATTAAAGTATGTATGAGGGTAAGTGATGAAAATTGTGCGAGATGCGAGTCATATATTATCCTTACGTTGGAAAATTGTGAAAACTAGATTCATAATATAATGCGATTACGCTATGTTTAGTCGCTACCATGAAAATTTAATCTTCTTTATTGTATTCGCTCGCACGTATTCTATTCGGAAATTATACGCTGGATTTTTTATTTTTTTGCCATGTACATTCACCGTCTTCTTAAAATATATTTACCTAATCGCCCGCAAGCACTTATTTCTTTATTCATATTTTTACTGTTGAATCCCAGATTTTTATTTATTTTTCAAATCATTTTAATTCTCTATAAAAGATTTGTTCGTTTTTACGATCTAAATTAAAAATTTAGTACCCCATATCTACATGTGTTTCGAATTAGGTTAATTAGCTTCTTAATATCAAATGAAAACATAACATAACATTTCAAATATGACATTTTTTTATCATGTTTACTCTTGGTGTAAAATTAAACCTACGGTTGTGGGTGTAAAAAAATTACTTCGAATTAATGGTGGGTGCATTTAATGGAGAAACTTAATTAAATAATTAATAAGACTAAAGAAATTTCGATTTTTTTTACTGCATTGTTCAATTAATTAATTTCTATTTATTTTTGATTTAATTACCAACTAGTAATTAAATTGATGTGTACTTAATCGATATAGTACATTGTTTATACAGTTGCACAAATACAGGATTAAATAACGCAATGCATATTAATTTACTTATAAACAATGTATATATATTTTCGCAATATCTATATTAATTAATAAATCTTACGATGTAATGGAGTTGTTTCATAAAAGTACGTATACATTTGAAATTAGTGCAGAGCGCTTAAGCTCAGTGCACTGCCAGTGTCAGTATTGGCATTTTGGGTGCACCGGGTGTACTTGTAGTTTTGGAAAATTAGAGAAACATGTCGCGAACTATGTATGCATGCGCGTTTACGCTCTTCTGACTTTATTTGTTAGAGTTATTTGCAAGTTTAATTATAATTAAACAAGTAGACGTTACATGTTATGTATCACCTCAACACCAGTTACTATGCGTACCCAATCCCTAGCACAATTAAAACTAGCCCTTAAGCATTACTCATAGCTTAAAAGGACCAAGCCATTTGCATTTTGGGACATTTTATGGTCAATGGTTTGGACCCTTCATTAAACATGAATTTAATATATAAAATGGATTGTTTTATTTACAATCTGAACTAGGATATTTCGGAGTAATATACCTTTTTTTTTAAAGGGGTTCTCAACGTTTTATATCAATCATAATGTCATATAAATTTGACGAAGGGTTCAATGAAACAAAAAAAAAACTATTTCCTTGCCTAAACACTGGGCAATAAGGGGTGGAAGGAAGAATATAAGGATGATGATGATGATGATGATGGAATGAAAGACTCAGTGAATTAAGAACGGGATGGGATGGAGATCGGGTGTTCACAGTGGAGATAAGAAGGTCTGACAGGATGATGAAATAATAAATGAAGTAATGAGAGTGGTGCGCAAGTGTTAGTTAGCCAGATCGGGTAGGCTGAGGCTGGCCTAAGATGACAGCGGAAGATGTTGACGTAATGTGAACCAGACAAAGGTGATGATGGCGGTTTTCGTTCGTGAAATGCATCAAGGGTGGTGCATACAGGGAAATTATATATGATATAGAATTGTAAGAAATTTTGAATTTATTTGGTAAATTACAAATTCACAATACACGGTATGGCAATAATGGACACATTTTTCTGGCTCGTCCCCCATAGAGTGATTAACCACAATCCACGTGATCTGAATACGAGCGGGTACGTACGCCACTGGCACGCAGGTGGTTGGGGGGGTGACTCGTGTTTTAGATATTCTAGTGAACTCGTGAATTTTGCCCACGCCGATGAAGGGTACATGCCAGCCCAACACCCACTCCCCCATTCGTACGACCCTGACTACATTGAAGATAAGCACAGCGAGATGAATACTAAATAGATCCACATTGAAAACTGAATGATTAATATTTGAACCACATGCTATGTTTACGTCGATCCAACTATTACCTCCATACATAGGTTCATATTATAATATATCAGGTCGACCTATAGCTGTTCCTTATTGCCAATTACCGCTGAAATAATAAATCTTTACTTCGACTACCACTACAACAACAACAAAAAAACCATCATTTCTACCCCAGAATTGCTCGCGTTCATATCAAATTAAATCTATATATATACCCTAATTGCTTCTAACTTTAGACTGACTTTTTTTTTATAAACGATTACTCAAAATGCATATGAAATATTAAAGATATTAAAACTTTTATTATCCCTGATTAAGATAGTTTGAAATTGGTAATTTTCTAACAAGAAAAAGCACAGTTTCTAATTATAACTCGTGATGGTGTCGTGGTCCCTGCGGAGAACCTGGCATCAGGCTGGTAAAAATGAAAATAGTCGAAATTTAAAATTCAGATGAGCTTTTACCGGAAACCAAGTCACCAAAACTTGCCGATGTTTCGCAGGGCGTGAATTTCGCTTCGCGGGTCATCGACCCCCCCCCCACAAGAATTACCTTGATATTATATTGCTTAAAATTCGTAAAATAAATAAATAGTACATTATTGTTTGGGGGATTGGGGAGATGGGGGTGTGATTTGAATTTGAGCTATGGCATATGGAATTGAAATGTTTAAGTGCGCATATAAAGAAGACGATAGGATTTTAGTACCACCGACAAATGGGCATATTAACATCGTAGTGTGCTGGTACATTTTCTATTATGTGCTCAACTATATATTGTATAAATAGAATTCGCGGGTATGTTGAAGATATGTTGGGGGGTGGTGGTGAATGGTTAGAATGGGCTTAGCACAATCGTTTGATCCTACAAGAAGTTTAAAATCGATATCGCCCGTTCAGCATCTGTGCATTGTGGCTTGCATCAAACCGATATACGAGGCAGCGGTTACCAAACGGTCGCACCACCATATATTACTTCGCAACCGCAACATTTAACAAACTTAACACATTATACCTACCCGCCACTGGTCATAAGTGGATGTACTTCTAACTAAAACTTGTCTTACGTAATTGATCGACATGAATCTCATATATAAGTCATTCGAAATCATCTAATTTAAATATATACAAATATAACAAATACTTTTATAAATTAGGGATAGTAAAAAAAAACATTTTTGAATACGTATATCAGAATGTATGATTCAAAGAATAATAACGTTGTGGTTAATCATAGATTAACACGCTATTTCCAAGTAATTTTAAATGGCAAAATTAATTCGGTAACCTATAAAGGTTAATACTTTATTTGTATAAATTATTTATTAAATTGAAACAAATATACAAAATAAATTCAAATTAATACAACTATAATCTGTAACAGTCAGGCCTAATCTACTTTACATTAACAAACCCAAATACACTACTTAAAAATATAATTAATGAGAAATTTGTGGTAATTATGATCAGGATAGCGGTGTAGCAAAACGTAAGTAAAAGTATATTAAATAGTACTAGTGATTTTACCCCCTTCGTATACACGGTTGCGTGGGTGAACGTGTAAATTACCGTTTCCAACCGGGTGTGGTTCATCGTAAATTATTTCTCTACGTCACTTGTAATTGGGGAATGACATGAACTTGCTACTTTGGTTTGTTGGTACTCATTTTATTTTTAATCAAAATTATCAATTTTATTTTCATTGATTCTCGATCATTTATTAGTTATATATTTGAGACTTATCGCGAAATATAGATTGGCACGCATTTGCACATGTTTCCACTTATAATACATGCAAATGCTAGTTTTTGTGCTGTAATTATAACTGTATAGATTACTAATTATTAGTATTCGTGTAATTAATTTTCCGTTAATGATACTATGAATATATAATAACTAGTTTAAAATTTGAATTCATAATAATATATATGAAAATTAACAATACCTGGTCTGCATTGAGGTCAATGAAATAATCTGTAACAAAAATTGTTATTTATTATATTTGAGTTATTAATATATATATATAAAATAAAATCACAGTTCACTTTTTCATAAATTCTAAATTTTTAACAAATTATCTAAATCTATATTTTATTTATTTTTACTTAAAAATAAATAAATTGGTTAAATGAGTAATAAATTGCGATGTTTTCGCAAACTATATATAATGAAATGCACTATTTTAATTGACTAATAAAACTGCACAATTTTTCACTTACCTTTGAATCACTCTCGCATTAATGTCTACTCTAAATAATCGGTAAACTATTGGTATTCTATATATATATATATAATAAAATCCCAAACCATTAATGCAATGCTTTTACTACCCTAATTAAGTATGAGATGTTAACGTATATTCTACACCGTAATCCTGATGTTAAAATATAGCATTTCCATCAACATATTAAATCATGTATAAAATTAGTATCATGTTATCATTTTTTTGCTGTGCCATTGAAAAATTTAATTTTCCGCATGACGTGTTACCTTGCGAAAGCAAGAATAAGCCGTGATTTTCCCGGCCAATCAGCCCTAGGGGTAGCAATATGATTTTCATCATCATCATCATCGTCATCGTATATATATATATTTATATACAGCAAGGATGAAGGCGAAGAAGAAAAGTTAATATTTGCAATGATTGTTTCCCGTTGTGTCTTTGTGCGTGTTTGGAATCTCATACAAGCAATCCCCCTTCCGAGTTACAGGAATTTCGGGGAGCGGCTATTGTCCACCCCTCAGGCTGAAATCGGGATTTCAGTAATCCTTGTTAAGTTTTCCCTCGCTTATTGAACATTGCTATTGTCTTGGCGCTTGTTACATATCGATGCGATTATTTTTTTATAAATCGTTATTTATAAAACTGTATCGTATCAATACGCGAAATTATAATTCAATTTTTATTTGCGAAAATATTTTACGTATTTGTTGCGTACGAACCGCGGTATTGATACAACAAATCCTGATGTAGAATCGTCTGATAACATCGCGAAATTGATTTTGTGATTTTAATTGCTACTAAGGTATAATTTTATCTACGTTCGTGACTGACGCAAATCGGAATTTGTTCCGAAAATAAAAATCATCTCGCCGTCTATGCGCCAGTATTTTTAATGTAATGCATATTGATTCGGTTTTTTGATCAACTTTACGATCTATAATAAAATTGCTATTGCATAACTGCATTAATTATTCTTCCTAACGATATTAAATTTTATTACTACCAAGTTTAATTTTAAACTAAAAATGCAAAGATCTATATATATTTTATCACAAAAGTACATGTGAATTTCTAGTTATGATTTTTAATTGTGCATAGCATATATGTTACGAATTCAAGTATTATTATCGCGATAATTTCAGTAGGCAAATAATAGTTGTCATTTTCATTTGATTGCTGATAAATATTAATTATGATTGATTTATTTATATTATAAACCATGTATATTAATATATTTGTAGTTTATTTGATATTGATATATCAATATTAGATTTAATACGAATCCTAGCTGAATTTAATCATTTCATAATCTCTTTTTAGTCCAAGTGAACATTATCGTATATTTTGACGAATTTATATCAAAATTCATTTTACGTTGCATAGATATCATTGTTTTTTATTTATTATTAATTAAAAAGAAATTTTAATTTTGCAACTATTTTTATATCAAAATTGTAGTAAATAATTCGTTAGATTGTAAATTGCTGTTTAGAGAAACTTAAAGCAAATTATGAATGGGAGTAATGTGAAAGTTAAAATTATAATTAGTTTATGAACGATCGCTGGAAATACTACTTTGAAACTTATAAGTTTCAAATTGTAACTATAGGTATGATATAGAACTCGGAACTATGTAAAGTTTGATAAGATATATTAAGTACGAAATGATGGGAAGTTTTCAATTATTTAAACATTTAAAATTGTTTAGTGCAATTGTAAACGATAAGTCATATTAGGAATTAAAAAAATGGGATTGTTGGGTATATGGGAATAGGGAAATGTGGTCGTTTGTAAATTGGAGAAAAATATAACTGATAAAATCGATGTAATGAATATGCTGAGTAATCTTCTTGGGATGATGATAACAGTCGTTTGCAATGTCAACTACAGCTGGTTGAAGGGGACCAAATAACATTAATAGGACAATTTGACCCGGATTCAACCAGCTAAAGGTGCACATTGCAGTCTTAATGATGATTACACCGCCCGCTCGGATGACATTTAGCCGACGAGCCTTGAAAAGGGCATCAGCCGAGAAGGCACAAATGCCCTTCAAACAACAACGGGTTATGAATATGAATTTGGGAGCAGGGAGAAGCCACAAAAGACGGCTATAGTAAGAGGAGGTAAGGATCATAATAATAAATACACATTGAAGCACCAATTTGAAAATCACCAAATGCACTTTCCATTTCACCGAATGAACGAACGAGCGAGCGAGCAAGCGACCGGTGTTGCGCGGCGGCGTTCTGTTGGGAGAACGACGGTAATTGTAGACGTCTATTTTCGGTATGCCACACTATTTCTGGCGTGTGTCGGACAGATGCCCCGCGCGCCCAAATTATCGATTTTTCAACGATCCTACATGACGCGAAATTAAACTACCCCATAAGTGAAAGACTGTCGGGGCCAATTCCCAAATTGTAATACCAGCCCCCGCGGAGGTATCCCAGCGAATGGTGTCCCGAAGCACTTTTCGACTGGCCGCATTCGCAAACTACCACACCTTATTAGGATTAAGATCCTAACTCAGTACTGCACCCCTTTTTCTATTAAGGACGCAGGTGTGCTATCACAAATCACTGGTTTCGGGCTATTTTTAGCGCTTGCGGCGACACTGGAAGTATTCGGTTTGTTATTGTTTTGTTTGGAACTGTTTGTTTGGACCAACCGACCAAGAAGTGTGACACTGTTTTCGAAAGATTAGTTTGTTTTTCTTGTTTTGATCAATCAACTATTTATATATATATTTTTATATGTTGGAGTATGTTGTGTTGACACTTTGTCCGTCGGAATTTACGTCTGATGATTACGACAATGTATATATATGTGTGTATGTGTGTGTGTATGTATGTATGTATGTATATAACTGTTGTTTTGATGTGAATTTGGTATGTTAACCGGTAGCCGGCTTTGGTGTCAGTAGTGTGTTTGTTTTGGATGTCCAACGGACGTGTTTTTTTGGCGCTTGTCAAGTGAATCCGGTACGAGGTCCAGATCTCGACTGAAACGTCGCAGCATCGCTGGTAGCTAGACGCCCGCCTACAGTGGCCAGGCCGCGCCGGCTCCGTGGCGACGCACGCGCCCCGACGCCTGTGATCCTTGCGGGGGTGTGGTCGCTGCCACCGCCGCCGCTTTGGTTCGCGTCGAGCCCGGCACTCGGTTCCTTTTGCTTGCTTGCTTCCTTCCTTCTTAACCCGACTGCTCTGCTGCCTAGCCTGCCTAGCCTGCCTGACTGTCTGCCTACCTACCTACATAACTATCTACCTTCGAGACTTTATTCGCATTACTCTTCTTTCACATTTACACTATTTTACTATCTATCAACATATCACATTTTTAATTCTTACTTCACCATATTTAAATATCTTACTTATAATTTGATAATGCCAGTTCAATGAGTAACAACGTTCCTTTTAAATATATATATTTTAATTTTAAAATACTTAAATAATGTATTAAAATTACACAATTATAACATTTTTTGTTTAACAAAATTCAATTTACATTTATTTTAATATTTCACTGCGTGTAGATTATCTAGGAATGTACTCTGCTTATAATCTTATAAGTTTTAGACTTATTATACTGTTAATGTTTAATCAAATCTATAAAGGTATATATTATAATTCTCTTTCATGTGAATAGTATAACGATTTGATTTCTATTTATGTGTGTGTGTGTGTGTTTCTTCACATTAACACTGCAACTAGATTCCATGTCAGGTGGTACTCAGGTTGCTATTATTACTAGCTCAATTTAAAACGAACTTATATAGATTGTTCACGTGCTGTTTACATTCATTTCAATAATTTTATATAGTTATGCTGGTGTTGTATATTCTGATTACTTTCAGTGCCAATTTATGCATTGTGTTGTAATGGTCATGGAAATTGGCTACCTACGTTCTTCTATCATTTTTATTTGATTTATTCATCACTACAAATTCGCACACATTTATAAATAAATTCAATTTTTATTGTATGCCTCATTTATTGCCTAAAATAATTGTCGAAATGATATGAATGAAAGATTTTTTTTTCTTCTTGATATCCAACTAGAAACAGTGAAGCTCTAAAATGCGTCGCAGTGTAAATGTATCCATGGCACCATCTTCACGTTATTCCTGAAATTATAAATGCAAGCGCATGCGCCAGTGTTTTAGTGACGTCACATCCGGTCTCAATGCATGCCCTACTCTCTGCGTGTGCCCCCCCCACCCCCACGGTGACTGGCCCCTATTCTCCGCCCATGCGATGCAATCTTATACACCGCCGCACCACCAGCCCAAACGAAAATTGATCGTAACATTTGGAAAATGTGCTGCTAGATTTGGGTTAGAGTAATGGGGCTGTTTTTAAAAAGCGCCTCCACCAGTTTTCGTCGATCTATCTCTGTTCCACCACCGATATCCGTTCTACCTTTGTTTTTACGGTTACACTTCTAACCGGAACTCAACACCGATAAAACCAAGACGAATCATTTTTATTATAATTATTCCATCTCTTTTTAACTAAACGCAAACTTATTATTAATTTTTAATGAAATTAATATAATTAAACTAAACCAAGTTATAAAATAACAAAAATAGTTTTTTATTTTGTTTTACTCGTTACATATATAAATAAAGTAATTTCCATTATACAAAGAGAGCTACAACAAATATTTAGCGAACGAAGTCTAACATTCCGTATACCGTTATGAATGTATAACTTACAAATCCCTAGCTTTTAAACGAATGAATATTAACAAGTTGCCTACATAAATATTCACGACAGTTAAAAATGATGGAAAGAGTCTAAGCACGGTGTTGCAATCAACGCAAATAATAATGCTTCATCTGTTTATACTTATTAGAATATAATAATGAGCGCATTTATGTTCGCCGCAAGCTCTCTATAAATTTGTAAGTATAATAAGATAGTACCCCCAATATCCGACCCATAGGCGCTGTTACAAGCTATTTGGAATACTGATGAGTATAAACGCACAAATTAAAACGTAATAAAGCTTAAATTATTCCACATTCAAGTCGAACAGTAACACGCCAACTTTGACAAATTTGTCTACCTAATATGTTCAGCATATATTTGTGTAAAATTGCCATTACCTCGTATAGCGTATGCAGGAAAATCAATTTTCATTTAGATTAGAGTTTCTCAAACAAGTATCGTTTTTGAATTAGTTGTAATTAGAAATGAATATCGCGTAAGGAATAAAAGCGTTTGTCCTGCGTAAAAGTAACTGCACAGCGTGAATTTTACAACTCTCATAAAAGAAAAGATTTCGCATCGTAAAATGCTCGTTTTATAAATCCTCTCGCAGCTAATCTTTTCTAGATTATGATTTCATACCGACCTTAAAAGTGTCACCATGTACGTGCGTTTGCACACCTTTATTTGTCACAAGTGCGCATCGTCATATATTTTACGTACTTACGCCATAATGTCTTCATTGTAGCACGTAAATACTTTTAACTGCTTGTTCCAAAGCACTTGAAAACTATTTATGACTTCGAATTTAATTTCTCATACTTCAAAAGTCGTTAACGATTATATTGCACTGTACATTTTTATTTATCTTTCAATATTTATACGTTTTTAATATTACTAGCTTTGAGCGATTGTTTCTTTTTTTTGTACAAAATATCATTAAAAAAAATTAATTAAAACAATTTAGATTTGATGTCACGGTTTATTATTTTCGCTTTATTTATAAAATAATTCAGATATAAAATTATATATTCATCATGCTATTGTATATATAGATATATAAAAATAATAAATTTGAAAAATGCGATTTAATTTTTTGATACATATCTAGTAATAATAATAAATTTTAAATATTGATTCTACTGGTATATTTTAGTCTAGTTATGAATTACGATTTTTATTTATGTTTCACGTACGGAAATTTCAATTTAATAAAGAACTTCTCTTGTGTGTTTTATGTGTTATATGTGAGGTAGTAGGATAATATTTAGTGTGACAACACTTTTGAAGGGTGTACGTATACTCGCGCCAACTAATTAATGTATAAATCAACAAAAAGCCTAATGACAAGACATCAAAAGTAATTTGAATTAGAGTGTACGCTGTAACCGTTCTAGTAACGCAGGACCCCGGTCAAGTAATATCGAGAATACTGCATGATGCCAACCACAGTTGTACGCGTAAACCGTTGCACATGAGACCCGCAAAAGCTTCACCACTCGTCGTGTTGGCCGATTGCACAACTATAGGGTATTAGGACCACATGGTACAAGATGAAGTGTATATATATATTGTAGATTCTGTTATTAGTGCGGGCGTGTTTTGCCTCTCCACGTTTCATACAACAACCAGGACAAACTGTGGACGGCCATGCATCTCGTGATCGCTATCAAAACTTTCAAACGCGTAAAAAATTCACGGCTTTTTAAACATACCAAGATGTTACCCTGAATTATTAATGCACAAAATTACGCCAACCACTATTTAGTGGAATCTTTACAAGTGCCTTATTAATAGATTTTCCGTTGTATTGTGTCTGGAGAACGTCTTTGGAAGCTTCGACAGCGGGCATGAAGGGGTGTGCTCCATTCTGTGATTTAATTTCAAATAGATTTAATCAAACACCAAGCGTCGATTTCTCGCTCGACTAATTTTCAAATCGCGTTACGGCACTTGCGTTTTCTAATTTTCGCCCACCCTCTCTCATCTGGTGTGTATATAGAATCGTTTTGTTTATCCTTATCAGAAGCCTTATCAGGCCCTTCATGATAATGGAATGTAATTATTAAAATGTACGCACTTATAGCTAGTAAACGAAATCTACGCGAAGTTTACGTCGTTCCTTAGTCGTTATTCTTTGTTATTAAACCTGTTTTATGGATGCGTTGTGACGCCGGTTGTAAAAGCACCCTTTTTCATATAATTAAATGTGTTTTATTTCGAGGAGTCATTATTGTATTATTGATTTTCTGTAATTATATGACCTTGACTCGAGCACTTGCAATGTAGATTTGAAGAAGACGTCGTTCACATAAAAAGAAATGATAACTCGGTGGGTTGACATGTTTTTGGCAAGCGAGTCGTCTTCTTATTTAGGTGCTTTTGATTTATTTCCATAAGAATATTTTATATCTGTTTAGAATGGAGACTTGGTCAGCCTGTCGTTGCCCTGCATTTCTCTTTATGGGATGTGATTTTGGACAATGGCCTCTCATGATTTTGAATTATGTATTTTTTGGGATCATTGTTTGTTTTTTCCACTAGATTTACTTTGCGAACATTTTAGAAAAATTCTAGATGTTACATAAATATGTATAGCACAAATCAATCATCCATGTAATTATACTTAATATATAACAATTTTATTGTAAATCGCAATATGCTGTTAATTGAGCTTATATCGAAAATCACGTATCTTCTTCTTTTTGTTCTAGTAAAACGACGGGAAAAATGGAAGTTATCGCAAAATACGTGTCACTTGCGTTGCAAGGCGCCTGCTAGAGCTTCGCTTGCAAAGTTTTTAAATATCGGTGCGTCATTTATTACGGTACAACTTTTACAAGTCGTAGTAAGATTACCCTCATTCTTCACCCCCCCAGAAGCCTGCCCTGTCTGCTGGTCTTGCATCTCAAGTTTAAAATTTATGAGTGCGGAGACCGAAAAAGGCAGAATTAAAAGTGTAATTCGCGCAAATTATTTATGAGTGACAGAATGAAACCCTTACATGAAAGTACGAACGAAGATAAAGAAGACGCTGCAGGATAGATAAGAAATGAAAATGGCAGAGGTGAATTTTCCGAAAATTAAAACGTTTCCCTTTTCTTCTGTATGACCTTTTTTTTTTATTAACTTGTAGGAACGACAAGCGAAAAACTCTAATTTACTAAAAGCACTCACGTTGATCGTTGGAACAGAAAAATTAAATTCATATCCACGTTTCATCTAGCTGCTTCGCGAAATACATAACAAGAATAAATTGCTGCAGCCGCTTTTGGATTTCGTTACCATTACCATAATTTTCGAATAGCGACTCAAATCGAATCTTCAGACGATTCGAATCGCTACTCAGAGTGTCCCATGTGAGTATATATGTGTGTGATCTTGTTAATTAGTTGAAATTATAATCTAATACCGGGCTGTTATGATTATCAGTGTCAGGGACACCATTAGTGTAATTAGCCTATAGATAGGGGAGTTGTACTCCAGGGGAGTGCATACAATAATATCTCTCCAATAAATTAATCAACGAGTTAATAGGAAGCATATATGTGGAGAGGTGATGGGTTTGGAAAAATATACAAATCATAAAATCAAATGTGATTTATTTATTGAAGTACAATGGTAGGAAAAATAAATTTAAATTAACAGCTTTGTATCTATTCAGTAGTGAAGTAGATCGAGAGATAGGGTATAACACTATGTGTCAGTTGTTGTCACCAAGTTGTATCTTCGGTGTGACACTAGATGTGTGATCTAACTTGACATGTGTTCCTTCCATTTTCCGTGTCGTTCTTCATTTTCTTCTTCTTGGCTCCTCGTTTTTCTTCGTCAACCCGCGAATGCCTTCGTCCAATGATACTACACCGTAATCAGTTCTTCAGAACTTCACAAGATTTGTGTTTAAATATGACATGAACACCAGATGTTGCTATGGTTACAGCAAATACGAGAGAAATGTGTATTGACTTTAGCTATGCTCACACAATACCAAAATATATATTTTGTATTACTTTCTTATACTTAAATAATAAGAAACTATTATAATCATCAACTAATTCAATCTCGTTATTTTAACAGAAATATACTTTTTGACCTTCCCTGTATTTAAAAAAAAAAACGTATGAGAATGCAAGTAATTGCGGATATTTTGATATTGTTTCACAATTAATTCACTGATGATGAAATATAATTGATCACGCTCATATAGAAAAGCAAATAGATCTAGTGCAACCCACTCAACTAGTTCTTGTTGTATATTTGTTTAAAGTATAATTTATGTTATATTTACCACGTGCAGTATACGTGATAGTAAAACAAATGAGTGTATGTATGCATTTTCGACGCCCTCCTCGCCTATTTTTAAGCTGGTTGAGGTATTTTCGTCCGAAATGTTGTGTTCTATTTTTAGTCGGGTCTATTTTGAATGCTTCGACGACTGGCGCATTCCATTTGCGTATCTCATACGGCCTTTTGTTGCACATATGATGACCAAGTCGACTGGTTTCTATCAAACAATCGCTTTGAACGAGCTTCAACTATGTGTGTATGTGTGTGTGTGTGTGTGTGTCTGTCTATAGAACTTAGATACTACTGTAAATTGAATACGGTGCTTCTCTTGGTAGAAATAATTTCTCATTCGTTGTTGATCAATAACGCTGCGTCCATTTTGCTGGTGATTGTATAACTCTAGGTCCAGAACATCTGTGTGGTCATTTAATTTCGCGTTAGCGTTTTGTTCATGGCTAACTAGTTTTTAATTTATAAAGGAAACGCCATTGTGGCTGTATGCACTCCGTTGGATAGTCACAATCATGAACTCGTACAACTTTTCCATTATTCTATTTGCAAGCGACGCAGATCTATAAGTTCACTCGAAGTAGTCGCAGACAATGTCAACTATAAATCAGTGAAAAAGAAAACAATGAATTTCACTAATACCATTGTTAAATGCATTGGCTCATTTAAATCGCGCGTTGCCGTTCAATTAGAAGAGGATGCAAGGCATGGAGATAAAGATGGAATAATAGGAATGACATAGCGAGAGAGGGATTGTTGGTGATCAGTTTGACGAAATGGCAACCTTTATGAAATTGCCCCGTCACCGTATTACAAACGTGATTGATTCAAAAATCGTTCGTTCTGTAAACTCTACGCTAGGGGATTCACGCTACTAGAGCCCCATATAGATATATATGTATACCATATCTCGACTCGCGCCAAAAGACCTGACGCATCAAAATTTCGGCGCACATCGTACATCGTAAAAAATCCCCAAGTCGCTGGCAACTGCCGATGGTCTAAACGTGAGATGCTTGATTAAGAAAATATTTTTTCATTCCGAACATCTTTTCAAATTTACGCGACAAAACCAACAGATTTACCCCCTTACGACGTCCATAAATATTTGTAGGATGCATGAGAATGCCGATGCAGAAAATTAGTTTCCCCAAAAAATCAAAGCGTTTGTCGAGTGGAACTAATAGGATTCCAATTCTTATCTTAGTTGAACCATTTTCTAAACAGCCTCTTTTTATCAACGCCATCAAATCAATACATTTTATATAAAAATTCGTTTAATTTACATATAAACAAAACATATATAGAAAATATCTATCTTGGTGTCATAAGTTCTATCTTCTGAATTCTGTGGGAGCTCGGTTTTGATCTTGAAATATACGCATATGAAACAGTGCGTCACATGCTTAGTGTCGGTGCATGTGGCGTAACATACACGTCGACCAGTTAGAAAGTGATGCTTTTAGTATTGCTGTTGCTGTGTCTATACTTAGCTGTGGAGTACGCGGCTGCCGAGCCGCCTTGCGCGCACATTTGATGGTCATATGATACTTGGACGTCGTCTCCAACTAAATATGGTGCCTCCTTGCGACCAAAACATTTACTCAGCGCACCGTTCAGGGTGTTGCATCGATGAGTTAACGTCGTACGTGGACTTGTTGGATACCAAGTGTCAATGACATGATAATATACACCACACCGAAACACCATGCAATGTCACTTATATATATATTTTTTAATATTTTATATATGGTGGTATTTTGCGCGGAAACATTCTTTCCAGTTGGGTTTTTATGAGCGTTTTTAAAGATTTACATTTTTTTTCGGTTTGATGTTTGATACCGTCACAATCGTTGCGTCATGGTTTTGAATTTGGTTTGTGGCGTCATGTTGTCCAGCCATAGGCGTCCTATATTTTTCTATTTTAAAAAAAAGTCTATATACAACAATTTTTGACAAATTCAATTCATAAAAATAATATTTCCAATAAAAAGTTCTTTTAAAAAATTCACAAATTTATAGAACATATTTTTACTTTCTTCTACTAAGTATATAAGAATTGTAATCATGAATTAATTCGACCTCGAGATTTTTACAGAAATATACTTTTGATTTTCCCTTTTATTAATTTCTGCAATAATTCATAAATGGTTGCACTTACTCTATCAAAAAAAAAGTTTTTTCGGGTGAAATAATTTCAATAGTAAAATAGTATCTACGCTCGTGTTCGCGATCTATTCCCACACATCATGTGCTTTCGCGTGAATTCACGCACACAGCCACGCATATCTTGCTATGGCACTCCATGTGTGTTCGTGTTTCGGGTGTGGCTGTATGTTTCCTAGCAACTCTCGCGAACATACAGACAGATATCTAATGTTTTGTTGCTCGGAAGGAGTCGTCGTCGTCCTCGTCGCCGTTGCCGTCGCCGTCATTTCCCCCTTCTCGTGCATTCTGTTTCTCTCTCTGTTTGAAAAGCCTACTCTGTGTGGCCACGAAAGAAACGGATCTAATACACATCAATCCGTGGCACAAACAAAAAGAACCGTTGCCAGAATCCATTCTCCTCTATTTTCGTTCTATTCTTGTTTGGCGTACGCGCCTGCCGATCTGTGTATCATTGTCTATGTCGCGGTGGTCTGTCGTCGAGATATTGGAAGATGTGCGTCTATGCAAGAGGATACTTGATCCGGTTTTAATTGTCTTCGAGAATGTTCTATATAACTGGATAATAGTTGCAACTTTCGGAATATACCTTAAAACTTTCACGAATGAGCTTTTAATATATCGAATATTGTTTCCAACATATTTTGTTAACTTGAATAAACTTAATAAAGAATTTTGCTTTTGCAAGTGTATTAATAATAAATGCTTGAGATTCTCAAGGCGCATTATTTATTCAAGTTAAATGTATTATGTTGTCGTTCTTTGCGATTTATATTTTTGAGTTGCGAAAGTCCAATTAATTATCGCTGTTACTGGAACCACTTCAACTCAAAAATGAATTCTGAAACTTTTTGAGTTGATAGTAGCATAAAAACGGGTCGTCCATATATAGGGAAAGGCTCTAAAAATATGAAGTGTCATTGTCGAAAGGTGACGATATTGAGTGGATATATACTTGAAAGGCTTCCTGTCTGTACTAAAGCCTATATACTATAAGAAGGTCCCTTCATATACACATCACTAGGATTTCCCGCAGGACTTTCACTAGCAGAGGATAATAAACAGGAGAGCGAGCTATTCCAGTCTGGACACGAAATATATGAATGTGTTAAGTGGATATAAAAATGAACTCTATTAACTGACTGTCTTCTGTTATAGTACTGCTAGTGTTTTTATTGTGCGTGTGATTTCACTTTTTTTTTGTTGTGTGTAACTAAATCGCTTACCTAGTCGGCTATTTTAAGTTGAATAGTTCTATGTACCTATTTTGTTTCGCGAGTGTCGACACACACCTCTTTGCTGCACCTACAAGTGCAAGTCTGAATTCTTGGGATTTTCGCTTAAAAATAGTTTCCGAATGTCGTTCCTCAATGTTCACAGAGTTAAGGCCGGCGTAGACGGCGTATTTCATTCAATAGTGCTGTGATGGCAATTTCCCAAACTGTATTTTTCTTTCAAGACACTTTTTAATACTCATTCAGTATCAAACAGAACCGATCAAAATCAGTTTTGTTTTTAACATTCCTTTTTATTTTCTTATACGAAGTAATAAATAAGTATTATAATAAAAAAATCTATTTCGAGATTTTAACAGAAATATCCCTTTTGACCTTCCCTTAATCGACTTTGACTATTTTTGGAATCACGTCTGTTTGTGTGTCTGTCTGCATGTATGGTAATCGTGGAGGTGGTAGTTGAGATGCGAAATAAGTTTTTTGTGTAAAATCAAATATTCTTATTGTGCGACGATTTGAAATTTCTATCACACCGATTTGGACATTTTGCAAAATCTACGTGCATTGAAAGTAATATCACATAAGACTTTCATACCAGGGATGTATTAAGTTTATTCGTGACTATACCACCAACTAGAGTAAACACAGTATTATTTTTGTTTCGTTTTGTTGGTGGAGGACCTCTTTGATAATACCAAGACGAGACAAAGTCTCCCAACCGATATATAAACGAACCGAGTTGGTTTGTGTGGCGAGTACGTTACATCTACTGTTGTATTGCAGACGTGTAGCTACATCCCAAATGAACTTCATCTGACGGACACTTCTTGTTCGTTCACTCCTCTCTTCTTTCCATCTTTCTCTATCCGATTCCATCCATTGCGTCCTATGTGTATGCGTCTACGAGCTCCCATATCAGTCCATCCTTTTTCACGCCACGTTCTTTTGATTTTATTGGAACTGAAAGAAAGATAAAGACTGCCAGAAAGTTTATCCTTTACGCGACCCGATTCGGATGACGTATGAGAAAGATCTGCACTTGATGCGGTTGTCCAGTGGCGGTTCTTTATACCTAAATATATCTTTAAATCAATAGATTCAATTCCATCTAGTAGTTCATTTTATTTAATGTTGTATGTGTAGTAGTAAATTTTAAAAGAGTAAAACTTCTTTGAGACGACACTGGTGGTGAAAATAAAAACTAGCAACCACGTCCCCTGATGAACTGGAAGGCGTCTACTGCGGACGGATGCCCTAGCCAAGCCCGCGACGCTGTATCTACGCGCGCCGCATTACAAGCAGCACCTGCAGCACCACCAGGCGTAGAATGTAATGGGGGTTGCTAGGGGACTTCTTTTTAACATCCTTTGTGGGCACAAGGGGAACTAGGGCGGCAGGAAACAGTGGGACGGTATTTTTCACACATTTTATTGCATGTCAAGTTCGTTCGTTTCTTTTCGTTGGCATTTGTTTAGGCGATCTCGCTCTTTCTAGATTTTCTTCAACTGGTCTGAACATTTATTAACTTGCGACAGAATTTATAAGTTCTTGATGCATCTGGTTGTGTGTTTTGTAAATGCGACTTGGTATTTGTTTAATATATAAACAAAGTTAGAGTGTCTCCACTTCCCACAATAGCAGTATGTTTTAATACAAAATGCACGCTCAGCGAGTCTGTTTGCAAGTACAGTAAATTTGACAGTAATTATTCGACCACAGAGATGCGCCACGTCCCAAGTGACTGTGGAAATGAACAACCAAGAATAATGTGTGGAGTGTCGAGAAATTGTTTGATCAACAAATGTATCGTGGGCACAGCTATCATTAACTTCGCCAACTACTTGCATTGCTTGCACATACGTGCCACCACCACAAATATCCATTACTGAGTTTCTTCGCAAAAGAGTCATCACCACTGTTTAATCGTAAACTTTGTACGAGCATTGTTTCACTGGACTTGTATTTAAATAATAAATATCCTCCAATGACTGCGAAAGATTTATTAAGTTGAGTCGCATATTTATATTTGTGTGTATGTGGAAGCTATTTGAGAACAAACAGCCATGTAGACTTACATATACGTAGTAACGTATCATCTCACGTATTTGGGACGTAATGTATGCCACGTTCTGTGCAGCACACCCTAGCAAGCAAGACTAGTCGTCGGCGGGTGGCGGGTTATAAGAACGAAGCGAGACACCCCCAGAGAGATTACACAACGCGCTAAAGTTTACACCATTAATTTCGGATATACGCTCTGGGTTTGGTGATGGTGCCCTTAACCACCCGGGCCTAACCTCCGCCACTGTATCACACAGGGAAACGCATGTGCTGGATATCTTACAAATCTGCTTTGTTCAAAGTTGTACCATTTTCATGTGTGGTACGAATTATAAGTTGCGGACCCAACTTTTGAAAACTTATCGTATTTTGTTGTCTGTTAATCCTAGTTCTAAACTATTTTTTTTCAACTTATGATCCTAGTACTGTTTTTTTATGATAAATCCTCAAAGTTCTATTAATCAATACGGCACAGTTTTTGTTTTTTGAAATATGATAATAATTTTCGGTAAGTTTTAGGGATTACGTATCCATATGGATATATGTGTAGTAATGGTTTTGAAAGGATGTAGATGTGATATTTAAAACAATAGATAAGATCTGAAGTAGAATGTATGCAATAATATCCACTTGGTGTTAATGTAATAATAGAAGTAGCAAAATGGTATAATGAACTAAAGGCTATTACGAAACAGTAGAACAGCGCTCGCGCTTTAATAATACGAAAACGTTTAAAACTAGAACAATTCCCATTATCATATTCCAAGCAATTTCCTCTTAGTCGTCGTAGCAAGTAGTACAATACGAGCGGACTTTGGCTTTACACAAGAAACGGGCTAGGCGTAATCCAAGACAAACGAGTCCAGCTCAACTGAATCCTTCATCACTGGTGCACCACGCCGACTATCGCGATTACGTGTAACGAGTTCTTTCTCTGTCGTCATTTAAAGTAATACTTATCGATCGGGTGCAGCTTCCACCGATTCCCCAAAGCTACCTCGTGGGTGGCTCTCAACCGATACCATTATATAGACTAACATCGTCGACGTTCTCGAATATAGATGCTTGGTTATTAATTTTAGGATTACCGACGTGCGAGCTCTCTCAATTTCGTTAATAAGTGCACCGCGATATACCTATACTTCATTTCACTGTATTGTTGACTACTAAATTCACTAAACTCCACTTGTGCAACTATTCTAATTCACTTGAAAATATTATTATTTTACTTGATTATACCATTCAAGCGTTGCAATTTGAGAACAATGTTTATTTTAAAAGCTAAATAACAGCGAAATGGGATTGAGTATAGGGAATTTTGTGTCCTCGATGCTGGCAATTAACAAGATTGATATATACCCATCCGTGCAAGTGTAGCTCCCAGTTATCTTATTTGTAAACACTGGAACGTTGCTACACAATTTATTTTATGAATTAAGGCAATCTATTCTTACTGGTGTTCAGCACGACAGTGAGACAATGCAGCTAACTTCAAATCAGACAGTTACTTGCACTTATAACTGCTTGTCGTTTTTTTTTCATTTTCATCATCACATTTCTATAGATTCCATTTAGTTTTTTGCAATGCTTTTATTGATCAATTTTCCTGAAGTGACCACTTCTAATAAATCAACCAATCATAAAGTACTTCGTTTTATAATTACAATGAGCAAATTGACGTACGAAATTTGAGATTTTTTTTAATCATTTATCCTAATATAGTGAACCTTTTAAACCAATTTGGGAGAGTTTTACCTTTGAAGTAATTTTATTAATTTTTATTGTCTATGGAGACCGTAACTCGTAAAACGAATTAATTTCCATATGGAACCCACATCACTTTGACTTATTCACAATTCATAACTTTTGGTGGCGTTTTCACGTTAGTTCATTACCCGTCGACAATTAAGCTTTTCCCCTTCCTCCACTCACACAACCCAGAACTATTTTACACACACCCTTCTCAACTCCTCTTCACTTAACGGACATAACTAGTGCTTACGTACACCGATGCGGATATGCATTATATAGTATATAGATTCACATCCGATATTACTAGGATATGAAATACCTACTTAGAGTTTCAAAGCAATGTTAGTAAAGGTCCTATTCAAAATGGTACTTTACTAGAACGATACACTTTATCTAGTAGCTTATTTTCGTGTATGATTACATGAAACATTGGATTTCAAAGCATCCTCTGTGCCGGATAATAATTAGCTGACCCTGTTTGAAGTATCTAGAAACATCGATGTTTCAAGTAATTGGCGTATGTACCTTGTGACACACGTTCTAGCCTTCTAATGAAACTCAACTATAATTTATTGACACTTGTGACTTCCTCTAATTATACCACTCTTGATGGTGTATCTGGTCGACATGTAGCCGCTCACGTTTTACGCTTTTAATTGATTTAATGTGCATTAATTCAAGTGTGCCCCTATTATTATTATTTATTTTCGTTTTTTGTCAGCTTCAGGGTAATTTGCGTCTTAATATGCCATCATGGTTATTTATAAAGCTTAATGTAATTGCTGGGCTTTTTGAGCAACTTTAACGAATAAGATTTACCGGAATGAATTACCTCGTTTCGGCTACCGAGTTGATTCATTGCAACAACGCTAATTGATTTTTGTCATAAATTCTATTCGATGTGACAGTATTAAAACTTATGAAATTGCGGGAAAGATTTTTCTAGGAAATCTTTACGTAAACACTATAAGATATATTCAGGTCGCTTGGTGCAAATGTAAAAAAGGCCTGTTGTGTGTGTGTGTGTGTGTGTATTTCTGGAGGGTTGTGGATAGCTAGAAGAGTCTGGATGCTCCAGTCCCCAGTAGCAATCGTTCCCAGCCAACTTTCCATAAGTAGTAAAAAACGGTAAGCTTGGGAAACTACGGTATAATAAAAGCGTTTGTATAAATAATGAATAATCGATAGGAGAGAGAACGCTTGGGCCCGGGCCCCGGTACGTTTCGTTGGGCAGGGCTGTCCACAGGGTGTGCGTTACCAGAGGGGCACATACAAAAAAATCTAGAGCCTTATTATTATACAAATTTTTATTTTCACTAACAATATTTATCCCTGCTTTCTTATCATCGATTATTTTTTGAATTTTATTCCTATTTTATAGATGATTTTAATGTCGATTTTAAAATGTAGGATAGTAATTAAACTGCAGATGTATTGGTGGAGGTATAAAAATATGTAATTTTGTATAAATGTGTGTGTGTAGTTGGCGGCGAAATCTGGGCGGCAGCACCGCGTTACTCCAGTTATCGACCCCCAACGGAGGCGTCCAGTGATTGTTGTCCCTGGCACCAATACGACCGACCCCATCCATACACGTTCTTACTGATGGTTAAAATGTACTTTTTTTCCCCAATCCTGTTATAGAAATACCATTAATTTTCTTAATACACATAAAAGTGTGCATCATTTATATATACCAAAAAATAATTCGGTAGATTGAAACACTAGCAATTGTGAAATTAATATTAATAAAATCTCTCAATTGCGACGACAACTGGAAAGTTTCGTTGGCCATCCGGCACACGGCTTATGAGATCTAAGTTTGGAAAGAGTAAAAATTCTAAAACGGATGTCGTCAACTTTTAAAAACTTCCTTTATTTATTTAAATCCTTGAACCATTTTATAGCGTGTGTTCAGTTTTCCACAAAGAGTTAAAATTACATTTAGAAAAGGCGAAAGCCGTCGACGGAGAAGTGTAAAAAACTTAATTTAATACCGAGGGTGAAAATAAAACTAATATAATTAAACAGATCTTAAAGTTTTAATCCTCTAAAACAAAGGACGAAAGGCGGCGCGACGGGGGAGGCCGGCCGAAACGACAAAGAATGGGAAGAAAGGTCTGTTTAAAGTGGTACACTTAAGTGCCACAAAAAAAAATACAATTTAAGTTTATTCCTTAGGAACAAAAATTGTTTTAAATTTTAAATACGCTATTCCCAAAATATCACCCTTACGATTTTGCTGAGACTAATAAAATAGTTTGATTCTTTTAGTAAAAATAGTTGGCGTCGATAAATCCTCAAAAAACAATGATATGTTCGTATTTAATGGGTCACACATACTGCCCTTTTGGGCCAGTACCTTTCAGAATCCCGCAGGACCTACAAATCTGTCAGGGTCACCACTACCGGAAATCAACGCAGCCCTTGGCGATTTCTTGTACGGTAGCGGCAAAAGAAATCGAACGATTTGCCTTTTTTCTTCAAATCAGATTTGGTTTCATAAATAAATACGCTTTCTCACATGTCGCAACATTTAAATCGATTCATTCATACATATATATTTGTAAAAGTTACCGTGATAGAAAATAATTTCTCAAAAATAAATAAAAAAACAAAATACTATAAATGTATTTATTTTATTTATAACTAAGCTGTAAAAGCATATTTGAACAGACTATGCACATCGATTAGATGGACACTCGTTAATTTTTTGCCCCCTTGCAAATTATACCGTACTCCGGTGGCGGGAGTGGGCGTTTGGGGGTGTCCTGTAGCCTCCAGTGTCTGCCGGAGCAGTGGAAGCTAGAGTCCGGCGTTTTTACCATCGCGTGGACCGATGTTTTGTTTCAATATGATTGACGGATACGCGATAACGTTAGAGTTGGACATGTCGTTTGGTTTGGCTCCTATAAATCTCTCGCGCCTTGGCTAGCTAAACAGTTTTTCTTGTTTCGAATTCGCTCCTGTTTTTATTCTCTCTTCGACTCGTTCTTCGTTATACCACGTGTCGTTCTCCTCATTTTACTACCTCCTGCTGTATTCGATACCATCTACACATTTCAGGCCATGGGCGTACGTTATTTGTTGCAATGCATTATTACCGCATTTGCATACGATTCTATTCGTAACGTGTTGCGATCTTGATTGTTAGTAAATTATTTTTAATCTGATAAAAATGTGTGTTGCGCTATCTTGAAATGTAGTTACATTTCTGTTGAGTTGTAGTCTATATAACTACTTAAATTTATTAGCTAAATGCGAAATTAATTATTTAATCACGGGAAATTTTTTTTATAAATATTCAACATGAAAAAGAATGATCTACGCTCATATGGTACGCCTATGGTTCTGTAACGATATTTATATGTATGTCTATCTCTTGCGCCATCGCAACTGCGAATATTTATTGGATCGCATAAAACAGAAATATTGCTATTCAAATTTCGGCGTTTTCGGCTTGGTCGAAATGAAATATGTATTGTTCAAGTTATTGTCACCGGGGTATGTTTTGTGCCCTCATCACACTATCCTTAACCCTTTGCAGGTCGATTTTTGTGTGTGCCACCACTGTTTCCAATCATTCGTTGGCCGTACCAATAATCGGTGACCATCAATCATGGTCGGCCACGGATGACAAACACGATTCAATACCGTGGGCTATTTTTATAATTTTTCATTTTTGTCATATTCTATTCTTGTCGACAACTTTTCTATCAGCCGTCAACCATGTCTTCCTGCATTGCCGTGTCATCTTCAGACATTCTTCATCCTTCACTCACACATCACTCAAAAAGAATTTCATACGAAATCTCTAATTAACCATGACTATTTTTTTTATAACTCATTGATTTTTTATTTGCTCTCCATAATTATCATAACGAAACTAGCATTTTCCTGTAATTGTTATTTTATTTAAAATACATTCATTTCTATAAATAAAATTTGCTTCGTAATTTATCATTAAATATATATAAAAATACATTGTATTCCGTACAAAGGCGTAAGACGGTCGGGGAGAAAATCTTTTAGAATTTCTCATTTGTATTGACGAGTATTTTTTTTGTACTGATCGTGCAAAGAATACGACAATAATTACGCTTAGATCGACGCCGGCTTTGAAAACATTCAATTTTCTTTTCAACACGAACACTTTTCAAAATATGTTCATTTTAATTTCACTCCATCTTGCTCCAACGCCTTGTTGGTATCCTTGTTTGTTTTTCTTTTTGTCAATCATGCTTTCATTATTTTCTATATACATAATGTACTTTTCTCGTTCTATTGCTTGGTTTGAAAGAGAAATTTGTTGCATATTTATTAAATCGTCGAAAAAAGATCTGCTTATTAAAATGTTATTATATTTATAGATATGGAAGAAATACTGCTTGAAGGCATATATATATAAGCTAAATGAAGACAAGAAAAAAATGGTTGTCCCTTAATTTAAGGACGTCCAAAGAGAGCATCTGTGTTTCTTCTTCATTGTCATCTACCCTCGAGGGTGTAAGGGGATGACATTAAGAGCAGTAATAAGAAGACACTAGCTGCAAAAAACCTAATTCCATTAAGTATACACTACGGAAACGAGAAATGGGTATGTGTGTTGGGCGTAGAATTACGGGTTACCAAGTTAGGGGTGGTGGTGTACTCTGTCAAGAGCCGGAACTTTTAAACTGCCATTCGTCGTCAACTCCAGCAGTAGCTCGCGATATCCTAGTGCACTCGGGGAACGGACTTCATGGCTCCCGAGAGGCTCGTCACAAGGCTAATGGGGTAATGACGCAGGTACCTCTCCCCAAGCTCACGTACGCCACTGCCCTCAAGGCTATTCGTTTTGTTTCGCTTCTACGGTTTCCGCTTTTTAAGAGATACATTCTATGTTTTGCAAAACAAATTTTACCACCCAGTTGTATAAATTTTACTTTTGACTTTTTTACCAAAAAAATATCATTTTATTCAAACATTCCGTTACAACAATAAACAAACATCATTCTATAAATTACACTAAAATATATAATCTTTTACGTACGATAATGATTTGTAAACAATGTTAATGAGTAACTTTCAGTGGATGTATGTTTTCATAAAGTTAGGAGAGCACCTAGTTGATTTCTTTACCAGTAGCGCAAACATATGTAAAATGATGAAAAGTTTCAGTGCTCTGGTGAAATCCTAGCATAACATTAATTGCATTATACAGGGAAATTTCTGGACCGCCCTGAACGCTAACACAATGTTACGAAACTAAATAAATATTCAAATAAAGTACCCAGTTACAACTAACTAGAATTTGCAAATATGGTTAGTCTAACTTTATACCGAAATTATATATTGATATAAAAATTATTATTTATTAACAAAAAAATATATATTTTATTTTACAAATATGTCTAAAGCATTCATGAATAATGAACAGACAAAAGATTTTGTTTGTTTGTGATTAAATAATATTTGATCTAGAAAATTAACAAAATTACATATTCAGTTAATTTTTTTTGTTTCTCTTTGACACATGTCATCATCAAGTCTCCACCGTTTTTAATTTCGTTCCGCGCCTGTATGTGTTTTTGTTTCACTGAAAAAAAATGTTCCTCTTCACAGCGACTGAACGAGTATCATGATGTGTTTCTGTATATGTATATGCTTTTATCCATTTGCAGAATTGTTTTGATGAACATTCGTTACGGTTTGTGAAGCTTTTTACTGCTATTCCAGTTAATTCTGATGCGCTTTTAAATATTTAACTTCACCGCATACGGGTATTTTATGTTAACTAGTCTAAATTAAGGATTTTCGTATATCCTACATTTATATAATAAATTCATTCTAATTTTAAACCACTTTATAGTCAAAAGTAAAACAATACATTTTATAGATATTACTGTGAAAAATAATTACGTTTTTCTTTAATAAGGATTTATTTAGTACAATTAAAATAGTGATTTTTATCCCGGTATCTATTTTTCAAAAGTAATGATGGCATTTATGTGCACATAGAATTTTTAGTGGTGACTAGGTGTGGGTGGACGGACGAACATGTGATGCGAAATAGAAGGATAATGAATATAACGTGTTTACATATGAATAATCCGTTGGAAATTTATTGTTAAAATCACGCGACATTTTGTCAGTTCAAAAATTGAGAGATATGCGCAAATAATACATGATTTATATTATGATTACTGACCAGTTTAAATGTATCCACCATCTGTCATTGCAATGATAAACGTGTGTTAGATAGATATAAATGTAACAAACACATTTTTACTATCATCTGTGAGAATATTTATTTATCAAAAGATATAATAATGGGTAAACAAACAAAGCGAAATGAAACCAAGCTTATTTTAAAGTCATGTTTAAATAACAAAGCAGATAGAAACAAACAAGTGGATATAATTAAAAAATAGCAATTTACTTTGTTTAAATTCGCGAATAAATTTATAATGTCGGCGCTTGTATTCAGAATACTTCCTAATTACTTATTTCATTAGAGACACATAATTAATCAGGGAGTTGGTACTTAACCCGGCCATAGGCGTAGAATATATATATTCCGCAATAAACTAAATAATCCGACTTAAAATGTAGCCTTTTACCATTTCGATACTTTTTTAATAAAACGCCACCCGGGATTAAAATAAGCGAAAATACAATTTATTCATAGTTTTCTTTTTGTCAAAATTGTCAACCGTAAACATTTTGTGTTTTGTTTAACGCTCTCATGAGACTTACGCGAAGATGAGAAAATAAGGGAGAGTGATAAAATGCCGAGTCTAGAAGAGAGTTTAAGCGGAACAGGGTTAAACTAACAGGAAATAAGCTCAGATGGGGCAACAGTCGGGAAACGTAAAGATGAAGATTGTATGGTTTGAGATTGTATAGTCTCTCTCTTATTATAATAAACACAGCAGTTGTCATAGCTATCTTGGCCGCCTGGTGTTGCTTCTTCATACTACTATTTACACAACCTACCCATCACCATTCTGTTTGCTTGGGTCTTTTGCCTCTTACACTGACACGACCTCTATATCTTAAATGATCCTTCCTTGCTCGTATTATATTATTCTATAGGATTGAATCCTTCTTCAGTTTTTATTTCACTGATCCTTCCTTTAAAATGCCCCAGTCTTCCATAAATTTAAATTGTAAAATCATGTCCTGTTAGCGCTAATATTGAAATACATCATAATAATGTTGATTATTCATTTTGATATTCTGTTTTGAAAGATATTTTAATAATTGATACATTTGAGACTGAAATCCCCCCAGCAGACGTTGTTGGTGTCATCCGTTCTGACGTTGTCTTGAAAGAAAGATAAATTGATATTTTTGTCTCATACAACATGAATCTTGATACTTAAATGTTTCATGAATTTCGACGGAAATAATATTTCATATTTTCTGATTATAATATCATATATATAAACGAACACATTTATTAATCGATTTTTAATTTATAATAAAAGTTTTAATTAAAATATAAGTTTTTATTCATTCATAAATAGTAATTGTTTAAAAGGTTGAATTAAATGTAAGTTAGCAGTCGTAAATTTGAAATGGAATTGGTTGAATTTTTAGGGCGTACTTCGACGTATTTAATGTGTTTGCGTGTTTATAAATATAGACCGTGATTATAAATGTTTTTCATAACATTCGTTTGCTAGTCGGCCGTTCAATATATATACATTAGAATAGGAGCTATTAAGTTTTCTCGGAAATTCTATAAAAGTAAAACGAAATAAAAAAAAAATAGTTTTATCTAAACTAGAATTATAAGAAAATATGTATGGTGTAGGCAAAGGAAAATATCAGTACCTATCGTACTTAATGTTTATTTGTAGATCGTCAGAACTCTCCGCGGTGTAATTTCGTTTTATTTTGAAATTGTAATTCTGTGAACCTTTACGATCGTTTCGGCTGCATGTCGTTATCGTAACGTAAGCGACAGTTGTTATTATTTGTGTGTCACTCTTTATAAATTTCAAAAACAGCGATCGCTGGTTGGAAACAAAACCAACCGATATCAAAAGCAACATTTTATTTTTATTATGCATGGATCTATCTATATGCATATCTATAAGACATGTATGGTATATAATACACACATAAACCCTTATTTAATATAATTACATTATCCCTGCGAAGCTTCCGTAGTGAAATATTTGCAAAGAATAAATAAAATTATTACTTCATCTTAAAGCTTTTTTATATTATTTAAAAAAAAAATTTGGGAAATAAAACAATGTTTTACAATGATAAACATAAAAAATTGTTTCTCTGTGGTATAAAAGAGATCCCAAAAGTAGTAAGAAAAGTATTTGGTGACGATAAAACATATGTATATGTATTTTTGTCTGTAGGTATCTTTCTTGCATTTTATATATTCAGACGCAATTTTACATCTTGTCCGGACATAAAAACTATGAATTGTACACCGTATGAAAATAAGGACGGTGTGTTCAAGAGTGTGTGTCTGCATTGAAGATTTCTATTTTACAGTTTCAGGCGCTGTAAAACCCACCAGTTTAAGACTGCGACTGCTCGCACAGAAAGCATTTCAGTTGTTGTTGCTTTCAGAATAAACATAGCAGCTACTACGTTCTACTTATACTAAATGTAAATATTCTAAACTAAAATTACAATAATATCCATTTGATTATTGCTGCTTTTTACGTCTAACTTTATAACAATATTTTCCTTACACAATTAATTTCAACAAAATAATAAAGCTTCTCAAATTCATGCGCCAATCTAAACTTTAAATTGCCGGAATCTCTCATTTATTTTACATATTTTTTCATACATACATTCATACACATACATACAGATTTACATGCAGATACTTACAGATACATATAGATACATATAGATTTATTTATAATTTTTGTCAAGCAAAACCAAAATTTTTATCTCTTGAGCATTAGCAACGTAAATATAAGTCACTGTTATTTTTGAGTGTTGGTCCACGGCCAACTAGATGTTGCAACGAGCAAAACTTGTTATTAATGATATACGAACTGACCTATGCACTTTCAAATTATATTGCAAACTCGTCTCAAACAAAAACATTTTTCTATTTTAATCAAATTAAATTGCGCATATAAATGAAAATACATCGTCTAAATCAGATGAAAATTTATAGCGGTGACAATGTTTTCAATGCACTGAATAATATATCGTAAATTTAAATGATGGATAATCCTAGTTGCGCAACAAAACTAATAATTTTTCAACCACGCGTTTTTTGAGTTCCAATGCCATACCTATATATTTGGTAGAAAACTTTTATTATTATTGGACCAGGAAATGTTTAATATTTCTCGTGATTTTCTATCTCTATTTCGCCGTAGAATCTAGTAATTACTTTTCTTTTTAAAACTATAGTATCTTTTCGCTGGGAGTCTAACGCGTTGTCGTAAAAACATAATAGGAATAGTTTTCGCGTGGAATTGTAGTCGTGATCCCCGTTGATAAAATTGTTTATTACTATAATCGTAGTTTATAATGAAATATTATTTGCTACACATATTTGGTAGCGTATGAAATTTGTGAAATATTTTTCGTAATTCTATAACGAAACTTTGCACTTATTGCGAACTTTTGGCCATTAGTTGCAAAGGAACAATCCCGTTTGAAACGGTCTTGAACCGGAATGGAATGCCGCTAAGTATTAAAAGATAATGCTACGATTCGGTGCTAGTAGTGTGATTGTGTCACGTTCTGATTGCAAACGCCGGGAATCGAACACCGGGTATTCTAGAAGGGATGAAAGATTTTCTCGTAAAACTTCGGGTCTAAAAAACAATTGGTTCAGTCGCAATTATTTGTTTATTCGTCTCCAAGGTGTTAGGCGTCAACATTAATTTATTACTCGCACCAAAATAATGTTTTCGCTTTTATACATTTCGGTATTTATTTCATTAGTCTAAATCTACGATAGTTTAAATAATCAAATTTATCAAAATTTTCGTTTGTGGACACAAACTAATAGTAGGTACTTTGTCAAAGATAATATAAAGTAAAAATCAATGAGTTTACTTTAGGGATTCTGGTAGGATGTATTTCGAAAGTTAGTAGTACCGATAAAACTTTCAGCAATTCTTATAAATCAATTTTGACTTGTTTTTACGTCGATCGTTCAAAATCTAGTAAAAAACACGAATAACCTAGGCCGTGATTGAAGTTTTTTTTTATACTATATAAAAAATGTGCGATTAAAAAAGTTTTCGGAATTACGAGCTCATTTTGTAAAACCGGCACAGGTCGATTTATAGCATATGAAACTTTATCACTCAAACAAATCTTATAAAAACTAAAATATACAAAACTATAATGGTTCCTAATATAAGATTACTTTTCCCCACAAATAAATTACTGGTATGAAATCATTTTCATGCCACTCCTGCTTATTGGAAAATTGCAACAGGATATAATGAATTAATTATGAATATGTATATTTTGTTAATTCAGTTTAATTAAAATAAATGTCAGCATTCAGAGCATAATATTTTCAATTTAGTTGTGGCGTATTATATCTGTCACAAATATTAATCTGTAGCTGTTTAATATATTATAAAAGGCACATATTAAATATATTTGATATTTTGGATTTACTTTTGTTCAAATTAATACCTAGATATTCATATGAAATCATTATTAAAATCAAGTTGAATATGATTAATTTTCAGTGTACAAAAATTCATTCCAAAACTTTTATAGAATTTCAGTAAAAGATATTTCATTTACAATGTATAGGTGGTTCAATAACCTTTAGTAAACCATTTTATAGACCGCACTGCACTAGTGATAAACTGGTGGTATTTACGTTTTTCAAAAAATTATAATTTTTTGTTCTCAAATCTTCTATTTACCTATTATCAATATCCTTAAAAAAAAATTTTATCAAACATATATAATATTTGAATAAACGAAAACCCCAATCGAATATTTCAATATCCTGTTTGAGTGATATAAGAAATAAAATGAGTTCGAATTCGATTCGACTTGGAAATACCATCTTATCTGATTTCTGGTTAAAAGCCTACTTGAAGCAGCTAATCTTACGAACGAAATCGTATTTGATGTACAGACCCACCGTACCAAATTTAAGCTAGATGGACCAGGATTTCAAACCTAACACTCATTATTTATGTATACACAACTAACTCACTGACCCCAACTTTGACCACGTGTTTCTATAGTCATCCTTTATTTAAAACAACCAGAGAATAGTTAATAATAAATAAACAAACATTTATATGCTTGGGTAATACTTCCTACTTTTAGCGCCTAATTGTTATTTTAACTATTTCCTCAACATATCAAAGCTAATTTAGAACTTTTATTCGAGATTCTTTATCTTTCTCAATCCACCCCCACGTGTATCTGGGATTATTCTTGTCACGTGTGGCTGTCTCAGCAAGCAGCTACTCGTTGGTACATACTCCACTCCACGTCTCACCCATCACAAGATTCATCTCAAACAGAACTGTGGCGTGTGTTGAATTCACCTACCTACACTTGTCGCCCTTTATCAAAAACCTTCAACTGCGCACCAAAAAAAGAACATTCTGATATATATATTAAATTAATTCGTTTATTAGTGAAATTATGAGTACAATTAATATATTATATTTGTGACGGTTTTGGCTACTTCTAAAATCTTCATAATAGTCTTTTACGTCGTTTCCTTGTCGATATTGCGATAGGGCGCTATTTGATTCAAATTTCATTGTTTTGTTAATCCAATCTATATATTGGTCCACTCTTACAAATACATCTACACCCACTCTAAAAATAAATGTTTTGCTTTTGTATTTGTATCTTTGAAAATAATATAAATTTTAAAATTTTATAAGAGTATCTACCTTGGTTTACCACAAGAATATGACCAGGATACAATTCCTTCTTGTATTCCACCACATATTAAAGGCCCTCCTGAATCGCCCTTAAAAAAATTATTTAAATCAAATATCTGAAAAAGAATTAATAACATATTACCCGGCATGCAGATTTCCTTCCAGGATAATATAAAGTACAAATTTCTGTTTCGCTAACATTAAACGAAAGCTCAATGTCGTAGTTGTAAATTTTTCGACACTGTTTATTCGAAATTAATGGCATCACGTTATAATGCATTCGATTCGAGTAAATACTGTCCCTATTCGTATAAAACATATATACATTTACGAACAACTTTAGTGGTGACGCCTTACTGGTTAAACTTCCATACTTTTTTCTTTGGGTCAAATATTTGTATAACATTCGGGCTCATGTTACCCCATCCGCCTACATAACATGTTTTATACAACTCGGTTAACTCAATAAGCACTCGATTAGCCGGTAGCCTAACCAGGGAAATCATAGCAGTTGGGTGAAATGGCTTTTTTACTTTGATAAGAGCGATATCATTGACGGTGTTTTCTCTTATAAATAAATCATGTGGGTAAAAGTGTTCAGCCCGTCTCGTTTGACCGAACACAAATTTAATTGCGGCACTTTTTAGTTTTTGATATGAGTTATCAATTCGTCCAGCTCCTATATACAACGTATGGTTATTTAGGTTGCTAAAATAAATATAGTAAATGGTGGAGGATCCTATTTAACAGTTAAATCGTACCAGAAAATTACTGCTAGTTTGGTAACTTACGGTTTATGGCAGTGTGCAGCTGTTAATATCCATTCATACGTTACCAGAGATCCTGCGCAGATATGTCGCGGTTCTATTCCAGGTTGTTTCACAAATATCTGATATTAATGATCGTTTTTATGTTTGTATATTAAATAATTGAGGTCTCCTTACCTCAACTAAGAATGGTAGTAAATGGTATATTGAAGTAACACCTCCCACCATTATTAAATCTGTTTATTATATTATTTATTAAAAGTGACAAATATCAATTATTTGTTTTTGTTTCCTGTTACTTGATTATTATTTTTTTTATACGCAGTATAAATAAAAACTGGAAAAATAATTAGAAAAAACTACATGTATTTAGCACGAAAACGTGATTTTATAAAACAAATATATTCCCGTAATTACCCAATCGGCAATCAGCAATGGAAAGTCAAATAAAAATTTAAACAAGCTCGTTTTTTTTTTATCCTATTTAACAACAATTAACTGAAAATTGTATGAGTGTATCGTAGCTGGCGTATTGAAAATTACGACGTCATTACTGTCGAATGGATTAAATACAGTTGCATTGGCACTAGTGATGTTAATCTCCGGCAGTTAACACTGTTATACAAAGCAAACTAGTCGTTTCACTCTAGCGCAAATACCACCGTGTGTGCGTGCGACAAAGATGGTAAGATGGTGCCTTTTGTTTTGAAACATATGACATTATTATTTCATACCAATTAGAATCGAATACGAGCGTAAATTTTCATAACATAACCAGAGCGTGTATATTTGGATTATTGTTGGATATTTATGGTTTCTGGTTAGTGTTATTGCTGTGGTTACCGAATGGTTATCGACGCCATTGCCACCAGAACTATAATGGTTCTGACCAATTGGGAATGCTTAAACATGGTTCATTGATTTTTGGTTTTGATTCCCATATATTTTCATCTCTCTTAAATTTAATCACATTTACTAATCATAACTCAAAATAGTTATTCATAGATTAGTAAAGCTTATAATATATGATCGTGTACTAGTTTTATAAATTGAAAATTCTGTAATTACAATAATTGAACATTAATGTATTTGGCTGCAGGCCAACGGAAAATGCATTTAAAAAAAAACCAGCAAAAATTCCTATGTAGGTCAATAAACTGTGCACTATTAGTTATCGCGAATTTTTTTAACTTAAAGAAAAACGCGAATATTGTTTCATTATTTGGATATTGGTCTTAGAAAATACGCGTAGAATTAATTGTTGAAAGAAACTGAACCATATAGTATTAGTTCGTTAAGTATCGATAAAAATTACATCAATGTAATTGGGTGTATGCCATGCGTGAAATCTTCAAGAAATGCGCCCTTAAAGTTTATTGACCATTAACGTAGGGGTAAGTAATAAATATATCCCTAAGTTTATATCTCGCTACTACTGCTGCTAGTGTCAGCGCCGTTCCTGCAAAAGCTGTAACAGACACAGGGTATACGACAAAATTGGTGCTATAGAATATGTGATGACTTGGCTAATAGCTTTCGATATAGTGCCCCATATGCGCCGTACATGTATTGTTTGTGAATTATTTAATGGTCACGGCCACCACTGGTCTCATTAAACGCTTTACACGTATTATAACCGATTTTGATAATGTTCTGTGGACACATGACTCCAAAAACGACATCTACTCAACATTTATTTCATTTTACTCCATTCCCTAAAATCCTAACACTTAATTATCCATTTAAAAAAATTGCGTTACCTATCTGCAATTTATATAATTCTAATATATATTATTTATCTTTTGGCAAATTTCAAATCATTGCTATGGAAATATGTATGGGGCCCATTAAATGGGGTGGCACTATCTTGAGTATCTTAATAATTAATGTGTATTATCATGGTAAAAATAAAAAATGAATGATAGTAACAATTTATTTATGAAACTATAATTGGAAATACATAAAGACTTAAATAAATATTGTACGAAACGAACAAAACTGACTTGGTTCGTAAAATGATCACGATTGAGAAACTCAGGTTCGTGAAACTTCTGAAAAGAAAAATACGGCGCACAAAATAGCTGACATTAGCGAAAAAATTCAAATACGACAATTTTCTGATGAAGGCCAAAAGAAAAACTTATATCTTTTCTTCTCGGTCGTGTAGTATTCGATAGATATATATACGTATTGAAACTGATAATATCGAAATATCGTTTTCGAGAGCTCGTAAATTTCATTCCTGCCATGGAAGCGTTCCAGTCGTCGGGAAAACAAAAAAAAAAGAGCACAAACAAACGCAAGAATTTATATGGAAACACTACTGGCCTGGATATCTTTTCCAGAGAGTAAAAATAAAAGAATATTTACGCCGACTCCTGTAATGAGAAACATTCATCAAATATGTGTAATATGTTTTATTACAAACTAATTAGCTAAAAGCCACACACGTTTATTTCATTTATAAAAAAAAATGTTTTTTTATTTATATTCATGTCATTTATATATGGTTGGTAATTTTGTGAAAATATACATTATTTATATAATGAATTTATTTAGATGTCGCATCCCCTAACGCGTGCAGATGTGTTTAGATTTTAGAGAGAGAATCGCACCGCATTGTAGGCTGCAAAACCATGGTATGCCTTGATTAATTTCTGCAAATTAAATAATGAACATCCCGAATTTAGCGTATTGTCTATCTCTCTTTTGTTGTATATTGTATGCGGATGTTGTATTCTCTATAGGAAGTGTTTAGATAGATACCGTTTAGAATTCGATGGCTAATAAATCGTTTGCGCGTCTATACGTCTATGTGTGAATGTATCTATGCATGTATGTATGTTTGTATATATGTATGTGTATATTATACTGAAATTGCATAAACACCGTTGATTTTGAATGTCGTTGCTCGCTTTGGAGCCGTACCAATAGGGCGCGGTTTTACAGGGCCGCAATCAACCATTTTTAATTTTAAACATATAGCTTCGCGTAAATAAATTTGCAAAGACATGCTACAATTTTTACTTTTTTATACCGCAGTATCTTTACCTATTTTCGAGATATTAATATAAATATCAAAAATAAATACATAAATGATCTATAGAGTAGATAGTCTAACAGCACTGTAATAACTTGCACCAAAATTTATTTTACTGTAGTAAGACAGAGAGATTCTTGATCATATAGCGTTTTAAAACGAGTTAAAAAAGGAACGATATACGAAATATAATTCATCTACTGGTTTACATAGTCTAACATTCTAGTCATTTCTCTGTAGTATGACTGAAAGATTCCGATAATATACTATAAGTTAGATAAGGATCGAGCATGCTCGATCAAGATTTACAAATTTAAACAAATAGTTGGGTAAAATACCAATAGTAGAGTGTCTTCTTTCTGATTGGAGCATGCATATTGACCAATAATAACTAGGTATTACTAGTCAACATTTTTTTAAGGAGGGCATAGGCTATTAATTTTTCAAAATATAGGCGTTTCTAAGTTATACAAAACCAGAGTTAACCAACATGTTTTACACGCTCTTTCTCTATCTATCCAACGTATAGAAAGAGAGAGTATATATATCTCCAAACGATCCTTTCTACTTCATGTAATCCGGATACAAAAAGTGAAAAATGTGTTTCACAGAGCAATTTTTGTTGAAGAACAAATGATAGGCATTCTTTATAAATGCATATTTACCATAGCTAAACATTAAAATAATGCAACAAGGGTTATTTTTTTTTATATTTGTTTAAATAACACTATTTAAATACTTTATTTATAAGTTTATTAATAAATAAGCAACAATAGAATATGTAACAAGCGCGCGTCTTAGATGAACGTGAAATGAAATATATTTTTTGTGCTCTTAGAAGCACTTTTTTTTTAATTACCAAATAATTTCTACTGTCTTTAGGTACTATTATAAACAATAATATAATAATAACAGACTAAAATAATTTGAAGTTTGACATTTTTTATTCATAATTACATAATTCATAAATTTGAACGACCTATAATTTTTTTGGCACATCTACGAAGGTCACTTTTACATTCATATATATATTAAAAATTACGTAACCCCAATGGGTATAATATTAAGAAAAATAGTCTAAATCGTAATTCAAAATTATCCTTGCACACTTAGTGACTCTAGCGCTAACGCGGTATCCACAATAAGACGATTTGGAAATGTTTAAGTATATTTTTAGTCCTGTAACGCGATACAATGCAATTGAGACGTCGATGTCCAAACATAGACAGTATGTGCCAGCTACATGAATATAAGTCTATTTATGACCGAAAGCACAGTTTACACTAGTTAGCAACGAGTGACTAAAGCTAGTTATATTTAGATTCACTCTAAATTAATATTTTGATTTATTATTAAATATTGATAGTTGAATGAATTAAAATTATATATTATTTACAAAGCTTTTTTAAATATTTTCAAAACTATTCGTATGAATTATGTTGGTGCTGTACTTGTGAAGTCAGACCTTAACTATGAGTAGGAAGACAAATTATCGCAAAAACATTCATTTCGTAGAATATTGTCGTCTCAAAATGTGTTACATCTGTAAATATATCTATATATATATATATACAGGATCGTCCGACTACCTCGAAGGTCTGGGTTTTTCGGCCAGATGTTGAACATCCGGTATTATTGGAGACGGTTTTATGTTGTTTAACCCTCGATCGCTCCATACTTCTTTACATTCCATACGTTTCTAATACACTATGGGAAGTAAGGAAGCACGGAACACACGTAGGGCCTACCCATGAAGACGGCGTCCACTAGCACTTGGTCACTTTTAATATTCACTACACTATATTAACACTCGCTTTTAATCATGTTTTTATGAAATAATACAAATTTTTAACGACGTGATAAGATAATTTTATTAAATAAATATGACAATTGTTATTAAAAATCTATTCTAATCAATACCTGAGAATTGAATGTGTAATGATAGATAAAATGAGATGAATTGATTTTAAATGAAATACAGTAAATGATTTCATTAAATGTAGTGATGGACACTTTACTGTGTATGTTGTTATTGATTAAGATATCGATTGTAAAATTCACTTTTGTGTTCGATGGTCGATTGGGAAACACTAAAACCCGTCGAGCCGGTAAATATGAGTGATCTTAAAGCACTAGATGATGATGATCGAATGACTTGAAGCTGTTGATCTGTACATGTCTAGCGAACGAATGCATATTCTGAACTATGAATGTCTTTTTCATCATCCACTGATGGGGTGTTTGGTTGATGCTAAAAATGGCCCCATTGCTTCCCATTGGTCGGTGTTACACTTGTCGAGTGTTATATTTACCGCGGTACCCCACTTGCTTAGCCAAATTTGTCTTTTCCAAAAATACATACCTACCAGAGCTGCTCCACTCCTTGTGGCAAAGATGGCCGCCCCAGAACCCCTGGGTGATTTTACTTAATTTTAGAACTTCACGCATGCGTAACACATGCGTTTCTAGTTGCACGTGTTAAGTGTGGACTTACCTATATATTTTTGTAACATAGTTCGTGTGCACTTTGCGAATGGGTTTTGTTTCAAACGTCATTTCTTATTTCTACTACAATTTTTTACATTCTTCTTCATTCAAAATCCTTCGAAACATTCTTAATTAGACGAATTCATACTCAGGTTAAGCCACAATTCTACGTATTATTTACCCTAATTTTCAATCGCTTTTTTCTTTTGTATTGAGATTTAAAAATTGCAATGAATAATTTAAGTAGGTAATTTTTAATTGTAAATAGTAACGAAAGTTAGTAAGTTTTAATAGCTTTAGAAACGTGACTGGTAACAATAGTTAAATCACGTTAGAATTTTTGATGGATTTGTTGTTTTAAATAAAGCCCTAGATTACGTCTAGCATGCAAACACGTAACGTAATATTGATAATATTTTGCCAATGTGCTTTTCCTGAGCTTTTCAACGTAGTGCGCGAAGGCAGGAATGGCTTTTTAGGGTGTGACTTGTAGATGTCGTTGTCGTCGTTATTTTTAATGACGCGAAACGAATTGACATCGCGGGCAATTGAGTCGAGACAACTGTCAATAAAACTACTTGGATTTAAAACAAAATACAACGCAAACACAAACAAAAAAAAAATCTATTCGTTTTTACATTCTTACTCGAGATTATTCTACTCTATTTATTTTCTCATTCTTCTTTTTACATTCTTTACACTACTTTGTATAGTATAGTATTTAATTACACAAAAACGTACATCCCATCAAATCTATTAGAAACGTAATAGATATTTGAGTATAAATATATTAAAGAGTGTCTGGAAATTTTGTTAAATGTTTTAAGTGAGTACACGTTTAAAAAATGTACGCGAAGTTGTTTTTGACGCATTTTTTATGAGTGGGAAAACAAATGAAAAGATTATAAATGGAAAGTACGTGGTGGAATATTATGGAGATGATGGAGGAGTTGGGGAGAAACCGTGGATGGTTATGGCTAATCCAAATGAGAAAAATGGAAAATATTGCATTCGTAAATGACCGCCTCCTGTGTGCACTTATTATGGGGGGGGGACGGTAAGGAGACTATAGGTAGGAAGAAATGGTTTATATATTCGCGAAACAGCATGATTATTATTCGCAGGGCTTACAATTTGCATTTCTCGCTATAATATTCATGATATAGCCGCATTCTGATTTTAATAAAGAGGAAATATATTTTCAACACCAAAACAGTTACGTTAAAGAATACACACTTTATATATTTCATCTTGTATATATTACATTAAAAAGACAAATCCTTACACAAATTACACAAAATTAAAAAAAAAAACATTTTCAAATCAATTTACTGTTATATTACCACGTATGATGTAAATAACTTTGATTCTAAATAAAATGATTCAACAATTATTTTTGTCCAGTATGTATGTAATTACACTGTGTAACATGTCTTGGACATATGTTCCTAACGATGCATGATAACTGCAATAGACAATGTCAAATGCATCTGTTTATCTCTGTCACACAGCATTCTATCCTTGTCGTATTACATTCGCAAGTTATTTATGATTTTTACGTTATTTTCATTGAAATTAGTGCGTAGCACACTTTTCGTTTTGATTCAGAATCAATTATAAAATGTAGACTTATTTAACTATACATGAAATTTCGTTATAGTTGGATGAACAGTGACGTCATTTCCTGCTATTGTAAATCGTATACTTAAGTCGTTAGTATTTTAATGTGATGGAAATTTATAAAACGTCATTGAATCGCGTAGGAAAAAAAAAAACGTCGACTGTGTTTGTTTAAATTATATTTTTTTTTTGGTTGCTGTGGTTTGAAATATATTTAGTAATTGATTGCTGCGTATTGTTTACGTAAATGTAAAAGGTGCAAATGTAAACGGTGATTTGAAAACAACGAAATGAAATACCGTGGATAAGACGCGTGCCACGTCTCAATGCTATTTATATGCAATACATGCACGCCGCATATGGGGCAATGCGCGGTATGGGGCACAAATGCTTATAATCTTAGCTGTGTGGGTGATATTTTTTTTTTAGTTAGCAACGCATGTGGCGGTAAAAATCAGGCACCATATGTGGCATGTGTGTCTATCAATGTGATATTTTTATATTTAATTTCCCCCCTATCTGAAATTGCTATATAAAATACTTAATCATCTAGCTATTAGAAGTCTATTTTCTTTGTACAATTCATGCGCGTTATTCATACGCGTATGGTACACGGAATAATATTTAAAGTAATTAAAATTTCTAATGAGTAAGAATGAATGTTATATATATATATATATATCATATAAATGTAGAACAGACATGCGTCAAATATTACGTCACACGTAAAACATGCGTTTGTGAGTATAGTCTGTAGCAAAGCTTATTTTTACCCGCAAATAATTTTTTATCTAAAGTACTCATCATTTTTTTAAAAAGCTATTATTTTTGTCTGCGAATATACATTAATAAATATTAATGATTCATTTGTTGAATGATTTATATTTGAGTTAAATTGCGGTAGTTCTTAGATGTTTTTGAACTATTATATATAATAATCATAGTTTGTGGTTTTAACGGGAACATATACGTCACTTATCATCAATTTTAATATTTATTTTACAATTTTTATCACAACTACCTTTTACTACCATATAACGTTATAAAAACTAAACCATTTATAAAGTTCGTTGCAACTTCAATTAACAGTTTAATTCAATTTAGATGAAGTTTTTAATTAGTTAATGTATTTCGTCACTATTATTTTTATGAAATGATGTATTTTTGGGTCGTGAATTGTGGGTGAATTTCGCGTAATAAAAATAAAAACAATCACTTACTGTTTATTGTTGACAATAGTTGTTGGCACTTGTTTGAACAATAGTACAGGGAGGTAATTGAGCAATTTATACACAAAATGCTCTCGTGTTAGGGGGCTATACAAATTCGTTGTCACGCACTTTAATAAACTCGCGGTTATGGTGTTTTATTTTTGTGTTTGATATTTTGAGTGTGTCGATGAGTGTGACAATGTTGTAGTCTTTTCTATATGTGTGACTGACTATGAACAGTAATTGTACATACATGATGAGTCGTCGGGTTCACGAGTATGTGGGGGTCATGGTTAGAGGCCCCCCCGTAGACTTATGCGTGCAGGGATGGACTTACAAAAATATTTTTAATTTATTAAAAGATCTATTGTTTTATTTATATGTATATATTTAGGAATTAAATGTCTAATGTAGTTTTTATATATAATAATAAACAATTTTGAGCGGAAGGAAAACAAGATAATAATTTTAAATCTGCCAAATACATAGCATATAGTATTTAATTGTTATAAGTTGTTATTAGTAAATAAATCACTTTTATTATTAAACAAATGATATATTTTTATTATAATGAATTTATTACAGTTATAAGTATTACTTTTATATTGTATGTATCATTGATTTATCGTATATTTAAATGTTGTTAGAAATAAGGGTTGATATATTTGTATTAAGTGTTTAAATAATTGTACTGATTTTTGTACTTTAAATATATATATTTATATTATTGTCTTCTTTTGTTAAGTTTATTATTTATTTATAATGTATTTATTTGTTATAAGTTGTTATTAGTGCATAAAACACTTTTATTGTTAAGCAACTGATGTATTTCTATTATAATTAATTTGTTATAGTTATAAGTATTACTTTTATATCGTATATCATTGATTTATCATATATTTAAATGTTGTATTTTGATATTGTTAAAATAAGGGTTGATATATTTGAATGAAATAATTGTACTGATTTTTGTATGTATATTACTTGGTTTTAAATAAAAACATCATAAAAAATACACACTCTTTTAATGTACCTTAAAACTCCTTCAAATCATCCTAAAAAATCCAAATTTTTGTTTTTCAGGTGATAAGTAAAAAAAAAAATTTTAAACTTATATAAAATTCAATTAAAAATTAATTAAAATTTTGAGGTTAGAATTAACCTAAAAATTTTAATTAAAAATTTTGAGGTTAGATTTAACCTAAAAATTTTAATTAGCAAAATTTCGAATTTTTTTGACCATTTGGTCAAAAAAATCCCGAAAAATGCTAATTAAAATTTTTAGGTTAATTCTAACCTCAAAATTTTTTGAGGTTAGAATTAACCTAAAAATTTTAATTAGCAATTTTCGGGATTTTTTTGACCAAATGGTCAAAAAAATTCGAAATTTTGCTAATTAAAATTTTTAGGTTAAATCTAACCTCAAAATTTTTAATTAAAATTTTTAGGTTAATTCTAACCTCAAAATTTTAATTGAATTTTATATAAGTTTAAAATTTTTTTTTCTTTTACATTACATTTTGAGCTAAATGTAATGTATTTTTAGGATGTTTTGAAGGAGTTTTAAGGTAAATTAAAAGAATGTGTGTATCTTTTATGATGTTATTATTTAAAACCAAGTAATATACGTACAAAAATCAGTACAATTATTTAATTCAAATATATCAACCCCTATTTTTAACAATATCAAAATACAACATTTAAATATATGATAAATCAATGATATACAATATACAAGTAATATTTATAACTGTAATAAATTAATTATAATAGAAATATATCATTTGTTTAACAATAAAAGTGTTTCATGCACTAATAACAACTTATAACAATTAAATTTTTGTGATTTTATTGTATGTTTTACGAAAATAAATTTCTACAATTATAAAAGTCTCATATTTACACTTAGATATTGTTTATAAATAGCAATAATAATATTATTGTCTATCATAGTACCTAAAGACAGAAAAAAAAGTGCTTCTAAGAGCACAAAAAATATATTTCAATTCACGTTCATATAAGACGCGCGTTTGTTACATATTCTATTGTTGACTATTTATTAATAAACTTATAAATAAAGTATTTAAATAGTATTATTTAAACAAATATAAAAAAATAACCCTTGTTGCATTATTTTAATGTTTAGCTATGGGAAATAATCATTTATAAAGAATGCCTATCATTTGTTCTTCAACAAAAATTGGTCTGCGAAACACATTTTTCACATTTGTATCCGGAATACATAAAGTAGAAAAGAACATTGGAGACAGATATATACTCTCTCTTTCTATACGTTGGATAGACAGAGAAAGAGCGTGTAAAACATTTTGGTTAACTCTGGTTTGTGCAACTTAGAAACGCCTATAGTTTCAAACATTAATTAGCTAATAGCCCCTCCTTAAAAATATGCTGGTCCAATCAAATATAAGAACACTGCGTCTAAAATTTTACCAAATCTTGATAGAGCATGCTCGATCCTTTTTTAACTTATAGTTTTATATGCTAATTATCGGAATCTTTCAGTCATACTACAGAGAAATTACCAGAAAGTTCGACTATGTAACCCAGTAGATGAATTATATTTCGTATATCGTTCCTTTTCTAACTCGTTTTAAATTGCGAATTGATCAAGAATCTCTCTGTCTTACTACAGTAAAATATTTTTGTGTGCAAATAATTACAATACTGTTACACACTATGTACCCACTAGATCGTCCTCAATGCATGTTTTTATTTGTATATATTATTATTTCATAATTTAATATAATCTACTTCTTCTGAGCCTTTTTTTTCTCTTTTGGTGGCATTTTAAAAGAAATACAAATATAATAATTATAGTGAATTGTTTAATTTAACTAAATGTAATGTTTTTTTGGATGTTTTGAAGGAGTTTTAAGGTAAATTATAAAAGTCTCATATTTACACTTAGATATTGTTTATAAATAGCAATAATAATATTATTGTCTATAATTTGTACCTAAAGACAGTAGAAATAATTTGGTATTTAAAAAAAAGTGCTTCTAAGAGCACAAAAAATATATTTCAATTCACGTTCATATAAGACGCGCGTTTGTTACATATTCTATTGTTGCCTATTTATTAATAAACTTATAAATAAAGTATTTAAATAGTATTATTTAAACAAATATAAAAAAATAACCCTTGTTGCATTATTTTAATGTTTAGCTATGGGAAATAATCATTTATAAAGAATGCCTATCATTTGTTCTTCAACAAAAATTGGTCTGCGAAACACATTTTTCACATTTGTATCCGGAATACATAAAGTAGAAAAGAACATTGGAGACAGATATATACTCTCTCTTTCTATACGTTGGATAGACAGAGAAAGAGCGTGTAAAACATTTTGGTTAACTCTGGTTTGTACAGATTAGAAACGCCTATAGTTTGAAACATTAATTAGCTAATGGCCCCTCCTTAAAAATGTGTTGCTCTAATCAAATATAAGAACACTGCGTCTAAAATTTTACCAAACGTGGGAGTCAACTATTTGTTTTAAGTTGTAAATCTTGATAGAGCATATACTCTCTCTTTCTATACGTTGGATAGACAGAGAAAGAGCGTGTAAAACATTTTGGTTAACTCTGGTTTGTGCAACTTAGAAACGCCTATAGTTTCAAACATTAATTAGCTAATAGCCCCTCCTTAAAAATATGCTGGTCCAATCAAATATAAGAACACTGCGTCTAAAATTTTACCAAATCTCGATAGAGCATGCTCGATCCTTTTTTAACTTATAGTTTTATATGCTAATTATCGGAATCTTTCAGTCATACTACAGAGAAATTACCAGAAAGTTCGACTATGTAACCCAGTAGATGAATTATATTTCGTATATCGTTCCTTTTCTAACTCGTTTTAAATTGCGAATTGATCAAGAATCTCTCTGTCTTACTACAGTAAAATATTTTTGTGTGCAAATAATTACAATACTGTTACACACTATGTACCCACTAGATCGTCCTCAATGCATGTTTTTATTTGTATATATTATTATTTCATAATTTAATATAATCTACTTCTTCTGAGCCTTTTTTTTCTCTTTTGGTGGCATTTTAAAAGAAATACAAATATAATAATTATAGTGAATTGTTTAATTTAACTAAATGTAATGTTTTTTTGGATGTTTTGAAGGAGTTTTAAGGTAAATTATAAAAGTCTCATATTTACACTTAGATATTATTTATAAATAGCAATAATAATATTATTGTCTATAATTTGTACCTAAAGACAGTAGAAATAATTTGGTATTTAAAAAAAAGTGCTTCTAAGAGCACAAAAAATATATTTCAATTCACGTTCATATAAGACGCGCGTTTGTTACATATTCTATTGTTGCCTATTTATTAATAAACTTATAAATAAAGTATTTAAATAGTATTATTTAAACAAATATAAAAAAATAACCCTTGTTGCATTATTTTAATGTTTAGCTATGGGAAATAATCATTTATAAAGAATGCCTATCATTTGTTCTTCAACAAAAATTGGTCTGCGAAACACATTTTTCACATTTGTATCCGGAATACATAAAGTAGAAAAGAACATTGGAGACAGATATATACTCTCTCTTTCTATACGTTGGATAGACAGAGAAAGAGCGTGTAAAACATTTTGGTTAACTCTGGTTTGTGCAACTTAGAAACGCCTATAGTTTCAAACATTAATTAGCTAATAGCCCCTCCTTAAAAATATGCTGGTCCAATCAAATATAAGAACACTGCGTCTAAAATTTTACCAAATCTTGATAGAGCATGCTCGATCCTTTTTTAACTTATAGTTTTATATGCTAATTATCGGAATCTTTCAGTCATACTACAGAGAAATTACCAGAAAGTTCGACTATGTAACCCAGTAGATGACTTATATTTCGTATATCGTTCCTTTTCTAACTCGTTTTAAATTGCGAATTGATCAAGAATCTCTCTGTCTTACTACAGTAAAATATTTTTGTGTGCAAATAATTACAATACTGTTACACACTATGTACCCACTAGATCGTCCTCAATGCATGTTTTTATTTGTATATATTATTATTTCATAATTTAATATAATCTACTTCTTCTGAGCCTTTTTTTTCTCTTTTGGTGGCATTTTAAAAGAAATACAAATATAATAATTATAGTGAATTGTTTAATTTAACTAAATGTAATGTTTTTTTGGATGTTTTGAAGGAGTTTTAAGGTAAATTATAAAAGTCTCATATTTACACTTAGATATTATTTATAAATAGCAATAATAATATTATTGTCTATAATTTGTACCTAAAGACAGTAGAAATAATTTGGTATTTAAAAAAAAGTGCTTCTAAGAGCACAAAAAATATATTTCAATTCACGTTCATATAAGACGCGCGTTTGTTACATATTCTATTGTTGCCTATTTATTAATAAACTTATAAATAAAGTATTTAAATAGTATTATTTAAACAAATATAAAAAAATAACCCTTGTTGCATTATTTTAATGTTTAGCTATGGGAAATAATCATTTATAAAGAATGCCTATCATTTGTTCTTCAACAAAAATTGGTCTGCGAAACACATTTTTCACATTTGTATCCGGAATACATAAAGTAGAAAAGAACATTGGAGACAGATATATACTCTCTCTTTCTATACGTTGGATAGACAGAGAAAGAGCGTGTAAAACATTTTGGTTAACTCTGGTTTGTACAGATTAGAAACGCCTATAGTTTGAAACATTAATTAGCTAATGGCCCCTCCTTAAAAATGTGTTGCTCCAATCAAATATAAGAACACTGCGTATAAAATTTTACCAAATCTCGATAGAGCATGCTCGATCCTTTTTTAACTTATAGTTTTATATGCTAATTATCGGAATCTTTCAGTCATACTACAGAGAAATTACCAGAAAGTTCGACTATGTAACCCAGTAGATGAATTATATTTCGTATATCGTTCCTTTTCTAACTCGTTTTAAATTGCGAATTGATCAAGAATCTCTCTGTCTTACTACAGTAAAATATTTTTGTATGCAAATAATTGCAATACTGTTACACTATGTACCCACTAGATCGTCCTCAATGCATGTTTTTATTTGTATATATTATTATTTCATAACTTAATATAATCTACTTCTTCTGAGCCTTTTTTTTCTCTTTTGGTGGCATTTTAAAAGAAATACAAATATAATAATTATAGTGAATTGTTTAATTTAACTAAATGTAATGTTTTTTGGATGTTTTGAAGGAGTTTTAAGGTAAATTATAAAAGTCTCATATTTACACTTAGATATTGTTTATAAATAGCAATAATAATATTATTGTCTATAATAGTACCTAAAGACAGTAGAAATAATTATTAAATAATTAAATTAAACAATTCACTATAATTATTATATTTGTATTTCTTTTAAAATGCCACCAAAAGAGAAAAAAAAGGCTCAGAAGAAGTAGATTATATTAAATTATGAAATAATAATATATACAAATAAAAACATGCATTGAGGACGATCTAGTGGGTACATAGTGTAACAGTATTGCAATTATTTGCATACAAAAATATTTTACTGTAGTAAGACAGAGAGATTCTTGATCAATTCGCAATTTAAAACGAGTTAGAAAAGGAACGATATACGAAATATAATTCATCTACTGGGTTACATAGTCGAACTTTCTGGTAATTTCTCTGTAGTATGACTGAAAGATTCCGATAATTAGCATATAAAACTATAAGTTAAAAAAGGATCGAGCATGCTCTATCAAGATTTGGTAAAATTTTAGACGCAGTGTTCTTATATTTGATTGGACCAGCATATTTTTAAGGAGGGGCTATTAGCTAATTAATGTTTGAAACTATAGGCGTTTCTAAGTTGCACAAACCAGAGTTAACCAAAATGTTTTACACGCTCTTTCTCTGTCTATCCAACGTATAGAAAGAGAGAGTATATATCTGTCTCCAATGTTCTTTTCTACTTTATGTATTCCGGATACAAATGTGAAAAATGTGTTTCGCAGACCAATTTTTGTTGAAGAACAAATGATAGGCATTCTTTATAAATGATTATTTCCCATAGCTAAACATTAAAATAATGCAACAAGGGTTATTTTTTTATATTTGTTTAAATAATACTATTTAAATACTTTATTTATAAGTTTATTAATAAATAGGCAACAATAGAATATGTAACAAACGCGCGTCTTATATGAACGTGAATTGAAATATATTTTTTGTGCTCTTAGAAGCACTTTTTTTTAAATACCAAATTATTTCTACTGTCTTTAGGTACAAATTATAGACAATAATATTATTATTGCTATTTATAAATAATATCTAAGTGTAAATATGAGACTTTTATAATTTACCTTAAAACTCCTTCAAAACATCCAAAAAAACATTACATTTAGTTAAATTAAACAATTCACTATAATTATTATATTTGTATTTCTTTTAAAATGCCACCAAAAGAGAAAAAAAAGGCTCAGAAGAAGTAGATTATATTAAATTATGAAATAATAATATATACAAATAAAAACATGCATTGAGGACGATCTAGTGGGTACATAGTGTGTAACAGTATTGTAATTATTTGCACACAAAAATATTTTACTGTAGTAAGACAGAGAGATTCTTGATCAATTCGCAATTTAAAACGAGTTAGAAAAGGAACGATATACGAAATATAATTCATCTACTGGGTTACATAGTCGAACTTTCTGGTAATTTCTCTGTAGTATGACTGAAAGATTCCGATAATTAGCATATAAAACTATAAGTTAAAAAAGGATCGAGCATGCTCTATCGAGATTTGGTAAAATTTTAGACGCAGTGTTCTTATATTTGATTGGACCAGCATATTTTTAAGGAGGGGCTATTAGCTAATTAATGTTTGAAACTATAGGCGTTTCTAAGTTGCACAAACCAGAGTTAACCAAAATGTTTTACACGCTCTTTCTCTGTCTATCCAACGTATAGAAAGAGAGAGTATATGCTCTATCAAGATTTACAACTTAAAACAAATAGTTGACTCCCACGTTTGGTAAAATTTTAGACGCAGTGTTCTTATATTTGATTGGAGCAACACATTTTTAAGGAGGGGCCATTAGCTAATTAATGTTTCAAACTATAGGCGTTTCTAATCTGTACAAACCAGAGTTAACCAAAATGTTTTACACGCTCTTTCTCTGTCTATCCAACGTATAGAAAGAGAGAGTATATATCTGTCTCCAATGTTCTTTTCTACTTTATGTATTCCGGATACAAATGTGAAAAATGTGTTTCGCAGACCAATTTTTGTTGAAGAACAAATGATAGGCATTCTTTATAAATGATTATTTCCCATAGCTAAACATTAAAATAATGCAACAAGGGTTATTTTTTTATATTTGTTTAAATAATACTATTTAAATACTTTATTTATAAGTTTATTAATAAATAGGCAACAATAGAATATGTAACAAACGCGCGTCTTATATGAACGTGAATTGAAATATATTTTTTGTGCTCTTAGAAGCACTTTTTTTTAAATACCAAATTATTTCTACTGTCTTTAGGTACAAATTATAGACAATAATATTATTATTGCTATTTATAAATAATATCTAAGTGTAAATATGAGACTTTTATAATTTACCTTAAAACTCCTTCAAAACATCCAAAAAAACATTACATTTAGTTAAATTAAACAATTCACTATAATTATTATATTTGTATTTCTTTTAAAATGCCACCAAAAGAGAAAAAAAAGGCTCAGAAGAAGTAGATTATATTAAATTATGAAATAATAATATATACAAATAAAAACATGCATTGAGGACGATCTAGTGGGTACATAGTGTGTAACAGTATTGTAATTATTTGCACACAAAAATATTTTACTGTAGTAAGACAGAGAGATTCTTGATCAATTCGCAATTTAAAACGAGTTAGAAAAGGAACGATATACGAAATATAATTCATCTACTGGGTTACATAGTCGAACTTTCTGGTAATTTCTCTGTAGTATGACTGAAAGATTCCGATAATTAGCATATAAAACTATAAGTTAAAAAAGGATCGAGCATGCTCTATCGAGATTTGGTAAAAATTTATACGCAGTGTTCTTATATTTGATTGGAGCAACACATTTTTAAGGAGGGGCCATTAGCTAATTAATGTTTCAAACTATAGGCGTTTCTAATCTGTACAAACCAGAGTTAACCAAAATGTTTTACACGCTCTTTCTCTGTCTATCCAACGTATAGAAAGAGAGAGTATATATCTGTCTCCAATGTTCTTTTCTACTTTATGTATTCCGGATACAAATGTGAAAAATGTGTTTCGCAGACCAATTTTTGTTGAAGAACAAATGATAGGCATTCTTTATAAATGATTATTTCCCATAGCTAAACATTAAAATAATGCAACAAGGGTTATTTTTTTATATTTGTTTAAATAATACTATTTAAATACTTTATTTATAAGTTTATTAATAAATAGGCAACAATAGAATATGTAACAAACGCGCGTCTTATATGAACGTGAATTGAAATATATTTTTTGTGCTCTTAGAAGCACTTTTTTTTAAATACCAAATTATTTCTACTGTCTTTAGGTACAAATTATAGACAATAATATTATTATTGCTATTTATAAATAATATCTAAGTGTAAATATGAGACTTTTATAATTTACCTTAAAACTCCTTCAAAACATCCAAAAAAACATTACATTTAGTTAAATTAAACAATTCACTATAATTATTATATTTGTATTTCTTTTAAAATGCCACCAAAAGAGAAAAAAAAGGCTCAGAAGAAGTAGATTATATTAAATTATGAAATAATAATATATACAAATAAAAACATGCATTGAGGACGATCTAGTGGGTACATAGTGTGTAACAGTATTGTAATTATTTGCACACAAAAATAATTTACTGTAGTAAGACAGAGAGATTCTTGATCAATTCGCAATTTAAAACGAGTTAGAAAAGGAACGATATACGAAATATAATTCATCTACTGGGTTACATAGTCGAACTTTCTGGTAATTTCTCTGTAGTATGACTGAAAGATTCCGATAATTAGCATATAAAACTATAAGTTAAAAAAGGATCGAGCATGCTCTATCGAGATTTGGTAAAATTTTAGACGCAGTGTTCTTATATTTGATTGGACCAGCATATTTTTAAGGAGGGGCTATTAGCTAATTAATGTTTGAAACTATAGGCGTTTCTAAGTTGCACAAACCAGAGTTAACCAAAATGTTTTACACGCTCTTTCTCTGTCTATCCAACGTATAGAAAGAGAGAGTATATGCTCTATCAAGATTTACAACTTAAAACAAATAGTTGACTCCCACGTTTGGTAAAATTTTAGACGCAGTGTTCTTATATTTGATTGGAGCAACACATTTTTAAGGAGGGGCCATTAGCTAATTAATGTTTCAAACTATAGGCGTTTCTAATCTGTACAAACCAGAGTTAACCAAAATGTTTTACACGCTCTTTCTTTGTCTATCCAACGTATAGAAAGAGAGAGTATATATCTGTCTCCAATTTATCTTTTCTTCTTCATGTATTCCGGATACAAATGTGAAAAATGTGTTTCGCAGACCAATTTTTGTTGAAGAACAAATGATAGGCATTCTTTATAAATGATTATTTCCCATAGCTAAACATTAAAATAATGCAACAAGGGTTATTTTTTTATATTTGTTTAAATAATACTATTTAAATACTTTATTTATAAGTTTATTAATAAATAGTCAACAATAGAATATGTAACAAACGCGCGTCTTATATGAACGTGAATTGAAATATATTTTTTGTGCTCTTAGAAGCACTTTTTTTCTGTCTTTAGGTACTATGATAGACAATAATATTATTATTGCTATTTATAAACAATATCTAAGTGTAAATATGAGACTTTTATAATTGTAGAAATTTATTTTCGTAAAACATACAATAAAATCACAAAAATTTAATTGTTATAAGTTGTTATTAGTGCATGAAACACTTTTATTGTTAAACAAATGATATATTTCTATTATAATTAATTTATTACAGTTATAAATATTACTTGTATATTGTATATCATTGATTTATCATATATTTAAATGTTGTATTTTGATATTGTTAAAAATAGGGGTTGATATATTTGAATTAAATAATTGTACTGATTTTTGTACGTATATTACTTGGTTTTAAATAATAACATCATAAAAGATACACACATTCTTTTAATTTACCTTAAAACTCCTTCAAAACATCCTAAAAATACATTACATTTAGCTCAAAATGTAATGTAAAAGAAAAAAAAATTTTAAACTTATATAAAATTCAATTAAAATTTTGAGGTTAGAATTAACCTAAAAATTTTAATTAAAAATTTTGAGGTTAGATTTAACCTAAAAATTTTAATTAGCAATTTTCGAGAATTTTTTGACCAAATGGTCAAAAAAATTCGAAATTTTGCTAATTAAAATTTTTAGGTTAAATCTAACCTCAAAATTTTTAATTAAAATTTTTAGGTTAATTCTAACCTCAAAATTTTAATTGAATTTTATATAAGTTTAAAATTTTTTTTTTCCTTTTTACATGATTTTTAACCCAAATTTTGATCTTTTAAGATATTTTTTTTAGACGAATAACCTGAAAAACAAAAAGTACCCATTTTAAAAGGTAACGTAAAGACAGTAAGTATATTTTATAATATTTTTATTTAAAATCAAGTGTTATAAATACAAACAATTATTTTTACAAGTACAATTATTTATACATTTAATTCAAATATATTATTTATAACAATATCAACTAACAACAATTAAATATATAATAAATTAATTAAATACAGCACAGTTATATTAATTCAAACATATAAATTCACTTAAAAAATAATGTACAATAAATTATATATATAATTATGGGGTGCAGATGGGGTGCAGATCTTGGTCTTCAATATCAACTAACAACAATTAAATATATAATAAATTAATTAAATATAGCACAGTTATATAAATTCAAATATATAAATTCACTTAAAAAATAATGTACAATAAATTATATATATAAAGGGGGGTATGGGGTGCAAATCTTGGTCTTCAATATCAACTAACAACAATTAAATATATAATAAATTAATTAAATATAGCACAGTTATATTAATTCAAATATATAAATTCACTTAAAAAATAATGTACAATAAATTATATATATATAAAGGGGGGTATGGGGTGCAGATCTTGGTCTTCAAACGGCTGCATTTTCTATAAACAAATAGATAAAAACAATTAGTTAAAATATGTGTTTGTTTAAATTGTAAATGAAGTTAAAAGTAATAAATTATTTGAGGAATACATACGTTTTTATTATCTTCCTTGTGGTCCTTATAATCTCCTAGCACCTAGAGGACTCCAGGGAATAGATTTCTCCAGAAGCTGATGATGTTTTCTGATTGGGGGTTAATACCAGACCTCAGGTAAACATTTAGAGGTGAGGAGTTGCCATCCCAGTTGGGATGTTTTGTTGTAGTGTTCCGATTTGGGACGATAGGGGTTTGTGTCTCGCCATTGGTTAACCTGGTGATGTGGGCCTAAAAAATATATAGCATCTCAATTGAAAAAATATAACATTGTGTTATTGCTTGAGAAACACTGTTTAAAAAAAATATTTTCTTTCATAATTGGATGTCCCCCTTGGTCCTGTATAAGATTGTCTTATACTATTTTATTGTATCTTTAATAACTTAGAAGTTATTCGAGGTAGCTCGTTTCGCTGTTACACCCTATATTTATAGTGTTGTGTTATGAAGTGGTGCTAAAAGTGTTCGCAGAACAATAACGTGCCATGTTAATGTGACAATAATTCTCGTAAAAATCTGCGAGAGATGATTTGGCTCAGGTCTGGTTGTGAAACTAAAGACAGACGACCCAACGATCTCGGGCTTTAGAACTATAGAGATTTAGTAAACGAATGCTCTTCTTTCTACCAGTAGCATCTCACATATGTTAAACACAAGTGTTTTGTCTGTGATATGTTATCTTTATCTCTGTCTTACGTATAAGGAATATACAACCGTCTTACTTCTTTCGAACCTTACCGAAAAACTACCATGAAGATCATGGCATGTCGTTGGCATCATGCAGAGTCGAACTTAGAAAATTTTAAATATATTTTATTTTATCCAATAAATAAACTCTATACTCATACTTTCTTTAATTGAGCATTTTTTTCTAGTTGTAGTATTTCTGTAATTATCGTTTATCTATTCGTGAAAACCTACCATATTTATAGTTAAGAGTTTAATTTTAGACTAAGACTAAACTTGATTAAAAATAGTTGTATATAAATTTAAATAGGAGGGAAAAAATATATATATTACTGTAGTATAGATATATGAATACGCGTGGAAAACAAATCGTATGCGAAGCAATAATTATTTTTTCGTTAATCCGCTTTCGTTGTATTTTCTATAAATAATTTAATATATTCCTCTTAAATAACGAATGATTCTCGTCTATTTCAGTGCGATGAAAATCCTCTTAGCGAAGCTCCCACGACCATGGATTGTTGATGAAAAAAAAGATGATGGATACACAGCCCTGCATCTAGCTGCCCTCAATAACCACGTAGAAGTCGCGCAGCTTCTCGTGCATTCAGGCCATGCCAACATGGATTTACAAAATGTAAATCTCCAAACCGCATTACATTTAGCAGTAGAGCGACAACATACCCAAATAGTACGAGTAAGTATACATAAACGCCGAAATTAAACAGCAAATTAAATTTAATTAATTTTTATAGCTTCTTGTGCGAGAAGGTGCCAATCTAAACATCGCCGACAAAGATGGTGATACTCCTCTCCATGAAGCTCTTAGACACCATACGCTATCCCAACTCAGGCAACTACAAGACGTCCAGGACGTTGGTAAACTGCTGATGGGTCTTGGAAGTCAAGGAGCTGACAAAAAGTCCTCAGCTAGCATTGCTTGTTTTTTGGCAGCAAATGGAGCTGATTTAACAATCAAAAACAAGAAAGGACAAACACCTCTAGACTTATGTCCCGATCCTAATTTATGTAAGACGCTAGATAAATGCCATAAGGATAAAGAGTCGGATGAAATGGACATGACTCCGAATAGTGGAGATGTTAGCACGACGACATCGTTGGATGAATGTCTTGTATGCTCGGATTTGAAAAGGGATATGTTGTTTAAACCCTGTTGTCATGTTGTATGTTGCTCTGCTTGTGCTCCTTTAGTAAAGAAGTGTCTTGTATGCAGAGATACAATTACGCAACGAGTTAAGGTGAGATACATTTTATATTATTAGAGTCTTTTAACTTAATAATTTTTCTGGTTTCAGATTGAAGAGTGTTTAGTGTGTTCTGATAAAAAATCCTCAGTCCTTTTCAAACCTTGTGGACATATGTGCGCGTGCAAAAGCTGCTCCCAGTTGATGAAGAAGTGTGTTCAATGTCGACAGCAAATCGACATTATGGTGCCGATAAGCGTGTGCAGCGGTGGTGTTGGAGTTATCTGCGAAGTAACAGCAGATCCGGAAGAACCGGAAGTAGTAGTTCCAGCTACAGGTCCCGATAATACGACAGGCTTACCACAAGGACCTTTAATGAACAATGGCATCAGGGATACCAACAATGATATTCAGAAGTTGCAACAGCAACTGCAAGATATTAAGGAGCAGGTATGAGTTGTTTTAAAATAATTCTCAATAATTATTAAATTACATGTGTTATATATATGTGTTTTTTTTAGACGATGTGTCCAGTGTGTTTGGATCGACTGAAGAATATGATATTTCTATGTGGACATGGAACGTGTCAAATGTGCGGAGATCAAATGTCCGAGTGCCCAATTTGTCGCAAAGCTGTCGAAAAGCGAATCCTTTTATATTGAAAATGAATAGTTTGCAGTTTAATATATGTAGACGCAGCTTGATTGCAAATGTATACTCAACTGTAAAAATCATGCTCACATAAGGCTTAAAATTATTTATGTATTTTAATTATTTTATGTATTCTTGTTTACTATTTGAAACAATTATATGAATATTAGTTATGTTTTGGCGTGTTATGTTCTAATTACTATTAGGCTTTTATTAATAATGCCTACATATATTTTGATAAAATATACAGTATGTTAAGTATTATATGTAATTAGCTTACATTTAAGAATATTTGTTAGCAATTATACGTTAATTTGTAAGTAACAATTTTGTTATTATAAACAAAAACAATTATATTATCTTACTCATAACAGCCCTATTTAAAAATGTATGTCTCTAAATAAATACTAATTGTTGTAATGTATTAATGAAAAAGACAATATATGATTGGTTTAGTAATTGCATTGTATTATTTTCCAAAAACACCTTTTTTTATTTCAGGCAAAAATATGATTGAATTTATATCATAAGCAATATATTTTTAAACCAAAATATTATACTCGATTCAGGGAAGGACAAATACCACGCGCGAAATTATTCATAAATGCAATAGGAACTATAATCAGTTAAGAAAAAGAATACTTTTAAAAGCAAATTTTTAAACAAAAAAATTATCACTGTATGGCATAAAGATTCTATAAAATAAAATGAAATAAAAAATTTACAAATTATACTATTAACTATTTGGTTATACATAATATATGTATTTATAATAAATTAAACTCAAAATATAAACAAAAAAATTATGCCTTGTCCCATCAAATAGGGTGGCAGAAAACAATCTTAACAATCTTTCGCCATTAAACTATATATACTATAATCACATGTTAAGAAAAAAAAGTGTTCTTAGAAGCTTATTTTGAAATATTATATAAATATAGTTATTAGATCGAATTATACATCGTTTTTAGATGCGTTCTCATGGTCCATTTTGACCAGTCTGCACCAGCCAAAATTATAATTCAAATTAAATGGCTTCAATAAAGACTCCTGAACAGAAAGTTATACTATGTGGCGAATTTGGTGTCGGTAAAAGTTCTATATTTCGTAGATTTGCAACAAATACATTTGTAACAGCTACAGATCGCCAATCTACTTTAGGGTTAGATCATTTTTATAAAATATACAAAGTAGGCGATAGGGATATAAGCGTAAGAATACATTTATATATATATATATTGGATAGATTCAAATCGCCATTATTTACAGCTGCAACTATGGGACACTGGCGGCATGGAACGTGTTGCCTCAATAACTTCTAGTTATTATAAATTTGCTGAGGCCGCAATACTAGTTTTTGCTTTAGACAACGCTGCTTCTTTTCATGTGCTCTCTCAACACCTTTTAGATATCGTCACATACGCTGAAAACGCTAAAATATTTTTATGCGGCAATAAGTCCGATTTGGAGGGATCGATCCCACAGGTCACCGACGCCGACATGGAAGCTTTTTGGTAAGAATTCAATTATATAAAAGCAAAAATCAAAATCGAAATTTTTTTTTTTAAATGCAGCTTATCATTTTTAAATATGTATATATGTAATAATTTGAGAAAAATGTTAATAATTTAAAAATTTTTACAGTGAACAATGCCATAATTTAATTAGTAACACGTATAAAACTTCATGCAAAACGGGCGCCGGTGTCGATGAGATGTTTACAGATATTTCCAATCAACTCGTCGAAGCGAACCGATCGAAATTAGAACTGCAATCGATGGACAAACACGGTTTTAAAGTGACTACGCAAGATGAACAAATCGAACCGACTTGTTTGTGTTAATTATTATTTAGTATTATATTGAAAAATTAAAAAAAAAAACAGTTTTTAAATAATAACATTATGGTACAATTAGTCTAGTCGCGGTTAGTTATCGATGAAAAACAGTTTACATATATGGAATAATATTACAATTATCTAATTTTTAACATGCATTTTGTAATAAATTACTCATTTTGATATTACGAATAAAAATGATTTACACATCGCTATTAAACAAAAGGTTAGCTACTATTATATATTTGCGCAATGAAAAGCGACTTATCGTCCTGAAACTGTGATGGTAACAACTCGAATATTTATTAATTTATATAAAACTGTGCCAAAGTGTACATGACTGATTAATAAGTGACCACGCACAAGAAATAATGCACATTTTTTTTTTTCACATAAGCTGATAGTCGAGCGTAGCAAACACTCGACTAATTTAATTTTACTAGCAAACTTTTACTTCAATAATTCAAACATTTATTAAATAATGATCGAATGCGATAAATAGTATAATTTGTTTACATCACAATTACATTTATTTCTATGGTTCCTTTCGCAAAAATATAACAATGTAATCTTACAACTAATAAAATGATCAAAGTAAACTTATTTATTTCAAGTTTGTCCTTACAATACATGAGTATACACAAATTATAACTAAATTGGGCAATTAATGTTGAGACCACTGGATCGATTTGATATCAATTCCTTCTTGTACCATTTCCCATAAAGGACTCATTTCTCTTAGTCTACTTACATGTTTAATACATTTTTCAGCGACATAATCGACTTCTTCAATTGTAGTAAAACGACCCATACCAAACCTAACTCACATAAAAAAAAAATGAAACTGTTTAGAAAAAAATTATTGTTAATTTTACCGAATTGAACTATGTGCTAAATCTTCATCGGCTCCAATTGCGCGAAGTACATACGATGGTTCTAAGGATGCGGATGTACAAGCTGATCCACTCGACAACGCAATGTCTTTAAGCGCCATTAATAGAGATTCGCCTAATATATAATATTATTAAATGAAATATATAAGTGTATTAAATAGAGGGAATAACCTTCAACATAAGCAAATGAAAGATTTATGCATCCTGGATACGACTGAACCGGATCACCATTTCTAATGACATGGGGTAGCTTCGCGTAGATTCGATCCATTAATCGATTCGATAATAATTCCATCCATTTATGATCATACGACATTTCATTCCTAGCGATCTCACAAGCAGACCCTAGACCTACAACTAACGACGCGGGAACCGTCCCGCTTCTGATACCTCGTTCTTGACCACCACCGCTTTGCAGTGCTTCGACGCGAACGCGGGGCCTACGCCGCACATATAAAGCCCCGATGCCTTTAGGGCCGTATATTTTATGGCCAGAAATCGACATAAGATCAATGTTCATCGCTTGGACATCGACTGGAACCTTCCCTATAGCCTGCGCCGCATCCGTGTGGAAAAATACTTTACGCGCTTTACACAAAGCGCCGATTTCAGCGATTGGTTGCTTCACACCAATTTCATTATTGACTGCCATTATAGATACTAGTGATGTGTTCGGGGTGATTGCTTTCTCTAAATCGCTCATTGATATCAAACCGTTTTCTTTAACTGGGAGGTAAGTGATTTGGAAACCTTCACCTTCTAAAGCACGGCAAGAATCTAACACGCATTTGTGTTCCTACGCATTAAAATAAAAAACATAAAATTTCCCCAGTCAAAATATTACACAATCTTACTGTTTGTGTCGTAATAACATGTTTCTTTTTGCTGCTATAGAATCGGGCAACACCCTTAACGGCAATGTTATTCGATTCAGTTGCGCCTGAAGTGAAAATTATCTCTTTTGGATCCGCATTTATTAGGGTGGCAATATGTTGGCGGGCGATTTCGACAGCGGATTCCGTTTCCCATCCATAAGCGTGCGTTCGCGAATGCGGATTACCGTAATAGTTGGTCATGTACGGCATCATTGCATCCAGGACTCTTGGATCCTTAATATTAAAATAATTAATTATGACCAATCAAAGCAGGCGAATTAGACTAACCATAGGTGTGGTAGCTTGGGCATCCAAGTATAATGGTCTGCCATCGCAAGTATCCTTTATGCTAAATTTCGAGTCTAAAATATATAAAAAAAAAAAACATGTCAGGAATAACCTTAGATTTATTGGTCGAACATTACCAGTGCTTGCGTTTTTGTTAAAGACTGACAAAACATTTCTAGTCCTCGATAATGGATTAGCGATATTGTTTGTTAAAACTACCAATTTTTGGGCACACTTATACATGATTTACTTAATATTTCACAATATAACTAGGACGTCATAACATGCTGTATACAACAATTAGAATATTCAAAACCAAACCAGAATCCTGGTTATTACATCTAAGCTATTTAAAAAAAAAATAATATTTATTAAAAAATGCAACAATTACTATATATAACAAAGGGCTTACTCCTAGTTATAGAAATATAAAAATCATATATAAATGCAGGATAAAATATGTAACCGGGTATCCTGGTTAGAGTTATGGATATATATATATATAGTAATAAACCATTGTTGTCATATTGATGTTATAACAAAGTAAAATTAATACTAAAATGATTATTATAAATACAAATAAAATATGTGATATATTCATGTATTTTTTGTTGTATTTGAATGTAATTGTTGCTTAAATAAAGCATTTTTGAAATGAGTTTCTAAGATAGATTAGATACATGAGGCAATGCGCATTTAACTATCAAATGTATTTTGACAACTCTTAAAAGTCTGACGATACAGAAATTAATTTAAATATACAGTTATAATGAGTAATTCAACACAGTCTGTGGGTGCAGGTGGTTTAACAAACGTAGAAGATGATGAATTGACTTTACCGAGAGCTAGTATAAACAAAATGATTAAAGAACTAGTTCCGTCTGTGCGAATTGCAATTGAAGCTCGCGAACTTATACTGAATTGTTGTACGGAATTCATACATTTATTAAGCTCAGAAGCGAACGATATATGTAATCAAAACAATAAAAAAACCATAAATGCCGAGCATGTTTTACAGGGTAGGTTTGCATTACACACAAATTGAAATGTTTTTATAATTTTATTGTAGCATTAGAGCGACTTGGATTCGCGGATTACCAAGCTGAAGGTGAAGCTGTTTTAAAAGACTGCAAAGCCGTTGCGGCCAAACGCCGAAGACAAAGTACACGATTGGAGAATTTAGGTATACCAGAAGAAGAGTTATTGCGGCAACAACAAGAGTTGTTTGCGAAAGCTCGCGAGGAACAAGCATGGGCGGAACAACAACAATGGCAACAATTGCAAGCGGCTGCGCAACAAGCGCAAGCATCCGCTCTGCCAAACAGTGATGATCAAGATGATTATTCATAATTATTCAATATCGAAAATTGATACCGTAACAATGATTATTGTTTTAATTTTAATATTAAATTTAATGTAAGATATGTATTATTTTGTATGAAATATCAATAAACAACATTCATTATTGATGTAATCGTTCTTCTGGACCATTTTATATTTATTCGAATACAAGTCAAAATTTATACATATAAAATCAAAAGTTTAAAATTATAAAGTAGGGGTTCTACGATACCAGAATCGCGCTCGGAAATCATCTGAACAAGTCAAAAACGCTGCTTGATTCGGCGAATGGGCTATTAGTCTTACAGGTCCATTATGACCTAGAGACATAAGCTGTTTCCTGGAGGCGTTTCTTGAGTTCCAAGCACATAAAGAAGTAGTTGCTTCATCAGGGAATAAAACATAATCTTCAGTGTGATTGAACACTGCTTGCGCTTCATGTTCTTGTTTTCCTATTATATATATAAATTGCCTATAATAGTTCAAATGCAGACATTTAACATACCTGTAGTTCCAGCGCCTGTGTAAGCTATTAAACATCGACTGGTAGTTAATTCCCAGAGTTTTATCAAAGAATCTTTTCCGGATGATAATAAATACTAAAATAATAACACTTAAAAAATAATTTTAAGTCGTTTTCGTAAGAATACCTTTCCGTTTCTTGTAAATGCTACCGAGCATACTTCAGCGCCATCATGAGCTTTTTGGAATGTGTTAATACAACGATTAGAAACCGCGTCCCATAGCTTAATAGAACCATCTTTGCTCGCAGTTGCGAATATTTTTGCATCTTGTGAATACCTTAAGTTATACGTAATATTAATATTTATTAATAATTATTTATAAATTACTCACTTAATATTAATAACAGTGCCAGTATGTTGATGGGATGGTATACTACAAACAAAGCATTGCGATGTATTAACGTCGTATAACCGAATAACAGGGTGAGTTGTACCCACAACTAAATGCTCCCCAGATGGGTGAAACGCTAGACATTTAATTGGTTCCGCATCCTATTCAAAATAACTCATTAATTTGCGTTTAAACTTATACGTAAATTATACTAACAGTAATTGTTTTAAAAGCTTTCTTAACAGACGCTTTTGAAATATCGAATAATTTAATAGTGTTGTCCTTCGAACCGGATACTAGGATTGGGTCACGTGGATGAAATTCTAAGCAAGTGACTTCTTCCATATGATCGTATAGGGTGCGAATAACGGGATGACCATGCGTCTCGCGGCCTTGGTCCATTTCATCGGGAGCAGACTTGGCTAACATACGATCAACATCTAAAATCTATAAATTTTATTTTATTTAAAATATACAATTTGGGATGTGAATATTATACACCTTGATACTAGCATCTACGCTTCCGGTTGCTATTAGTTGCCCATCTTGACTGAAGCAACCGGCGCGGCAATTCCCTTTATGGGACGTGACATAGGCGGTCTCATACAAGGCTGGTTCTGGGGCGGGCAATGATGGTTCAGTCTCAAATTCTAAATCTAATATGATATTTTATTAATAATTATAAAAAATAATTAAAAATCGATCTATAATATTTATTTGATATTTTCTATCTATATATATTTCTATGCGCTAGTCTTAATAAATATATTATAAAAATATATATATATCCTGTTAATAAAATATACCTAAGCCAGGCCCAATAATATTGCTACCAATCCCATGATTGATTGGCCGATCTTTACGGTCGGGTTCATGCTCTAAACCCGCGATCATAATATGTAGAAGCCGATCACTTGGTGGACAAGGAGGATCAGCTTGTACAATACTCGATAAATTGACTGCCAAACTCTGGTGTCCATCATAGAACAACTGGCTAAAAAAACATAATCCTATATAAAATAGCATATGAGGTTAAATCCAGCCTTACCTAATAATAAGCCTATATAACTGTTCACGGCTCTTGATTATATTTTTTGTATCAGATTCAGGGGTAGCTTCTTTCATTTTAAAATATTTAAGCTAGGCAATTTAAAATACTCCTAAAATCACTGTTTCTTAAATATTTGTTTGTATCTAAACAGTGTCCTCTATCGCGCATTTAATAAACCACCGAGAAAGATATAAGGTCCTACATATTTTCCTAACATGATTTTGTCCTAATAACAAACGAATCCAATAATGCTTACATGAACTATAGCTTAAATAGAATTCTAAACACGCCTACTTGTATCACGCCCAAAAGACACGCCCACTCTCATTCTAATACTGTACACCCTTACACTAATTAAATATATAATATATAACTAAAAATCTATTTAAATTACATTTATTGTATATTAATTTAAGTTTAGGCATATAAGATAATAGTTTATTATATACTTAGAGCAAAATATAATTTAGGAAAATGATTGTGCCGAAATAAATATTTTAAATTTACAGAGGTTCTTAAACTGTTGTATTATTATAAGTTCAATAAATACGTTTAATATTAATTATTTACTATTTTATCTATGATATATTGATATGAATATCCTGATAATTAATGAGTGATAAGTTATCACTTATGGTTAAATTAATTTGTGGGTAATAAAAATGACCCCCTATACAGAATAGTTTTAGGATATTAATATACAGATCCAAAGTTCATGTCTACCGTTCGAGTTTAGAGTATTGTGCGCATTTGTGCGTAATCGAGAGGTGAGTTTCGTGTCTGTAAGAACCGGGTGGAACGAGAATAAATTGAAAATGTCTACGTGTAGATTATTTGGGGCTTTACGCCGCATCTCGCAAAGAAATATACAAAACACACGAGCAGGTAATTAGTATATTATTGCTGCAGCATTTGTTTGAGTACTTGAGTATATATATTTTTTATGTAATACAGCTGGCTGTACTATCGCAGTCATTTATATGAATTTGCCCTTTGATCGGTGTATTTAAATCTCTCTAATTTTCAGCTCAAATTCGACTGTACTCTTCGGCACAAGATCGAATTCATACGAAAACGAAAATCGTTGACAATGTCTGCGTTATCACCCTCGATTCACCAAATGTTAAGGTTTGAACATTTTTATCTATAATATATCAAGTGAAATTAATAAAATTATAATATTGTATTACAAAATAAAATCATTTTTGACCATACATACATTGCACTTGTTGCATGTTTTTGCATCATCATTCATTTATTTTTATTTGTGTTTTATTTTTTTAATCATTTGTTATGATAGATAACAATTATGTATTTAAGTAAAACAATTGATAAAACTCTATAAATATAATTAGCAATAAATAAAATGTTCGAATCCTGTCTTTAATTTTTTAAACAAAACTTACTTAGGTCAACTCTTTGGAAGCTGAAATCATGGAAGAGATGACCGCAATTATTCAAGAAATTGAAAGCAACTCACAAATCCAAGCAGCCGTTCTCATATCTGGTAAACCAGGATGCTTCATTGCCGGCGCCGATATATCCATGTTAGAAAAGTGTAAAACTTCTGATGATGCGACAAAAATCGCTAAAGATGGCCAGCAAATATTCGCCAGAATCGAGACCAGCAAAAAGCCATACGTTGCTGCAATCCAAGGCGCATGTCTAGGAGGTGGCTTAGAAACCGCATTAGCGTGCCATTACCGAATTGCTGTTAAAGACAAAAAAACTGCTATGGGTTTACCGGAAGTTATGCTTGGTTTATTACCTGGAGCTGGTGGCACCCAACGATTACCACGTTTGGTTTCTCTACCAAACGCTCTAGATATGGCATTGACCGGCAAAACACTTCGAGCTGATAAAGCTAAGAAGTTTGGTATTGTTGATCTCTTAGTATCTCCTCTGGGTCCTGGATTAGAACCTGCAGATATAACAACCTTGAAATACTTAGAAACTGCCGCTATTCAAGTTGCTAAACAGATCGCTTCAGGACAACTAAAAGTGGACAGGAGCAAGAAGAACACCATGGATAAAGTTTTAGCGTATGCGCTGCAATACACATGGGTTAAAGATAAGATTTTCGGTAAAGCCCGGGCACAAGTTATGAAAATGTCTGGAGGTCTCTACCCAGCCCCATTAAAAGTAAATAAAATTTAAAATATTTCTATAAAAAAAATATTTATATTTGAATATGAAAATTAATTGTTAAATTTATAATATTAATTTAGATATGTTATTTATAGATTCTTGATGTGATTCGTACTGGCATCGATAAAGGAACAACTGCTGGCTACGAGGCAGAAGCCAAGGCATTCGGAGAATTAGCAATGACCCCTGAATCAAAAGGTTTATTTGGTTTGTTCAGAGGTCAAACTGAATGCAAAAAGAACCGTTTCGGCGCCCCACAACAAAAGTGTAAAACTGTAGCAGTTCTCGGCGCAGGTCTTATGGGTGCTGGTATCGCTCATGTATCCGTCGATAAAGGATATAGAGTCATTTTGAAAGATACTAACGAAGCTGGTTTAGGACGTGGTGTCGCGCAAATTCAAAAAGGATTAGAGGGTGCAGTGAGAAGGAAACGCATGAGTGCTATTGAGAAAGATAAATACCTGTCGAATTTAGACGCTACACTCAGCTACAAAAACTTTAAAGACGCTGACATGGTTATTGAAGCCGTATTCGAAGACATCAACATCAAACACAAAGTGATCAAGGAGATTGAAGCTGTTGTGCCTCCACATTGTATTATCGCTACCAACACTAGTGCGATTCCAATTACGAAAATCGCAGCCGGTTCTTCACGACCCGAGAAAGTAATTGGTTAGTCAATGCAGAAAATCAACTAAAATGTTAAGATTACATATTATTTCTTTTATTAGGTATGCATTATTTCTCACCTGTTGATAAGATGCAACTGTTAGAAATCATCACGACCGCCAAGACCAGCAAAGATACTGCAGCAGCCGCTGTTGCTGTGGGTTTAAAACAAGGCAAAGTCGTCATAACTGTTGGTGATGGCCCTGGCTTCTACACCACTAGAATCTTAGCGACTATGTTATCTGAAGCCATCCGGCTGTTGCAAGAAGGTGTTGATCCAAAAGAGCTTGACTCACTGACGAAGAAATTCGGGTTCCCTGTTGGTGCAGCTACACTCGCTGATGAAGTCGGTTTAGATGTTGGCTCACACATCGCAGCTGATCTATCAAAGGTAGAACGCTCATATATGTAACTTTATATATTAGTTCTTTTGTGTTAAAGGTATTCGGTGAACGCATTGGAGGTGGAGACCTTGGTGTTATGAAAGATATCGTCCAAGCAGGGTGTCTAGGACGCAAATCCGGAAAAGGTGTATACGTTTACGAGAAAGGAAGCAAGAACCGTGAAGTGAACCCTGAAGCTATTGATGTCTTCAAACGTTACTCCTTAGAGCCTAAAGGCGCTTTCACTGACGAAGACAAACAACTGAGAATGGTATCCCGATTTGTGAACGATGCAGTTTTATGCCTGGAAGAAAAAATCTTAGCCAATCCTTTAGAAGGAGATATTGGAGCTGTGTTCGGTTTAGGTTTCCCCCCATTCACCGGTGGCCCATTCCGTTGGGTCGACGCATACGGTGCTGGTAAACTAGTATCGAAAATGGAAATGTATCAAAGCTTGTATGGAGCACCATTTAAACCTGCTCAAACTTTATTGGATATGGCGAAAAATCCCAGCAAGAAATTCCATGTGAAGTAAAAGATACGCAATTGTTCCTGATTGTGTTGTGCCTTTCAGTCTACCCATAATCCCGTGCTCCCACCAAAATTAATATGGCAAATGAGATCGTATTGACAATTCTACTGCGAAAGAATCGTAATATTTTTTTAAGAATGTATACACGCAATTTTTACTTCTAGTTTATAATCATTTAAAAAAAAAACAACCTTTACGTGTTTTAGTTTGTTACTATTATTATTATTCTGAACTGTATTGTTGCAGGTAATCGTGTAAATAAAATAAAAATAAACGACATTGTGGTTTTATTTATGTATCGACAAATCGATTTCTATTGTGATCTATTTTTTCCAGCAATAAAACAGATTCTCGTTTAATAGAAATTGCATAAATCAATATATGTTTAAGGTTTAAATTTAAGTATCAATAAATAAAATCAGTACGTATGTTATAGCGATACACAAAAATAGGAATGCAATTTTGTGTAAACATGGAATCGAATATCTGAATTATTTTGAATATAACTCATAATTTTTTTAAATATGGTATTTTAAATCCTGAACTTAAATTTATATAGATAAAATCATTAGTCCATTTAATAAAATAGTAGTTGGATTTTTATTAATATATATATATATATATTTGAGAAGGTGTTATAAAAGGACCTGGTGCCGGGGTTGAACTATTGCGATGAGAGACTGTAACGTTGAATGCGTGTATTAGTATGCGCTGTGAGTTTGTTGGCGTCCTGTAACTCATCGTCGGAAGCTGGTGCTGGTGATGAGGACAGATGCGAGATGATGGTGCACGTGCGCGCTCCGAATAGTATGTCGTGCGAGTTCGTATCGGTGGATTGAAACGGCGTCGCGACGGTCCGGGAACCCGGCAGTACCGCGCCGACGGCCGCACTACCGAACGAAATGGCGAGCTGATATTTATATCCTGCCATTCAAACCACAAGCAAAAACCAAGAGATACTATAGCGATAATACCGTAACGCAAGGCAAGGCAAAGCAACAAACTCAATTCAAAAATAACCAACGACTCAAACGGGACCTGTCGAAAATAATTTCTACGGTCGGTATTACGAAAACGAACTAAAAACACCGTGTGGGGGGCATTAGAAATTGTGCGCGTATAATATGTAACTGATGCATGAGGGAGGAAAATGCGAATCGTTTCTCGAGTGTTGATTATTAAAGTTGATCATGTAGATTTGAATAAGGATGGGATTGGTTGCTGTTTTATTAATACGGGAGAGTGGTGATGCCTGATGCTCGGAGGAGTACTAGTGCGAAAAGTGTAAAAATAAATCTCGAGATATGCAGCAACAGCAGGCAGAAGTGAACAGTGGCGGGGACGCGAATGGGGTGTCGTCACCGGCGAGCACGGGCGCCACCGGCACAGCCTCGGGCACACGGGCGCACGTCAACGGAGGTCGCTTTGATTTCGATGACGGCGGCACGTACTGTGGCGGCTGGGAGGATGGCAAGGCGCACGGACACGGCGTATGCACCGGCCCTAAGGGACAGGGCGCCTATTCTGGCTCCTGGCACTACGGCTTCGAAGTGTCCGGCGTCTACACATGGCCCAGGTAATCATTCCACCCGCGGTTTACACATACACCATCAATCATAAACCCAAAAAGATAACCGGCAACAAATATAATATTAAAATGAGAACTAAGTCCTAGGCTTCCTTCTAAATACTATATTTGTTACTGCATTTCTATGAATAAGGCGTTTAAATAAATGGTCTACTGTTCGCAAATATATGTCTTTAATAAAACCCATGCATCTAATTATATATGGAAATAAAAACACATGCGCCCCAACTCACAATAATTCGTGAATGAAAGTGGTGCGACTGCACACACACCTTAATCGTAATTTTCCATAATTCGAGGATAATTGCACGCAACCATGATGACATATTGTCCATCACAAATGACAAATACTATGCGTGTTGTGATCGACAAGCATTGTGTCCTTGCTCAACAAACTCACAATTAGCTGGAATAGTCATTTAAAAGACCCTACATGTAAAAGTCATACATGAATATTTATAATCGCATAGATGATAATCCTATATTCTGATATTCAAATCCTAATCATATTAAAGTCTTAAAAAACCACAAAATATAATTAAGTAATCTACGATTATTTTAAAAGAACTTTAAAGTAGCAGCCATGGAAAATTATTCCATTTTTAACACCGTAGTTTTTAAAGAGTCGCTAATTTGCTAAAAGTAAAAATTCTAGGATTCTAAAGATTTATCACGATTTTAGATGTAAATTATATGCAATTTGTCAATGTTTATATTCACAAATATGTATTAGTTATATATTTTATGGTTGAACAAAATGTCATCGCAAAGCACTATTTATCAAATTAATTTAAAATGATAAATATACATGAACATTTATTTATTTTTTAATCGATAGAAAATAATTTACTAAAACATTAATTCATCAAAGATAATTAAATATATATAATTAATAAGATTAAAAAGTGGACCATAAATAGTGTTGAGTTACTCACTCAACGACCTTATTTATGCTAGCTTAACAGTTTACGCAAGCCGAGCACCTCCAACAAAATTCACTAAAGCTTTCAAACAATGTTCATGTTTACACAAAAAAATGCAACATTTTCTCAATCAATTCAGTCACTTAAATACCGATATTCGCGTCTAGGAACACACGTATTTATAACACCATTGTTATAAATAAATTTACAACAATTTAACTTTAAAAATAACAGCTACACGACTATTTTTCTAATCTAACTTTTTTTGGCAACGATTATCAAGCAAAGATAAAATTAATTGTGACCCACAGGTATAGAAACTGACCAAAATACCTACAATAATTAAAATTCGATTAACAATTTGTTTCTAATGGTAATTGACGTAAATTACTAGATAAAACAGAGTAATTTGCGATATTTTGACAAGTAATAATTGTAAAAGCAAGCATAGATAGCGTGGTGTGTGTGTGTGTGTGTGGACATTAATGTGTTTAAGGGATGGCTTTTAAGTTTTGTTTTTGTGAAAAATACGCTTGGCGTAATTATAAAATCGACAAGGAAAAAAATAGTCCTTGAGCCTATTGTATTTTGAGTGTTGTATCGCTGCCAAATTAGTCAGTTTACACAGTAGGTTTGTCTTGAAGTATATAATGCAGTTAATCTAAGGAATTTTATCAAATGAAGTGTAATATAAACGTAGTAAATGTGTATTTATTTTAAAAATTATCACGGGCACCGAAAATTAACATTTTGCAAATATATAAATAACGGTGATTCAAACATCTAAATATAATTATTTAGACATTTTATTTTATTGTCATGGCGCTAAAAATAATTTGGAATTGTTGTAATAATAATATTTAAAAATAAACGCTCATTAGTTTTTCCATCCAGCACGAAAACGAGTAAATAAGTCGTTTTTAAATACTGAATCATTTAAATTTTCACTTAAAAGTAACAAGCTGAAAGCATTAGATATTCATCAATAATAAATACTTAAAGTCCACAAATCATTTAATACAAAATTTTTTTTAAATAATAACTTAATGTTTCGCGGACATATGTTTATGTATTTAGTACAGTATAGAAAATAAATATCGTTAGTTCAAAAGTTTTCCTGTTGTTTCGTACCGACATACGTTACGTATGTGCTACGTAGCGTTACTTTTCTCCACGGTACGCTAAGTTTTCCAGAGAGTTTATTTCAGTACAGACAAAATTTATCTCATTAGTTTCGGTGACATTTTATTCTTTTATATAAAGGACACAAAAAAAAAATTAAGTTACATGAGTTTAAATTTATTAATTCCTAAAAATTGTGTCCCATTATTTCGGGGGTAAAAATCGCTTAATATTAATTATTTCACATTTTGTATTCGGAATGTTTTGTTGAATGTATAAATAATAGCAACTAATTAAGAATTCTTTTCAATTGTGGTAACTGCAATTGACATGTTAGTTCTGTATGTATAAAACATATTCGAGGAAGCTTATTACAAATAAGATTTTCAATTAAATTAATGGATCTTTGGAACGCAATAATAATCTTTTATATAATCTCATGACATTATACAGACAGCAGTATCGTGCCTCGTGCGTAATATATTCTGATAATATCTTAAAAGGTTCCCCGTTGCGGTTCATATTGTTTTGTTATTATGTAAAGTTGTAACTTTTAATTGTCATCGCATGTTTCATAACAAATCGAAAAATCACATTTGGAACAATTGCGTACGTATGTACTAATTTGAGAAAACAGTAATACAGCAACAAAATGGCATCCAGGATGCGCGGTAAATTTATTATAAGCAAATCATATTTTTCGTAGAAACCGGATATCAATGTTTAGTCTATTCATACGTAATGTATAAAAAGAAAAACCAAATGATCAAAAGATGATCAAATCATATATTTATTTCTCTTTTACAAATTTAAATCTAATACCAAAATATCCTTTATTTGTTATGTATATTGGAATATAAATTGTATTTAGTTGAAACTGCGATTGTAATCATGAAGGTGTATATTTTTAAAAAAAAAACCGAAATGATACGTCACGAACGCCGTTAGACCAGCGTCCAGCACTTTAATAATTGGTGAGTGCTTTATCGGGCACAGTTATCTTGATACGCGTAACTTACAATTGAATTTTTAACAATGTTTTGTTTGGGGTGGTTTCTATTTTTTTTTTATATATATATATACAGCATGGATCGCGACAACAAACACAAACACATTATAAATGTACATAGAAATAACCATATACATATGTACTTTTATATCAAATATTTATCCATGAATAAAAAAACACGATTATTTTTTTAATTTTTACTTTAACTATTTTAAAAGTGCAGTCGTTTCAGTAATATTATAGAAAACACACCACATACCAAAAAAAATCAGGCTCGATTCAGGGAAGGACAAAACATATTTCCGTTAAAATCACGAAATCTATGTTTGTTATATTTACAAAACTTCTTACTTCGTAAAAGAAAGTAAAAATGTATTTGGTTCACAAGATTAAACGAATTACTAATTGCGTATAGGAAAAATCTAACAAGAACACATTTATATAAAATTTTGAGCAAGTAGACAATTTTATGATCAACCAATCAAAAGCTTAGATTTAATAGTTTTGGGTAAAAGGTTTTTTTACCGGAACCTATATCGTTATGATTGGTGTAACATTTTTTACAGCCCAATAAAAATCTATTGATACTAACACCATCAAATGTAAGATTGATTTTTATGATTAGAAAAATGTATGCACTTTATCATGGGTTCCTTAAAAATATTTACTCTCATATTTTTTGTTTAATTTAACAATAAATTTATAAATGAAATTAATAATTTGTCCTGTTCACAAAAAAATATGTAATTACTATTTGTTGCAAAATGATATAAATACATCATGTATTTTGAAACACTAAATAAATTTTATTTTAATACGTCAGAGGATAAGTAGAGTATCTCGTAAAATACTTAAAAAAATGAATGAATGAACAAAAATAGATTTTTACAGAGATATTTGTTCAAAAAATGCACATTCTTGAGTCATCGCGTAAGAATTTTCGCACGTAGGTGGCCACACTTATTACTGTATTACTATTAAAATACCCTTTCATTAAAACCAAATTAGTTTATTTTCTCTACAAAAAAATACTATCGAATCTTATTGAGCAAAATATTCGTCGATATTCATTGATGGAGCGTTCCTGGAATTGTTTGCGTGTTAACATTCTTGTGGGATGATTCTAGTTGTTATGATTTTGCTGAATTCGTTCAGTGTTCTTAGAAACGGAGCAATGTGTCATGGTGGGTCTTAATCAGTTTACGTTATTGCATCGTTGGTATTTTTAACGCTATGGACATCAATGGAAATACGTACTATATTTAAAATCGAACGGTCAGTTCACTTAACATGGTATTTCCATTATCGGTTATAGTTGATGCTTCACTTGATTTACAAAACACATTTAAATATTTTTAGAACGCCAAATAGGAAAATGGTGCATTCATTATTCAATAATGGTTCCAATCGGTAAAGTAAATCATGTTTTATATAATTATTTAAACATTTATAGTTGTTGTTAAGTTAAAAATAATATTTAAAATTATAATAATAACAGCATTCTTTAGTGTGTAATTATGGTTGAAATATATTTTAAAGATTTGATACTGTATGAAAAGCAGCTACTTGAATAAATTCTGGCGTGTATCGATAAGTTATTACGTTTAAGTATTTGATTTTGTTTTGTTTATAAAATATCGATAGCAACCTTCAAAGCGAATGTAAAATTGCTTGATCAGAAAAATGCAAACACGATTTTGTATCGACAACGTGCTACAAGGAAACAATGAATAGTAAACAATAAAATAATACCTAAACAATAATGGACATATAAAAAGCCGAAATTTTTAATTGAATATTATCAGTTCAGTTACAGCTGTGATCATGGTAAAGTTTAGTGTATTATTGTTGGCTGTTTTAGCTGTTGGATGTTCTCTTCAAATTATTGAAGGCAAGCCAGCAGAAAGTGCTTGCGATTGGGCAAAAAATGAAGACAAATTGCACGAGGCTTGCTTGTTCCGGTATATTTTCAACTTTGTTGAAGATTTGTTGAAGAATTGCAACTGCAAGTGTGCAACAACAACCACATCAACATCTACTCTTCCACCCACCACTACATCAACAATATCAACAACTACAGGATGCAACACGGTAGTGCCAACTACAACTTATTGCCCACCGACAACTCAACCACCAACAAGTACAACTACCGTACAACCAACAACAAGTACAACTACCGTACAACCAACAACAAGTACAACTACCGTACAACCAACAACAAGTACAACTACCGTACAACCAACAACAAGTACAACTACCGTACAACCAACAACAAGTACATCTACCGTACAACCAACAACAACAAGTACAACTGAATGTCCACCGTCAACCCTACCACCAACAACAAGTACAACTACCATACTACCAACAACAACAAGTACAACTGAATATCCATCGTCAACCCTACCACCAACAACAAGTACAACTACCGTACAACCAACAACAACAAGTACAACTGAATGTCCATCGTCAACCCTACCACCATCAACAAGTACAACTACCGTACAACCAACAACAACAAGTACAACTGAATATCCATCGTCAACCCTACCACCAACAACAAGTACAACTACCGTACAACCAACAACAAGTACAACTGAATGTCCATCGTCAACCCTACCACCACCAACAAGTACAACTACCCTATCAACAACAAGTACAACTGAATGTCCATCGTCAACAGTACCATCAACAACAAGTACTACTGAATCTTCATCGTCAGCCCACCCACCAACGACATCGTCTACTCAAGTACCAACAATCCTTCCATCCACAACAAGTACAGATTCCTCATCAACAACCTCTACAACATCGTCTCCACAACTACCATCGACCACGACTACATCTACGTCTACTCCATCGACCACCACAGAAATCATTTGGGGCCCGGACTGGTAAACAGGAAATTCAAGATTGCAGTGAATACACTATTCCATACAGCTATATGCATTATGTTACTTATAAACTGAATTTGAAATGTTTTTTTATTTCTCACAATTATCTTACTTATAACCCCAAAAGGGACTGCATCAAAATCCTATGTCTTTTCATGTTCATTTCTTATTGTATATTACACAAAAATGATTATAATGTATAAATAAATAGAAATAAATATTATATTTTCAACAAAATTATATGTTTTATTCATACCTACTTAAGTTTGTAAATGCGACTGATGATATTCAAAACAATATTTGCATATTTTGCAATTGCTTTATATTTATAAACTATACCATAGAATGAATGATAGTAAATAATTATTTTTTGCTTACTAAATATAACGTAATTATTAATTGTTTTTATAAAATTTTTATATAAAAGGATTGCGTTACCAATAATTAATAACGCACCTATCTAAAATTCGATTTATCTTCACTATAAATTCATAAATAAAATCGTTCAAATCCAAAATTTAGAATATTGATTGATACTATGGTAAAAAACAAAACAAAAATACACTCCAATACTACGGGGTTTGAACTATAATCATGTTATTTTTAGTATAATTAAATTTAATTTAGTCGAAAAATAGTTCGTCAAACTAATCCTTAAACTTCTACGTTTTCTTCTCAGGGGTGTTAAATCAAATTTATGATACATCCTACCACCAGAAAATAAAAAATTAAATGTCTAAAAAAATATCCTAACGAAACGTCTTTTGTAACAGTGATGTGGGTATATCATATTTGTGTTCGAAAAGGACAAATAAATGTAGGAAAGGACATAGGGACGGTTCACGATTGTTGAAAAATACGACTTCCGTCCGAAAACGAGTGTAGTGTGTCTGCTCCAGACATAGGCAGTTATGTGACCTATTTTTAGCCATCGCAGTAAGCTAGTGGGTTACATGTGAAACAATTGCTAGGCCCCGCGTTCTCATTTCAGAACGTGCTACTCGAACTCAGTCACTCAGTTACTTGGCCGCCGAAAACACACTAACGTTTTTTTTTTATTTTTTCATTTCTGTGAACAAAGAAATACGTTTAGCTAATTTTATTCGCTTATACCACCAATCGTTTCAAAAATACACCGGGATCATACGAAAATAAAACAATTATTCATACTTATTTACTTATGCTTTCTATGAAACATACGGTTATTTACACAGCTTATTTAAGTTGTGCCAATTCCTACCATACACCCTTAAAGTTTATTTAAAGTCTCTTTAAAGGTCAAGGATCAGAATAATTCGATTACGTAATTTTCGATGTTTCAATGACACCAGGCCAAAACTAAAGACAATTAATTACTTTTAGAACGAATGTCTCAATTTTTTTTGCTACTAACATACATATATTATCAATTGCAAAATAGTAATTTGTAAAATTTGTTTGTAATCAATTATTCTGGTGACCGGAACAAATAATTTAAATTTGATGACGGAAGCGCGTTCATAAAATAAAATAAAGCGTATTCAAATGTTTAGAACACATAGAAACATTTGCTTCCTTATTTCCTTCAAGGTTAAACTTATTTTATAAATAACGGAAAAATACGTTGGTATAGAAAAAATGGCGTACCTATTTCTAATTTAAAATGTACTTTCTGAACGAACCTTAAAAAATAATTATTAAAATAAATATTAAAATGAATATTTATTGAGATTTTTAAAATTTAACTATAAACAAATGAGCAAAAAACAGTGATTGATTGAAATGTGTAGAATTTACATTATTCAAAATAAACTCAAATCAAAACATTTTCTTTACGGAAGAGCAATTATGCATCGGTAAGCCGAAACCTACCTGTTAACCTTGCGTATTGCAATACAAAATAAATAAACAATAGTAAATCGAATTCAAAATATTAAATTGGATGAATAATAAATAAACAATTGAATAATATAAAAGTGCAGTAGTTAGAGCTAGACGACATCATTGCACCGAGAGCCTCAAATTGACACAATGAGCAAGTTGACGGTTGCGGTCTTGTGCATTTTTGCATTGATTACTTTGATTCAGTATTGTAACGCGGCTCCGACTACTACATGTGCGGTACCTACTATGCCAGAAAGTGTTCACAAATGTCTCGGTTGCGGTATTCCAACAGAAAAGTTGAAGCATTCTTGTTTGCTGGGGTATGTTATGTCGATGTTATCGGGATTGCTGAAAAATTGTGATATTAAAACTGAAGAAGACCTCAATAAGATTCTAAATTGTGAGTGCTTCTCCACCATACTACCGCCACTTTATTGTAAGTGTCACTTGACTACATCAACGCCGGGACCATCAACTACATCGGAAGGTCCCATTACAACAACTGAAGTGCCAGTGACTACATCTGAAGGACCTAGCACAACAACCGGAATTCCAACCACTACATCGGAAGGTCCCATTACAACAACGGAAGTGCCAGTAACTACATCTGAAGGACCTAGCACAACAACTGAAATACCAACAACTACATCTGAAGGACCCAGCACAACAACTGGGATTCCAACAACTTCATCGGAAGGTCCCGTCACAACAACTGAAGTGCCAGTGACAACATCTGAAGTACCTAGCACAACAACCGGAATTCCAACAACTACAACAGAAGGTCCCGTTACAACAACTGAAGTGCCAGTAACTACATCTGAAGTACCTAGCACAACAACCGAAATTCCTACAACTACATCAGAAGGTCCCGTCACAACAACTGAAGTGCCAGTGACTACATCTGAAGTACCTAGCACAACAACCGGAATTCCAACAACTACAACGGAAGGTCCTGTTACAACAACTGAAGTGCCAGTAACTACATCAGAAGTACCTAGCACAACAACCGGAATTCCAACAACTACATCTGAAGTACCTAGCACAACAACCGGAATTCCAACAACTACAACGGAAGGTCCTGTTACAACAACTGAAGTGCCAGTAACTACATCAGAAGTACCTAGCACAACAACCGGAATTCCAACAACTACATCTGAAGTACCTAGCACAACAACCGGAATTCCAACAACTACAACGGAAGGTCCTGTTACAACAACTGAAGTGCCAGTAACTACATCAGAAGTACCTAGCACAACAATCGGAATTCCAACAACTACATCTGAAGTTCCTAGCACAACAACCGGAATTCCAACAACTTCAACGGAAGGTCCTGTTACAACAACTGAAGTACCAGTAACTACATCAGAAGTACCTAGCACAACAACCGGAATTCCAACAACTACATCTGAAGGACCTAGCACAACAACAGGAATTCCAACAACTACATCTGAAGGACCCAGCACAACAACTGGAATTCCAACAACTACATCGGAAGGTCCCGTCACAACAACTGAAGTGCCAGTGACTACATCTGAAGGACCTATAACTACTACGCAGATTCCAATAATTACAACTGGATCCACTACTCCAGGCGAAACAACAACAATTTGTACATGTAAAACTGTCTGCAAATGTGTACCGACAACTCCCGGGTCAACCTGTACATGCGAAGACAAAAAGATATGCCCACATTATTACATACCCATCTTTTACCTAAGCAATAAAAATTGCACTTGCAAAACGGACAAACCAATTGAATTAAATGAATAATTTTATGTCTAAAGATTGTTATAAATTGCACTTGTTAATCATTTGTCTATTCTCAGTTTCTAAGAACTAGAAGAACAATCATCACATCATGTAATCATTTCAGTTTCAAATATGTAGTTTTAGTTTACATTAAGTAAATTGTTATATTTTTCTTTTTATTACAAATACATCTATGTTACATAAATGTTCTTATTTTTGAAATACCTAAATCCTCTAAGATGTAATATATAGATAGATTCGCAAAAGTGGAAAAATTCGTTCTATAGTAGATGGAATACTAAAAGATGTTCTTTTGTTTGTTTCAGTGGAAGCGCGTTCGAGGGTCAGTGGCAGAATGGTAAAAGACATGGACTCGGCGTGGAAACGCGCGGTCGTTGGTTATATCGCGGCGAATGGACTCAGGGTTTCAAGGGGCGTTATGGTGTGCGGCAATCGGCTACGTCAAATGCGAAATACGAAGGCACATGGGCAAATGGTCTACAAGATGGATACGGCAGCGAAACGTATGCAGACGGAGGTACGAGTAAGGAACATTTATGACTTCTTATAAACATAGATTAGAATGACACTAACACCGTTCTTAATATTTCATACTATCCCTAATTGAAATGTATGCATTATTTGAAGATAATACCAGTCACGAATAATTACATGAGCCATTTTGATATAATTGTAGAAAATTTCCACGCAATATACAAAACCATTAAAATAATAAAATTAATCATGTCAGGATAGTGAAAAGTGTCACTTATCCGGGTAATCTAATCCAGAGTTTATTAATTGGATAAACTAAAATCGATATAAACACACGTTTCTCTGCGTACATTGCTCGAGCATACCTCTGTATATAAGCTTCTGAATTCGAAACTGATGAACCGCATGCTGTGAGATTTTACTGGTATCAGATTAAAACAAATATCGTATCAAGTTTATTGCAAATATTGGCTTACTGATAATCTAATCCCTCTACTTTACATATAGAAACCATTATTTCTCATACATAAATTATTCTAAGAGAATTTATTATATAAAAAAAAGAGCACACAAATATAACACGAATTATTTAACTTGTGTCTATATAAAGGCATCATACTTAAAATTAGATGGAAAATCTGATCGAACGTAATAAATCTAATTTGAGTCAATAAGGCACCAGACACGCTTTCCACATTAAACTTCCTCGCAATGAAATTCAATAAATTTACAGATGGCACACACGTTCACTTCTAAACGGCTAAACAGGCAAAAGAAAGTCCAGTCATGCTCCTACATAGATAATAATGGATTGATTTTCAAAACGAACATTTCTCACCGAATTACAAAATAACACAATAAAACATATCAGACGATATATTTGAAAATAAACTGGTATCTATTTGAAAATTGCCTGGAAAAGATTAATAGGTACAAAATGATAAACTGGTTGAAAGAACAAAGAAAAACATTGACTGAAAACGTATAATAATAAATAACTATTGTTAGTTTTAGGGAATTGTATAAAATTGTTTTAGTTTCTAAGATGACGATATTGTTGTAAATATATTGAAAAACAAAAACATATATTGAAAACTGTGTATGTATGTGGAATATGATTGAAGTACGCATTTGGTGAAAAGAATTTGGTTCAGCTGCTACAATTGCTAGAAGAAAGAAGTATTCAAGGGGGAGAGCGAAATTGAAATTGAAAGAAATCTGAATATGCTAGGTTTTGAAACGTTTGCAGACTGCAGAACGAGCGAGCGATTCCACTCTAGAAATGTGCTTGACCTCAGCGAATAATAATCGACTCTACCCCAGGATGCTCCCTCGGGGACATTCATAGTGCTCCAGACCAGACCAGACCACTGTAGGATACGCGGGTGATGGGTCTGTGCCAACGCATAGGTAGTTGTACTAGAGGAGGTTCATGGGTGTATGCCACGTGGAACCTGACTCCCCCGGCCACGTGGACTCGTTTCGTGCCGGCGGAATATCGATCTGTTCTGCGCGCCATCCCCGACGCCTGACTGCATCATGAGGTGGCCTAGACCTCGACATTGTAGATGCGACTACAACGCGATCTCTTTCACCATCACCCACATCTCAAATGTCACATCAAAACGACGTTATACCAATTTCACACGTCACAACATTTAGGTCATCTATTATCCTCTCACTAACATTACGCTTTCAATATTCATTTTTCTATTTACCAAAACACGTACCTACATACATACAATATTTATTGTTCTTATTTCCGTTTCAGATGATTTCTATTTTAACAGAATGACCATAACATTGTTAAATAAACTCTCAAATACATAGATAGATAGATACCGATTTGTTGATTTTACCGTTCTTATCTTTCTGTGTTTTCTTAGATATATTGATCTGTTGTGTTTTCTGCGACTGTAGAGTTGTTTTCAAAGACGCAATTCAGCTTAAATCGCATTTATAAATCTACTTATAAAATCCTATTACGTACAAATGATATCAAATCATATTACCAAACATATTTCATTGTCTTCCTTAATGTACCATTTTGACTTTCCCTGAATCGAATCTCACTATTTTTGAAATAATATCTGTCTGTGTTTGTGTCTGTCTCTCTGTGTGTGTGTGTTTCCGTGTATTATATAGGATGAACTGTAAATTGAGAGAAATTTAAACCGTCAGGATAACTTGAATAAATCATTTAATTACCCTAAGGTAGTGGTGCCCCAGAAGGAAAACCAAACTGCCATGTCACTGATATTCTCGCGGGAGTATTTCGTCCAAGTTTTAAGATGAATTCTACCCGTGACACCTCATCACGTTGACTTGTTAGACATGCTGGCTAGAAAGGCTATCTTCTTTCACCGTCTTAGATATCGCAGAGTATCTAAAAAAAAAAACAAAAAATTACCAGACATATGAGCTTATCTAAATCATTCTCTCCGTGAAATATAGGTTGAAATTAATATCACACGGAAAAGTTGAAATTATATATACATAAAGTAATTTCTAAAAATATCAAGACATCTAAGTGGGGTGACTGAAACCTGTATATTAAAGATCAAACACAAAGTGGATATCTACATTCATTTATTATTTAGCCTCCATACTAAGTATGACATAAAAATCTATCTTCTAAGAGTTATTTTGTGATGTTGGCAACACATACTCATGTACAAAAACGTGAAGCGTTCGCGTAAACACTGTATATTTCTAAAAATATGACAATGGCTTTTATATTATTTCCCGATTTTTCTATTCGTATTTAACTTATAGGTGATGGGCCAATTTTATTTCAAACATGCTTACCCATATTTTACTATCTATATTCTCCTAAATATACCTTCCAAAGAATTATCCTAAGAAGATCGTCTGTTTCATGATGCAAACAAAAGTAAGCACCACCTTTTCTCCTAGTAATTACAAGAGAACAAAGATTTGCGAGCTTAAAGGACAAAGACTCCTTTGTCCTCTAGTCCACAGATACCTTTACGCACGTTTGCAAATTGTTGCAACGGTGAAATTCGTTTCATTCGCTACATAAAAGTCGTGTTAAAACGATTCTACCAAACACATCCTTTATTTCTCCATGTCCATTAGGACCGATTCTCCGTTTAATTCACCATTAAATTCCAGATATAAAATTTAATGAATTAATAACATTTTCAAACGACTCCATTTAGAAACTCTAATATATGTATGTATGTATGTATGGTGTACAGATTGAATCAACGGCGAGGCGTTCGGTCAGACGAAAATATCTTGTGCTAGTATAGCTTATTTGCTCTTATCAAACGTTAGGCTATCTCTGTCTAATAGCTGTATGAGTAATATTTTCTTTTAACACTTTCTCACTCATATGCAAATGAAGCTATCACGCACATATGTGCAAACGCATTTAATGTTTCAATTTGAATAACTAGACCATTGGCACAAGGACATTCGTGATTTTATGATTTAAATGTTGTAAATTAATATAATAAATGGCATCATATAATTTCCAATAAAATGACTCATATTTAGAAAGCATCGCAAAATATTGTGTCGGTACATTTTCCAACTTGCGTCGAAAACTAGTTAATTATGAAACAGCATCATGTTGGTTTTAATTAAGCTCCAAGCTCCACATGTTTGAAATGTGAACTAGTTATGAATTCAACATTGATTTATTGTTTTATAATACCATAATTAATAAATATTATTTGGATTTAATAAACAAAAAAAAGGCCAATTACTTAAACACACAAAAGCAGCACTTAACTAAACCATGTTTAGTGTGTCAATATATGGCTAATAAGGCGACCTAGTTTGGTCTGAAAACAATTGAATCAATAAACGGAAAAATACAATGTTCTAAGAAACGAGATAATGTCAAACATTACGTTATTACCTAGCAAAGAGTGCACACACCGATAAATGGATTCTTTCGTTATTTATTTCGCGTCGAGTGGTCGATGGACTCTAAAGAATTTAAAAGTGATCGAAGTTTGATTTTTAAATCGTGTCTTCGAATACACTTTAAATAGAATCAAAAATGAAGGGAATGATTTAGTAAATTTTTTAACTATACACTTTGTTTATATGTTATGCCGAAGAATGTTAAACAATATTCTATTTATATATGCATTAATTATATGGAATATTTCCTAATAACTAAGCGTGTTTTAAACCATATCAAATGACACTTACTAAAAACTATTCAATATATTGCTTAAGTAAGCAAATGCACGGTATTCAAATTGTGTGTTGTTTTAGAGTATGAAATGATGTTTAATTTTTTGTGCTTTTTCCGCCGTTGAAAAGTTTGTTGTCGTTGAATTAATTTCAAGTATGACAAAGTTTGTCGAGCTTTATTACACAACTGTAGTTGGGTATAGAAAGTACCGAAACAAAAGAAATGAGTCCGAAAAAGAATATATACAGGAAAGTTTCAAATTACTAAATTACAGTTCAGGGGGTAAAGTTTTAATGTGCTGAGAAGTTTCGTCTCGTGAAACTTTGTGCGTTATTCCCATTTCGTATTTTTTGTTTTTTTCGAAACGATTTATTATATAAACTAATTTGATGTATGGTATCATGTGATGAGGTGTGAGGACGTATTACCATTGCTAAACGGGTTGAACTTTTCGAAAAGGTCAAGACCTGTTGCACTCATGCAAATTTCAACCCTTTATCACAACATTTGTTTACCTTTACGCGATTCTAGTTCTAGTTATTGTACAAACCGCAACATATGACTAGAGTAAACATGCACTTACTGTTTGAATATTCTTTTCAAAAATAGGAGGTTTCCTTTCCAGGCATATACAAATCTTAAGTTTACAGTTTCATAATTTTACCTTTAGCCGTTTAAGTAGAGCGCATACACACACACACACACACATACAGAGAGAGATAGAGGTCATTCCAAAAATAGTCAGAATTGATTCAGGGAAGGTCAAAAAGTATATTTTCGTTAAAATCTGGAGATCTAATTGTTTCATCATTACAATACACACTTAGATAACTATTTTAGCAAAAATCAATAGATGGTGTTGGATGACAGTGAGAGCTTTATTGGCAACTTACCTAATCCGATAACCAGCTAAAGCTTACCGGATTATCCGTATTAAATCTCAGATCAACCACTATGATACACGTGTTGACTTTCTTTTAAATATATATATATTTTTATATATTTACTACTACATATATAGATTTACAGATTTTCTACGCAAGTCGGTAAATCTATAAGGTAGGAAATATCCAATAAATTATAAATAATTAGCTAGTAACAGTGAGAAAATTGTAGTAAATATAAATGAACTGACTTAGATTTTTGTGATTTCCAGGCACGTACCAGGGACAATGGTTGAGGGGAATGAGACACGGGTACGGCGTGCGAAATAGTGCTCCGTTTGGTTTGGCGTCGCACTACCGACCGAACAAGGCGGTGCGGGCTTCGTTAACGTCGCTCCGGAGCAACGAGGCAACAACCGGCGGCGCGGCACCAACGCCCGACCCCGCCGAGCGACGTGACCAACGCATCGACGACTCCCGGGGCGGTTTCGTCCTGAAGGCGCGATCGGACGAACCTCCAGTGCGACGACGGTCGCTTGTCGAAAAGACGAGCAATATCAAAAAGGGCTTGCTTAGTGTAAGTGCACAATATCGCAGAAAGTTTTTATCCAAATGGCAGCAATCAATCACCGAGGAATTCACAACTTATTGAACAAGCAAACAAAAATGAAAGTGGTGTTTGCACCGCATACAAATAATAAATATTATGCTTTAAGAGTGCAATCGATTTCGTTCCAATTCCATGTCCTAAAAATATTTATTCTAGTTTTGAGGCGCAATTGTTCAGTTTCCACAAAAAACTAATTTCATAATACGACTGCCTACTTTGTCAGTTTTTCTCATTAGCGTTGAATATTCGAGCTTTAGAAGAGCCAAGAATGTAATTAAATATACAGAGGCATTTCGGACCCTGAACTAACCAGATGAAATATTATTATTATATAAGCTTCAAGGCTAAAGGCTTTACAAGGCATTTTTTTTCTCTTTATTGTTTCGTGGAAATGAGCTTTTTTTCCTAACTAAGATAACTTTTTATTGCTTCGTTCATGCATTTAATCAAAATCGTTCACCCACAGACTCACACATAAAATTATGACATTAAATACAAACACATAAAAATTATTAAAATCTCGATTATAAACCATTCTTTTGTACTAAGTACTCAAATTAGTATAGATATATCGATTGGGAAAAACTGTTGAGTCTATATTAATTTTACCAATAATATACATTTCATCAGCGAAACAACTAATTTTCGTCTAGAATCGATCGCGATTTGTCTGGCGTCGAATCGACGGTGATACTTGAAAATTTTGAAGCACGACTTCAAACTCAATTCTCAACCATATATCTATACTTCATAATAAAATTTATTGGTGCCATACATACCAAAACAATATTTGTTTAAACATTTCGATCAAATCTCAATTATGTTCTTTTAATTTAACAAACAAATTTATTTCGTTTTAGGGTTTGAAAATCCGTAAGCAACGAAGTACCGGTGACCTTGAGAAGCGTGGAGCAGGTTCAGGGAGTATTCGAAGTACAGGCTCTTCAGCATCGTGGGTCAGCACAGATTCATCACATTCTGTCAGGACTAACGCTTCAGTTCACACAGATTCCAATGCTAGTTTCGTCGTTGAAGTAAGTTATAATGTTACAAACTTCGACTTAGACTTTAACGAAATTCCATCCCGGTCATGCTTAATGCGCATTTCAAATTAATTCTGAACTCCAAATTAGGACTCGCTTAGATATCTCGTTATCAAAGTTACTAAATCTGATTTTCTATAATTATAGACCAAAACATACAAATATGTATTTCTTAAGAAAGCTTATATCATTTCTAATTAAATTGGTGACTAATTGTCCGGTCATCCAAATATTAAATATAGCAAAAATAAAATGACGCAATTAAAATCTGTTTCCATTTTTTGTTTATGTTTTTCCTAGGATGAACAAATGGATGCAAGTGTGACTGAAACGTACATGGGGGAATGGAAAAACGATAAGCGCACTGGTTTCGGGATAAGTGAACGATCTGATGGTCTGCGGTACGAGGGCGAATGGTTCGCGAATAAGAAATATGGATATGGTGTTACGACATTTCGAGATGGTTCCAAAGAAGAGGGTAAGAACTCTAAATCCATAACTCATTGCTATTTAGCTTTTGTTGTATATACACCCCGACGAATAAACCCTGGAAATCTTGGCATTACACCAAAAGATTAAAATGCTTTTTATGGTCGTACTCTAGAAAACCTAATTCGTTCATATTTTTACCAAAAACGAATTTAGAATTCAAAATATTTCTTTTACCAAAAAAATATCAAATGATTTTCTGTTATATGTAGGTAAATATAAAAACAACGTCCTGATCACGAGTCAAAAGAAGAAGCATCTCTTTTTGATCCGATCAGCGAAATTTCGAGAAAGAATAGATGCAGCAGTAAATGCGGCACAAAGAGCATCGAAAATTGCACTTCAGAAGGCAGATATTGCGATATCTAGGTGAGTGTTTCATTCCCTGCTTTATTTTATGTCACATTTAATATATCGAACAGACGTTGAAAATTGTCGAACAAATTTTTAAAAATATTCAAAAATCGCAAATTTATACAGGCTTTTTTCAATTTATGAATTATTTATCAAATAAAAAACGCATATTTAACTGGTTTAATAATAAACGTACAGTTGGATTATCTAAGTGTATTAAATTTATTCTAGATATGGTGTAGATTAGTTTTGTATGTCGCGACTTTTTCTCACTTTTCATAAAAACACGACTTTAGTTTCTGTGATATATGCATTGTATAGTAATGGAAACATTGTTTACATATATAAATTCTCTGTGATCGCTAAAGAAACAAAATAGTCACATCTGTGTACTCAACTTTTCCTATTACTTTGTTCTTCGAATGTGCGATGGTAATCTATTAGATTGATGTATTATATTTCATGTAATTTAGAAAATAGGGTTTTTTTTTTATTTCTGAAAGTATTTGGCATGGTTCACATATACAATATCAGATGAATAGTTTCGCGAGTTTTATTTTAAGTGTTCCCGACGTAATTTAAATCAATTTAAATTTTATGTTTTGTTAAGCAATGCGTGTTTGAAAATGGTCTTTGTTCAAAAACATTACAAGCTATACTAGAAAGTTTAAACTATCGAACTTTAAACTTAGGAACACGTAATAAGTACATAAAGGCTAAACATATTTATATACATATTCTCTCTAAATCCTGTGACAGGAAGTATTTTAAATAGTTACCTTATATGTTATGATGAATTGCCGTAATATATCACAAAAATATATATTTTTATTATTTTGTATTTCATTTTTGTTTGTCTAGGACTGCCACGGCTCGCGGAAAAGCGGAGCAAGCCGATATGGCATCCGATCACGCAAAAGAAGATAGTGACATAGCAACAGCGACCGCGAAACAATTCGCACCCGATTTCAAGCAGCCAATCAACGAGCGACTTAAAATTCGCGAACCCTTTAAAAAGAAACCACTCCCTGCCGAGGACGCCCTTCCCCTCAAATCAATCCTACAAAATGACATTTCAGCGAATCAAATTCCAAATCAAGTACCACAAATCTCAAACGCCAAACACCAACAACACCAACAACAACAGCAGCAACAACACAATAAAACTCAAGTGGATAATTATCAGCAACACAATCAAACGACCAATTATCAACAAATGAATCAGATTCCATCTTCGAACTACAATCCATCTCATCAACAACAACAACAATCGCAGCAACAACTACAACAGCAGCAACAGCAAGCGTTGCAGCAACAAGCACAACAACAAGCGCAACAGCAAGCGCAACAACAAGCGCAACTACAAGCTCAACAACAAGCACATCAACAACAGCAGCTTCAACTGTTGCAGCAACAGCTGCAACAACAGCATCAATTGCAGTACCAACAGAATTTGGCTAATCAAGAGAAACAATCTCCTCAAGAGCATGAACAATCCCGTATTCCAAATTCCAATTCCATGGAGATGAATAACGTTTCACATGTCCAAAATAATCCCACTGCAGCTATTCGAAGAAATTCCAGGATGTTGCAGCAAAATGACCGTCCTAATATGGGGTCTCAACAGTTGTCTATAGATCATTTTGATCACTATAAACGACCACCAAGCAGAGATTCAAGTGTGGATCGATATGCTAGAGTAACTGGGAGGATGAGTATTGGCTCTAGGCAGCCATCAGTGGATAAAACTAGTGTTGATATTGAAGTTAGAAGTATAAGAGCTCCATCAGTCGTACGAGGTACCACTCCTATGCCAATGATGCCACCGAATACAGGAAATGGAGCTATTTTAACGGGAAGTGGTGCTAGTAGGTAAGATTCTTTATTACACACATATTTAGTAATTCTAGCAAATATTTCATGATGATTTTAATGTGGTTAATCCGATAAAATAATTCAATTTCTAGAGCATCACAAGGAAGTATTCCATTCGCCGCTCCTCCATTCGAAGATGTCCTACTGAGGAATAGGAACTTGGGACAAGATATGCTTCCATCCCCAGGAACGCCTAAGCGAACAGAGAGCCTGTACATCAACCCAAAACGACCAGCGCCTGTTCCCAAGGTCAGTGACACAGCTATCTATATTTGCTCCCATTTTTCACTCACTTATTTTTAAAATTGACATCAATTGGAATTCGGAAGTTCATAGTCTTTCGCGCCAATAGACAATTTCCTATTTTTGACATAGAACATTTTTATTAATTTGCCACAAGTACAGTAAATTGGTTGGCAAACTCAATTCGTTATACAGAAAATATATTTAGGAGTAGAATTATGAATGAACCTTGCTCAGTTATTTCGTTTAAATTTTATGTTTTTATGAAAATTACGAGTCATTTTTTTTTTATCGTTAATCTTTTGGCGATGAACCAGTTAACCCAAACAATTATATATGCTGACTCTCCTATAATGATAATTTGTTAGACAAGGCAGAACATTTATAATTATATGGCCCTGGCTGCGAGTCAAACCCGAAATTTGACATTCGCACTCATAAACCATCACAAAAGCGACTCGCGAGAAAGGTTTCACTTTTTTTTCGGACTGGACTGAATTTATCACCAGGACAATTTTATTGAAATACCTTACCCACTTCTTATTGCAACATCATATAAACAAATACCCACCGCTTTTCAAACAGAATTAATAAATATATAATAGGCAATTATTTTACGGTATATACGAACATAATTTCTGAATTATTTATGTGTGGTTCTACAAGCAAATCAATATTTATTTAAAAAAATTTATATGGTGGAGGTGTAATTTCTATATGTAATGTTTTCTATTTTAATTTCCTTGGGAATAGTTCTTGGACAGATATACAAGAAGTCGACACTGTAATTAGATGAAAGTAACTTGAGTGGTTTAATAATGGCGCATTTGCTATTTATGTAGTTTCAGTTTCGTAGACAAGCGTATATTATTCAAGATTTGTAGTGAATTTCGCATACACCACATTCTTGTTGCGGTGGTGAATGTGTGAATTGTTTAACAATGCAGTTGTTTCCCTTAAGCACTCACAGGAAGTTTGGTAAATGTTTTGTATGTATTGTGTGAATAGCTTAATACAATTGCGTGTATACATTTAATATATGCAAATAACAGAGTATTTATATTTTCGTGACTTAGAAGTTGTAAATAAGCAAAGATAAATTACGTGAGTTTTAAATTATTAATAAAATATATCAAATTTGCGTAAACGAAATGACGTTATAATTGTTGCGACCACCGTTCTCCTTGATTGTGTTGGGCATCTGTCCAAAGAGTGAATCACTTTTGCAAACAGTAAATACATAGGAGACGACAGAATTACTGCGACCGCGCGTCAAATAACAAAAAAAAAAAACATCTTTAAGTATATAGGTGCATTTTGTCATATAATCATAACGCATTCCGTTCTACACCTGTTATAATAAAAATACGTATTGAGATATAATTTCCTGAAAGGGGCAATTTTTTTATTAAGATATACTCACTTCCACATTTAGAGTTGCAAGCGAGTTGATCTGCAAGAGCTGACTTCCGGTTCCCCGTCTTGCACACGTACACAAAATGTCTATGTTGTACCCAGCACACTACAACAAACCGCGAATGTTCTAGTATGTGCATATATATAGTTAAATAAAATTAATATTGTATTTAATATGGTTAAAAAGTGCATAAGAGTCTAATTGCGCAATACGGATAATTGAACTATATTTTAAAATGTTCATATACTAGTCTACATAATCCCGCACTATGTAGCAACAATTATTCATAGCATTTTATATGCACACTAACGTTAAAACCGAACTGCAATGACCGGCGGTGGTCACAGAATTGATTTTGTCAATCTTATTCTCATAAGTTTTCCAGCATAAACACGAAATTTCGGAATTAAATCCTATCCCTATATGAGTGGGAAAAGGATAGACATACTCGGGTGGTTGGCGTATTTTAATAAATACTGGTTTTGATTTTAATGTATTAACATGCATAGACTATCGCTAAATATAAATTTGTTCAAATGAAATCTTTTAAGGCCCAAATTTTCCTTAATCTGTAAGATTTCTTAAAATTGTTATTCTTACAAATATATAGAGCATAAAATTAGCTTTAATTTGATATGCAACAACAATATTATTACTGGCGATAAATTATCAATTTTAGGTCATCCTAGTATATATTCTTAATTGATTACGCGATAGAGCACAGAGGTGATAAGTGCGGTATAGCACTGTATTATAAGTAAATTTCAATTTTAAGAGTCGCATCTTCTGTTCAGATTAATTGTTTATATGTACATAGAACACATAAAACTAGGATATATTTGAATAATGACGTTTTCTGTGACCAAAATTTTGTAAGTGTTTTGATTTTGAGTTGAGATTTAGAAACTTTTGAAACGGATAATTGTGCTAGAAATGGAAATTTAGCGTCAGTAGTTAGTAATATATATATGTTTGGTGGAAAAATTGCAATGCGACCCTGTTTGGTTGACGACGCCGCGCCGTTCCACGTATATCTAAAATCGTCCACAAGGCACCGCTATCGCGATAAATATAACCCACCACCTCGCGGCCATACAAACGATTCTCGCGTTTCGTTTGGCTACAGAGTGCTCGAGATCGCGCGGCATCCATTATTGTTATTATGAAACGAAACGATGATGTTACGAATTACGATATAAAATAACCTATCACAAGTTAACAATACCTAGTGTGTTACAATTAGTGTGCGCGTACGTTAGATACACTTATCATGTTGTGGTATCAAGGTGAAGATGACGAGGAAGAAGACCTTATGTTCTCGCCTGCGTTACTCGCGCGACGCGCTTCTGAAAGCTGGATAAATGCACCACCAGTCGAGGTATATATATATAGAGGTGTTTATAACGTCATTAATTGACGTCATTAAATCATGACGTATTTTAAACAAGATAAATTAATATGTTTTATAAATCGATAAACAATAAGATGACGAATTAATGAGCGATATTTAAACTAAAATGCATCTAGAAATAGTTTCAAGTCAATAAAACTATTGACTATTTCTAATATCGAATCATAATTTGCCGATGTATATAAAATGATATGTTTACTGGATAAAATAGTTTTCGTAAACATGGCATATGGTATAAGTACTAAGTATTTTATAGCGCATATAAGTGACTTTATGCGAAAATATATTCCGCATTTCGAGATGAACGTAAAGAAATTGTTGTTTTTTTTCTTTTAGAGTTTGCCAATTGCGCAACCATTGCAGAGGAAGAAATCGTTGCCAGATGTCCAGTTGTTGCCCCGTGCGACGGAGGCTATGTCCCGCGAAGAAGTGTCCATGCTAGGATCAGCTAGACGCGAAGAAATTCGACGTCAAATCGACGAAAACGAACGCTTACGAGCAAACCCACTTTTATATTTGGTCAGTCCACAAGTCAAGGTACGAACTCTCGACACATGCTGAATTTTCACCACAAAATTTATATGATCTTACATTATTATATTAACAAGCGGTTTGTTATGTTGTTTTATACTGTCTTGCGAATTATTCTGTTCCTTTTTTTTATCTCTTGACGATGTTTACAATTTTTTTCCAACATTGTTTGAAGACCCAGATTAGACCTGGCTGGATGTTGACGTCTATATTTTATTATTATCAAAGAGAGCCTTGCACTTTTTAGCTATATTATTCTCATTTATTACTTTGATTTCGATTTGTTTGTTTTTAAATCCACTCGATAATTACGCACTAAGCGCCAGTTGTACAAACGCCAGTTATATTTCATTTTCCAATCAAACAAACAAAACATCGAATCAAATACGAAATTACATTTGCTACAATTAGTTTACGCAACTAACCAACAGTGCACTAATACGCTTAAAACTAAACAATTATTTTAAATTTTAAATATACAATATCCAGCATCACATCGATTTTTATATTAATTTCAAATTTACATTTAATCGGCTCTGGTACCTAGAATTTTATTTAGAAATATAGCTGGTACAACCGACGCTTGGTTTATTAAATATTTTGTCAATAGCTATAAACGCGAATTTTATCCAGCTGCCATTCGGTATGTTGTTCAAATCCAGAAATGATTAAATTTATGTAGTCGTAGTAAAAAGAAAGTACGTTGCATTCACTGAGAAATATTCCATTCATTGAGCAATGCGCTGCATTATTACAAAATGGCTACCATACTCAATCTGTCGTTACGCGTATAAATGGCGTATTAAACGCATTGCTCAATAAATGAAATCTATATGTTACGTACTCGGTAGAATCGCTGCATAGTTGCAAAAAATTATTCATTGACCATCAAAATATATAAACGAATTTATTAGCGTTATAAAATATATTCAAATGTTATAAACATATTTTCATATTCCAAAAAACAGTTACTAATTTTAAATAGAATAAGCGTTGAATTTTTATTATGACGCGATTTAAAAATAAAAAACTTAAAAATTCCGTTAGAATAATCAACTAATTCCATATATATAATAAATTTTAATATTTAGATTATAAGTTACTAAACAATAATTGGGCCAAACTAATCATCTGTGATTGATAAATAAATTTTTAAAACATCTAGACATTATATATATATATAAAGAGTTGTGGATAAAAAAATAGAGCACTAATTCCACTTTAGAGTTGTTGAGCTAGTTGTCACGTTTTGCTATATGCAGCGATTATAGTGTTGACGTAGACCTAATTACTTAGAACCTGTAGTTAGTTAAAATATCTTGAAAAACGAATCCAAATCCTTCGAACGAAAAAGTGTAACTCAAACTTATTTGTTCTTGCTACCGATAATCAGAGATCGTATTATAGGTACGTCCCATTTTTGATTTCCTAAAATAAAACATTCAATGTTGATTTTTGTTTTCGTTACTGTTCAGTTGCTCATAACTATAATTTTTAGTTTTTTTTATTATTAGCTCTCGTTATCTGTTCTTTTCCAATTTAGTTCCATTGTTTTCTGTTCTATTCCGTCAGTGCTACCGCATCTTATTATGCTACTTCACTCAAAGCGACATTCATTTAAACGCTAATATTACCAAAAATGCTTGTATATTTCAATGCTTACTCTAGTAAATAGATTTTAGTTAGTTTAGAACTATCAACACACTAAAGTAATACTAGACACGATAGTACCCAGTAGCACAGTAATATAATACCAATATTGGCGATATATGTCAGAGCCAAGATACAATATATATCCAATATTTATTTTATATTGGTTTGGTATTTTGTGCTACTAGGGTAGCTTTAAAATCAATAGATTGATTTTCGTTATTTATTAGATGATTTATATTGTTTTGCACGTAACTAAATGGAATTAAGTCTATTTTATTAAATTTGATTTTGAGAGGATTAATTAATAATAACGCATGTTGGCTTTTTACAACACTTAACATATTCTTCTAAAAGCACAATTTGTTTCGTAGATAACATTTTTTATCGCAGATAATTAGTGTAGATTATTAATGGAAATGTGTTTCGCAGAAAATGCAGATATGAAAATATATACATTCACATATTTCGCATTTTAATTAACAATGTAGTGGTTTCGAATAGCGTTTCTAATCGAGATCGAACGAATGATGTATTGTGATTATTGTTTCGAAATACATGAATAGGAATTTGTGTTAAGGATATGTATGGAATATGAAATATTTGAAAAAAATGTATTTTGTTTCCAGGACTGGTTTTCGCGTCAACAGTTGGTGATGCTGATACTGTTCATCAATATCTCATTGGCGATAATGTTCTTCAAATTGCTGACGTAGTACTTGTTGGAGGCCTGCTCGCCAGGCATTTGCCTAACCTAACAAATTGTCACGCAAAAGACACAATATTTCGACGCAAAACCCCGATTCGACGATCTTGGCCGAGCCGAGCTGAACACCATTCGTTTTTTGAATGGCTCGGTATATACATAAACAGACATATTGTCGCTAGTTTTCGACAAGTTTATCTCTTTTTGTAATAATTAATTTAAACAAATAATAAATCAAAGGCAGTTTTAGCTATTACTATTAATGAACTACATTATTCTAATATAGCATCTCTAATATAAATACAAATACAGAGAGATTATTCGATTTATAGGATTTAATTGAATCAATTTTTTTAATATTAACTCGCCAGTATATTTTACAAACAACATGTGGCACATTAAAACATTCTAAAATAAAATTATTCTAAACATTTCTGAAAATAATACTAGTACTCACAATTGTTTTACATTTACATTTTATTTATGAAATATACTGGCGAGACAATATTAAATATCAAATCCCTATACGTTTTTATATCGCCTCTGTAACTAGTGTAACTTATTTTTACACAATTGCTATTATGATTCATATTTACGTCGGTGGGTATGTAATATTAATTATTATAATTTTCTAGTTACTCTATTATATTTGTTGTTATATAGTTATTGTCGAATGTTTCATTACAAGACTGGGTGTTCTATAAAATTCGATTGAAATATGTAGACTAATTTAATTGGGAAACAATCGTGTTTTATAGAACGTCCGGTATATATTAGTATGTTTTGCTGTTGAATTTTTATCATCATTATTATTAAGTTATATGTATGTATGTATTATGTATATATATATATATATATATATGTATATATATGTAATACATATATATGTGAATATATAAATCCTTTCCTGCTGTAAAAATATATGAAATAATTATTGTAATATATATATGAAACTTTAATGATATTTTCTCTAAAGAATTGTCGAGAATTCATTCTGCAATTCATTCACTATCATTACGATTTAAGAGTACATTTTTATTGCGGAATGGATTCGCTTAGTTTGATAAGATTTTTAAAATGAATGAAGAGTTGTCGGTAAAGATCTATATGTAGGTGTAAGAAGCTATTTGCAGATGATTTTTTTTTTGTAACTTTTTTAGGGTTTACCGGCAATTTAAGGTGCTTGTGTTATGTAGATGAGGTGCCTATATATCTGGGAGCAATCACATCGAAAATTTCTATGGAATTTATGTTTTCTAAAGCACATTTTTAACTGCTTTCTCTTGCAGGTGGAATGGTGTTACACAATTTTTGCAAAAATTTTTCCCTCCAACTCACACACACACACACACAGATCTATATTATATTTGTTACGAACATTGGCCAAATACTATTTAATTGTTAACTCATTTCATAGGTTATATTGTAGAAATTTTATTGCCATTTGACGAAAATAAATTTTTAAACAAAAAAAAAATATATGTTTTTGCCATTTGAATGTATGTGTTAGTTTTTATTGTTTATGAATTTACGATGATATATACGTGACATTGCAGTTAGCACTCAAAACACTATGATGGATTTTTGTTATATATATATGTTACCTGAAAACGTACTATTATTCTGCGTGCCTTGAATCAAAAATTAAAATTTTATTAAAAGTAAAACAATGGCGAATACTGTTCGTTCATTTCTTTTCATTCATTTGTATTTTGTGCAAACTGTGTGTTTTGTATAAACTCATTGAATTTCAATAGATTTATATGGGTATTCTTAAAAATTCGATTGCCTGATGTTTGTATTTAAAAGTGGCAGCAATTACTTCATCAATAAACAGGACTGAACATATTAATTGTTATTTTATTCATCCGCAATTCCCCATCAATCCATTTTATTTATTTAAATATCTCTACCCGCAATAAATACACTCGATACATTTAACAATACGAGTCTGTAATTCTATAAGACAAAAACTGTACTATTTGTATAATTTAATAAATATATCAAATATGCAAGTATGAAAACAATTTATAGAATAACAGGCGCAGTATGGTACTGTGTTCCAAATCACCCCTAAAGTATTATTATTACTGATTTAAGGGCCGGCGGCACCAAAAATATAGTAGAATATATTCAAAATTGAATATAGGCGCAGTAGCGTATAGGCCACATAGTAGCGTATAGGCCAGAGAGTAGGATATAGGATGACAGAAAACCAATACGCAGACCAAATTAATAAGCGACATACGTCGTTGACGTGGATATCACTGGAAATAACAGTGGTACAAATCAGTAGTTTGTAGTTTTGTTTGTAACGTAATATAATGTACTAACATGAGTAAGTCAAATATAATAGATAGACTAAAACAATTCGATGCGTACCCGAAGACCTTAGAGGACTTTAGAATAAAAACCTATGAAGGAGCTGCAGGTTCGTCCAAAAAAACATCCCGGTTTAACCTCAAATGCATTATTATTATTAATTGTTACAGTGACGATTATTAGCGCCTGCATAATGGCTATGCTATTCGCATTCGAACTCAACGACTATCTAGCCCCGAATATAACTGAAGAGTTATTTGTTGATACCTCACGGAGTCCTAGTATGAATATTAACTTAGATCTAGTATTTCCACGAATTTCTTGTGACTGTATGTCCAATTTTTATATTTTATATCTAACAGTTTTCATGATAGTTTATTATAGTTTTAGCTTTAGACGCAATGGATTCTTCAGGGGAACAACATCTAATGTTACAACATCAAATATTTAAACGGCGATTAGATTTAGATGGGAGACCTATTGAAGATCCTGTAAAAGAAGGTATATTTTTCGCAATTAATACTTTATATATCCTAATTAAAATTTTATATTTTAGATATTGCCTTAAAAGGAAATGAGGTATGTATTAAGTAAAACATATTTATTTGATATATATATATATAAAAATTGTTGGTAGGTGGCGGTTGTTACTACAAGTACAGAAAAAAGTTGCGGGAGTTGTTATGGGGCAGAACTCCGTCCAGATCAGTAATAGGAAGGGTTTTTTCTGTTTAAAATTTGTGTTATATTTGGGTGTTTTAGGTGTTGTAATACTTGTGAAGAAGTCAAAGAAGCGTATAGGCAAAGGAAATGGGCGTTTCCGGATCCGGTTAATATAACTCAGTGCCAGAATGAAAATTATTCTGAGAAGTTAAAAAACGCCTTTTCTGAGGGTTGCCAAATTTATGGGTCCCTAGTTGTCAACAGGGTAAGATTTTTTTTATATGATATATAACGCATGTGTTTACTTGATCCATCAATATTTTACGATAGAATATAATTTTTTTTTATATATATAATATATGGTAATATTTTTTATTTCTTTTTTTTTAAACTTATGTTTAGGTAAGTGGTAGTTTTCATATAGCACCTGGACAAAGTTTTTCAATAAACCATGTCCACGTACACGATGTACAACCGTTTTCATCCAGCTCGTTCAATACGTCTCATCGAATACGACATTTGTCGTTTGGACGAAGTATAACAAGCGCAAAAACAAATCCATTGGATAAAACAGTCGTTATAGCCGAAGAAGGTAAGAGTGAACAATATATGTAAAGACGGGAACAAAAAATGTTGAAACAATCTTAAATTACACGGAATATTACACAATCTTTATTCAAGTAAACCGAAGATAAATGTGTTATCGTAATTTGTTATAAAAAAATCGAGTCGACCATTTTTTTACCTTTTGCGAATTTGTTCATCTTAGTCAAACTGAAGATTCTTTATAGTCTAAATATAAACAAGACACTAACTACTACGTAACACAGTTGTAGAAAAAAAAACAGTCAAATCAGCAACGCAAGCCGGAACCAATCGCTAAAAATGTCCCAAACGATCCACCACCTTGCAACATCACTTTTCCAACCGTATTCACTAATTCTCGACCTCGATAGCCACCCCTAAAATCACAATTATTAATTACCAATTACGACACATATTACGTAAAACGTACCTGATTGCGGAGAAGCCTCCAAATAGGGCACCACTGGCCATGCCGACACAAAAACCTAATATGAATCCCATTTTCATTTTATCGAAACAAGTAGGACCTTGTTGGTAATACCCACCAGGAACCGGCATTTTAGCGTCTAGCGAGGAAAAATTAAAATTAACCTAACTTATTACAATTTCTCTAAAATGTATAACAATTTACTTATTTATATCTCTAAACACTCACCTTTAAATGTAGAAATGATTTGAGACTATTTGTAATATTTAATTTCGCGTAATATTTACGTAAATTTCATGTGAATTCCACCGACGTGACAGACGTAAAATAGACATTGAACTCTACTTTTTAGTCAACAATAATTTTTCTATACATAACAACGTAATGTTAATTCATATATAATTTAAATTAAATTCACTAAAAAGTAGTTATTTATTGTTAATTCGTTATTAATTTATAGTACGTGAATGAGTACTAGAAATGTTTATGTATTTAGCAAGGTGAGTTATGTAATAAGTGGCTCAATGGTCTAGGGGTATGATTCTCGCTTTGGGTGCGAGAGGTCCCGGGTTCAAATCCCGGTTGAGCCCATTTTTTACTTTCGTTATTTGTGAATGAGGAAATATTTTTGAGGAAGGTCAAAAGGTATAATACACCTTTTGACCTTCCTTAAGTCGAGTTTAATTATTATGTGAGTGTGTGGAAATAAAATGATGAAACTATGTGATTTAGATGTGCACTTTCTATTTATGACTGTCTTATACGAAGTAATAAGTAAGTATTTGTTTTTAGGAGCTATGATGTTTCAATACCATATCAAAATAGTACCAACTGCTCATATGACTCATAATGGTACTATGCTATATACAAATCAATTTTCGGTGACGCGGCACCAAAAAACGATTTCTATTATAAATGGGGAATCTGGAATGCCGGGGGCATTTTTCAGTTATGAGTTATCGCCGTTAATGGTGAAATACACTGAGAAAAAAAGGTAACATCGCGATATTAAAAATCTATATGTAATTTATATGTGGTTTATGTTTTTAGGTCTTTCGGACATTTTTTGACAAACGTCTGCGCAATTATTGGTGGAGTTTATACAGTAGCAGGGTTAATAGATTCACTTTTATATCATTCGATTAGGGTAATAAAGAAAAACATAGAAATTGGGAAGGTTAATTAATGTTATTATTTACAATGTTTTTAAAAATATATTATATGCTTGTACAGATGATTTGGCAACATTCGCACAAAACTCACTGTCTGTTCCTTTGACTAATTGCTCCAAAGAAACATAGTTCTCTTTCGTAGGATCGTATTGTGCTTTGTTTAATTTAATTAAAAATTCGTGTCGTTGTTGTATACGAAATTTCCTACTAGTTAACACTTTCGGCATTTGAAGTATTCTTTCATGTGATATTTTCATCGTGTTGTGAACGTAATCGAACCGTTTTAGTATTGAGTTTTGGCCTACAACATTTATCATTTTTATCAATTGCAATAATAAATAAAAAAAACCTCAGGTGCATCAAAATTTTATTTTGTTCATTTTATTAAAAATATCTCACACAATTGTTTTATTTTACTCACTCATCATCCACAATTTCGGCAGACTCAATAATAAACATTTCATCTGTTCCTTATCGAATCCCATCTCTTCCTTAATAGAAAATGTATTCAAGTTAACATGTTCCAATTTATAGGTGACTAATTTCGGTTGTTTGGTCACTAACAATCGAACTTCTTTCCCCGTTAGACCAAACGTCCTTTGAAAGTGACCTAAACGAGTGTCAATCCTTTTTGTACTACAAAATAATAAATTACCTCTTAGTACATACAATTTATTTTAATTCTTAAACCATTACCTAAACATCAACCAGTACGGATTGTTAGTAACAATCCTACTTATCATAACATCACTAAATTTTTTCGATTGTAAATAATTAATTCGAACACTTAAATCGTCGAGATCTTCTTGAAAAATGTACGGATTTGTTGTTAAAAACGCGCCTAAATCATCCGCGGATACTCCTAAGTTGTGTAGGAAAAATATATGTTTTTTCATATCGTTTTCGAAATCTAATTGCATCACGTATTTAGGCGCGAATTTCTTTTTTTCGATTTTATGCAAATCAACACCGAGTTGAACTAATTTTTGTAGAGTTTCGCTTTTATTTATATAAGCCGCGAAATTAAACGTCGGTTTAAAATAAGGCGCTATATGAGATATATCGTCGGTGCATTGTTCAAATATTGATTCCGCATCAGCGATTTTCATTGCTTTTATTTCTTTTTCAAAATCTATGTCGTGCGTAATTTTATTTATATCCAAAACTTTTACATTTTTAGTTAACGAACTGAATTTTCTTAATATATTTAATTGTGTAAAATTTCGAGTGAAAATTAATATTTTATTCATCGCGATATAGGTCTAATTTGCGATTGAGGTTAGTTTTAAAGGAGTAATATGTGGAATAAATTTAAAAATAATTTTTTTTGTGATTTTTCTATCGAATTTAGGATGCGTTGTTTATAATATAATAAATATGTTATTAAAACAAAAACTAGTATAAATATCAAAAACCATGTGTTCTTTTGCGCATTATTGATTATTAAACACAGATGTTGAAACAGTTGATTAGTAGCTAGTATAATTTAGATTTGTATTTTGTGTTTGTATGTTAAATTAATAGAATATCGTTCGGTGAAATATTTGTTTGTTTATAAAACGCATTTGCACTGGATGAAGCCACGGTTATCAAGATATATCAAAGCGCATTCGTAGCGTTAACCTCTGATACCAACGATGTGATTTTTTGGGTGGTGTAACAATAAATTAAGTTCTTTCAAAATTTGATCAATCTTTTGCGGACTATGCACTTTGTGAAGATACACTATTGTGTTCTGTGTGCATTGAATAATAATACGTGTTTTATGTATTTCGGCAATTAATTAACAATGAGTAACAAATTATCGATAACGAAACTTCGATGTGACTCGGAAAGTATTGATAGCTTTACATCAATTAATGAGCGAGCTGTCGATGAGATATCGCTAGAGTTCTTCTATAAACCTCACACGATTACATTACTTCTCGTTTCTATCGCTGCTGTCATTTATTCCGCTTTCGTCAGGTAAGATTATACAACTCATTCCCAAACCAGACATTTCTTATATTTAATTTACATACATATTTATTTATTAAATGAGTCAAATTTAATAGAAATGGGACAAGGATTTTTTGGTACCTCATACACGAAAATTATATATTAATATTATATACATTATAGATTCAGAGTTATGTATATAAATTAATCATAAATAAATATTTGTAATTCAATCTATATGATATAGCAAGTGTACTGAGTTCAGGGATCTAGCGGCGCTTACTAGAACTAGTCATATAGGGGGGTTAATATCAATTTAGTATATTATTAATTGGCACTTTTAGTAAAACATGTTAATATAAATACAATAACACTTAATAGTTTTGCTTAACTGTATTTTTTGACACGCGTGTCGACTTTGCATCACTCTTGATGACTAAAGTGGAAATACGTGTTGTTAGGTAAAACTATTAAGTGTGTTGTATTAATATGGAGATATTAATTCCAGAAACGAGGCAAACATTGGTGATAATATTTGGGCAGGAATATGTTGCGTAGTATTTTTCTTTTTGATCGTATCAGTTCTAGCGTTCCCAAATGGTCCATTTACAAGACCACATCCAGCTGTGTGGCGTATAGTGTTCGGTCTTAGTGTGCTCTACCAGCTAGCGCTGTTATTTTTGTTATTTCAAAACTATAAGACTATAAACGGTATTTTGATATGGCTGGATCCGAATTTGCAGCACTTCCATATAAATATGGATAAGGTATTGGATTTGATGGGTGTTTGTGTGATGGTTGTGTTGATATTTGGGTTTGTTTAGGAGTATGGGGTGAATTGTTCGGATATCACGTTCGAAAAGATTTGGAGTCATTTGGATGTGTTCGCGTGGGGTCACTTTTTGGGGTGGATGTTCAAAGCGATTTTGATCCGGCATATGGGTATTTTGTGGGCGATCAGTGCTATGTGGGAGATCACGGAAATTGCTTTCGCACATTTGCTACCGAATTTCGTTGAGTGTTGGTGGGACGCGATGATTTTGGATGTGCTTGTTTGTAACGGCGCTGGGATTTGGTGTGGTTTGCAAATTTGTAAAATACTTGAAATGCGCGAATACAAATGGGCTAGTATACGGTAAGTTACCATTTTTTTTTTTTTTTTGAAACAATTCACAATTACATTATTTTCGTATATTACAGGGATATACATTCGACGACTGGTAAAATAAAACGAGCTGTTCTACAATTTACTCCTGGCAGTTGGACGCATGTAAGATGGCTCGATCCCAAATGCACTTATATGCGATTTTTCGCGATGTGCCAACTGGTGATATTCTGGCAAGTCTCAGAATTAAACACGTTCTTTTTGAAGCACATTTTCGAAATGCCGCCTTCGCACCCTTTCGTCATTGGACGATTACTTATGATTGGTGTTATTGTTGCGCCATCCGTTCGGTAAAACAGTTAAATTTCATCATATACCCGCAGACATTTCATTTATGTTTTATGTTACAGGCAATATTACAGTTATGTAACTGATACCCAATGCAAACGGGTTGGGACTCAATGTTGGGTTTATGGGGCGATTATGTTTACGGAAGCGATGCTTTGCATCAAGAACGGCAAGGAATTGTTTGAGCGCACTCAAGCGATTAACATCATCGTTTGGTTGTTAATACAGATGGTTGTATCTGTTTTGTGTGTTTATGGATGTGTATTATGGCATAAATATTTCAGGGTTTGTCATAATTTTTCTAACTTACAATACAAAAAAAAATTAATAGGCAATCGTGTTTTTTTTTAAATAAGGATTTGTTTGTTATAGCTCGAAGATGAGAACTCACGTGATACGTCACCAGTTAAGGAAACCAAACAGTTAAAAGTGATTATGAATCCTAAAGGTAACAATTTTAAAACTAACACTTCTTACATTTTTCAAATCTAATCCAAATAGAATTCAATTTAATTTCAAGACAGTTGATATTCAGTAAATATTATAGGGTCTAAACATCTATTATTTGTATTTTGTTAAATAATTAAAATAAAAAAAACTTACTTTTTCATCGCAATACTTCATCTTCCACAATATGATTGATTGATTCCAGGACTCGGATTGACCTATAAATTATATTAATATTAGATTTTTTTTTGTAATGTTATCGAAATTAAAACATATATTTAAATATGCACAATTATTAAAATGTATTAAACATTCATGTATAAAAAACACATTGACAATTTTATTATACATAATGAATTAAAACATTATTGGATTTTTTAGGTGAGGTCCTAAACGCTCCCCAAGTGCCATTTACCGAAGCTGCCATGTTAGAAACCAAAAAAGAAAATTAACAACCCGGCAAGTACAATTTACAAGTTCTACACAACCCATGCTAATTTGTATAAATTGAAAGAAGTAATAATTCGTAAAATTCTTAACACAGTATTTGCATTTAGGTATTCGTTCCTTGCGAAATCAATTTGAAACGTCGTTTCATGTAAATAAAATCATTTGCGATAATTGCATGAGTTAATTTTTAAATTCATAGTTACCAGAATACTTCTAGATATTTAAAAGAAAAATAAATAAATAAAATACTGTTACCTTATCAAATATACGGACAATTTAAAAAAAAAAACGCGTTTGTAATCAAATTTGCAGTGAATAGTATCTCAATTTGTTGTTTATTTGTAATATTTATAATAAAATCAAATCACTAGTCTACAATATTTTTATATCAACTAGATTTGATAAAAATTCTAGTCTGTTAGTGGTATGATTGTTTTAAATGTTTACCAATTTATTTTTGGTACCAACTTCGGACATTTTCTAGTTTTTAAGTGATATCTTTGAATAATAAATCGTAAGATATTCAAAGGTGATGTGCATGTTCTGGGAAGAATTGAAACATTTCAATATTCAATTATAAATCATATTGATATATTTTCGAACATTTCAAACTTGACTTTAGACAAATGATAATATTTGCTTCAGTATAAATGCAGTGTGTGAATTAGATATGTTGTTTGTACACTGTTGTTAAGCGTCCTTTGTTATTTAATAAATAATGGGTTAAAAATTAAATTACTATTGTTTTCTTTGACGATTTGATTAGCAACGCAAAATGTATTATTTGTAGCGATTACATGGTTTATAAATATATTGTTTTAGAAAATGTACTCTTGTATTTATTTACTAATATGCAACAAATCTCTAGAAAAATACGCCGGTTATTTACGATAATTAACGAAAATTATATTACATTAGGAAATAAATTCAATTTAAATTCAGGAAATTCCATTCCTCGTCGGGAAAAATCTAAACGCTTAAACGAGAATATTTCGAATTCCCCTCGTTACAAGAAAAAATTCAATGATCTTGTGTTCGTACTATAGAGGGTTGAAAATCTTATCAGCTCGTTAGAAGTCCACCAAATAAATACTGCATTACTGACTTAAAGCTACTACTTGAATCGTTTGTTGGACGATTAAGTTAAAGGGATTTTTCAGCAAAACCAATAAAATTTCACCCCTACTGAAGACGAGCTTACAGTGCATGTTATACAATACGTACTTGAAAGCGCGTTATACCGTTGATAATATAAAATCGAATATGAAGAAAATTCTATTAAGCTCCATTCAGAGTAAATTGTTATAAAAGCGCTTTAGAGCTAATTGATTTTTAATATAAACAGGTAGTTTCAATTTAACTAGGTCTTTGTTTAATATGGCCTTGAATCTCGGGTATTGATGTTGATTTCAGGGTTGGCGAGCTCAATTTACATCATTACATAGTTTCACGGTTGTATGACGTCGGCATTGCTCATTACATAAATAACAGCGGTGTGCAAACGGAATGCGAAATATTTCGCGATACCAATTGAATTAATATTTATGGTGGACTTAATTGGTCCAAATATTAATTATTAAATTTTCACTTAACTTTAATTAACAGGAAAATAATTTTTCACTATTATACATATATCTCAATGGAAGCAAAATTTTTTATAAATGTAAATTGTGATTTTAAAAAATATGGGTCTTTTTGAGTAAAAAACTGGTTTAGCAGGGTTGATTTATATTCGGGTTCAGGCACCTTAAAATTCGGCGAACAATAGAACGTTAAATGCTAATGTATTTGCATGTATAGTGGGATCAATACAGGGTTGGCATTAATATATTTAGGGAATTTTAAATATATTAAATAGATTTCTAAATAAATGTAAATGTTATAAATTCATAATAAAACAGTAATAATGAGATTAGATAGTTTCTATGAAACTGTTTGTAACATTGTAGTGATTTATTCTAAAGATAAAATCGTTAAGCGTTAGACAGGGTTCAAACTTGGAACCTTCAGAGCACTCAAGCGTGAGACCCTTTCAAGTAAAGGCCTCATAGAGCGTTATTTATGTGTCTTGTCATCGTCTTTGCTTTGCTCGTATTTCGGTATGGTCTACGGCAAGGACAAATTGTTCTGCGCCCGTCGCCGAAGCAACAGCCAGAGATCGAATTTCGCTTAGGGTGTTTGGGCGAGCGCGTACAGCTGTTCAACACTGTATTATCGTTCATTTGCTTTGCGCTCGTTATCTCGCGCGCCCGTCCACCGGGTCGGTTGATTTGGAAGTTTGTTGTGTAGTGCCCGTTTGTTGATGTTGCGTGATTTTAGAGCGTGGTCCGTTTTGGCGGGTGTACTGGACGAGGGTGGGGCGTCCGTTACTTGGGGAAGTGGGCGTTGCCGGTCGCCGACCCCCGCCCAGACGGCGCGCCTCGACCCGGTCCCTCGTGTATATTATATGCGGTGCGGTACCCTCGCGGATTCAGCCCGCCTTGTCTCAAACACGTGCTCAGGCATATACTCCCTATTATAATATTCCCCAATCCCACACATGTACGAGCCAAAATAAAGCGATACAGACATGTGCTATGTTGCTGTTGACACACAATATGCGCGGGAAACCAACCAATTTCCACAGATATACTCACCACTACATTTCATAGTTATAATCTAATTATTTTCAAATTAATTACTGTACATGGTAACAGTTTCATTATGCATTTGCATATGAAGCAGACCGACACAATATCTCATATTAAGCTATTTATGAACCGGAAATGAACAGTACAGCTTTTTTTTTTAAATAATCTAAAGCGACTTAAGTCTAGTATAGAATTATAAAGACGCTTTTAAATTTTATATGTATGAGATTTAAAATTAATATACCATTTATAAGTAAAAATAAAAAAAGTTGTATTTTGATTTTTGCATGTTATTAAATGTATCGTGTTGACCCTGAAATTGGAAATGGCACTTTATGTTTGACGCGTTTTTAATAGCGACTGGTCATGAATAGATGGTTACGTGCAATATACCGTATAGCAGGCTTGATATGTAAGTCGGTAGTTTTTCGACGACAGACGGTGGTCGGTCGATTTTCCGACCCATACCCATGTCCAGGACGGGTAATAAGGATGGATAGCGTTTTGAAGGGCGGTGAATATCCAAAGAGAACTTTCAGACCTGCCCCTTACTAATGCCACAGCCCTGAAGGCAATACAAGAATACGAACGTAATCTGTTGCACCATGAACATACGCGCTCGACCTACTCTCAACTGTCCTATATAAATACATCACACTATTTTGCGCATTTCTACCACTATCAATATATTTCAGAATAAATGTTGATCATTTATCAATTATATGTATGTGATTAACGTTTTAGAGCAATTTAATGCTCTTTTGAAATCTATTTAATAAACGCTAGTTAGGTTTCAGCGTTTAAATTCTGATTAAAGACGGCTTATTTAAAAACGGCTGCTTTGCGAAAATGCGTATTTTTATTTATAAAATAAAGGTAATATAGGTTTTTAAGTATAATATGTGGATGGTGAGTTTTTAGAAATGATTTGTGGTATTAATTGGATGGGGTTTACTTTGTGTGGGGGTTTGTAATTTTTTGTGTGGTTGCTGTAGTTTGGGTAGCGTTGTTAAATGGTAGGATGTGTGTGGTCCATGCGCAGTGTGTTGAAGGGGCCCTACTGCGCAAGTGTAACTACGGCCAGGCCTTCGTCTGCCAATCGGGGCATCCGTAGTCGGTGTGCTATTCCGTATTCACGCCCAAGCCACAGTCGAAACTAGATTCCCTTTGATTTATGCTCATTACAGAGGATCATCTTCAAATAATACGTACACAGTGATCGAATTGCATCAAAAAACGTCGAAATAGTGCTTGAAATTGTGTTGTAAAGGTGACAAAGTGAGCGCGTTTCTTTTCCTGTGTGTATCGATTGCGTGGCAAATGGTGCGATGTGTTGCCGTAGCGTGCCTTGTGAAGTGAACGTTTGAGAATGTCCTCGGTTTCTGCCAATAAAGTGAAACCAGAATATACAACAAATACGTCCCAGGTGAGCGTGAATTTGATTGAGTGATGTGATCCGCACTACTCAACTAGTGTGTTTTTGGGCTGGGCATGGGATGTGGGTGTTCCTTTGTCCCGCATGTCGTAGATAGGTTGTTCCGATAAAGCCCACCCATTGAATTGCACTTTCTTTGCTACGACGAACCTAGAATCTGGACCGAGGGGTGTCGGTGCAGGGAGGTTCCCATTCCGTGGGATTGTACTACACTTACTTAACCCCCACCCTCGTCAAATCATAATTATTAAATCAACTGTTTTTGCACTGGGCCAACCAACCAACCATCTAAGGCTAGGGGTCGCAATGCATTTGTTGCGCTACCCTGCATATCTAGACACAACATTCAATTCAAACGCACTAATCTTTACAGACTCACGCAATTTACAATAATATTTATAATCTGATTCATAAATATATCAAAATCAAATCGCTTATTATTATTGTCATAGTAAACATAAATATACTCTATAATCAGGATCGTATTCAAATACTTTTCTAAACTAACAAACAAGAATAGTATCGTTTTTAAAATTTAAATCAAACCATACATTTCTATTTTTAAGCAAGTATAAAATAGTACATTTTAAGTTTTACGATGTCTAATACAAATATAAAAGCAAATTTTGTAAGAAATAAATAAATATTTTATAAAAAATTTTCAATAATGTTAGTATGTATGTATAAAAACAATAATAAAAAATAGTGCGTATCTATCAGAGAGAATTAGAATTTGTATATAAATTATAATATTTTGTTTGTAACAATTCAGGGTTGTTTGATATATAATTATTTGGGAACTTCTGTTAAGGTGCTTATAATGTAATATCCTCTATAAATTGAAACCTTGCGCACCTGTGCACACGAATTATACATTTGAATAATGCATTGACGCTACCGTTTAACACAGACCCAGCTGTCTCCAGCTCGCAACTCTAGACCTGACCCCTGCATTTCCAATTACAGAAAACTTGTAAATCTATTGATCCAGACTATAGTTCTATAGTTTTTATTTCATTTAGACAAAAAAATAAATAAACGAGTCACATATTTCACTGTCTCTGATTCGAGTTTTTCCACGTAATTTTATTGAATTATTAAAACAATTTCCATCAATAAAAATGTCATGAATATATTTCATAGAAGAAATATCTTCTTCACAGTCTAGACAGTGATGTATTAAGGTGTAAAGCTCGCATTTGTATTTTTATTTAGAAATAATATTCATTAAAGTTTATTTAAATCTATCGAACTATTGTTTTGTTTTCAAAAAATTGCGATTCCTTCGTTGTGTTTTGAAACAGGAAACTAATTTTCTTCCGTTCCACTCCCATTTACATGTCCATATGTAATATATTACATTACATTTGAAGAACAAATAATGTAATATATGAAAGAAATACTATAGTTGTGTGTTGGGATTGCAGTACATATTTTAGTATTCTTCAGCGCATGCGTATTATAATTCATTTGGTAACTAAAACAAAAGGCCCACCGTCTAGGACAATCAACCAACTCCTTCTCCTCTTGCGTTGTTGGCTGCAACTTGCAGCAAAATCGGCAGCACCGTGGCGTCCTCCGACCAGCACCACCAGCAACAATTAGCAACTTCACAACAAGTTGCTAATGAACAGCAACAACAACAACAACAGCAACAACAACAGCAGCAGCAGCAGCAACAACAACAACAGCAGCAGCAGCAACAACAGCAGCAACAATATGCTGGACTCGTATTGAATCAACTACAGATGGCTGCGGCAGGGCAGCAAATACGCCTGATTAAAAATGAAGATAATCAACCACAAGTTATTACGCTATCGCAGCTACAAAATTTCCTCCCGATGCCGCAGACAGTTGGATCAGAAGCTGGTCAATCAATCACATCATCCAGCATGTCCCAAACTCAAGCACCGGGAGGGGTTAAGACATATGTGTCCACTGCAGGCGGAGGGCAACAAGTTGTTTCTGTAGGATTACCACAACAGTTTCTTCAGGTACTTGAATACTCCAGGGTGTCAATTAATCAGAAGTTAAAATATTTTTTTAAAAACAGCAACAAGGCGCCCAATTGGTCAATGCAGGCGCAAATGGCGGACAAAATTTAACATACAATGTTATGCAGCCTATGCAAACAGTCACAGTGGATGGCCAAGAAGCGTTATTCATACCAGCCGCAATGGCTGGTGGACAACCTCAACAACTCCAACAATTATTTTCTCCTGGTGGTCAAATATTAAGAGCGCCTGGTATCCTACCAGGGAATATACTCCAAAATATGGCAGGACAAACTGTTCAACTACCTTCAGGTGATTAGCTCAAATTAAGAAGTATTCGCGACTTTTATCAACTTTATTATCTTTTTTTTTTTTAGGACAAAATGTCGCGGTCAGACCATCAATGCAACAAGTAGTCCAGTTTCCAATGCAACAAACAATCCCCGTACAAGTTCCTATAACGTCCAGTAATGGACAAACTGTTTACCAAACAGTACATTTTCCGGTTCAAGCAATTGCCACAGCCATGCCGAATATTATTCAACAAGGAAATCAAATGCAAATCATTCCACAGTTAGCACAGGTACAAAGATAATTTACTACTAAAGTGATCAAGATACGCAATTATAAATGTTAGTACTTTAACCAACAGCACCAACAACTAGCCAATATTATTACACCGAATGGACAAATTCAACAAGTACAACTTGCATCCGTTGCCCAACAACAACAGAACGTTATGGCTCAAGTTCAAGCCCAAGTACAAGCACAGGTATTTCACATTCATTTATCATTATTTGTATTTGTATAATTAAATAGATTAAAAAAAAAAACATATGTAATAATGTTTTTATTTTGTGTGTAAAGTAGGGTAAAAAAAAGAAAAATTTCTTACCTTTGTATGTAGGTTTCAGCAGCAAACTCCAATGCTCAAACATCGGGAACTTGGACGACGACGACTCCATCCACTCCAAGTGTGACTGTCCAAGCAGTTTCCAATAATATGCAAGGGAACGAGGGCAATAATAATCAAAATGGTAACCCAGTAAATCTTCTTCAAGCCGGCAATCAACCCATAACCTTCACCGGGGCAGGCGGTCAACAGTACACTGTTATCCCGGCATCAAGCATAAATCTCGGTACCCAAATACGCCATGGCACGAATATAATTCAGGTATTACACCTGAAAAAACACTTCAAGTTACTAAATTTATTCAAAGCTATACGGAAACACCATCACTGCTTTGCTAGAACGTACTAGAAAAACTCCATCTTGTCAATCAAGCTTCGCACATGCGCTCAACATACACATATACTTTTGGTTGAGCGCATCATTTAAATGAGTTTTAAACAGTTATTTAATTTTGAATATTCAATAAATAAATAACTCCCTTAAATAATTTATTATTAAAAATATAAAAAGTCCTGAATTCAATAGTCTATAAGATTACTTAATCATGTATATGAAGTAATATATTTTTTTTTATATTATGTTTCTATAGGTTCCAAATTTAAGTTCATTGCAATCAATCCCTGTCCAAAATATACCTGGAATAGGAAATGTGCAAGTAATACCAGCTAGTGCCCTACAACAATCTCAATTAGCTCTAAGTCCGATTCAAAATCAACAAGGTCCTGCCACACCAACCCAAACATCTGCGCCGACAATATCTACAGTAAGTATTACCAAGAAAATAATGGCAGGGTTGGAAAATTAATAAATTTATTTAGGTACAAACATTACCAGCCGGTGCTCAAATCATTGGCCAACACATACAACAAGACCCAAACGACCCGAGTAAGTGGCAAGTAGTGCAAAGTATCAACGCAACCGGACTAGGCATACCCCAACCACCACCGCTGACTCCTGGAATTGTCGTCAATAACACACCGGGACCTCCAGCGAGTCCTGATCCCAATCAGATGTCAGGCGAAGGAACACCAAAAGCCAGAGTAAGAAGAGTCGCTTGTACTTGTCCGAATTGCAGTGAAGGAGAGAGGTACGCGAGAAAGTAAATTAAAATAATTTTATTTTCCAAATTTTTATATATTATAAAAAACCATAAATCCATCCTTGCAATATTTTTTTTTTATATTAATAGCACAATTTTGGCCAAATTGTTAATTTAAAGATCTCGAATCCAATATAGCTTCAAAAATTATCGATACATTTCCATGTAAAGTTACGAAATTTAATGTATTATTTATTAATTTTCCAGGCACACAGACAGAAAAAAGCAACATATATGCCATATAGCAGGTTGTAATAAAGTGTACGGCAAAACATCCCATCTGCGAGCACATCTGCGATGGCACACCGGCGAAAGACCGTTCGTCTGCAACTGGCTATTTTGCGGCAAACGATTTACGCGTTCAGATGAACTGCAACGACACCGACGTACGCACACCGGCGAAAAGCGATTCCAGTGTCAAGAATGCAACAAGAAATTCATGCGATCGGACCACCTATCCAAACACGTTAAAACGCACCAAAAACAACGGATCACGGTAAGACCCACCAATGGTTAATAGAAACCGATTTTGCATTCGGGTACACATTCATTATAGGGTTGCAATTGCAAAATCATTTTTTGGTTTTCATTTTGCATGCGTTTTACATACCGTTTTTTATTATTTGTTTTGTCTCTAATCAGTCTGGCGGGGAAGAAATCGAAAGTGATAAATTAAAATGGGACGAACAAGAGCTAAGCAGTAAAAATCAAATATGGATCGCCGAACAACCTAACACTATATATTCACTTAAACAAGTACATTTTTCTCAGGTAATTGTTTTTATAAAAAAAATTTTTAATTGTGCCGAAAACTTTGTTGTTTTAAATCTTTCGTATTTCTTATAGCACAAATTCATATTCAACAATATGTGTATATTTCATGCTTATCATTTATTAGCACAGTTTAGCATTCCGATTCTTTGCTAATTTACGGTGTTATGAAATTTATTACTTACAGGAAGCGGCGACATCTACGCAATCCGTGTCTTCGGACAGCTCGAGTAACGATGAGAAAATGATGATCACTATAACAACAGAAGCTGATCAGTCCGATATGGCAATGGCCGACACCTTAGACTCGACGATGTCGAATTAAAACACATGGTGGGACATTAGAGTAATTTAGATTGTTTTATAAACAAATGAATGCTAGGAAATTATTGTGATTTTATCCTGAACTTAAATTAATTAACATTCAGTACTTTAAAAGTATCTTTGTAAGTAATAAATTTTTCAATTTTATAAATAGTCGTCGAAAATTATAATATTATCAGGGATACAGATATAAATTTTAAAATAATACAACCCTGTATAATACTGCCGTGATTTATGCCTATTCTATTAATAGCAAAATTTTATTTAAAAAATGCGATTGGCATTTTAGCTCTAAAACGTAACCAATTTGACTAAATTATAAAAAATGGAGACGTTTTGGAATGTACTATTTGTAAAAAAAGCACTTATTATATTTCGAGATATTTAGCAAATTATTTTAGAGATTTATTGGAACAACGAATGTTTACTTAACAGAATCTAAACATATTTATTGATAGATGATTGGTGCATATTGTTGATGCTTAAAAGTGTTATTGTTTCGTTATGTAATATTATACTAATTTTATCATAAGAACTATAGCCGAATGTTTCAACAACTTGTATGTTTCCAGGAAACATGTAAAAATAAATTGTAAATTTACTTATTTAGCGCTGTTTAAATTTTATGTGTTAGTTTAATACTATAGAGAAATGTATATAACACCTTTTTTATATATTTAAAATATATTTTTTATACTAATTCAAGTTTTATTGACTTTTAATTTCACTTACATCAAAATCTTCAACCGCCACTGCGCCATATTGGAACAAGGAAAGGCCGCGTCCCAAATTCTCACTTAAGTCTCTAGTGAGTACCTTCTTATATATATGATAATTTGAAAGCTTGAGCATATAATAGGGACACATATTTTTTAAATTGTTTAATATTTAATAAATTCGGAATTTATTAATGTATCATGGGAAAATATAATAATTTTCGAAAAGTAGATTTTGGAGGTGCCGGGTATCGATCCCGGTACCTCTCGCATGCTAAGCGAGCGCTCTACCATCTGAGCTACACCCCCTGTTGTATTATGGGGTATAACAGTCCCTAAAAATACTTTAGTTAGATCTATAAATTAATAATAAATTAATGTATCTAGTTTATTGATCTAAATAAAGGAATTGGGGTAAAAGTTATAAAAGACTAAGGTCCCACCGAGATTTGAACTCGGATCGCTGGATTCAGAGTCCAGAGTGCTAACCATTACACCATGGAACCGCACTAAAGGGTTGTAAATTTTAAAAATTGCTAAATTAAATATACACATAACTAAATAATAACAAATAAAAAATACATTTTTAATAAACTCATCCCTAGAATAGGTCAACTGAGTTGTGGTGGGATTAAAAATTTCTTAGATTGTCGATATGATTTCTATTAAGAAATAAAATTAGACTTAGAGTTGAATTAAAAATGTATTTTAAAAACAGATTTATTTCTAAATATTTTTACAACAATCATTCGAACAATAATAGAAAAAACAAAGGCGTCTTCCGACTCGATGGACATATACAATGAAATTCCTCAGAAAATTATGCGAATTCTTTTCAAATTTGTACAAGATATGTTAGATAAATTAAAACAAAAACGTTCATTATTAAATACCTAAATAGGAACACAGTAGAAACGTGAAGAACAACGTAATAACAATGATTACAATTGTTAGCCATACTGGTATCGTCTCTGTAAAAATTATAAAATTTATAAAACAAACATTTTTTTTTTTTTCATATACTCACTTCTATAAGGTACATTGTGAATGCAAACTCTATTATCAACAGAAATTGATAAAACTGCAGCTTCCGTTACACTAGACACTGTATGATTGTCAACGACTGGCAAAAATTCTAAACCAGTCACAAACATGGAATGAGCACCTGGTATATTTAATACACGCTGTAATTAATTTTAAAATATAAATTATTTTTTATCTGCAATAAAACACCTTATAACATATTAGGCGCGTGTGTGTGTGTGTGTGTACAAAGCGAAATTACCTGTAAACTAAAAGCAATAAAAATCGAAACAGAACCACTATACATAGTACCAACAGCAACAAATCGCCCATCATCCCTAACAGCTAATGCAGATAAACATTCGTCAATAATAACAGCGCGTTTAAGAGCGCCATCATCCGGCGACCACTGTTGCAGAAAACCTTTCTGTTTACTACCGCGAGTGATCGGGTTGGCAAGCATATAAAGAGCACTTATTTTCTCGTTTTCAACGCGTCCAAAACGACACCTCTTAAAACAATACTTAACACCTTCTGGTTGAGTCCAAACTAGCCGATTCAACTCTTTCCCTGACGTATAATTCCACAAAATCGCCAAACCATCTTTGGCGATCGTCAATAAATGATTGTTATACGGACTAAAATCCATATCATCTAATTCTTTCGTGTGTGCTTTTAAAACGTGACCTGGTTTCATACTAGGAAAACCCCAAAGTCGGACGATCCCATCCGTTCCACCAGTCGCCATTAGTTTACCATTCGGACTCAAACGGACTACGCGTTGGATCGGCTCGTCTGGTCCGAAATCCGTTTGGATACTGTCTTGTGGTTTGATCACAAATTTTAAGCGTTTATTGTTTTTGTTATCGTCTGTTTTCGTTTTATAACTGTTTTTTCGCTGCCGTACCGTACTAGGTTCCGATTTTTCTTCGTTTTCTTTCTCGCTTACAACTACTGATTGTACATTGTATAATTGACAATGGCTTTCTTGGCCAGCAACCAAATAGGAATGTCGCGAATCACTGAATGTCGCACAGTTCATTACCACACTAGGGCCAGTCTCATGTCTTATCACTTCTTCCGCTATAAATCGATCACCATCATGCGAAATTTCGAAGATCTCCTACAATAATCATGTCTTATAATTTTATTAAATCATCGATTTAAAATAATTACAAATAAATTTTTTAATAAATTGCACAAAATTATACATTAATAACAATAAAAATTAATGTTAATTAAGGATTTATTAAGTTTATTATTTTTATAAAATACAAAAAAAAGTGCATAAACATTTAGTTTTATTAATTGCCGATACTGCTCCATTACTAAGTTAAACCCTGTAAGTCAGTGACGTCATAATAGGACATAAGCAATATTGTCAGTATAGACTCTTGCATATTAAGTGTTAATTTTTTTTTTTTTGAATTAATGTTAAATATGCGATAAAGCTGTTTATTAATTGCCGATACTTGTCCATTGCTAAGTTAAACCCTGTAAGTCAGTGACGTCATAATAGGACATAAGCAATATTGTCATTATAGACTCTTGCATATTAAGTGTTAATTTTTTTTTTTTTGAATTAATGTTAAATAGGGGATACAGCTGTTTATTAATTGCCGATACTTGTCCATTGCTAAGTTAAACCCTGAAAGTCAGTGACGTCATTATAGGACATAAGCAATATTGTCATTATAGACTCTTGCATATTAAGTGTTAATTTTTTTTTTTGAATTAATGTTAAATAGGGGATAAAGCTGTTTATTAATTGCCGATACTGCTCCATTGCTAAGTTAAACCCTGTAAGTCAGTGACGTCATAATAGGACATAAGCAATATTGTCAGTATAGACTCTTGCATATTAAGTGTTAATTTTTTTTTTTGAATTTATGTTAAATAGGCGATAAAGCTGTTTATTAATTGCCGATACTTGTCCATTGCTAAGTTAAACCCTGTAAGTCAGTGACGTCATAATAGGACATAAGCAATATTGTCATTATAGACTCTTGCATATTAAGTGTTAATTTTTTTTAATTTTTGAATTAATGTTAAATAGGGGATGAAATTGTTGAGTAAATAAATAAATAATAACACAAAAACAAGTAAATAACCTTAAAATAACAAACATAAATTGAATAATTGGTTTATATATAGACATAAAACAATTATAGTTATTGATTAGTAATATAGAATAATTAATAAATACCTACAAAACCATTTGCAACCCCTGTTTTGGACGAGCCACCACCTCCAGCGACTAAAACATGTCGATGCGTTAGCATTTGTAGCGTGTACAATGGAAAATTAACGCGTGCCAAAAGGCCGTCTTCATTACGTCGTGTCGGCGGCATTTTTTCTTTCGATCGAACAATTTAGTATATTTACCGTTTCTCACGAAAACTCCACGTATCTCATCGAACGTGTTGCAAATGTTGAGTGGTGGGGAGAAATGTCATAGACAGTGCAGTGTTGCCTACAGAACTACAACACTAGTGTCGCGGAAAAAAAAATTACTAGTGTAGTGATTTAGGGAAAAAAGTGGAAAGATTTTGTTTTCAATAATCATTCATATTATTTTATCAGTTATACTATGAGTAAACAGTATTTAAATTGTATTTGAAAGTGGATGGTCAATCATAATATTAAGTTTATTGAACAATGGTAAGTTATCTATCAACAATCACGCTTTGTTAATTGTTTTTTTTATAATATATAAAGTAAGCATTTACAATTCAAGACGTTTAAGGTGTTTTTATAACGTATACAATAATGATTATATGAAACTACAAACGTAAATATTTGTGTTAAGTGCTGCCATCTATTGAGTCATTTATGTACTAAGTGGTGTCAAAATTGTTTTAAGCTTTTAGTTGCTGTAGTGTTTATTAGTTATAAGAACGACTAAAATCAATCAAAGTATGATATACTAATTGGTTGTTGGGTATTTTATCGAAATAAAATGAGTAGTTTATTTAAAATTCGTACGGAAAATGGCTCGTGCCAGGCTTGTCGTATGTTTATATTTAATTCATAGACAATGATTTATCGTTGATTTTAAAAATGTATGATATCAGCGATATTTGTTTTCAATTTAATACTGAACTAGAAAATATTATATAGAATTGAGATTAGTTTCGTTTTGAAATGTTCATGTTGTTTTCGTTCGAATTGACAACATTGCAGTTGTTTTGCATGTGTTGTAGTAGCGGGGCAAATGGCCTTGGTCAGTTTGCAAATTCATAACGTACCTTTGTAGCGATCACTTCCCGATCAGCTGATCATCATGGTGAATAAATCGCGACAAGTGCAAAAATACAAACGTACTGTTTAACGATAGATGTAAACCGTGATGGGTTTCGCGTTTTAATGAACGAAAATGTGCGATTTTATTTGTGAGCTGTGTAAACCAGTGACACGGTGAAATGGTAAGGGTTTTTCTTGAGTATAAATGGTGTACGGTCGTTTATTTACCGTCGTATTGTCAGTGTTTCTTTGTTGTGCCAAAAATCGTATACGCTTATTGCGTCACGTTATACTATATTAATTGTTTCACACATTATCTTCGATATTATTTAGCCGCGGATGTCTTGTAAACAAATAACAATAATTATTTATTTGTATGTCTGCTTTTATATATATATATATATATTTTTAATAAACTTTAATAATTTCGTTATTTATTATTATGTTATGAGTTGTTTACACATTTTCTCATCGAAACACAGGTGTTGATAAAAATATTTATCTATTTCGTTTAAAATATGAATGATCTGATTGCACTTTATTGTTTTGTTATTTTTACCCATTATACATTTATAAATATATCAATCATACATTTATTACATCTCACATATATTTGAGATTTAGAAACATATTACTCATTTATCACCTTAACAGCGCAGTTTTTGATTTCGACGTAAATTTGTTTGTTTACTTGGCACTTGGTTAAACATTTCGTAAAATCTTCCAATACTAATTACACATATACCAAAATTTCCCAAATGTGTACTGAATTTAAAAAAAAAAAAATCTAAACTATAATACTATTAAGTCGAGAAAATTATCTATAAAAACATGCGCCGTAAAATATAAAAGTTTAATAACGCATTAGACCTCTCATAAAAACGGTAGCAAACCACCCTTTTTTTTATAATTTAACACGATTGATATTGTGAGTATTTTTTTTGTAATTGTTCTAGAATCGCCAGTAATATTTATAAAGCAAAGGTTTTGAACAAAATTTGAAAATGTTGTACATATTCCATGTAGATACGGGTACTATGATGACTTTTGATATGAACCTAGCACTTGAAAGGTAAGCTCTACTTAATTGTCTTAAAAACATATTAAACACTGTTCTTAAATTGTTACGATAATATTAATAAAACAATTTATAAATGATGGAAAATTAATTGTCTATTTCGCAAATTTACCCAACATTTAATTTCATAGTAAAATTCTGAATAAAATAATCTTATTAATAGGTTATTAACATATTGATATACGCTACAAATTTATATAAATAATTATCCTTATCTTTGAAAGGCGAACAAGTTTATTTTTTAATATTTCAATCGCCGCTTGAACTAAATTTTAATAGTTATTTCAGTACAATTATACGTAAATATCTTGTTATTTGAATAACGTTCTCTTTGGTTTTACCCAAATATTAATTACAACAAACAATTAGTTTATTGCTACATAAAAAACATTACACGCTTTCTTGAACAAAATGACGAAATCTACGAAAATAAATCTTATTTAGTACAGACATTAATTACTAGAAAATTACATTTGTAAAACAAACCTTGATCATACATTTTTTTAGCGTTGGTTATTAATTATTACATAAATGTTTTGTTATAATTAGACATGTGCATGCTCTATATTACAAGTGACGAAAAGTACTATAATTATTTCGTACAATTTTTTTATTATGACGCAAAACAAACTCAATGAACTTCACCTTCAAAATATATGAGTTCGGTGTACTATAACAATTACTTTATAGATTAATTTTTACTTAATTAAATATTAAATAAAAAACTAATACATGGTTTTTTTGTTGTTACAAATAAAACGCTTTGTTGGTGTTTATATTTTATGCGATTTATTACAGCGTGTCTCACTTACAAACTGTAATAGACAACCAATGGCGAATCCCTAGTGATAAACAAGTACTTTTAGTCAGTGGTGGCGAAAGCCTAGATCCAAATGCTCGAGTATGTAGTTACTCAGCGGGTACGGATACGAATCCGATTTATCTATTCAGTAAATCGGTGATCGAATCGACAAACCCGCCGACGCCAAGTATTGATCTTGGCGCCGATCTAGATCTTAAAGAACAAGTTGAGGCGTCTTCGAATATGCCAGCTACGTATAGTACCGTGGTAGCACGTGCTCAACTTGCGCAACAATTCCATGAATTGGCACGGGAACAAACCAAGATATGCGAGAAACTTGTGCACGACCAACACTTGCAACAGCAAGGATGGGCGGCCGTTGTTGCGAACCTAGAGGACATCACTGCCGAATTTAAAATCAGATCTGAGAAGTTTCAACTGAGCTTCAAACAGTATATGGATATGCGGGTGTCTTATTTAGAATTCTTAAAAAAGTAATTCATTCTCTATTTAATTACCGAACGTAAAAGATACTTGTGCTCATTCACCGTTAAATTTAAGCAATTTATTCAAAACATTTCACTGTTATTTCTGATTGTTTATTATTGTTATTTTGCCTGCAGCTACCTTATTTACATATGCAATTTTTTTTATAAAATATTAAATTAAAATAACGGCTCTATACATTTTCTGACATAGATAACAAATTAACTGTCTTCCTGTGATGGATTATATTTAATTTTAAACATATTGAAATTTGCTAAAGTTAGCAATAAGGGTTGAAATATATTAATCTATTTTTTAACCTTTGCGAATTAAAATGTCAAGTATCTTATTAAATATGAATTAAAATTACTCTTAGTTATGATAAATATATATATATATATATATATTTTAGTTTCAATAATGATCTTTCAACACTCTCAAAAATCCCAATATTACCCGCCTTGCAAATCGATGATCTGATTATTGAAGAAACAACGGCAATATGTGATAGAACCACTGAACCAACAAACGCCGACGACTCATCATTGCCCACCAGCAATCATAACAAAAACATTACGCTATTGCAATGGATCTCCTCAGCCGACAACCAGAGTTCACTGGACCAGGTTGCTGAACAGTGTTCGCGTGGTTTAGAGCAACTGGACGGTCGTGTCGTTGAGACGTTATGCGCAGATGTTCGAACAGCGTTAGACTCGGCTAACAACGCGCAAATGAAAGAAGTCAAAGGATTAGGTGATCGGTTGTATGGTTTAGAGCAATTAATGTGTGAAAGTAAACGATATGTTCAAGAACAGAGTGATTTAGCTCAAGCTTTTTTACAAGTAAGTATTTCATATAATTGGAATATAGTTCATTAAACCATCACCAGGGCGGCGTATTTCATATTTAATGCACTTGTAGACTAACTAAATATTTTGTTTTAGAATCAAAATAGAGCAAGTAATCTTGGTGATGCGTCGATATTGCCTGATTTATGCGCGTCACACCGTCGCCAGTTACTGGTAATGTTAGAAAATCACCAACGATTGCGTGATATAAGAAGAAGGTGCACAAGAGCGAAAGAAGAATTAAGCGTTAATTTATATCATAGATTAAAGTATAAGTTGTGTATGTGTATTTAAAATTGTATTTAATGTGTTTTTTTTTTTTGACTTGAAGGTGGATTATGTACGTAGAAAACTTAATATTAGAAACAGATCACAAATTAATGATATACCATGAGAGTTTGAAACGATTGCGACGTCATGTAGAGATCATACAACAAATTCATTTAGCGCCTGCAATGTATTTAAACGCAGTAGCTGAAGTAGTGAGAAGACGAGCGTTTTCCCAAGCTTTTTTATTGGTTAGTCTAATCGAGCCGCAAATCAAACATGTTAATCACAATTAGAATTCTAGTGGGCATCTGAGTTAGCTTGTCATATTTTAACAATACACAACGATGAAGTGTCGCGACGAAAAGATTTCCAAACGCAATTCGAAGGGCACTTCTTAAATTCTTTATTCCCGGGCATGGACGATTTGCCACCGTCGTTTGCCACCCAAGCACCTTCCATATTCGATTCACGTCTACCAAAATTAACGACGGATGATATCGAGAAACTTAAGTCTGATTTACCCGAATTAACGCAGACGTTGTCGATACCAGATGTGTCGGCGATCGCGCAATTTTTCTTTGTTAAATCACTAGGGGAAAAGGATAAAGTCGATGAGCGAGGCGTTGAAGAGAAACTGGTGCAGGCTGTTACCGATGTTGGATTGGCAAGTAATTTAGATCGAGGATTATTAAAACCGGCGGGTAGCGAACCGTGTTTAGCTGCACATGCTGGGTTACCACATCTGAAGGACTTAGATAAGTTAGTTTTTTTCTCATTTTTATTAAGGTCGAAAATTTAAATTGAGTGTTATTTAGGGGCTGTGAATCCGAAACAGATACAGAAGAATTCGAAAAAGTTGGTCAGAGTCCATTAGAATTACAATTTGAGTCAAAGAATGCAGTATCGCCGCGACCAGGCACTCAAGACGCTTCAACTCTAACAGAGGTTGGTGGTCACATATCCTGTATACCTCCTAAAAAACCACCCCGAATGTTCCTAAAATCGACCATAATCGAAACACAAATAAACAAATCAAAAACACCCCAAAACACAACCAAACAAAGCCAATCTCTTGCCGCTGTGCTTCCAATCTCACCGTGCCGTGAACACAACATAAAAACAGTTGATAAAGACGAGACTGACTATCTCGGCAAGGAAGAGATTGGTTTTATGCGTAAATCTATCTCGTTGACCTCGCCCCCAACTCAGTGTTCCTCTAAGCTTTTTTGTCCTGAGTTTTTGTCCCCGTCGTCGCCCTGTTCGTCCCAGGGCCACCCACATGCGCTTGAGTTTGTCACCGATGAGTTTTATATCGATGAATCGTTACCTTCGAGCTTAAGCATCGAAGGAACCACGCAATCGCAAGGGGAACTCAACCGACAACTCGAACAGGCCAACAATGTCATTGCTCTGTTTCAGGTATACTCATTCGATCAATATTGTTGAGCATCTTATTTTATTATTTTCTTTCTAAATAGGAATTCTATTTTATTATTTAGATTAGTACAGGTCCTACATTTTATTTCAAAAGGTCAACAGATCATTTATTATATATATTGAGGCTGTTACATCACATATACGCATGTATAAAAAACACGCTTACTCAATTTGTTTTTAACGATTTTTATTATTTATATGCACTATTTATATTTAACACTTAACACACATATTTTGCAATTTGCATGCTTTTTTTATATGTTGAACATTTTGCTATCGTTACAAGTATAAATTCCAACTTATCTGCATACTTACTAGTTATTTCATAGGTGACCTGATAATTATGCAGATAAACAATTACATACTTAACATTACCACGGATGATGCACATTTTATTTTCGACAATTGCTTCTTAATATTTTATTTTTTATTTCAGAAACATTTTACATAAGGTGGCCCTGAATCCCATCCCTTACATATCTAAAACATCCTAATCGATTTTATTATTATTATCATAAAAAAATTTAACAAAATTGGGCTATATTGTGTTTTTTTTTTCTGTTTGGTGTTTTTGATAAACTAGTGTTAGAATAATTATTTTGAATATAACTTGAATAAAAAAATCACACATGAATTCAAAATAAATATTCCCGACTTATAAAACTTTAATAGTGCACTAGTTAATTTTTATGTTGTGCTAATATGTTTGTTAATACTCTACTAAAATCAATAGTGTTAGTTTGTTAGTTGAATTGAATAAATTTCAGGATAATCTAATCGCATCAAAAACGGAAAGCGACAAGTTAAAATCGTTGGTAGTACAAATGGCCGTACTCGCGCGAGAAGCAATGCAACAATTACGCACTGAATTAACAGAGCTCCGCACACAACTATCCACTGAACGTGGTGCAGTGCGTAGCCATTGCTGCGACTTGACAACGCACTGGAACCAATTGCGCACCGAGTGCGAAACGCGCGAACGTGAATCGCTGCAACGGCTCACCGTTGATCACGAACTCGAGCAAAGCGATTTGAAGAAGTTGATTCAGTGCAAAGTGGAAGAGATTCAGTGTTTGCGCAAAGAGAACCAGTATTTGGAGCAATCATTGCATAAATCTCGCGAGGAGAATCGCACACAGAAAAATGAGTACGATAGGGTATTGGTACAGAGGGCTAATAACTGTGATGAGTTGCGGCAACGGGTGGATGGGTTCGAGGACGAAAAAGAGAAAGCTGTGAAAGAAGCCAAGGATATGTTAACGAAAGAGTACAAAGCAGAGTTGGAGTCGATAAGGTTTTTATTCCTATTTATATAAAGTACTCCTATTTAAAAATCGATTGATTATGTTGAATTTAGGTCTCGTTTTAAATTATTACCGCTAAAGGATAGAAGCCCGTCAGATTCTAGTCTAGAAAAAATAGATCATAATATAATAGATGTATCAAAACATTCAGAAATTGTACAACAATTGAGGGATGATCTCGCAATGGACAAAGAAAAGGCTGTGACTGAAGCTGTGGTCGAGGTATTATAAAAAAACACCGCAACAACACATACAAAATTACAGTAGTTATATAATCTTAGGAACGTGCAAGATGGCAAACAAAATTAGAGCAAGAATTAACACAAAGTAGAATTAGGAACGAGCAGGAGAAACAGGTGTTGTTTAACGAAGCAATGCGACGAGTGGTCGATGAGAAAGAGAAACAAATCGATTGTTTACGGGAACGGGAAGCAGCATTAAATCTAGAATGTATTAAATATAAGAACACCATACAACAGTTGACCGAATCGGAAAGTGAGAGTAACAATTCGGTGCTCCTGGAACGCGTCGAGGCGTTAGAACGGGATAAATGCCAACTGGAAATTGAATTATCTCTGGAACGATCGAAACATTTAGGCGATTTGCCACAAGTCGATTTGGCAGCTTCCGTCGCAGGTTATTTTTAACTCTAAAATAAGCTTTGCTTTTATTCAATAACATGTAATACCCGAAAATGTCCCAAGTTGTACATAATAAATTATGGTAGATTTCCCTACACTAGCAGGAATTTTTCTATATATTATCGCTATTTTTATATATATTTAAAAACTGTCTAAATATTTAATATAAATCTATATTATAGTATACGAAGGGAAGTGTGATGCAGCCACAAGCCCGACACGTATGCGTGATAAATTAACGCGTAGTCAAACGAATTTGATCCAGGCTGGTAGGATCAATATTGCGTCATGCAATACTGGCGATCCTGTACTGGTAGTGTGGGACTCAGTTTACCAAAATTATGTGATACTTCAAGAGAGTAGTGTACTTTTTTTTCTGCACTCGGATTGTGTGGAAATATTAGGCCTCAAACCAGCTGCGTACGATTCACAACGTAAGCTTTACTCAACGGCTGAGGTGCTAGAGAAAGAATATTGTCATGCGCGTAAGGTAAACCATCCCCAAAATAAACTCTAAAAAGAAATGTGTATTAATATATTAGATAATTACAGGCTGAAAATAGGTATCATGTGCCGAAAGGTACAAAATTTTATAGGATAAAAGTGAAACCATTGCCTCACTCAAAAGACTTGATGCGCAGTCAACATCCGTGTTGCACACATGCGTCGATCTTGGCCTCCATGAGCCAAAGCCAATCGAACGAGCAGGCGTCTTCGGTCATTTTGACCACAGTTATACCGGAAAGCCAATCGGTACCAACATCACCGACAAAAGATGCTAATTCCGATATGTCTTCATCACAACAATCAGTCCCTCCAAATATATAAAAAGAAAAATCTTTTCAACGGTTCATTTATATAGAAAAAGCAAAACAGGTTTGTTTATATTCATTATATTTGGATATTCTATTTCTATTTGTTGATATTTCGTATACAAAAACACCATACTAGTTAGGGAAATTATAATGCGAAAACTAATTTATTTCGAACAATTTCGTCGAAGCACACTGGATGCGTGCACTGTTATTATTTGATACTTGAGCTTATATGAAATTTGATGATTTTAGTATTCACGTAAATTCGAGTAAAATTGAGTTTAAAAATAAAGAAAAAAAAAAACGCCATTCTAGCAGCTAAAAGTACGGTTTAGTTACGAAAAACATTTAGAAACGATTGGTCGATTTGTCTTTTGAACTCAAATAAATACGTATTTTATATATAAAGAGTTGATTAGACGAAGCTTCAAGTCTAAAAATGCACTATAGATATTTTAACAATACGTATAGGTTTTATCTAGCTGTAATTGTTCAAAGGCTTAGCTCCTTTACCTATAATTAATTATTATTGAGACTATGGCCTTACACAATTGAAATGAATCAAAAAAAATCTAAGTGCAGGTTCTGATATGAATGCGAGTATAAAAGTTGGATGATTTTATAGTATTTATTGTTTTCGTTAGATTTTCTTTATTACAGTGACCAGTTACGATTAAGTTCTATAGACATCACTTGATTTATTTATTTTTATGACATTTTATTTATCAGATTTTTTTTTTTAAAAAGCTATAATAAAGCGGGTACCATTGCTAAAGCGCGTGTAATATTGCAATATAAGTTGCAAATAATATAGATATTTTGTTGAGTTACTGCGTAATTTGACAATGACAACTATTAGAATGTTATTAAAAATACATTTATATCTAAAACAAATATACATAGATTTGAGGACAGCTCAATTTTAAAATCGCGTTTAATACCAATAAACTAATATAAATTTAGCTGTAGACATATATATATTATTATAGAAATTATATATAATTTAGTTGTCATTGTCTTTGAGTGTCAGCTTATCCTTAAAATTAGTTTAAATAATACGAAAGTGTACAAAATTATTCGATATTTTATCCCCGGCAAATCTATTCGAATTTAAAAAAATATTGTTATTTTTGATAAATTTTAAATATAACCAGAGAATATATTTAATCAAATTTAAATTTTCGTTGGTATACATAATCATGACCTGACCGGACCAGACCAAACCAAACCAAACTATTCATATAGTCGGTGATATTGAAGCAGGCTTGTAATGTCAAATGTGTGTATTTCCCATACAAAATCAATCAATTTTAGTTACAATTCATCAATAATAACTCATTTTGTAACGTATTTAGCATAGATGAAACAGTTAAAATAGTAACCTATTTATGAAATTAGACAGTTAAATTGAAACATATTCGATAAGGGTGAGCTGATAATGTAAGTATATTGATTTGTGATAGGTTTGATTGAAAAATTGTTTGTATATAATTTGATATCTATTTGAAAACAAAACATTAAACCAAGTTCTAATGTTGTGATCGGTGCAAATAATTCACAATATTGTAAATATATCTAAATTTGTACTTGAAACTCTCGTTAAACACGAAACTTAAGTTGTTTTAAGACATACCAAATCATATTTAGCGAACAAATATAACAGAAATGCGAAGCGATTTATAAAATAATATTAAAATTTGGATTCTTATGAAATTTTTGATACGAAAATTACGTTTAATTTTATCTTAGGTTTACTAATAAATCGTTTGCATTTCTATAAATTCGAAAAAATGTCTTTCATAAACTTGAGTTTCATGTTTGTTGAACTAGAGTTTGGGTTGCAAGCAATAGTGAGCAAAAAAGTGAGTATTTGCATTATTTATTAATGATATGAATAGGTAGATTTATGAATTAAACATTTTTGTACGATAGGTACTTGCTGTTTGTGTCCTAGTACATAAGATTTCTATAAATATTTTATTCAAGTATAAAATTAATAATGTTTATATATATACTTTGTGCTGGTGATCTTAAAAAAAATGAAAAGTGAGATATTGTTAGTTTTACGTTAATATTATTCATGAAGAAGTAAAAAAAATCGAGCACCGAATACTGTAATATTGTTCAATTTAAAACAAAAAAATATATAAACGCTTTCGTTTTTAATAATAACCTTCACAATTAAATTACCCCAATTGTCTCTAATATATTCCCTAAATCACAAATATTACTTAAAAATCCACAAATCCTGCACCAATTGTGTGAAAAATAGGGAAAATGATTTGGAATATTATGTTTATTATTTAGCGATTTATTTTCAAACAATGTATTGTATGCATTATTCACAACGAATCATCTTAGAAGTAGATTGGTTTATATTTGTCAATTTAGCAACTAGTAATTTTGGAACAATATTATTACAAATTATTCAATAATGTACCAAAGTGAACGTTGAAAATATAAACCATGTATCACAAATATCTTAATTCATATATGTACAATTTTAAAATCTAAATTCTACGAGTTACAGAAGACTCAGTTTAAACGTTGTATTCATAAACAATTTTAAAGGTGCTCGCTAAATTGTGAGGGTAGCAAGGTGCATTTGATATATTTTATAACTTAAAACGCATTAGATAAACAGATATTAAAATTTGATTTAAAAGCGCTTTTAAAATTCTATGAATACGAATAATCACCATAAAATATTTTATTACAAGTACCACTATCACTGGCGGCGGTACACGCTAAAATACCTATAATAACGTACTAATGCATATTTCCGCTACCAGGTCGCACTTAAAATGCTGTTTGGTGAATTATTTCATGACTTGTTTAAAACTGTATCAACTATACTAATCGGTGGAAGGCACATAGTATTATACTATTTACATGTATGTCCCGTTACATCCATTACTGATTCGTTAAAATATTAATATTTTCGTATTCAGTACTAGGGAAATGTGTATTTACTGGTACAGAACACTGCATTCTATAATCAATCTCATTAATTACTTCCATACTATCATTCAAAGTAATTTTACTCTCATATGAAAGATTACTATAGTCGACATAATTCGGTAAATCCAAATCAACTAAATCGTTTTTTTCTTGCACTCTAATATCAACTGGGTATCTATAATTAACATTTCTAAACTCTGCATTATTAAAATTATCTGGGTAAACCTGCAAATTGTCCTCATGCCCATAAAAAATCCGCGTGTCTGAGATGATATCCGAAAAGCTTTGTTGCGACCGGTAATCCGGTTCGAAAGTAACAGTATTATTAAAGTAACCATTTTCCGAGTTGGGTTTACTCGGGTATTTACAATTTTGGGACAAATCATTAATTTTCGTCTCGAGATTAAAATGCAATCGTTCTATCTCAACACTAGTGTTCACATTATTATTTATCGACACATCTCGACTATCAGGTGATTGGTTTAAGTACATTCGACTACAAGAACTATTATTACTATCATCATTTACAATGTTCAGTTGTTGTTGCGTTTGCAACCAATACTCTTCATTTTTAAACTCTCGGTGTATCGTACCGGATCCCAAGTCGAGTAAAGTCGGTGGTGAACGAACGATATCGCTTTGCTGCACTAAGTAATCCGGCCGCAATGGTTGGTCCAACTGGAATATTTCTTCAGGCTGGAATAAGTCAGCTGTAAACGAACTGAAGTCGTATTGAGCTGCTGGAGTCGATTGATTCTCTTGGTAGTTTGTTTGGTTTTGATTGTTTGATTCCGGTGACCAATACGGCTCATATGTTGGTTGTTGGTAATTGGTCGGCGAATGGGGTAAATATGGTTGGGACACCACTGTTTGGTAACCACACACGCATTCAAATGGCGGACAGGAACACGAAAAGCCTAAAATACAATTTTGTATTTATTAATTTTTACGTTAATAATACATATATTTTCATATATATATATAGAGAGTAAATAAATTCCAAATTACCTTTTTCTTGATCTGCAATTAATGGCGGGGGTTGGTCACTTCTAGTTATTGAATTTTGTTCGCAATGCCGTTTTGGTCCTCGTAAAGACATTAACTGTAATCGAAATTCAAATTTTATATAAAGGGTTTTCTGACTCTATTTAGGGTATTTTGTTATTATTTTATGCAACAAATGTAATTTGTGGTAAAATGATATATGTAAATTTCAAAAACCAATCAAGTATTAATTGAACAACAACCGTAATTAAGAAAGATGTACTAATTGTTATATATTGCTGTTCACCATGTGTGGTCCAGTTTATTATGAATACTCTTTTATAAAACAAAGAAGGCGGTACCGAGTATATTTTCTACTGCAGGTACACTCAATACAAAACGAACCTAGTAATTAATAGAAATGATGATCTATGTAATTAATAGTTGATTATTGATTGAGTATACACTTCTAGGCACGCGTTGAGAAAAGATACTTTTACTACTTCAGTATTAATTACGTTGACAGGATAAATAGTTTACGAATATTTATTACTAAAAAATCTACCTTTGTTCCTAGAGCAGCTTCTCGCGCGAGTAACACCGCTAATCCTCGCACTCTCCTTCCCGTCCCTAAGGACCTCCTAGCTTCTGAAGTACTTTTCGCTTCTGGCCGTGGATGATCATGCACTCCTTTCGCTTGGAAGAAAATCGCATGGTCTGTATGTCGCCAGAAATGCGTCACTGGGTACCCACAGTGACCACGGCACGCTAATATCTCCAATCGACCCGTACACGCTCGATTCGGACACGGCTTTCCTAACAATCAAATCGAGGTAAGTTATTTCTGAGGGAGGGACTTCTATAAATTGTATTTGGACTTTTTGTAAATTTTACTGAAATATATGTTTACCTTGTTGCTTTTTGCGTGCTTTGTCACAAATCGCTGGTCTTAAATGTACTCGTTCGCCTGAGGGTAACACACATCGCAATGAACACACTAGGACGCCTAGGCAACTTTTTTTTAAAATGTGCACGTTGTGGTTGTTCGTATTACGCATTGCCCAACCACTCGCGTGTCTTTTTGCTTCTTCACTATTCGCAGGGTATACCAATCTGTAAATTATTTCTTATATATTTTCGTGATAATACGTAAAAAAATTTTGTGTGAAATAAAAAATGTATAATACGAAGACTTAAATGAGTTGATTGGCTATTGGGATTATAAGTGGTTTGGTTTTAAATGTAATTTAATGGAGCCGACGCTTCAGAAATTTATCTACGATTGTTAACAATGTTAAGGACAGAATACGCATTGGTTGTTACATGTGTAACAAGTTGTTTACCTGCAGTGACCATCTGCCCACTCGCTCCACGCGTCAAACTCACTTATCCGCGGTACGGAACTATCGTTGATGTCCCAGTCCGCGGTTGGACTTGCCGCTGAGTGCGACAGTGGCCGGCATTGTACACTCATCGCCGGTGATGCTGATCTATGCCTAAAAAAAAAACATAAATAATTTTATTAAATCACCCCTAATTTATAGAGATAATAAACCTATACTAAATTTCCATCCCTTTTTTTTGCTATTTTCTTTTTTTGTTGTTTTATTTTATATTAAGTCTAGTTTCGGTCTAAAATTAAACGCTTGACTATGTTCAGGTCTATCGCGCGTATTCTCAGAGGAAATAAATTTTCACCCTCGTTTAATTCAATTACATATTTTTAATCAAATTAAGTCTTGGTTTAAAATTAATCCATGACTATGAAGTCTATGAGTTTTTGGTTTCCGCCAAATATATAGAAAATATATGACATGGAACACGATAATGTTTTGACAATAAAAATAAACGACACTTTCGTAAGTACCAGTCATTTTTCACTATAGTTTTTTTTTATTGTAAACATCTTATTTGCACGTCGCATTTTTATCGTGTGATTCTGGTTTTACGACACGAGTCCACTGTTGTGTGTTTTTTTTATTTTGTATATTTCTCAAACCGTTTTTCAACATTAATTTAATTACTCGCCGTAAGATTTTTGACGTGTCTATATATAGTTACGCTCACCAACATTATTAATAACTATTATAAATATTTTTTTAACGATTTAATTGGCTACATATACAATGAAATAAATTTGATTTATTTTTTATTTAAAAACAATTCGACTGTGTTTAACATGTTATTAAAACAGTTTATTAATCATTTTTATTCATTTATCAATTGCAAGTCTTTTACACTTGTATTTTGTAAGTGCGCAGCTTTCTTTCGAAATTAAAATCATTTTGCAATTGAAGTTACTTTTGTTATTTATTGAGCGCATGGATTAAAAATTATATTAATTTTTGAATAATTCTCACATAAAATTGCAACGAATATCAATAAAATTGTCGAACATCTCAATAGACGAAGAAAATTATATGTTTTGTTTATAGTTACAACATCAATTCATTTACATATTCTCGTGTAACGACATATAATTTAAAATTTCCATGCGTCTACATATGCTGATTTAAATTATCCTTTCCAGTAAATTGTATATAGTTTACGCTATATTTAAAAATTCCATTTATTTTTCCTCCAAATTACAAAATAGACAAAACTCATCTATTTTAATAATTATAAATACAAAACGTATTTTTTCGATTGTTGTGATTTAAAAACGATTATATTTATGTTTATAAGATTCGCAAAACTGGAAAACTATATTAGGATATGCTTTTGTTTGCTGACTCCTTATATTGTCAACGTTTATATTTTCGGAATTAACTTGAATATGAAATTAGTTTTATTTTCAACTTCAATGCCACCCTGCACTGGTTTTATATTTATAATTGCTGTTAGTAATGAGGTTTATCTTTAAAAGTGAAATATTTTGTACGTTCATATATGGTAACATAACATGTTCGTATTTGGATATTAATTTCTTACTCGCATAAGAAACACATTAATCAATCATTACTTTTCTTATAAACAATAAATCCTATTTATTCTTCCACCTAAAAATTATTTCAAATCTTATATTTAATTTATCTAAGATATCTGAACCAGTATTAGACGCAACTGCCACCATTTAATACGAGTATGTAATAGATCAATTCACTATATTTGTGATTTTTAACATACACACACCCATACACACACACACACATAACATTAATTTTTTTATACAAACATACATATAGGACATAAAGACAGTAACAATAAATATAAATTAAATTTTTGTCATAATAAAAGTCGTATAAAAATAAAAAAATATCTTGTCTGTGTGTGAGTGTAGGTATGTAGTGAGTGCGTTATTATAATTCTGTAGGTATGATAGGTATGTATAATCGTATACAAATCATATAATGTCCGAAACGTACGCCCTGGCGATAATTATCGAGTTTATGCTCGGGACAAGGAGGTGAAGACGTTATTAATCACTGCTTAATTACACGGTGTAATCTCCTACGGATAATTTACAACTGTTTAAACACAGCTAGCAATAAGAACGCGACGCGAACGCGCTATATACAGCACTTTTTTTATTTCAATGTGTATTTCAAGATTCCCTTGATATCTACATACGTGTATATACACATGTATGTACAATCAAAATATTAATATTTACTTTCGTCATGACAGATTAAGCTGTCTTGTAATTACATCCTTACATATAATTTACTAACAATCCTATACGCACTCCAAGAAAAATGTATTAATTATTTTTAACTACGTATAAGTAAATTTGCCCTTTAAAAATATTTTCACCAATATTAGTGAATTATAATATTTAATATAATAATTTACCCTAAATGAATTTGGTACTTACAGTATGACCATCTCCACGACAGTATTTAAAACGTTGACCACTCTTCACAATTAAACAGTCAATCAACCTTTACCGAACGTAAAAATCACAAAAACATATAAACCAGTTTTACAAACAAAACTTCTTGCAAACAAAATACGCGATGTGCAACTTCGCGTGTCTTCAGACAACAACCTCGCCCTACGAAGACTCTCTACAAACTGGCTCCTCTGCAGAGGATTCCGCTCCGGTGCCGGATGGCCTAACCACCCTTGTTGTACGCGGTCCCCTTGTATATTTGACCACGCCTAGCGCGCCCGCCCGTCACCCAATCCGTTGATCCGGCTGGATTCCGACCCGCCCATCCCGGATGCGATACTTTGCCTGCGCGCTTACCTTGCTAGGTAACAATTGGATAGATTTAAGCTGCTAGCCACTGGAACGTGCGCGGTGTCATGATTTGGTGCCTAGTAGGTGGGACCGGATCTTTGCTTTACTTCCGGGGGAAAGTATCAACGATCCACAATACTTGATATTTCTATATACTTAGGGCTACTTAGTCTCTTTTCATTAGAGAATATGCTTGGTTTCTTTTATAATTTGTGAGCTTAAAGTGTTTCTTGTCCTTTTTTTGATAATTTTTTATTAATCTGAGAATGTACAAAATTTACCTCAATTAATTCCAGATCCTGAACATATTAGAAAATTCTACCTAAATATATCTGGGTTGTAAATGTGGTGGTAAGTTCTTCTTCAGTGGAGCGTGGCATCTAACAATCCACACTTATGTAAGTGCGATGATAATATAAGTATATTATAACATGATGCCGGTGTTATGCGTGTGCCAGGCGGGCTTAGGAGCCAGGTGCTACTCGCTTTGAAGCTCAGGTAGCTCGTCGACCGTGAAACGGTGGGCACGCGCGGCCACCAGCAGTCTCCAAACACCCGCCCTCGGTTGTTTACTATGATAATCCGGAGTCACTATATGGTTTACCTTTCTTACCTGAGCTTATAACATAAATATAAGCACCATTAGCATAATAGGGCTACCGAATTGATTCACCACCACCGGCAAACTACACGTCCAAAAATTGTTTTTTGCGATCCTTTAAATATATTTTAAACACTCAATTGCGCGGTGGTGATTAAATTGAATTGAAAAACGTTTGAGCACTTCTGCGTGCGATGGTTGAAGAAACTATTTCCCGCACGTGGATTACTGATAAGATAATTCTTCCTGGTGGCAGTAACATACACGTGCAATACGTGTCCGGTATACTAATGCACTAATTGAATTCTAACAATATCGTCAACCCCAAAAAAACACATTACTAACGGTTATACATTTCAGTGAATAGTCATTTACAAACTAAAAATCTATATCATATTTATCCATCTGGATATCTCATCTCCATTCCTTCTATTCGTCAAATGTATCAAAATTTTATGATTTCTAAAATCGCTTAGTTACTTAAAAACTAGATTTAATATTGAGGTGTATATTATTTGAATAAAGAACTTATTTGTACTAGTTTATATGTAAAGTACGCCTTTCAGTGCCTTTAGGCACACATAAATCCGTAAAACGAAACGATGTGGTTTTTCGACAGTTCCTACTCGTGAGAGCCATAACAGCCGTGCAACACTGTTACGCGCCTTTGATTCCTTTCCATTTATCCTTCGCAAATTCGCTCTCTCGTTGCTTGTTCAACGCCCAGAAATCCTCAAACATTAAACCAATATGTACAAAAACACTTAAAAACCTCACTAAGGCTCGAATCCTATACAACTAAATTTAGTAATAAATTTGAACACTTCTAATAAAGACGTTTTTATTAAACCAATACCCCAAACAGCTTCATTTGTATGAATTAAAAATGATCCGTCGATATCTATGTCTTTATTAGTTTTAATTTGTATTTAATATGTTAGAATTTTTTTATTATTGATATGTGATATGTGGCGTGAATTTTGATTTTATTATCGTTATTATATAGATGTACAGTTTTAGAATCGCTGTGCGCGATCTACTGTTTTAGCTTGGCAAATATTTTGCCACTAATTAAAGAGCAGTTCGACACTAGGATTATTTGTCGAGTTTGTTCGACTGTGATACGTTTAAATTTCACTCGCTAGTCTATGGGGTTTGTTCGCTGGTTGTGTACAACGGATCCTCTTTATAGAGAGGCGCGGGGGGGCGGTACAAACATTTACTGACAATCGCCTTAATTAAATATAGGCATTCCTATATGTATTGGTTTTCAATGTTCAATTCAATTATTTTCTGCATATGCAGATTATAAATCACTTTATGTCTTTTTATGGGAATTCATTACCCTTAAATGGGGTAGCACCTCTTTTAATTTACATTCTCACCATTTTCTTATATTTGTTATATTATATATATTTAAAAATAAATGAATTAAAAGTAAGACCGTATTGCTCAGTTGTACAGGTTTAGTATCATTCCCACATTTATCATGGCTAGAACATCTAAATAAAATCATCGCAATGAAAAAAATGGAATCATTTAAGATTTTTTCTGGTTCTATTATGAAACCTAAACGACGTCACGCCCTACAGATTATTATTCAACTTGCGCAGTACAAACAATTGCAAAATCAACAACCACCAGCGCCAGACAACCCCCTCGTTTTTGGACCACCCCTTTAGTGTATTGTTCAATGAGAATAACAACTCTCATGTTTTGAATTCGGTCTGAGTGTGTGTGTGTGTGTAACATTTGTAAAATAAAAAAAGAACTACTACTTGTGTGTCATTTGAAATGGATGGGCTCTCATTAGGTTTTCTACCATTTGCTCATGAACAATTGTTGAACCGTGTGAACTTGTGATTCTGATTGTGATATGACATCCAGACTCCGTTTAATTTATTACTAAAGTGTGGCAATTAGGTGTTTAGATTTCAAATGAACATTGTTCAATTTTATGGACTTTAACGTGGAAAACTATCACAAATTTCATGAAATTATTTTATTATTTTTTTTTTACCATATTATAGTATACTATGAATTTTATATTTTAATAAATCTATAATTACAATTAATATAGTTCTATTTGTAAGAAAAATTAATTTCGCAACAAAAAATTGAGAATCTTCAAAATCTAGAGAATTTAAAAAAATATATATTTTTTCTTTAAATGCTTTAAATTATGTGTATTTTAAGTGACTAAAAATTGATAATAAATCTAAATTGATAATACAATATAATTCAATTTTCCAATAATAAAGTCATCACCAGCGAAAGTATTCGATTGGCGCATGATATGCGCAATCGTAATCCTAATGCTGTAACGGCACGATCCGAGTCACGCACTAATCCCATATTCAATTGAACACTCACATGTCTAAAAACCACCCTTTGTCCTATACCCTTTTCGGTTACGGTATTTCTTATTAAATACTACACTCGAAAATTACAGTAACAAATAACTGAATTGGGATTTAGATATTTTGCATGGGGCTAGTCTTTATTGAAACATCAAATAAAGGGTTACCTAAACCATGAACATTCCGCAATAATAACATATTATAATTATACAAATAAAATAACATACAACTATAAATAAAATATACATATTTTATTAAAAACAATTTTTATTTTTCAATTTACTCTATAAATTTTATAAAATTAAATATATAAATTTGCGCTAAACTGAATAATAAATAGATCTATTATCCAATCAACCACCTATTATTACCATGGGTTATCCAATTACTTGCATACCCCATAAAACCGCAATACGTAACCAAAAACACCCTCGCACTAACGGTTCTCATACATATACACAAAATGTGAAACTAGCAACCGTCGAATGTGAAAACGAGAAAATAATACAGTGATTGGATTAACTTCACCGCAAATAACATATGTCCGACATTTCTAAGTGTGTGTGTGTGTGTGGTGTCACCAACAATACGTATTTACGGAATATAATAGCTTGTGTTTACCCCTCCAGCCTCAATAGGCGATAACTATTTAGGGGTGAATTTTCCACCAGTAAACATGAAAAATATAAATATTTTTTTGAAACGTTTTTATTTTAATATTTACGCTTATAAAAAAACCATGTGTTGAGTTTATAATAAATAAACGCCCATTTTTGTTCTAACCCTTTCGAATTTAATTGCCTGCCACCCTCTTGAAAATTGACCACAAATAATCTTTCCCATATTGCACCAGTCACGTGCCGCATTTAACCCTTTAATAACTGGACATAAATCACGCTTTTGTTTTTATTTAAAAAAAATCTTCACTCTCTATAGACGATATTAATTTATAGGGGGTGCCTCATAAATGTAGTCAAATATAATAAATAATTGTTTTAGTTTTTAAAAGTTTTTTTGTTATGTGAAAATGTCAAGTAGGGGATGATGACCACTTAGAAAAATGACCCCTTCCTTTTATGTAAATGATGGTTTATGAATATTTATATATTTAATTTATAGTTTCCGGGTTTTTCGTAGCAAATGCTACTTGTATTTTTTAGTAAAACAAATAATATTTTCAGTGAGTTTTACATCTAGATCCTTCTAGAATTTATAATATTTTCTATTTTATTGAATATACCGAAATTAAAAATCTATCAACGAATCTCTTTGTGGTCGTTTCGTGTTGTATATGCAAAATGCATGGTACTGTGACGAGCTTTTGTAAATTCCGGTGAATTACAATGGTTGTAAGCGTGCAGTATGTCACAGCGTTTGAATGATGTGTTTTCGATGCTTGTTTTTCGTATAGGCGTGTGAGAGTACCGCAAAAGATGACCACAACAATGGTCAACAACAAGCATCGATTGATTGATGAGTGACGGATGCATGAGAGATATTAAATTTCTAACACTAAAGTTACAATTTGCTAAACTTATTTTTCAACCGCAGATATTTTCAATTTTTAAATATAATCGTAACATATTTTAAGGTTATTAAATATAAATCTAGATCATTTGTGTGAATAAGAAAAAAACGACCCTATTTTATTTTATATATTTTATTCATATGTACAGGGTGAGAAAACGGTTTAGTAACCATCCCTTGGTGTCGTTTGCCACTGTGTGCCATTATCAGTTGGTTGGTCTTTATGTGTTTCACGGTTAAAAGCCACATACAAACGCATGTCTGATTGATCGAATGTCATAGTTGACAGCAACTAATAATGCCTGACAGCCACACATGAGTTACCCTTGCGCGCCTACAATTATTTCATATTTGACCAAGTCATTGCTCAGAGTTCAAGTTCATAATTACTGTATTTGTGTCGCTTCCAAAGGCAAACTCATATTTATTTAGTTATTATTAAAATTGATATAGTCATCATTTTCATCCCACTATATATATAGATATATATAAAAAAAAAATAAGAATACTAAATTAGTCTGGAAATAAATGTATTGCAATAAATGTGTTGATGTAAATTTGCTGTTATTTAATAAATAAACATATTGCTTGATGCAGGTAATGAATTCAACGCGTAATAAATAATAAAATTGAAAAATATAAAAAAAAAAAACAAAGCGTTAATGATAAGGGTTTGTTTGGGGTGTCAGGCGCTTCGCGCCTCCCCAATCCACCATTTGTTCGAGGGAATGCGTCACCCGCTATCTGCCACGCTTTATCTAAAATAGATGTGTTTTAGATCAACAATAGATTAGCACGGTTGCATCCCTATCATCATTGTCTCGAAATATATTCATTGCCTGATTATACGCGATGCACCAGTGCCATATGGTTTCCTAATTTATGGAAAGTTATACCGCTCATTTCAATAATAAATTTTAATTTATATATTTGTTGCAACAGAAATAAACTAATTGTACAATATATAATTTATTTAATAAAAATTTACATACATACATACATAAAATAAATTAGTTAATAAATTTTGTTTGATAAAAAATGTATTTAATAAATATTTTACGGTAAAAGTGAGACATATTTGTTGAGTTGCAATGGATGTGTTTTATGTAAATGAATGAACAGTATGGTCTAGGTTGGTCTATATGGTATTTTCGATCAAGATTTGAATGAGTATCGCCGCAGCTGACGCCACAATTAAACATATGACGCTATATTCAAATTGGTCAATTAAGTTAGACACAATTTTATCGGAACGTGGGGTTAATTGTTATTTTAATTCCACCGACGAAATGTATTTATTATTTATTACTCATTTACACGAACCACCCTTATGAAACAATAACAATCTGCTCACATTTATCCTTAAGATGAAAATATTCGCCATAGTCATTAAAAAAATTTAATTAAGCGTAATGTTTAAATTTTGTTGCGAGTACGGTTATTAATTTTATTATTAATAAATAGTTTTTAATTCGTTGTAGTTAAAATCAATTATAGTGTATAGGGTTGAAGCACGTTTCTTATCAAACAAGTGTTCACCCTTCAAGTCACTGATTGATTTAATGTTATTTTGATTAATTTCAATCGTTTTTATATTTTCACCGACTTTACTGCTTTTAATTGTAGAACAATTCCGACGATACCTAAACATTATTGTAGCTTTAGACACACTGTTATAACGAAATAATAAAAAATATTTATTGTTTCTAATATATATATAATAATTAAATTAAATAAATTTGTTGGATTGGATAAAAAAAAATCTTTAACTAAGAAGTTTAATTCTATTTATATATTTCCCACTGGAATGTTTACCAGTGTACTCAGCCAATTCACGGTTATCAATTAATTAACAACAGTGGCTTTAATGGTTTTAATAATTTTCTGTTCTTCGGGGCCTCACACAGCATAGGGTGGATTTCTTTGTCGGATGAGTCACTCAATTAACTTTAAGTAGAAGTGGCAGACAACTGATTGGTTAGTTGGTAATCGTACTGTACGTAGGCCCTTGGATGGTTAAATTATGTGTGTCGTGACTGTACGACATTCAAGGTCTACGTCGTATGACCCTTCACTAATAATTATTGAATGACGTGTGAAGCGTAACAGTTAAGTGGGCTCAATTGATAATTCGCGGAATTATAATTTTTGTCCCGGAGAATTAAATTAAATATTCGAAATTCAAGAAACAGAACGTAAATCTGTAGATTCTGGTTTGGAATCCAGCAATTATCAAATTTTCGAATATTTATATATAATCAGATTTCGTTGTTCAAATATATTTTTTTTAAGATATCTTTACGCAAATATAGTATGGGTTGTTTTTAAAAATGTATTTATGATATTTCGAAAATTGTTGTTGAGTATGTTGAGTGAGTAAAGAATCAAATATATATTTATATAATTTTAGGTGATGTAAGCGCGCGGGTGAATAGCGAATTAGGGGCTAACGTGTGCCATCATTTGAAGCGGGCTAGGGGTCACGTGCCGATGTGCCCACACGCACATCAAACCATCGCATCGCGGGCACATATGCGTTTGTGCGAACGCCCGATGAGGGGTTGTTGCTGCCTGTGCGTATACGAGTGCTGTGTACTGCCTGACAGCCAGCACACGAGGATACGCCAGGTGAAGCGTTCAATGATGAGAAGGTAACTTTATGCATCATCGAAGCCACAGCTAGTGGTTAAAACAGTGTGAGAACCACTATCATACTTTGATTTTTATTTTCTCATACGAAGTTATAAGTTAATATTCTATTCACGAAAAAACATACCTTTTGACCTTCCCTGAATCGAGTCTCACTATATGCGAGTGTGTGTGTGTGTGTGTGTGTGTATGTCTATCTGCATATATATGTCTGGCTGTGTGTCTGTTTGTTTTTCTACAGTTAAGATTTGTATTTGCCTAGCAAAAAAGCTCCTATTCTTAAAAAAAATTCATAACGGAAATTTATTTAATTATTTACGTTTATCGAACTAGGAGATTCTAGATTGGCATTAAATAGTTAGTTTTTTTTAGTTTAGTAAAATTTTATTATTAAAATATCTCGTTTTCTGAAACACTTATAATAACCAATGCACATTCATGTGTTTAATATAACAAACGTTACACTGTTCCCTATTGTGCGTTTTCAAGTGTTCCATTTTGAAGTTGCACACTCTTACCATCGCCTAACGTTTCCCGATGCTTTTGTTAAAACACAGCGGGATGCTCTTTTCCTTACGCCATACAACTATCAAATAACAATTTGCAAAAATATAAAACAATATTTGTAGTTGAATATTAATAATATAAATCATTTCAATCTCAAAATTGCGTATTATTATAAATTTTTATTCAAATATATATAGAAACTAGTAAATATAATAAAAACTATAGGGAATTGACGAGAATATATTTGAATACAGTTAACGAATCTAAAGTACCGTAACAAAATCTTTTTTAAGCTTTAGGTGAATGCAAAAATATTCATAGTTGTATTATGCGAGTTATCTGCTAAATGTCCAAATAAATCTTCCTTGGTACTCATATAACAAAATACATACAAATAGGGTGAACACAATGTGGCCACATGTACTCCCAACATGTAAAATTAAATAAAGAAATGTTTTTTATAGGGGAGCAATTTTTTATATTATCAATAAATAGGATATTAGATTCTATATGTGTAACTTCATTTAGTAGATTGCGGGTAAAAAATAAGTAAAGCCAAAGAGAATTCTCTTTAGTAAATTAGTACAAATAAATTCACGGGATCTTCTCCCCTTGCTCTTTTAAATTTAATGGGGTCCACGCAAGTTTACAGGAAACATTATCTTTCATATGTGTATCGGATGTCTCATTGTATTTCCATTTGGTTTTAACAATTACATCATAATACCATTGTCGAACCCATTCATGTTTTATTTTCATCGTAGATTTTTCCCATAACATTCATTACAAAACTGCAACGAAAAAATCAAATGAGACAAATACCATCTTCATTACGACATATTATTAATTATAATTGCTCGTAATATGCATTATTCATGCAACAAACGCATGCCAGCCCTTAATTTTTACAAATTCTTTTCAAAAACTAGTTACGCGCTACATAAACATGTTCCAGTTTAATTAGTAGCAGCTGATTAAATTGTTACAAAATTGAGTGTTTTTAAAGATGAAGTTTACTATAAAACCTGCACAAATGTAATTAATTCAAAAACAAAATAAACTAAGTACTCTAATTATTACTTATAACGCAAGATGCACAATTTTTATTATAAAATCAAATAAGTATATTTAACTTTCAGCTGTTTCTAAGGATGTTGGTATCCGGTTGTTTTACGCTCGAAAATATGCATGCAAAATCTATCAGTTTTTATATATTTTAAAAATGTTTAAAACAAATTTATTCTGTTGACAATTACAATCATATTTTATATTAATCCCTTAATGTATCATTTATCAAAGATCCCTGTAGGTGGTGCACTGATCAGAGGGTTCGTGACGTTGATGACGCAACTTCCGTTTATCAGTGTACCGGAAGCTCTTTCGCTCCTTGTCTAACATATACATCTTATATAAAAATAAAGGATAGCTATATATAACTGTATTCCCACACTTATTAAAGAACAAAATAAAAGAGGGTGCACAATCTAGATTTACTATAGAGGGTGGATCTGTCTCTTATTTTTTTTTTTAATTCGAAGATTAACGATTTTAATAGTCTTAAGAATGTCAGTTAAGAAAAAAATCACAATTCTATCTCTCCTAGAAACATATCTGATTGATCTGCACAGATAGATAAATAAAGTTAATTGCTAACGATATGCATGGCGCCGTGTTCAAAGAGTTAATTATCATTTATCGTATGCTCATATCTGCGTTTAAATACAACACAAAGAAACGTTCTGATGCGTGTAATAATTTCGGCGTAACGTAACTAATACGTAACGCAAGTTCAAAACGCCGTGACGTTGTCGCGTTATCAATGCCCAATCAACGTGTGCGGATGACAGACAGAAGAACAACTGCACCAGATATCAGTTATCAGTTTCGTACTTGCCGTTACCGAGTTGATATTTAATTAAAAACGAAACTACCTATAAGATTTTTAAACTAAAAAAATAAATCGTAAATTACAATCGAAAATAACGATCCTATATCAGAATACTTTCTGAGTATTGTTCATTAGTAATTCATACCGCATATTGCCGATCGAGAAAGTATTCATTACTTTATTTAAATCAGATAAACAATTAAACATCAAATTCGAAATGCATGGCTATTATAGCTCGTTTAAAAAAATTGTAGTTAATTACTGTTGAAATATAGGAGTATCCGACAAGGACGTTCGTAACGTGACCTTGAAGTGCTGTCTGAAGATAGCTTCAGTACTAGTGACTTTCGATATACCACAAAAAATAAAGTAAACCATGCCGAATCATAAAAATCACAAACAATTGCAGATTATCGAAGCTTTTTATTTTTAATTTGTAATTTAAATTATACGCTTAAATATTTCATATTTTTAAATTAAACATATGTATAAGCATGTTTTGAATATAAATGAGCCGTTTACTAAGAGTAATCCATGTATTTTTCCTTAAATAAGTATTAATAAATCAAAAATGTGCTTTGATATATTTTTTTGTAGAATTATTACGTGTTATATTAATTAAATTACGATTAAAATAAAAAACCTATTATTGTATAAAACAGATATAAATTGCGACTATTAAGATAAAATTCAGATCAAGTGACTGTTAATATAATTTATTGATTGTTATTTTTAATGTTTTTGCCACTACATATAAAATTAGTGCCGATCTTATAAAAAAAATCTTATCGAGTGTAAAAAGTTGTATAAAAATCAAATCAAGGTCAGTGCAGTATTCTTACTTGATATTTTAATGAGTGAGGGTCTATTTAGTACTCTTACTACCGTATTCATAGTCATAGACTATTAGGACTAAACTTGATAAAAAAAAATCTTATGTAGTTTTACAAGAATTAAAAGAGGATGGAAATTTATTTTCTTTATGAATACTCTAAGAGATGTTATATGAAAAAAAAATTTATAATATGAAAGTTTTTAAAAATGTAAAAGTTGGAAACAATTTCTATATAAGTATGTGTTATCATAGTTTTGATAACATGTATGGGATGCGTGACATTTTAACAAATTGCTAGTTTTCTGATTTGATTTACATATGCAAAAATTGTAATACTTATAGAAGCTTCACTATTTCATCGCCCACGGTGCAAATCGGACAACTAAAGTGCATATTGTCTGCGCATATCTTTTACAATTTTATGATATACAATTTGTACATTTTGATATCTTTAGTCATTTATTATTTAAATGTGTGAAATTCACAGTAGTTAAATATGTAAAAAATATCTAGAGTTAATTTGTAAAGATAATCGTTAACGACCCTTATAAGACCACACTAGGTGGCAGATTCACCATATATTGTAGTAGCGTGACCACTAAACCAAAAGTCATATATAAGGGGTGTCCTTAACGACATCTATCTGCTGGTACGTGTGAAACAACTAAAAGTTCTTAGGCCACACGTGCTAGACCCTAAACTGATCTAATAGGTAACTAATGGTGTGAACAACGAAAATACCTGACTGATATTAGACACGAAACATACTGGTGAATCTCGTGGGAAAGATTGAAAATTACTTAAATATTTATGTACAACTTATAAAATAAATTAAAAAAATATTATCTATTTTGTAAAAAGCAATGATTTTTTAAAATCGTAAACTAAATATTGGAAGTGTTTAAAATCCTAAATAACATATGTCTGGGTATTACAATTTAACTAGAATTTCTCCCTTGGTAAAAAAACGAAAAAAGAACTCCCCAAACACGCGTAAATCGAAGTTTAATTATATGATCCATGTTTAACAGTAAAAGGGGTATGTTGACAACACTCTTCAAACACATGACATTACAAAAAGGGCGTTAGATGTATCAAGTGACATACTCTCATGATGTGATCCACGGAGGGATTGTTACATTTTGTTAATTTGTTACTTTGGTCGAATGTAAACACATAAATATTGTGTTACATCGAAAGCTGATTATACTAAAACAGAAAAGGGTTCACAACGACCATAGGGCTATATAGATTTTCTATATCATAACTGGATTAATTTACCACATTTATCCAGCTTCTAGTATATTAGAATTATGAGATGATTTTGGGTTGGATTTCAGTAATTCTTTTTGGTATAATGCATTTTTAACTCCGCCGTTGCCGGTCCCAAGCCCGGATTAGAAAGGAGGAGGGTTGTTTTCTGAGTTAAACACCCAGATGCGTAAAAGTAGGACTTCGAAGCGTCTAGTTATAAATTCAAATTCGTATATTTCTAATTTTGAATTGTCAATTTCCAATCAATCTATTTAAATATTTACGATAGTTTTAACACTCGAATACCCAAATCATTGATTTATGAAACCCTATGCAACGTGGGAACAACCTCACCCCTTCTATTAATCGTAATTTATAAATGCGTTTATTTGAAACATATTTAAATGATGTTAGTACATTCACACTTCTAACAGCAACAACAGTATCGAATATAATTTATTACGCAGCCCCTGATTTGAATATGCAATTGAACGCAGTAAATGAGATATATGAAGCCGGGTTGTTTCTCCATTGCATCCAGTGGCGTTCGTCCATTATTATTCACATACTTTAAAAATAAATATACAACTCGGAAAATTATAAACATATTCTGGAAACTCATTTATTTGTTATAATTTACAAGATTTTGAATAAATTATAAATCGGGTTCTTACAAATATTTATCAAGAATTGGATTAATTTTTGGATAGGAACGTTTTTTGAAATGTATTTCATTTTGGTGGGAAATTGTGTTTTGTTCATAAATATGTTTAATCATGTTCAATTATTTAAATTGAGGGCTATATGTAATAAATTGATATTTATTAAGGTTATCAATTGTCTTTGAGTAGTGACTCCTCTGTCCAGCTGTATGACTATGTCTGATAAGTCTATGGTTATTTCTGTGATGGTATATTAGGGTAAACCATATGTTTCCCCTTATCGAGCTGTTCGTTTGGTCCATTCGATGGCCGTATTGTTCTGATCCTGATACGATCTCTGGTTGGACCTATTATATACATAAATTGGACTTTATATGCTCGTATGTATGAATACTTGTATATGTCTGCTGTGTATATTTGTAGTAGGGGTTATAAGTATTTCCTCCCTATTTGGATGTTTGTCACCCCTCCAGTGGCTGGGGTTGATTTTTAAACTAATCTGTTCATCGGATAATACAACGTCCTGCTCAATAAAAAATAAGACAAACCTTTTTTTATTAAATACGTCCTAATTCAATTTGTAGACTATTTACAATTTTGTATTTGATTTTTTATCTTAAAGTATTATAATTTACAACTTTTAACCATATAAATATATGAAAATTTTCTTTTATTTTATAAAATTTCATAAATAAGAAAATATAGTTAAGTTTTAATAGAGCTTAAATTTTAATTGCATATAAATTAATATATGCTCACGTTTATGAAGCGTTAATTTTACAACACGAACTATAAATTGAAAATGAGACAAAGACCCTTTTGTGAACCGACTCAGACATAAATTAAACAATTACTAAGTTCCAAAGCAGCGAAAATACTCATCCATATCACAAAGTGCTCCCCCTTATTCGGAACAAATTGACGCTACATAGACATGCCATCATATGCGTTCACAAAATAACGTCACTTCTATTTATTATATTTATTTAAATCGTAAAAATAAACAATTCCAATTTATTTTTTATAAAGTGATAAACGCCGCTACTGATTTAACAATATAAAAAATGCTCTGTAATAAATTGAGTGTCGTAATAAATAATGAAGAATACTAATCCGATGCTGTTTTCTTGAACTTTAATTAATTTCATTATCAACTTGGCTCGTGCTCATTATACTGTTGCCGAAGACTTCAACGTAACGTTAAGCTGCGATCGCATAACTGCAGAACATGTTTTGTTTAATTAAAATTGTGGAAATATTAAGTTGTTCTTTCGTGCGAAAACATTTGTACATTTGGACGCGATTTTAGATGCAGGATTTTTATTTATTTTTTAATGAATTTAGTTCGATTTATAATTGAAATTTGATTTATTGATCTTTGTTTAATTTACACCTGGTTTAGCAAGTTGTTTCTGTGTAAGATTGCCGAGCAACTGTTTAACCATTGTACTAAAGAGGCTCTTTGAGCATTGTACTAAAGAGGATCTAATGCGAAATGATAAAAATTGGTTGTGTCATCATATATTACGCTTGTATGGAGAGAAAGAGAAGCGAGTTTACGCGTAATTTAAATGAAAAAAATGAATAAAAAGTGCGACCACCGTAGTTGTTAAATATTAGCCATACTGGATTACTCTGAATGCACTATTGTTGTGCGAGTGCAGCGAGGTATACGATTTCGCTTCTTCAACATAGCACAAACACTATACTATAGAATGAAAGGGCATATACCGTTTGCCGAATGACAGGTATTATACGAGAGTGCGTAAGGCTTTTTTTCATAAAAAGAAGCGTGCCTTTATTTTATAGAAGGTCTGAAGTTACCTGCTACCATTGTATTCACAACGATTTTTATACTAAATTACACACAATAAACATAAGAGTGTTTACATTTGCATAAATTCAACAAAACGAAAATTGTACCACTGAGCTATGCGGTCTTCCCGAAACACAAAATAGGCGCGAGATTTCAAAAAAATCAAAATTATACGATGCATTGTCTTGTCATTTATGAATAAAAACGATGCTGTTAATTTCGCCTTGAGCTGACATAACTGACCTACACCTTCCAGCGCACCTTACAACGCAAAGATTCAATTATATAGTGAAAGATTGCTGTTTTAATTTTGTTTCATTCTATTTTGCGTTTAGGTATCGCACAACATTTTTGACCTTTGATGATGTTAAAATGTCCGTTTAGTGAACCGCAAAAACGATGCGATTTACAACAAAACAACCGCATTGCAGCAACAAGAGTGTTGTATAGTTGCGTGACGTATATGTCATGTTAATTTTTTCTTCTCCATACGTTTAATATCGTTGGTCTTTTTGCTCGTATTCATCGTGTATTGGAACGGTTTGTCTGTCTATATTGCTTCGTCCTGTCTAAGCTTATGTTTTGTGTTGTTCCTTACTTGTCTACGTGATCATCTTTCAGTGATGGTATCTTGTTTCTCTATCAGCGTCTAGATCTTTTGTTTTTATCAATTTACTTTTTTTTTTACTTTCTTATACGTAGTATATGTAATATTCGAAATATACTTTTTGATCTAATATGGCGGAAAATAAGAAGTTCTATAGATATAAATACCTAAATTTCAATTCATTTTTGAGTTCTGTTCACCAATCGCTTTAGAAATAAAACAAAATTTACCCTTTACGATATATAATTAAACCCGTACATTTTGATACTTTATATATAAACTACTTGAGCACATTTATAAAGAAACTGTTTCTTATAGATCTTAAATAGTTTGGGTTATTATGAGAATTTTTTTCTATTTCTGTTCGTTTGTTTGAAACAATCGCACGAAGTGGCCACTTTAGATATGGAGTACTGTTCATTTAACAGTTATTGTTTGTTCAATATTTGTGCCCCTTTAGAAAACGGTTCTTTCGCAACTTAAATATCGCATTAGATTTTCGAGCTTTTATTGAAGCGTATTTTATAGAATTAAACTACGCCACTGTTCTGTGGCGCTGTCCTCTCACGATAGCCAATCACTATATTCTCCGATTAGCATTTGTAAATGATTAATGATTATTTCAGTTAATAACAATGGCGTACTGTTACAACCAGCCCTATACGAGAGTGTGTGTACATGTGTAATTGTATGCGTATACGGGTAGCTGATGATACTGTGTTTCACAATAAATAGATTTTTGGAAAGTTCCATAATGCGTTTTTTATTTGCTATATATACTATCACTGGTGACCTGTTGCGTTACTGATTAGTTGCGAAAATGGGAAATTCTCGACTATTTTTTAAAATTCATCAATTCACCACCTTATTCGAAATACATGTTTTTTCCTAATTATACAATTGAGTTTTACGAATTCTTAGAAATAATAAAAGACGAAATAACGGTTGAGTAGTCATAAATAATAAAACAGTAGGGTACCGTTCGACCAAATAAAGTGGTACCAAAGTGGCATATCGTTTGATGTGCTACCGTTAGTAAGCCCTGTGTGGGGTCGCCAGTATGGGGTGTTTTCGACGTTTTTTTTTTTTAAATTTTTATAATATATACAATTCCTGCTGGAGTGGTTTCATATTAAATAAATGCAATCTTGTGCATCGGTAGCTAATGCTTAGCGGTGTATTTATACATACCTTATAAGGCCTATTAACTAAACAAGATTTATAAGTTAGTAAGTCGAAGTGCTATGATAAGTTAACTGCTTGTTGTAAATTTAATGATGAGGTTACAACTGCAACAAATTAACTACAATATATGTAAAGTTTAACGCAAATTCTTGTTGCGCTCTCACATAAAATAACAGAACGTTTCAACTACAAGCCTAGTTTAAAATTTTTTTTTTATTAAATAGACCTCCCATTGTTTGACATAGGGTGTAACACAGTGTATGTTACCTGCATTCCAACTACTCGACTCTGCCCTACACAGCTAAAAAGCAAAGTCTGGTGCCGTATTGGTAATTCGCATACCAACTTTTAAAAAAATTACATGTATGGTATCACTGCGTCCCGCGTAAATTACAACATAACCATATCGTACTTGTGCATTTTCGGCTTGGATTGATATGTTAAATATTTAATTAAAATGCACACTTCGAATTTGATTAATATAATTCATAATTAATAGGTTCTTATTGAATGTGTCAGGATCTAGGGATAAATAACTTTCGCGCCCGTTATTGGGTAGAGTACGTAACTCCTAAAGTGTTTCAACTAGCAATCGACACAGTGTTTGAGAATGTCTGACTTTGTTTGACAAAGTTCCCTTGTTGGAAAGCACCCATAATAGTCTGTTGAGGTATCTATTTTGACAAGTATTTAACAATTTATCACTGGATGCGGAATCTAGAAAATACACCCTACTGCGAGGCATCATTGTGAGAATTTTACGCAATGATTTAAAAAAGATACGAGTACCCAAAATTCTTTTATTATTTAAATTAATTAGATACATATGTGTTTAAAATAAATATTTCAATAACAGTAATGATTTGTTAAAAAAATGTTTCGTTATTATTGTTAAAACTAAAATTTTTGTTGAGGGTATATTTAATTAAATAAAAATATTTGACGTGATCACGCAATCTTGACTGTTGAGAGTGGCCATTTTACGGGTGCTCTGGTTTTTGTATTATAATAACAGGCTAATCGCTACAGTAGGCTTTCAGATTGAAGCTGTGAAGAAGACACGCTATTGAACGCGATGCTCTTTGATAGCCTATACCGAGTGCACGAGAAATGTCCGGTGATCACGCGATCCTGTTAACTAGCGAAATCCCCCAGCTTTATATATCACAAACCATATTTACGGAGTACATCGTACAGGTATCACAACACCATTCCATTTCACGCAATTATTCAAATTTCCACGAATAATAATTTCAGAAAAATTTCGATCGATATTTGTTTAAAAATAGTCGGCAGTTTTTTTTTTTTAAATAGTATCGATTGTGTTTCATGTAATTTATCATTGAGTACAGGTGTAAATTCGTGTCCCCGTTATCAAGGCGCGAGTTTAGTCATACGAAAACACAATTGCCTGAATGCTGATATCGGTATTGATGGTGGAACAAAATGATAAATAAATAAATATATATATATATTATCCTAGTGACAGGCACACGTGCCGAGCGCAAGCGCAAGTAAGCGCGTTCAACCCCATATTGACTAGGCAGGTGCTTTTACTTTGCTGTATCATATATTACGTTCAATGTCACAAAGCTTTTTGTTATAAATACTTCCATTGCGCTAGATACTTAACTAGTGCAATGAAACTACTATTAATTTTTTTTTAAACGCAAATTTGGTTTTCGTATAAATATAAAATTACGTTTTTATAATTTACTAAGCTCTAAAGTTAATTCCGAGTTAAGTCCTAAACTTGGATGAGAATAACTTAGATGCATAAAATAATATTATTTTTTTACAAGTTTTATGACAATAATGTTTACTGAGAAAACACATTAATATTATTTTATTGACAAAAACAATAAATTTTAATTATCAATAGTAAAATCCATATATGTTTTGTCTTAACCATGTAATTTAAGGAGCCGCTATATTTATAAAATCATAATGCACAATTTAAACACTAATAAACTGATATTTTATGTTCGAAATTATTTTTCAAACTACGAGATTTCCAATCCTGTCGCTTTGATAAATGGATATTTTGTCGGTTAATTTTGGTTTAAAACGCAGTTTTGTCGCACGTGCACTGTCTAAGGTGTAGTTTTATGAAAATAATAAAACATCCACGAGTCGACACTACACCTTTCATATACAATTACAATTTTAATACATCTAAATTGGAGTCGTGTGCCCGGCTACTTCTAGTCATGTGGGTACAGGTGCTGAATGGGATTTTTTTTCGAAAACTAGATGCATACATATATATGTATAAGAAAGTACGTTTGTACGATGGCTGTTTCAGAATAAGAAAAACATGTGCCGTGGCGGCTGAAGTGTGCTAGCTATCGCTATAAAAGCCTCGTTAAAAATGGCTGACGCTTTATAACTACTAAGCTGGTCATACATATATAACCTACGGGATATTTTATATATATTTTTGCAAAATTTACCTATTTTATTTATACACACTCCTAATAATAAACATATTTAAACATAAATTATTCAATATTTCAAATATAACAACGAGGCTTTCCTATAAGATTACTCAAAAATTCATAAATAAAATATCTTTATTTATAAACGATATCAACATTTTTTGTGATTACACTATTTATAAGAAACGATAATTGATAAAATGTGTCCATCATTATTTTACGAATATTTCGATCAAGTCACCAAGTCACAATTTACTGCCCAGTCATATTTATAAATGAACAAATTCTACGAAATATAAACAAAAATAAAACACTAAACTGCATTTTTTTCGTTGCATTTTATTTACTAAGTTACATCTTTATTGAATCTAAAACCAGTGAATTTAGTATTGCTGCCGCTGGTAAATGGTAAAGCACGCATTTGAACCGCGAAACGTTACCGGTTTTTGAGCTCGATTATTATTATTTCTAGAAAATTTAATTAAAACGTGATGCTTACGTTTATAAAATCTAGCAACATGTATGTAGCATTCGCTTTATCTCTCTTCATATCGTAATTAAATTTACTCGAATGTACCTGTTGTCTTCGTCTTACAGTACAAGAATTGCTATTCTTACAATTATAGCAGGGATATTTTTATTTTAATCCCTGTGTGAGATACTGTATAAGCGTGTATTAATTGTTTCTACGTTAAGACCTTTAGAGGTTATTTAATTATATTAATCGCATCCAGATTAAAAATATGTAATGAAATTATTAACGTGCCAATCAACGAAATTAGATTTACGAAAATGTTTTTTGTGTAAGACCTGCTAGGGTGCATACAAATAATTTATATTCGCACGCAAATACGTTTTTATCCGATTGTAGAAGCGAATATGTTTACTATTTTTGTTTTATTTGTGTTTTCTTTATGTAGGCAATTAAAGATGCTCGCGGTCCGGTATATTACGTATCACGCATATACCGTGCTTTTTCGCGATCATTGTACGGCGTATTAACTGTAATTACATGATCGGTGCATGCTCGTATATGAGTTTTTGTTAATATTCTTCGTATGGTTGCAAAACGCAGCGTTGGATTTAACACGTTTTCGTATTTGTTGATTTTAATGACATCTTGAATAAATTACGGTTTTATGCGTTGTGCACGCGGTTCATTTGCAAAACAAACGCAGATGACTTCTTTAAATGAATTTTAGTATGATGAGCATTCTTAGACTGATGATGAACACGCTTTTTCTATTCGAGATAAATTATCTTACTTTGTTTGTTGATGCGAAAAAATATATAATTATACATCTTTACCTTATAGGATAAAATAGAAAATATTTCTCAAAATATATTCACGAGATCAAAAATGAAATAATAATCGTATTTTCAATTTGAGAAACCATTTATACGGAGTATAATTTATTGGTCAATAAATTAACGAAAAGAAGCAGTTGTTTTGCGCAATAATAATTGAATGTCAAAATCTGCATTCCAAATGTTGCATGGATTTTATGGAACGGGTATAATTAACAAATCGCATCTGACAAAATTCATCGCAACAAGTGTAGGATGGTAAATCATTTACTAGAAATGAAATGGAATTTTTAATTTTTGTTAGAATAGTTGATGATGATTTCTATCTTTCGTGAAATAATTTTTTGCATCGTTTGATTATCATAAATAAAAGTGGAACAGGATGACACAACAGGAAATTATAAATAAGTGGTCGTCCTTGTTTCAATTAAAAATCATATTTACTTCTCTATTTTCGCTCCCGGAAAATGTTTTACTATTCGCTTTTGTCGAACAAAATTGGTACATATAAACCACAGCTATTAAAAACCAATTTCTTTGACATGTTATTTATATGTCATCTATCTAAAAATTTTTTCTCATCTTTCGCATTGCAGTCATTTAAAAAATATAATTATGAATTTGTTAGTCTACAACATTTACACCTGGTTCCCGTAAGAAAAACAGTTACAGTTCTCGAAATACATATTTTCATTCATATCCAGCAAATGATAATACATTTTGAACGACATTTACAATTCTAAGAATCACACTTAACTTTTTATCAAAAATTTTCAATTTCCATTGTCACAGTAACTTAAGCTCACACAAAAAACAACTATTATTATGTGCCATAATAAAGCTATATTAAGACTGTTTTTATTACCTATTACATTAGTGGTGCTCTTTTTTATAGGCGTGTTTTATTAATTTAAATAAATTTTAAATTTCGCAACACACACACACACACACACATTGAAATAAATGTTTGTGTCGTGCGACTTTTAAAATCGCCTTAAGGCAACTTGTGACAGTAACAATTTGTCGAAAACGTTTCCAGTATTAAATCAGAAAGACATTAACTGCTGGTAAAATAGTACATATAGTAAATAATTGGATTTGTAGTACATACAAATAAAAACAAATCCATAAATGTATCGCTTTAGGTGAACTTAACGAAGTCCCAATGCGGTATATTTAACTTAGCTAATTACTGCAGCGAACTGCAGATTGTCTAATTACTGTGTTGGTTTAATAACGACCGAACACAACAGTTCGTTAAGCGCTTACGATTTGTAAAAGTACACATTCACATATGAAGTTTACTCCCATTGTAAATTACTGTACTACATTTTTTTAATATAACTTAATTGAAACATTTGTCAAAATTCATATATTTTATTATAAAAAAATTGTCGGCCATATAAATTCAAAAAAATGACGCATCACGTTTTGAAAATTACAACTCAAAAGTAATAAATCTTGTATGTAATGCTAGGTACGCTGAGTTGCATTAAGTATTTCCAGTTTTTGAAAAACAAGTTTGAAACGCGTGCGTCAATAATATCCACGCATTAAATGCAAATAATAAAGAATCGATTTTGTTACTGCATCTGTAGCGCATCAAATCGCGCTTAAACTTTTACTACAAACGACTAGTGTACTTAAAATTATTAAAATTACTGTTTATTTTATCCGGTTTGAATATCTTGATTACGATTTTTTTTATTAGTATCTATATACGTATTTAGCACGTGCATCTACGGAATCACCCACTAAAATTTTATTTCATCAACTTATATTTTTAACCATTTCAATTAAACACACGACCACCTTTTAGAATACATTATTGGTAAATCACACTTAACAATTTAAATATAACAGAGAAGGGTTGTATAGGTCACCATTAAGATTTGCCCCCTCCGTTAAGTAGTATAGTGAACGCCCATGAAATTTTAGTAGTTATTTTTGCCACTTTAACTAAAATGGTGCGAGGAATCGTTCTGACAGTTCATTTATGGCGGCATATTGTGTTGATTTTTTGGGTTGAAAAGCACATAAAAAAGGGCTTCCGCGCCCTAAATTATTGTTTTTAAGAAAGGTAAAATATTAATATAACATTTTCAGATTCAATTGATTTTCCAGTGAGTCCTATGAGCCGGAACTCTACCCATAAAAATGTTCATTGGTTTAAAATATTCACTTAAAAGTACTAGTACTGAATTGTGGACACATAACGTTACTAGTACAAAATATGCACTACAATTTATTATGATTGGCTGTAAAACTCAGAATCCTGCATTCTTATTGGTCTACTTTTTGATGGGTGAGTGGAATAGTCAAATTTATATATATATATTTTTTATAAAAAAATTAAATTAATAATATCGAAAGAAAAATAGTAAAAAATGTTCTAAATAAGAATTTGTTTCCGATGGATGGTTCTATAAAATCCATAAATATCTTTAATGGCACTGCCTATTTGAGTGGTGTAAATCCAACTAGACATGTTCATAAAACAAATGTTGTTGTTGTATATGTGTTTAAAAGTTGTGATTGTTCTCTTGCGTGAGATCGAGTCAAGATGGCGCGCATATGAATTATGATCTTTAAATTACAATAAACGACTGAAGTGATTGTACCATTGTTTTACCACAGATTATTATTTATATCTACACCTGTCAACAGTCAAATTAATATCTTATTTATTAAAAATACATTTTTTTATTTTCTACATATCGAAAACTAATGAGAACAAAATCATCATTTTTAAAAAATTCTAAATTATAGAGTCTTAATAACAAAAAAATAGTATTTAATAATGCCATTTATTCATATAGCTCATTGTTGGTCGTAATATGAAGTCGTAAATAAATGTAAACAATAAACAATTGAAGCTGCAATAATAAATGCCTCTCATTACTGAGCGTATTCTATTCAATTCATCATTCGCTAATACACGCATTCATCAAAGTTGTTTCAATTAAGCTGACTCCACGTCGCGTCGTGGGCTTCTTCACTCTTACATATAATACTTGTTTGGCTACATGTCAAATGCATGTATAAAATGCACCAACAAACGCATGCGAAACTTGTCTATTGCTAGACTGAAACAACGATAGATTCGCAATTCCGCAAATTGATTTTAACGAATAAGTAGCCACGGGAAATACAGGTTTAAATTATTTTATTTTATACATTTGAAATTCAAATCAATTATGATAGAAAACGGCGCCGGGCAATTTAGAAACTTTCAACAATTTGCGTAATTGCATTAAATGTGCAATCCTAAAAAGGATGTTTTAACAAGAATAAATTAATTGGAAGAGATTTAGTGGAAGAGTTTTGTCAGAAAAACCACACCTGTGATTGTGCGTGCTCGTAAAATATTATAAAGTATTACTAAATATTTAATAGCATACAAAGTAGAAACATTAATGTTTCAGTGATGGTAATATGAGCCCCTCGGGGTCTGGATAGTACAACAAACAAACACACAAATATCGGCAATTTTAAGAAGCATATAGTCAATTATATTTCATTACATCCTACGCAGTAATGCAGCCAACTAATAACCTGTTAACAGCTAACAGAAAAGACAGTAATCTGAAAACACCGGACGAGACCGATCAGTGTTTGTATCCGTTTTCATCTAGTCGCCTAGACATCAGCTAGACAGTCATCCGACCAGCATCCTGTTCTACTGGGTCTCTAGGTGAGACGAATGCCTAGCGGTTAGTTCCACTAACCACCATGACCACGACTTACCAACTACTAACCGACTGGTTTAACTACTACTGAGATTCCATCTCTTGTTGGTCGTGTGCTCGGCCACTACAAAAAGATGCCATCAACAGCAACAGCTGACGAACCATTGCCGGAGAACACTCACCGGGAATTTCATCATTTCACTTTTACAGAACTTTTATAGATAAATAAATCGAAAATTTGAGTGATATATCGTTAATAGCCGCTAGGTGAAAATTGTGTAGCTCATTATTTGAAATAATTTATGAAGAAACTCATAAATATTCCCGCACAATTAAAACCTCGATCAAACCTGGATAATTGCGAACAATATGCAAACAAAAAAGAATTTATTAGAATTTCAAATAGATTTCAAGCTGCTGCGAATACTTGGAAGATAAATCCTACTCTTTGTCGTTATCAGATACAATTCAAGTTATAATGAAGCTTGCAGTTAGTTAATAGTGACAGAAGGTGGACATGCAACTTTTTTTTTTTTTCATTTTTATTTCAGCTTTTTGTTGGTAATTTATTCAACGCAAAAACATTCTAAACTGCTGTTCGTCATAATCCCACCAGACACATTTTTTCATAGTTAAACATAAGGCGATTGACATTTACTCAATTCATATTTATTCATTCAGGAATGATTTATTCAAAATACCTTCCAGCAAGGTCGAAGCTCCCCAGACAAGTAGTTTATAACAATTATTTTACGCTGGTCAAAAGAAATTATATACACTATCACATATTAAAATTTTTTCAAAACAAATCAAATTTCGCAATTAATATTATTTTTTGGTTTGTATGGAAAGAATGATTGAAAATTTTTGATTCAAATATGTATGTTACGCCACTGGTAATAAAATCGTAAGTGCGTTGTGTGTGTGTGTGTGTGTGTGTGTGTGTATGATGCCGGGTGTTATTTCTTTCTCGGTTATCCTTGACCATGGCAACGAAGTCACACGTTGAGGTAGGCGCAAGTCTTCTTTGCGAAAGTGCTTGCTTCTTCGGCTGCAGCAAGCAGCTTCCATGACCACCACAAGACAGTAAGCTCGTGTGCATGCACCACCATGCCGCCATCTGCACCTTGCGTTGCACGCGTTTCAATTTGTGTCAATTACAGTATCCAAGTGTGCGATCTTTCTTTGCTTTACCTTATTTATACATCGCTATTGTGAATGATATTCTGAATATCTTAAATCAAATTTCTGCAAATATTTTTACGATCACCATTTCTCAAATATTCTAAATTTCCATACTCATTTAATTCATGTACATTATTTTACCATATTTAGTCTTGGTTTAAAATTAAACATTTGACTATGAATTCAATAGTTGATGATTCTTTTGGTTTGAAACTTCTTTATAGACAATATTTATAAAAATATAAACAAATGATCAACACTTACATCTTGGCGTGCAGACAATATTTAGATTAAAATTAATTTACGAATTTCTATATACGTCGCACACATTACAAATAATTTAAATAATAAAAGTATCTCTGGACTAATAAACCTATAAATATGCATATACTATTCTTTAGCTATTATTCATACCCAACAAATTAACAGTGCAGCACAATGCACATACAGGTATCTCAGTTAATATTTTAATTTCTAGCACATAAATAATCTAACATTTTGCATATTAGTATAAATCAAAGTTTAAATTTAATCGTGTAGTTATTAGTTTAAGTGCTACATTTAATTTACTGATTTTATTAAATTTAGATAATAAATTCTAACTGAAGATATTTTACGCGAGCTTACCATTTAAATCCAAATTTATATCTAAACACTTAAGATTTATACAAATTAAATTACTTCTGTAACAAATTGGTCAAAATAATTGTTCTTTAATTTATATGTTGTATTCATTTATCAGTATTAATTTTAATGCTCTGCAGGTAGCAATTATAATTAGTACGAAATGTATTGATAGTTAATTGCTTAATTCGTTTTTGCAATAATGCCGATTATTTGTCCATTTTTTATTAAATTTCAAAATTTTCGTAAGCAAACACCAATGTTTACACATCTTCAATCGAGAGTGCCGCCACTCACCCGTATTTTTTTTATAGTAGTTTCGAATATAGTAATTTATTTAAATTGTTTTTCTACTTAATATAAAATATTCGATAGCAATATGAAATAATTGAGTTTAATAGATCTAAGAATTACAATTGAACAATGATAAATGAAATACTAAAGTATAAAGTAATTGTATTTTGATTCAGCTTCCCCACGGTTTTGATAACACTGGATAAAATATGCTTTAAATTTATTATCAGTCTATTTGATACCCTGCTGTTTAAATGATATTTACAATATACGAATTACTAAAAAAAATCACTTTTACGACTGTTCAACCTTTTGATGCACGAAATAAAATTTGATTGGAATATGTAAGCCAATGCGCAATAAAATATTTTAATATCTTAATTTCAATAGGCGTAGCATTATTATTAAATTAAAACTAAAAAATGTTATTGAAAGGAAAATAATAGGGCAGGAAGAATGATTTCCGTTGTTGTGTTTTTGCGTTCAGATACATTTTGGTATCATCTTTCGCGAGTGCGTATCCGGTATTGAAGAAACGAAACCTGCTGAACTAGTTTAATCCCAAGTGAGATGTTCGCGCAAAAGTGCATAACGCAATAAAATTCCTAAGTGTACGAGTTTTTTTTTTAATTATTATTTGTGTCACTATTATTTAAATATCTATTTTGAAGTAATTTTTCAATAAGTTTTTGAAAAAATCTTTTATACAAAAGTATATCTAGATACCGAAACAATTCTTGTTACATTACAGAGTAATTCTATTCGGTTTTACCTTATACAGAGATAAAATCGTTTAATACAATAAACATTATCGGTCGGTACTTATCTTCAATACTGAGCGCGCTTGGTTGTTTCTTTATATATTTTTTCGTAATTGTTGAGCCTAATGCATACTCGATCGCAATAGCGCGTAATTACGGGAAAATAAATGTATGGTGTAAAAATCACGACGCATACGCGATTTTTTGACAGATTAAAACGGTTATCGTAATTATTTTGATTGGTAAATTATATGGTTGCAATCCGATTTAAACCACGTGGTGCAGTTATCAAATCATTTCACAAAGCTTTTGTTTACTTTTTTAGGTCGAAATTGATATAATTATTATTTTACTATATGAAAGTCACGTAGTGGAAACTAGTTTTTTATGGATTTCGTTCATGAAATTAATTTCGTATCAGTATACATATGTTTGTTGTGTTGGATTAGAATCCAAACACTTTTCTTGTCAGACGTACATGCAGTCGCAAATAATTCACTTGAAACTCTCATTTGTGTTGCGGCCTGTTACATTCCTTCAGCTGTGGCATTTTCGCATTCATTATCTTACACTTATTTGTCCATTTCGTTCAGTTACTATCTTCGTGCATGTCTTTTACTTAACACTGTCGCCGGTAGAGCGACTGACTTCGTAATATATATGTCTCTGTATTGTATACCGCGGTTCTGTACCAGTTGCTTTAAACCCGAAGGCACATTTTCAATCTAAATGTGAAAGATACATATCGCGTTATATTTATAGAGAGTACAATGGTTTTTGATTTTTATTACGTATGGAATGTTAATCATGATTACACTAATGCGCTATATATATTTTTTGTATTGTTTTAAATGATTGTTTATGACTGTGTAGGAAGTAGCTACTTTTTAATGTATGTCCAGTTCTGTACTGAAATTGAGTAAATTTGCTTCTATAATAATTTCTCGATTATTTGTTTGAAAATACTCAATCGTTGTAGATTGGGCTCTCTCCAGGAGATGAGAGTTACACCGCGGTGGTGTAACACCATCGGTGTTACTAGTCAGTACGTGCGGTCTGTCTGATGTCCACCAAGATTCATGGTACACTGACATCTTATCCCATAAATTTCATGCCACCACTGTTCCTAGGGCAATTCGTTTCAAACAGCCATAAGTCCTATACAGTTTTGTCAGTTTTAAAGATATTGTGCTTCAACCTGAACTTGTACTATGATGTCGAAACGCTTTTTCGTTGTTGTTGGTAATCGATAACATGTTTAACCCATCTCAGCATGGTTAATAGATTATTTTGAATTTGCATATCGCTTTTTATAACGATTTACACATGGCCTTAGCACCTAACTACATTAAGGATACTTCATACAAAAATATATTTGTACTATACAATATTTATTAAATTAATACAAAACCAAATCCTTAAAAGATAAATTTACTAACTTTTTTCTTTTAATCATATTTATTTATGGAATACAAAATAATTATTTGCTAATTAAAAAAACAATAGAAAAATGTTTTGTATGCGATAATTATAATAAATATATACTCATACTCGTTTAAGTTGTAATATAAATAAAACAAAAAGCGGCGGCCTCTATTTGTGACATTAAATATTCGTTTCCACGAATTTCCATATGAAACATTTTAAAATCACTCATACCATATTAAACACTTGCATGAAACGTGTTTTTCAAAAATGATTAATGCTCGTCGCTCATATGAAATATATATATAAAATATTTCATATGCCACTGCAGCGTATTTCTTAATTAATTTAAATAATTTTATTGCATCAAGATATACGTTTTTGTGTTAATTGCGTCTTAGATGTGATTAATATATTTGCCATATTTGGGTTTTTATGATTTTTATATTAGAGGATATTAAAATGATGCATGTGTTTGTAAGTTTTTAGACATTTTTGGTGATATATTTTACAGGCTTTGACAGTCGCGACATTTTTTAATTTTGTTTTTTTTTTAGATTTTCTCAACTGGATGATATTCACGTATAAGAATTTAAACATGCAACCACTTTAAAGTAATATTAAAAGGAACGTATAAATGAACAAATAAAAAAAAGAAAAATTGAAGCTTTGCATGTTCTTAATGTTTGTGCGTACGTATACACTTCAGAGTAAATTTAATTCTATAATGTTTCTGCGGCGGTATATTCAAGTGTACAAGTCCTTTTATTTTTGCCAGCACTTTAACATTTTACACGTTGTCAGTGAATATTTTTCAACATTTTATTTGTTTCCTTGAATTATCATATAATTACCATTCACCGAGGATAGCTTTTATTTTATTTATTTCGAGTAATATTCAGATTATAAGTTAGCGATTCCGAAATTATTAAATACCCTATCAGAGTTAATGATATCAATTGAGAAATTTAATAAGATTATAAATTGCGATTATTAAATAGTTTATTACTTCGATTATTTAACTCTTAGGCCTTGACGGACAAAAATTGTATTGTAAATGTAGATATTTCGTATATTTCTACTAAAGCTTTTCTGTCGCCAACCATAAAATTAACAACAACATAATCTCATGAATATATTCGCCGGGGGATAACATTTTAAAAAAATCACTTAAAATGCAGAGGACGTCTTTACAGATACTTACCAAAGAATGCTGTACGCTTTGGTGCTGTGTAACACGGTTATTTTATACTTTTTTAAAACAGTAAATGTCACCCGACTACCGTATGATAAACAATCGCCGAAAATCATAACAATTAATTCAATAAACTTATGAATAATTTCTTAATTTTCAAGGATCCGTGCATAAATTTGCTCGCGTGAAACGCGATGCAAAATACTTAACACGCTCATAAATTACTTGAAATATATTATTTGCAGAATTAAGATGTCCATCTTTGCTGCATTTTATTACAAAATAAAAAAAAAAATTCGCACCAAGCGTGAGAAATAAAATTTTGTTTTTAACATTCAAACAAATTAAACATACATTTTCGACATTTAAAACTCTTCCAGTCTATTTAAAAACCACTAAAATATTTATTTTCATTCATTCATTCATACTTATTTGTAATAATAAATATTAAAATATGTGGTGTGATTCTTGGTATGATTTAATATGTGCATAAAATGAGCGTTACTTTTATGTTATCGGAGTAAAATAGCGGCATCTGAGAGTATCTTGATAATCACTTCGCAGAAAGTAAAAAGAGAACATATTATTTGTGCATTCACCAACATTTGCATTACTAGCGATGATTTATGAGCGCCGTATATACTTTAAAGAAATATTAATTTCGTGTGTGAAATCCTATATTTATAGTCATTTAATTACTTGCCTGGCACGGTTAAGTGTTATGAATAATAATCTTCTACCATATATAACTAGAATGTAATTTATAATCTTGTTTTAAGGTGCGGAATTATATTTCGTGGTTCCGCGTTATTTTCGAGCAAAAACATATATTAAATAAACATTGTGCACATTGTGGAGCGCGTGTTGAATGAAAAACGATACGATTTTTTGTCGCAATATTGCGTACGCCATGCGAGCTTGAATGGCATGCGGTTTTTTTACCGGTACTGACTTACATTCAGTGCAAATGATGCAGCTATTTTATTTAAATTTGATGCGCATTTCCTCTCAATAGAATCTTTTTTTCCCGTCTCGCTCTTACAGTGCACTAGTTCTTTTTTACGCTTTATATTGCGGCATTATTCATCTTAATATTATATTCATGGTGATTTTGCTTTTGTTATACCGTTTTTTCGACGCACTTGTTATTTATTATTAATGCAATTTATTTATTTATAAAAACTAGTCTAAGAATAAACTACAAGAATTTCGGATCTCTAGATAACATTTTGATTTATTTGTGTAGGTTTAATTAAAAAATCTGTAACAACTGATAAATCGTCCTACGTATTTATAAATATCTTAATATAATATTTGCTACAGGTTTTGTAGTATCCAGGTGACTGGATCTAAAATGTATTAGTGGGACTATAAAGTTGGTACATACAGCCAACGCAATTTGTATTACCTATGCGATTTTCCGTTGCATCTGCCTCAAGACAGATGTTTTAGTGTGCAATTTCTAAGTATTTTAATGATAATTTAAAATGGCGTTGACATAATTAAAGGCTCGTATAAATATATGCATAGAAAAACATAAATTGTTTCAGTGCTCGTAATTGTAGAGCAACGCATTTGTTATATTAATTCAGTGAATAAAAAGCAATTAATTAATTTTATATAAGTATACATAATATTAAAAATATAATAAAATAAATGATTTTTATTGTATATATAAAAAGAAATAGTATTATATATAATGTACTATAGTGGGTACGTCATTTGTGTGTTTGGTCACGTGTGTCTGAAACGCACTTAGTATGTGAGAGAGAATTAATGTTGAATTGAGTTAAACGTAGTGAAACATAAAAGATACCGCCAACATCCGAAAAAATTTGAAGATAATTTTAATTAAGACACTAAAGATAAAATTACACAAAAATAAATAAAACGAGGTAAAAATACTGTTTTTTTCCATTCGCGTTCAATTATATAGCGTATTGTTTTTGCCCTAATTATGTTCATTACATATATTGGCTATAGTATGCACGTAGCCGGATAATTGCGGTCTCAATTTATTTACTGGCAGCAGCCCGCTAAAATTATATCAATTGGGAGGCGGCATATTTAAGTTCCGTTTCATTATCCGCAAACAATATATGTTTGCCGATTTTTTATTGTATTAATCAAATGCTACTTGATTGTATGCGCATTGTTCCCAAGGTCCGATGCAGAAATTTCATGATTACCGGTTGGCCACCTGAATATTACGTGAGACCTGCTGTACTATATTGCTTCATGTCTGATGATAGATCTTTTGTCGATTGATTGAATATACATAAATATTCGTAGTCTCAAGGTTGCAAACGGATTTATTTTTAGACTACCTCTATTTAAATTGGTTCAACTGTTTCAAGATCAAAGAGATATACAATCATATTTATTAGATTATTGAATTATTCAAGTATTTGGGAATGCTTTAATTTGTTTAAATAAATTAGTTTTTATGTAGTGTCGACGCCATACGACGCCCTTCCGCCGCTGTTTTGCTTCTGCAATGAGTTACCGGCGCGTACCTAGAGTAACGAGCGAACCCGCATCAATGTTCACGTCTAGCCTAATCTCTCTTTACCCGCCCGAACAGAACAGAGCTGAACATTCACTCCTATATTCAGCTTGCTTTTGCTGTTTTACCGGGCTTGGCTAACCGTATTCCATTCCATTTCGAACACCGTTGGTTACGGTTTAGTCTAGCAGAACTAGATATGCCGACCCACTGGTGTGTCGTCGCGTGGGACGACAAAACTTTTCAGGCGTGTGCTGCAAAGCTCCCAACCAATAGTATAATACGCGTTGCAAAGGACCTACATCAATTTTTAGATAATTTAAAATCCAATTCCTTTACTTTCTCATACTACGTATAAGTTAGTTTTGTAATGATGTAAGAATTCCATCTCGAGATTTTTATGGTAATTTACATTTTGACCTTCCCTGACTCGATTCTTACTATTTTTGGAATGATGTGTGTGTGTTTATGTTGTAAGTGTGTTTGTATTTGTATGTGTGTGTGTGTGTGTGTTGAAGGTAAAATGATGAAAATGTAAACGCATGGAAAGAAAATATTCGAATAGAAGCTAATTATAGGTCATAGAGACACTCCAGAGTGCAGGTGGAGGTAGTGTCGTCCCGGAAACGCCTGCCGGAAACCTGGTACGCGTGCGCACACACGCGCTTTTGATATAGCATTTAAATGAGCACACAATAATAATGTTTATTATGTATATATATCAACGGATGATTTAAAAGCCCGTATAATGATAATAAACAATTGTTAATTATTAATTATCTATTAGAGAAGTTTGTTCACCTCATTTCCCGCGATTGTTCCATTGATTTTTACCAATAATTTACGGTTATTCATTCAATCGATAATATCGCGCTAATTAAACAAACATATATCCCCCATTATGTTGCGCCATATATATTTTAATTAAAATGAGAGTAACGATGATATAAAAGAAATAGAACAAGTTCTAAATAACTACAAGTATGTCCTATTTATCTGGAATTCTTGTCTACGTATTGACCATATTAGAAATATCTTTTTAAAAACTTGATCCATATATAACATCATATTATTTGATCTATATATGGGTATCAGTCGGCATCCCTCTGTGATACTGTAATTCAGAAATATTTCTATATTCTTTTTAGAAAATACATCAATTAGACGTCATTCTATTTGTTAATTGTAATGGCTTATATTTCTTATAGACTTCGTAAAAAACATATATTGGATACCATATGTAATATATTATAAAAACGACTACTTAAAAAAAATATATATCTAGAAATTAAGTTATCACAACCAGTTATTGGCAATTTGTCGTTTTAGCAATTTTTCGCAATATAAATCACGAATAGAGAATACTAAATTTCCATCCTTTTTTAATTCCTATACACCTAACATAAGATTATCTTTGTTTATCAATTTTAGTCTTGGTTTTTTAATGAAACGGTATAAACAGTAAAATAATAGTGTATATATTTCTTGTTAAGTTTAAATTAAATAAATAAAAAAATAGACATGACACCTACTTAAGATCTAAAATATTATAACGTCTAACGGTTCATTTATCATGTAATGTTTTGAAAAGTACGCAATTTTGCGAGACATGTAATAATTGTAACACTGCGGGGGTACGTTTGCGTACGCGTCTCACACAACAACGGTACGCAAGTGTGGCGCGTGCTAAACAAGTGAAACGCGCGTGCCATGCGTGTTAACGAACGTGAATATAGTTAGTAGTGCAGAATGTGTGCATCGTTGTATCTAGAATGTCCGTTAGTCAGTTTTAACTATCACCTGCTACTATTACTAAGGATGTCAACTAACGTTCTGGTATCCTTCGGCCTCTAAACATTATTATTTAAGAGTTTTTATTATATAGTATTTTTATATTTAGATTCATATATGGAATTAAGTTAATTTAGGGGTAGTCATATATGTTTAATATACGCGTTTGAATTATTAGTATGATATTTAAAATTAACTAATTTATGAGAGTTGTTCAGCCAATCACTGCTATGCTGGACCAAAGTATAGTATTTAAGTCTATAAAAGTTAACAAAATTGCCAATAAAGATCAAAACAACATTAATGTGTGGCTAGGCATTTATCTTTCTACCTCAGGCATATTTATTACAGATCATTATTAATATTGTGTCAACTACAAGCATTGAAAAACAAGGTAGCGAAACAAATAATTATACAATTCGTCTGGTACGAAGAGTTTGTTGCCAGAAAAACCCAAAAAAACACAGGAAAAACTGTTTGTTTTTGTTGTTTCCTTATATTGTTTTTGTAATAAAACATATCTATTTCAAAATTGTTTGAGTTTATTAGTTAGTTAAAATAGATTTATATACAAGTGACTTTATTGCAATATAGTTTAATTCATCTGTCTTTAGATAAAGATGCAGTAATATCATTTTGTTCGTTTTACGCTTATAGGCATCGCAGAGCAGTGCAGCTTAGCTCGTGCACTAGTGTGGTATTTGGTCGAAGGAGAAGACATGTTCGAATAAATCGCGTAATTATCAAGATTGCAACCGATCAAGTTGGCAGCGGGCGCGATGCTACCCTCATACACATATATGCAAGTGCGACGCACGAGCCATACTTGCATACATACATATACACTTATATACATACGAAAGGTATATAATACAGGATTAACAAAAAACTCAATTACATATTCATCTTATAGTTAATATTTATTAGAGTAAGCTACAATTGTAGCAATGATGCCTTAGTAAAGAGTACTCTAAATGGAATAATAAAGTAATTGAAAAGAATTTGAGCTGGTATAGGAATGCCCATTGAAACGTTGCTCTACTATTATTATCTGTAGAGTAGAATATGAAGTGAAATAAATAACAAATAGAAGGTACATAGTATATAAATGAAATGTCCACCCTGTAGTATATTTAACCCAATGCGTATATATTTCCAATGCACCTGCGTAGCAGTAATGTCAGCCTGTAAATCGGTGCCACGCCTGCAGCATTTTATTATCGCCGTTTGCCGCCGGACGCTGCTGCGCATCAATTTTATATTACACCATGCGCTGTGCAATGCGCACAAGGCATAAAATAAAAAAGATTTGCGCGTCTCGCGGATTTTAAATGTTATTTATGGTTTCTGCAGAGTTTAATCATCACCGAAGGTCAAACGATGTTAACCCCAAACGAGCGTAAGTGGATTATGATCGAATACGTGCATCATTGGTTTTAATAGAATCAAGTAGTTAGTTCTGGTGTTTAGTACTAACGCTTACGCGTTTCCTTGATATACCTGGAAGGTTGATGGGAATTAGGTTTTTTTTCAAATTGTTACACATTCATTGTAATCGAACGCTTCATATATGACCGGAGACCTTCAAATGAAATTTATTTCTTTCGACTATACACTATATAATATAACAACAATACAGTTTGATGCATATGATTACAAATGTGGTAGGAAAAAGTTGCGATTTGGTAGTTGAAGCAATTCGTACGTCAAACATGATTGATAAGATTACAATATCGGGTAATATTATGAATAAAACATGAGTTGAAATCACATACTTACGCACGGCGCTCAACAGTATTATAACATTCTTCTACTGATGGGGAATATTTACGTCTTCGAGTTGCTGAAACAAGTATACTTACAACTACGTTATAAACAAATTCTACCATTGACGTCGCCTGCGGTTTCCATCGTAAATTCTCATATTACCTCTTTACTATGTTGCCTATATGTAATATGTTGATTCCTTTTCTTCACCAACATAAATCCAAACATATTTTAATATTCTTCAACTATCATCCATTCACTATTTCCTATACAATATTCAAAACTAACGCGTTATCATCCTCAGACTTCACTAACAATATAAGGGAAGCAGTCTAACGTAATTTCCCAAACTAAATTTATTTTTCGAGTGTAACCCACGTTGCGCGCGCATTCATAGATCTAAATTCCGATACGGTTATTTTGCTACAGTTCTAAATGATATATTTCTAAATAAAATAATAAATAATTCACGAATTGTTTTAAACATTGTATCTGTTAAATAAGCGTTATACAAACTCGTAACCTGAATTTTAATGTACGTTTATACATCATGAATTCGAATGATCCAGTATTGTGTAGGGGTGTCCTCAGATACCTCATATATCTCTTTTTATCAGTACTTACTGACATGACGTTAGTAGAATACTAAAATATATACAAGGTGGGCAATTCATTGCCTAACACACATATACAGGGGGTAACAGCGAAACGTGCCACCTCGAATAACTTCTAAGTTATTAAAGATACAATAAAATAGTATAAGACAATCTTATACAGGACCAAGGGGGACATCCAATTATGAATGAAAATATTTTTTTTAAACAGTGGTTCTCAAGCAACAACACAAAGTTATATTTTTTCAAATGAGATGCTATATATTTTTTAGGCCCACATCACCAGGTCAAGCAATGGCGAGACACAAACCCCTATCGTCCCAAATCGGAACTCTACAACAAAACATCCCAACTGGGATGGCAACTCCTCACCGCCAAATTTTTACCTGGGGTCTGGTATCAACTCCCAATCAGGAAACATCATCAGCTTCTGGAGAAATCTACTCCCTGGAGTCCTCTAGGTGCTAGGAGACAATAGGGACCACAAGGAAGATAATAAAAACGTATGTATTACTCAAATAATTAATTACTTTTAACTTCATTTACAATTTAAACAAACACATATTTTAACTAATTGATTTTATCTATTTTTTTTTTTAGAAAATGCAGCCGATTGAAGACCAAGATCTGCACCCCATACCCCCCTTTATATATATAATTTATTGTACATTATTTTTTAAGTGAATTTATATAGTTGAATTAATATAACTGTGCTGTATTTAATTAATTTATTATATATTTCATTGTTGTAATTTGATATTGTTATAAATAATATATTTGAATTAAATGTATAAATAATTGTACTTGTAAAAATGATTTTTTGTATGTATAACACTTGATTTTAAATAAAAATATCATAAAATATACTTACAGTCTTTACTTTACCTTTTAAAATGGGTACTTTTTGTTTTTCAGGTAATCCGTAAAAAAAAAAAAATTAAACTTATATAAGTTTCAATTAAAAATTAATTAAAATTTTGAGGTTAGAATTAACCTAAAAATTTTAATTAGTAAATTTCGAATTTTTTTTACCATTTGGTCAAAAAAATCTCGGAAAATGCTAATTAAAATTTTGAGGTTAATTCTAACCTCAAAATTTTTTGAGGTTAGAATTAACCTAAAAATTTTAATTAGTGATTTTGAAATTTTTTTGACCATTTTGTGTCGATTTTGTCAAAAAAATTTCGAAAATTGCTAATTAAAATTTTTAGGTTAATTCTAACCTCAAAAAATTTTGAGGTTAGAATTAACCTAAAAATTTTAATTAGCAATTTCCGAGATTTTTTTGACCAAATGGTCAAAAAAATTCGAAATTTACTAATTAAAATTTTTAGGTTAATTCTAACCTCAAAATTTTAATTAATTTTTAATTGAAACTTATATAAGTTTAAAATTTTTTTTTTTTTCGGAAAACCTGAAAACAAATTTTTCGTTTTTTAAGATGATTTGAAGGAGTTTTAAGGTAAATTAAAAGAATGTGTGTATTTTTTATGATGTTTTTATTTAAAACCAAGTAATATACGTACAATAATCAGTACAATTATTTAATTCAAATATATCAACCCTTATTTCTAACAATATCAAAATACAGCATTTAAATATATGATAAATCAATGATATACAATATACAAGTAATATTTATAACTGTAATAAATTAATTATAATAGAAATATATCATTTGTTTAACAATAAAAGTGTTTCATGCACTAATAACAACTTATAACAATTAATTACATTTTAAATAAATAATATACTTAACCAAAGAAGACAATAATATAAATTTAAAGTAAAATAATATACGTACAAAATTCAGTACAATTATTTAAACACCTAATACGAATATATCAACCCCTATTTCTAACAACATTTAAATATATGATAAATCAATGATACATACAATATAAAAGTAATTCTTATAACTGTAATATTTTTGTATGATTTATTAAAGTATGTTTTAAATAATTATACAATAATGTTATATTTATTTATAAAAATATTCAATCAACCAATAAATAGCGTTGTTGTAAAACTGGTTATATAACAAATGTGTGCCCATGAATATTGTTGACAGTCGGTACGAGCAAACAGGACAACCACTAATTGAGGTTCTTTATAACACAGTTTTCATCTGCAACGACATCTTTAAATTGATAAATAAGTCACAAATACCGCTTATATATCATAACAAATAACCATAGGCTCTATAATGTATAAAGTATTCGCATTGGCGCAAAGTCTTGTTACTGGCGGGCACATGGTTTATTTTACAACCCTTGCATTTTTATAAACAACATTATACATTTTTAACAAACAGAAAATCATGACATATCTTTGCGCCATCTTATATGCAGTGTGTGGTTAAAAAGAAAATAAAAGTCTAGATAGCATCGTTGGCAAAAAGAGGTTTGTCGTTCTTTTTTTAAGGGCAAAGGGTTTGTCATCGTTTATTTAGGTTTCTTGACACCTTTATTAAACATTTACGTTTGCCCCACAAGGTAAAAAGACCAGAGTTGGTCTCAGATTATTTCACGATTTTTAATAGTAGAAAATCGTAAAATACTTTTTCACCACAACGAATTAAATTTCTAGCTACTTACTTTATTTTATAAATTCATTACTTATTTATATTCAATAATAAATTAATTCCAAACCCACCCTGTTCGAAAAACGTATACGCCGTCCGTTATCCGATACAGATCAGTCCATTCAGTCTTTCCACTGTCGTACTGTAAGTTTACAGATGTTTTTCTG